>ML677326.1:63366543-63543957 GCA_007922305.1 Dermatemys mawii
AAGTGGGTATTAGCCCATGAAAGCTTATACTCTAATACTTTAGTTAGTCTTTAAAGTGCCACAGGACTCTGTCACTTCTGCAATTCCAGACTAACACGGCTACCTCTCTGATTCATAATGCAGTAGAAAATCTGGCCCATGTTCCTGAGTCCAAGCCACCTATGAATAACCTTGGCAGTGCAAATCACACAGTGTAGGTATACATATGAAGGCCAGCATAATCAATTGCTGGTAGTAAACATTATAGTGACATGCTTTGAATGAAATTAGTAAATGGAACTCACCCACATTGTTGCATATCCTTCTCCTGAAAGGCTATTTCATATTTTTAATCAAACTGTAAAAAAGGAAATCATGAGCAAAAAGAAGCAAAGATACTGAGGGAGATGATGTTTAAATTGAAGGATAAGTACTTGTTATGTTGCAAAGTCTGTCCTAGATTGCTGGTTCTCAAATATTTCCAAGACATTTAATTTTGGGATCTTCCTGTTCTAAGCAAAAGGTGAAATTATACTGAATAACTCCTTTGTATTCTCACATTGTTGGTCTATGAATTACCTTAATTAAGGGGAATCATATTCACAACACTGCAGACATGAACAGTGTGCCAGTGTTGTGATCATTATGGCTAAATATAAAAATATAGAGTCAAATTCTTCTCTCAGTTACATTAGGGCAAATCTAGAGTAACTCCACTAAAGTTAAAATTTATTCATTTACTTTTTAGACTGATGAATACTACTAGTGATAATTAGCAAGTGTCTGTATTTATAGAATAATACACTCTTGAACACCGTATTTTATATTAGCTGTATAGGCCATTTTTCTGTTATACAAATGCATCTTCATCTGCTCTATCCTTGAATCACAGACCTGTTATCATATTAAAAAAATACTATAAAAATACCAAATGTAGATAGATGAGCTCTCTCTTCCTATGCAATGTAGTGTGTTGTTTGAATGCTGATTTTGCTATCAACACATAATATCTTACACTTTTGATTCTGAGGCATTCCTACCCACTTAATATCTGATTTCTCTTAAGAACTGTATCCACCCTGGACAGTGATATTTCATTTTAGTGTAATGACATCACTGAAATTAAAAGAGACTGCCATTTGATCAGGGAAAAAATGGCTATAAAAATGGCTATATTTCTGCACTATAAAAATAATTCTTTGTAACAGAAAGTAGTTTAGTTCTTTCTTTAGCATTACTTTTTGGGAGCAACCAAACAGAATAGTAAAATGAAACCCATGATTATTCCATTCAATCAAGCCATTAAACAAGAAAAGCCCTTTGAATGGAAGCCCATCTATAGAAAACAGGTAGAAGAGTAACCACTGCACTGCTGACCCATATGATGGGTGCAGCTATAGGTCTTATCTAGATGTTCTGCTCTTACCTGCCACTAGGAAATGAAGTCAGTATAACTGTTGCTCAGGGGTGTGAAAAATCCCCTCCTTCGAGCAATGCAGTTAAATCTGAGCTAACCCTGCACTATAGACAGCACAGGGTCGATGGAAGAATCCTCCCCTCATCCTAGCTACCATCTCTCAAGGAGATGGAGTACCTGCACTGATGGGAGAAGCCCACCCATTGCCATAGGTAACATCTACACTGAAGCACAGCAGGTGCACCGCTGCAGTGTTTTAAATATAGTCAAGTCTGGAGATACAATGATTATAGGCACCACATAAGAATCTGGACAACTGGTGTGAGTTATGTGTATTATTTTTATAAATATCATATGTACCTCAGTTCACCTGACTGCATGGAGCTAAATCAAAGGAAGCTTTTAGGGAGGGAAGCAAATGGGAAATGAAAGAGTGACAGAGATAAGGCTCCCCCAAGGAACAATGGGGACCATTATTAACAGGGGGATGCCCTGCCTGGCTCCATCCAAGCTAGCAAGATTTACCCTTCACTGGCTGGAGCCTATTCAATATCCCCTGTTCAAAGAGGATATTATGATGCTGCACTCCATATAATTTTATGAAAATATGCTAATGAGCATGAATATAATACAACCAGAATATACTTCTTGCAAAAGGTTTCTGGTAAGGTATCATTACAAAGCTTATAATCTACTGAATGTAGTCATCTTATTTGTATACATGTATCATTCTTGTATCTGAAGCTAGAAATACGAAGTATAACCCTGAGGTCCTATTGTAATTATGCAAAGTGTGGGCCAGTAAGGATGTCTGGAATCTTGATGACTCCCATCAGCTAGGACAATTGATTGTAAAGGGCTCTGTTTACTTGCAAGCCTTCCTGTGTGTCAGGCCAGGAAGAGTGAAGGCTTGTGGTCACACAGGACATAGTATTGGAATCCATCTTAAAACTGGGGCTTTTCCATTTAGAAGGACGAGTGGGGACCCAAAGAGACAAAAGATTCGCACCTTGTGCCAAAGCTAGTGGAACAGAACAAAGGGGGCTGCAATCATGAAAAATCCCCTAACTATCACCTGAGCTGGAAAAAGGACTGTACCAGGGAAAGGATTCGGCCCAGTCTAAAATGAAGTCTAATCTGTGAAAGAAGCTTATTGGAACATTTCTGAGAGTGAGATTTACCTGCATTCAGTTTCTTAAATACGTGTTTCATTTTATTTTTCTTGGTAACTTACTTTGTTATTACTTGGAACCACTTACAAATTAGGATTTATTCTTAATAAAATCACTTTTTCTAATTAATTAACCTAGAATAAGTAAACAACATCTGGGGAGCAAAGAGCTGTGCATCTCTCTCTATCAGTGTTACAGAGAGTGAACAATTTATGAGTTTACCCTGTAAAAGCTTCACATGGAGTAAAATGGATTTATTTGGGATTTGGATCCCTTTGGGAGCTGGGTGTCTGGGTGCTGGAGACAGGAGCACTTCTTAAGCTATTTTCAATTAAGTCTGCAGCTTTGGGGCATGTGTTTCAGACCCTGGATCTGTGTTGGAGTAGGCTGGCATGTCTGGTTCAACAAGGCAGGGTTCTGGAGGCTGAACTGGCAGAGAAAACAGGTTCAGAGATGGCTTCAGCACAGCAGGAGACAGTCCCAAGGGGTCTCTGTGACCCAACCTGTCACACTACTAAAGGCTCCTGGGCTTAGCAAGAAAAAAAGGAGTGGGTTGTAGGAAGCAGCTCGATAGGAGTCTGACAAAGAAAGAGCCATAGAAACCACAGCAGGGGAGGACAGGCTATTTCTCCCAATGCAGAGATGGAGATAACTGGGCTGCAGTGAATTCACGAAAGCTGTCAAAGAAAGGTTAAAATTTATGTAAGGGGAAATATGCATATCAACCCTTATCATTTTTAGCCTTTGCTTTGTGTACTTTGTACCTTTGGGGGAATGAATAAACAGTGCTTTGTTTTAAAGAAGCTGTTTTTGAGTCACTTTAATCAGCTCGCTGGTTGCAGGTCTCTGGAAAAAAAAGATCTTCCCTTCTCCCCCAACCCCGAAAGAAGTGCAGGAAGCCAGGTCTACCACTGCAGGGGTACAACCAAAGAAGGACTAAAAGGGGTCTAAAGAACAACTTCCCTTGTAATCATGAGAGATACATAGTTGAAATCATAGATGATGGATGCCATAACACAGTAACAATGTTGCCGTGTGATAAATTTAGTTTGGGGTTCAAAGTATTTATCAGTTAAACTCCAAAGTAGAGCCAAAAATTCAACCATCTCTAATTAGTCATTAATTAAAAATAAATATTGTTCCAAATACAGAAGATAGGTCTATTCATCTCAGAACTGCCATGAAATCTTTAATTTCCACCCGACATGAGCATCAGCTCTCACATCATGAATAGAAACTGTCAAAGAGTAGCAGCTACATTGCCAAGTGAGCCCTGGATATGGGCTCTGCTTACGCTAGGACTAGAATTCCTCCACAGCCCTCTGCTTTTCATCATCTGACAGTTGCTCTTGGGACAATTGCTACTGGACTGTTAGACAAATCTACTCCATCTTCATGATTTAAAATTATGATTCAGAGTATGATTTAAACACGAATCTTCTAATATATATACTGACCTTATTAAAGGTATTTTACATTTCCATATAAAATGAGTTTTTTCCCCTTTGCTTGTTTCCTAGTTACAGCATTATGCAAAATAAAAATTATACAAAATTCAGCAAAAATGGCCCATAAACAAATTAGCATAGACTGTTAGTACTGGGTCATTATAGAATCATGACAGATTAAGGGCTTGGTTACACTGGCATTTTATAGCGCTATAAAGCCCCCACGAGCGCTATAACCTCCTCCCCGTCCACACTGGCAAGGCACGTAGAGCACTATAACTGCTGAGTTATAGCGCTATTGTTAATCCACCTCCGCATGGGGAACAAGGGCTGTAGCGCAACTGCTGTAGCGCTACAGCAAGAATGTGGACACCCACTGCACTATAAGTGATCTCTGGAGATGCCTAGAGCCATTTAAGGCAATTGACGTCTCTTCCCTTTGTTTTGAACTCGGCTGGAGGAATGCGGAAGTACCTCTTTAGAGTTTCTCTCTTAACTCGGCAGATAAGCAATGCAAATGTTTAAGGAGGGAGCCTGTGTGAATACAAAGCCTTCTGTGAACGGAGGCTCACTGACAGGCTTTCAGAAGATCGGAAAAATCACTGTCTCTCTCCCTCTACATACACACAACGCATCCCCCCTCACCTCCCTCGTTTAAAAAGCACGTTGCACCCAGCTGAATGCTGGGATACCTGCCCTAATGCACTGCTCTTAATGCTGCATTAAGTGCCCCAAATGTGGCCATGCTATACCGCTGGCACGTCTGAGTGTGGACATACAATAGCGCTATACATATTACTGTATAAGGGGACCGCTATAACCAATAGCGCTATAATCTTGTAACTGTAACCATACCCTAAGTCTAAAGTGCATCATTATTCCCATAAGAAAATGTTTGCTTAATATGCAAAAGTATGTAAAGCACTTGTACATTAGAAGATTATTTTATGCTATTTTTTTTAGTTAGAAATATGCTGATTTCCTAAAACTGATTTAGCCAGCAACTCAATATGCCTGCAAGTTTGCAGATAGTTTAGCGATTTCAGTTTTGTCATGTGGGTAAGATGTTTTTCACTATAGAGTTTGCTTTAATCAAACTAAATACAGCTAATGGCCTTTGTTGTATACAATATCTGTGTGAATGCCCACAGGATTGGAATCATGAACTTGGAAGAAGCATTAAAGTTCCTTACTCCTTCTCTTGTTAAGAAAATGATTGTTAGGAAAATGTAACTTAGAATGTTGTAGTATGATTTTAAAATAACCTTAGACTTATAATCTCACTCCCTGTATATGTACTATTGACCCCTAGTTTAACATGCATTTTAAACTTGCATTCACCCTGTCACAGATGTGCAGGCATCAGTGTCTAAGTACCCCTAAGTGTTTTGAACCTCCTGTTTACCAGACATGTAAATGAAATAGATTAAGACCAACAATGGATGTAATAGCCATTAAGTGTTCCCACCTGTGTAAGTGGATCGAAAGTCCCCCTCCCTTATCAACACAGGGGTATAAAATATCCTCACACATGTATTGAGTTGAGCCAGTTGTTTGGGTGATAACCCCTTCTGACTCCTTATTGCTTGCAATAAATCTTGTTTTCCCAGAAGTCTACTGAGTTATGCCTGTCCTTTGAGGTATATTGGACTGAACTCCAAAGGAAATAAGCAGTTTTTGCAACACTCTGAACACCAAACCTTTACCTATTTATCAAATATTTAATCAGAAAAGAACCTTTTCTCCTTCAGACTTTTTGTATCTAAAAAAATATTACTACTATGACTGTAAGTTATAACTTATACTGTGGCTCATTTCTCTTTCCCTTTCAAATGGCACTCTAACAGACTCACTGAATAGACAAATAGATTCATCGATTCTGCACCTTCCTTTGTGTAGCACATCACTTCAAACCAAAACAGAAAATGGTTACGTAGAATTTGAATAAGTTGAAGTGTATGAGTGAGTGCATGATGTGGAGGCTCCTGGATTTCTCCCTTTGTTTATCTGTACTCTTGTGAATGGATCAAGGTCCATAAAAATCCATATTTCCTCCCCTTCAGACATGTTTTTCCCCTATTTACACACCTATTGTTCAGAACATTCAAATGATTTGTCTCCTTGAAAACTTAAAAGTGGGTGGTAGTGCTAAAAGATTTTTTCAATGAGATGACTCACATTTTGTTTCTCTTACTCTAAAATGAATTTAGTACCATATGAAATATGTATAGACAGCACTGAAGTCTAAATTACTCTGTCCACAAAATAAACAGCAGTGTACTCCCTCACACTACCTACCAGTGTGCTATATGCCTGAGCTAGAAAAAATATTTCTCAGAGAGGGGGCAATTTAGTCTGCATGCTTATTCAGTCTGCAGCCAATTGCGAATAGAAATGGGATAACTGTTTCAGGAAAAATAAAGGACCTTCCTCAAGCTGAACTGACCATGACTTTAAAAAGAGAGAAAGAGAGAGAGTCCACAACAGTAGCATGGAATAAATGATATTCTAATCATCACATCTTGTTACAAAGCTGTGTGAATCACTCAGAACTTTTACAGTGTTTGAAATATAATAATGTAACCCTTCTGCCCATCAGAGCTGGCAGCAACAAGGGCCGGGTTCAGTATCCAGGGGTTCCATTCCAATAGCACAATACAAAAACCGGCTCGAGCCCCCACCCAGTGACCTGGGACAACCATATACCACTCCTCTGGGCGTCTGTAAGAGACAATACTTCCCCTCTCGCAAGCACAGAGTCTGAGTGCACCAAAGCCTTTTAATAACAGGGAGAAACAATGTGGCATTATATTGGGGAAACACCACAAACAAGGTTAATAAACGAAACCATGAACCAGAAGCCCCCCTCCCAGCAACTAGGCCGTGGCCTTCCCTTTGGCTCTTGAGTTCCACAGCCCCAAAAGTCACTCAATAGTCCCAAAAGTCCAACAGCCCAAGAGTCTCTGTTCTTGGTCAGTGCAGAGTTCAAAAGTCAATTGGCAGAGTCTTACCTCCAGCCTGGGTGGAATTGGAGGGTAGGGCACGGGGCACCTTACGTGGTCCGAGGCCAACTGCGCCGCCTCTCCGTGAGGTTCCGCTGCAGCTCTCACCGCAATCGGCTCTGCTCCGCTGGCTGTCCCACGAACCGCTCTGCCCATTGATCCGCTAGCTGCTCTGCTAGCCGACACACAGACAGCCATGCCGCGCCGGTCACTCTGCCCACAGCACCAACAACTCCGCTAGCCGTCCTGCTAGCCGACACACAGACAGCTCTGCTGCACCAGCCACGCTGCACTTTTTTCAGGCCCCCCTACTTAAGACAGTGCTCAGTGATTTCTTTAGCTCTTAGGTGATTTCAGCATACAGTAGGGGAGCCTTAGTGCAGGTGCACCAGTGAGCCCAAAGCAATTTTCAGCAGCCTGAAACCAGGCTCCTAACGGAAGCAAAATTCAATTCTGACATTTTACAGTGGAGAGAGGCAGGGTACAATAGGCCTAGGAGGCCCTCAGACAGAGCCCTTACCAAAAGGTATAGGTGCTTGTCCACAACCTCTCTCAATCTCACAGTGTTCTGAAAACGCATGGCCCTTGCCCACTGAGTGCTACCTAGATGATGGCGAGTCCCTCCATCATAACAAGGGCCAAGTACATGTCCATAGTCCTTCACTCACACAATCACAGTAACATCACTTTATCATTCCTGCCCCAATAACATAGAAACTGGGGCTCCCTCATCAGCCGAAGTGGCCATGTGGGCTGCTGTGGGCTCAGGCTAGGCGCAGTGGGTGTGTCTATGCAAATTGATCAGCCCCCAAGTTATTTTTCAAGACTCACTGCAATTCCCATAGTTCGCCACCAAATGTCAGACTATATCTCATTCCTGACACTGCTTACAATAAGGAAAGAATAATTACTGACTGAACATAAAAACTTGAGCGGACTGACTATGCTTATTAGGACAAAGACATTGTAAAGTAGTTACCTCCTTTAAAATCTTTTGGTTAATTTAACAATGGTAATATTTAAAATTACAAAATAAACAAAAATGTACCTTACACTTTACAATGAATTAGGAAGTCTCCTAAGGAGTTTAGTCCTGACTCTGCGAGATACTTAAAGCATTACTTAAAGCAGATAAATAGTTCCATTACCTTGCCAAATCAAGGTTTTTAGTGAAGAACTTTCTGTCCCTGCTCTAAATCATCATACTAGTGCTCCTGCTGGGAAATAAAGGTAAAGAGGCAACCTTCAATTGAGAAAGACACCAGCACCATTCACAGTTTTGGAAGTAGTTTTTTTTTAAGGGTGTTTATCTGTTCTTATCTGGAAAGTTTTATTTATGCTGAGTAATGATCACTGATCATTGCAATTTCACTTTCCAGAGACCTCACCATCTCTCTTTGCCATTTTCAGTAAGCCCCATGCACATCCCTATGATATGGATAAGTGCTAATGGTGGCAATGTGTGTCAATTGCCCATATGCCCACTTACATGCAACTGGTGGAGATCATCAGTTGAAATCAAACAAGACACCAAAGAGATCATGGTTTGGCAGATGTCTTGTCATTGTCATCAATGTGCTGGATTTTATCTATTCCTGCACAATTTACCATTGCTCCTGCACCAGTGAGCAGAGTGGGCTCATAGATATTCTTCCCAATATTGCACCCATAGTGCTGCTGCTTCCACTTCCTGACTAAAACGTGCCAGTAGGATGCCAAGGAACACTGCACATGCCACAGAGGGCATGGCTGGGTAGTCTCTGGGGTCTGATCTCCTTTCCCCAATACACCCACACAGGATAGTATCTAGAAAGTGCACTCTTTACCTTTTGTATAGCTTTAGCATGTGATACTGCACACCGAGACATGACACACTCCTGGGGGAATTGTGTCTGCCCCTTTCTTACACAGATGTATGGCATTTATCTAAATAAAAGGAAGCCTGATTTTCACAGGTGCTGAGAAAGAAACTCAGGCCGCTTTTGACACAGAGTTTGAAGCTTTAGCCAGCATCCCCAAGTGGTGCTCTATGTGCTGCTCATTATAACCATCTCTACCTCCCATCCTTGGTGTTTCTCTTAGCTTCAAGAGCCATAATTTAGCCTTTGATTTAGACTTGAAAGCTTCCATATTCCATTTTCAATCCCCTAGGCTATCTGTTCTCCCTCACATTTTTCAACTTCTCTATTGTTATTTTGTAAATCTATTTAATTTGATCATCTCAATTATATGATTATATTCCAGTAGCATTAATGGACATTATTCAAAACAGATCCCAGTTAACACTGCTGGCCAAAAGAATCCAATCTTGCATACATGGTGCACAAAGAGAACAGCCATGTGTACAATCATTCAAAGAAGAACTTAGTCTTCATATATTTGCAATACATATTTATATTAATTGAGTTAAAAACAGTAACAGAAAATGTACCCAATAAAGCTACTCTTCCGGGTGCTGAAAACTTGTGTGGAGAATTTATTTAAACTTGACCACTAGAACAAAAGACTCAATGTTCAACTGTACAGTGTACAGAGACTAACACTGTAATTACTGAAAGGCAACAGATGCATCTAGACATTCTTAATTTTATGTCCATCGTGTCATCAATATAAACACATTTAAAAGATGCTCTGTATTTATTTGTGTAAATACAGTGAATTAGCATATTTTTCAGTGTATTTCTCCACTGAGTGTGAATTTAATTTGTTTTTAACGCACTGGAAGGAAAAATGGTAACAGTATTTTTGTTATAGTACTAGGAATGAAACAAGCAGGTTTCCCACAGTTAGGATGGGTTTCAGAAAGGGCCAGCTCCAGGCACCAGCGCAGCAAGCATGTGCCTGGGGCGGCAAGTCAGAAGGGGCGAAAGTCGTTGGACCCGCAGACCTCCCGTTGAAAAGCCGTGGAATCGGTGGACCTCCCGTAGCCATGCCACTGAAACCTGCCTAACTGCCGCGCTTGGGGTGGCAAAAACCCTAGAGCCACTCCTGGTTTCAGTGGACCTTACTGCCATAGTTTTATGATCCCTGACTTCTGCTTTGTGTTTTGCAAATTTCTTTAGGCATGATGCATCCTGTTGTCTCTCTCAGTCCCAAAGTTAAGAGGCCCACACCACAGGGGAAGTTTTAATACTCCTGCTATAGTTGGAAGGAGAAAAGGAAGGCAAGGTGTCTTCCCACCTTTCCAGAAGTTACTAAAAGATATGGAAGATTCTCTGAAGATAGTGTAAAATGAAATTCTGTCCCAACCTATTCTATATGAAACAAGATGAAATTTGGCTGGATTACAGGCCTACCTCTCAGACATTTGTACAAAGAGGTATCTAACCTAGGGAAATCTTAAATCAAGTGACTTTCACCTGGGTTTACATTATGAAAAGTTCTCATAGCCCCAGCAGCATAAGGAACTGACTGTTTTCCATAGCATTTACTTTCCTAAAAGTCTATGATAGCTCAGCTTTCAGCAACCCATTTTCTGTGGGTCAAAATCATGAAAAAAACATTCTTATTTGGAGAAAACTATTTATTAAATGAAGTGGGTATTCTTGAGTAAGAATAGAGTGAAAAATGAGCAAGGATTTCAGGATTTCAAACATTTTTTTAAAATTTAGAGGACCCAGTAATGTATTATCAATATTCCAACAGCCTCATTGTATGTGCTGTATATTTAAATATATCAATTTAGTGCAACTAATGAAGAGGGAAAAAGACAGAGAAATATTTAATGAATCATACCATTCCAATAAATGCTGTAATGCCGATATATATATATATATATATTATGTGTGTGTGTGTGTGTGTGCGCTTTAAATATACTGTTTAATTTTCTTTTAAGTCATGGTACATAAAGTTTAATACCTTTGTTTAAAAAGAAAAAAAATGATTCTGCATTAGATTACAGAAGAGCTATAATTACAGATTATTATAATATCTTGTAATAGTAAAATGGAATAATACTTGTTATCAAGAAGCCTATACTTAAGCATCCTGTTCAGTTTAAATTTGCACACATTTATAATGACACAGGACCTTTATAAATATGTAATTTTATAGTTATTGAACTCCATAAAGACTACATAAATTATTCACAATACAATAACCATTGGTAGAAAAAGTGACTAAATACATCCACTTTTCTCTTTTTATTTTTTTAAGTGCTGCAGTGCCCTGCAAGAAATATGCTGGAGTTTTAGGAGTCTTGGACTGTAAAATTCTCCTTTAAGATTTTTCTACAGTATATCACAACAGCCATTTCAAAGCAGAAAATAATTATGTTGAAAACAATGTTACTCTCCATTTTAGAGTACAGGAATGAACATTTCTTAAAGGAAAATTGGAACAGTACTTTTTAGTTTTAGGACATTTGATTACGTATCAATTTTTAAAAGGAATTTGAAATTATTCATGAATACATTTTAAAATAAAAATGTATATTGGCGCTCGAAATATCTGGCAAGTGACTTTTCATAGTCCTTTTATACTTTATAATCATGTAAATAGCATATCTTCAAACTTCCTAGAAAACTAAGCTACAGTCTATAATTTCCTGCCCCAAACAAGTAAACCATGTTGGAAATATTTCCCCTTCCTTGGGAATGAAAATAGGAGTAAGCACATATCAGAAACAGGCAATCTGTCATTCCACAAAAAAACTAACAAACTTCTGCTAAAACAGTTTAAATACAGGCTTTATCAGTGATCAGTAAATCAGTGGAGAAATACACTGAAAAATATGCTAATTCTTTAATCACGGTACCAAATGATATCAGAATATAATGGTCCTTGCCAACTCCCAATGTCTGATTATAATTAAGCCTAATATCAGCTTAATATTTATATGACACATATTGGAGGATCATACACCATCATAGGATTGCAGTCAAATCTAATGGGTGTTGCACTATCCCACAGTAGCATTAGTTTTTCCAAAGGGAGAAAAATCCATGCCTACTACTTCACTTCCTGCTAAGGACAGTAGATCTGGTTAAATGCTGCTGAAAAGTAAAATAAAGCCTTTAAGTGCCTAAGAGACAATGATATGTGCCTGATATCTTTAGAATTTCCTGCTGGGATGGTGCACCTCTGTACCACCTACAATGCAATTCTAACTCACAAGAAGCTGCACAGTTTGATCTTGGAATTTATTTCCTATATTGCCCTACAGTTATTGAAAAAAATCTCATATACAAATATCTCCTTTTCACCTGACTCGGGGAAGCTGGAAACAATATTCAAAATTTATATTAACCTATCACAGCATAAATATTCATCTTTCCTAGTGTATGCCAACATTAGTTTTTTATTCTAGTCAGATGACAATGAATCATTGTTCAGCTGCATAATAAATTCTTCTTCCT
This sequence comes from Dermatemys mawii, assembly GCA_007922305.1. Lineage (NCBI taxonomy): Eukaryota > Metazoa > Chordata > Testudines > Dermatemydidae > Dermatemys > Dermatemys mawii. The sequence goes on from ML677326.1 coordinate 63,378,919, forward strand.
CTAGCTAGGAATTTAACTTTCACACTTCTCCCTTTGATCTGTTGTTGACTCAGATAAGCTAGTACCATCACAATTTAAGTTTAATTAATATGCAGAAGACTTGACTGGAAACAAACCAATGCTTCCCTTACTTAGCAACTATGTTCACAAATCATAAGTAAAATGAGTGTTTCAATAATTAGTATATTGAACTCAGCTTATAGACAAGAATGACCAATGACATTGCAGATACAAACTTACAAATTAATTTAACAGAGCATGTTTTTGGTTCTTTTTACAGGGCAGCCACCCACTAGAATTAATAAAAGGAGACCAGATTCTTTCAATGAGCTTGGATAAGGCACTACATATATCTAAAGTAAAGATATATTACACTTCCTAAAATAAATTCAAAAGGAAAATAAAACCCACACTGATGATTCAAATAAAACAGTGCAATATTTACTGCAAATATTTCTATTTGCCTCTATAATATATTGTATAGGAATACACAAGCATCGTATAGTGAGGCAGGCTAATTGTAAATTCTATAACCCAGCTGTTCTCAAATGTGGGTTTGAGACCCCGTTGGGTTCCAACTCCATTGCCAGGTTGGCATTTGACTTGCTGGGGCTTGGGGCCAAAGCCCGAGCCCAAGGGCTTCAGTCCTGTATGGAAGGGTCAGGTTACAGGCCCTGACACTTGGGACTAAAGCCCTTGGGCTTCTGATTTGCTCTCCCCTCCCAACCCCCAGCCTGGGGCTGTGGGGCTTAGGCTTTGTCTCCCTCCCCTAGCCAGGATGGTCAAGCTCAGGCTTTGGTTCCCACCCCCGCCCCCTCCTGGGTTATGTAGTAATTTTTTTTGTCAGAGGGGGTCACAGTGCAGTGAAGTTTGAGAATCCCTGCTGTAACCCAAAGTATTCTAAGTATTCGAAGGTTAATTTTGTTAGCTTATAAAAAAACGATCAGAAATGAGATGGGATATATGTACTGTCTCTTTCATATACTCATACACTGAGTTGGTACTTTCATAGAGCTGTGCAAATTCTTCAGGGTTTGTTCCAGGATTTAAAATGATCCAATATCCACACATCTGGTTGGAGGTTTGAGTTTATAGACCTTTAAGTTATATTAAGTTTACTGAATTCAAATCTCTAAGGGTATGTATACACTGCAGCTGGGAGCAAGCCTTCCAGCCCAGTTTGACAGACTTGGGCTAGCTTGGCTTAAGCTAGGTGCTACAAATAGCAATGTGGGTGTTGCAGCTCCAACAGAGACTCAGGCTAGCAACCTGAGCTCAGACCGAGAGAGCTGGACAGGCTTAAAACATTGAGCTTCTGCCCAAGCCACAGCATGCAAACTGCTATTTTTAGTGCACTAGCTTGAGCTGAGCTAGAGAGAGTTTGTGTACAAGAGCTGGGAGGCACACTCCCTGCTACAATACAGACAGATCCTAAGGGCCTGACAAAGTTGGATCTGCCCTGCTCTTATTCTTAATAAACCCTGGGACCATTGTCTTGTCTTGGATAACTTTATGGGGTTCTGAGGGGTTGCTGGAAAAAGGAATGAAAGTTGGGAGACTGGCTCATGGGAACCAGTGTTTGCCAGCTTCATATCTGTACCAACAACCTTAGCTCATGATTACTGATCTTTTGTGAATTTGGGTTGAGGTCCATGAACACAAACTTGAGGTTTATTTCGAAGCAGTTGGAGGTTTGATATGAATATATCATGCCTCCTTAGTACCTTCATTCTTAACTGTGCATTATAGAACATGTCATCTATTTTTCTTTAAAGAAAAACTCCCAGAGGTGCCAAATTTCCAAGATCCTGGGGGGTGCTTGATTCCCGCTCTGCCCTACACCCACTCCATCTATTCCTCCAAGCCCACCCCACCTCTACCCGCCCCCACTCCTCCCCCTCCCCACAGCTCCTTCTGCACACCACTGAACAGCTGATTGCAGTGAGTGGGAGGCACTGGGAGGGAGGAAGAGGAGCTGATCCCTGGGGCTGCTGGTGGTGTTAAGCACCCACTATTTTTTTTCTGTGGGTGCTCCACTCACAGAATTGATGCCAATGCATGCTCCTATAATTGAACCAATCAATGTTATGTCCTAAGGGACTACCCACTAAGACAGGTAGATCTTATAGTCTATTACTTCCTATTGTCATAGGTACTCACATTATCCAGACTATAGTATTTTTTCTATCTTTAAATCATATTGTTTATTTGAAATTATTTCACTCTTTCTACTGGAAAACATCTGATAAATTAAATTGGTGTGTTTCACTGGTAGCAATGAATTTTTTTTCAAGATATAGTTTGAGTCCACTGAGTACCTTTCATATAGAGTGATCCTGGAAAGAAATGAGAGATGCAGATTATAATCTTTTATTGTGGTACTCAAAACCCTATCCTTTGCTGTTCACTTCTGTGGAGTGAACTGATAGTAACTTGAAAAAAAGTATGTCTTACAACAGTAAAACACTTAAGGTCCAATTCTCATTTGCACTCTGGCAATGTGAAGGAGCTTTAAAGCAGGTATAAATGTAATTTATCTCTAGACTACCACTTCAGCACAAAATCAGTGTGGAGATTTTTTGACATGGTGTCAAGCTATATATGGGTGTATAATATGTACAGCTGTAATAAATAGGGCTTCTTTAGGGCTAATCAACTGTTAGATAGAATTTCATTCATAATTTACTATTCAATATCATTATTTTCAAAAATGAGTTGGTTCATCAAATTAATTTCCTCAAACTTTCATAGCACTGTTCTAAAATTCAGTTTTGACATATCTTGATATTTGCTTTCTTCAGCTGTTCAGCAGTTGGAAGTTACTGTGTGAGATACTTGTCAGTTACTACAATTTCTTGAGCTGTCTGATGGAGTTAAGGAAGTAAAAATGTTCATGTTTGCTGTTATTTGGGGGATGTGACCTTTCCTACCTGTGGGCCTCTTTATATTGTTATAGCCTCTCACTTTAAATCAGATTCACTTTAGGTGCCTAAAACTGAATCTATCAGAATAATGCATAATGTTTTCTGTAAATAGTCATTCAAATTTTCCATGAATTTGTATGCACACTGGAAGTGCATGAGCAATCATCCAATCAAAGTACAGAAACAAGCCAAATGACTTATTTAACCAGTGTCAGCTATGCAATAATCTCTGAAATGCACATATTTAGTGTCAATCTTTTGATATGGTCTCCCATAGTATTCTTGCCAGCAAGTTAAAGAAGTATGGGCTGGATGAATGGACCGTAAGGTGGATAGAAAGCTGGTTGGATCATTGGGCTCAATGGGTAGTGATCAAAGGCTCCATGTCTAGTTGGCAGCCGGTATCAAGCGGAGTGTCCCAAAGGTTGGTCCTGGGGACAGTTTTATTCAATATCTTTAACAGTGATCTAAAGGATGGTGTGGATTGCACCCTCAACAAGTTTGCAGATGACACTAAACTGGGAGGAGTGGTAGATATGCTGGAGAGTAGGGATAGGATACAGAGGGACCTAGACAAATTAGAGGATTGGGCCAAAAGAAATTTGATGTGGTTCAACAAGGACAAATGCAGAGTCCTACATTTAGAATGGAAGAATCCCATGCACTGCTACAGACTAGGGATCAAATGGCTAGGCAGCAGTTCTGCAGAAAAGGACCTAGGGGTTACAATGGACGAGAAGTTGGACATGAGTCAACAGCATGCCCTTGTTGCCAAGAAGTCTAATGGAATTTTGGGCTCTATAAGTAGGGGCATTGCCAGCAGATCGAGGGATGTGATTGTTCCCCTCTATTCGACATTGGTGAGGCTTCATCTAGAGTACTGTGTCCAGTTTTGGGGCCCACGCTACAAGAAAGATGCGAAAAAATTGAAAGAGTCCAGAGGAGGGGAACAAAAATGACTAGGGGCCTGGAGCACATGACTTATGAGGAGAGGATGAGGGAACTGGGATTGTTTAGTCTACAAAAGAGATGACTGAGGGGAGATTTGATAGCTTCTTTCAACTACCTGAAAGGGGGTTCCAAAGAGGATGGATCTAGACTGTTCTCAGTGGTACCAGATGACAGAACAAGGAGTAATGGTCTCAAGTTGCAGTGAGGAAGGTTTAGGTTGGATATTAGGAAAAATACGTTCACTAGGAGGGTGGTGAAGCACTGGAATGGGTTACCTAGGGAGGTGGTAGAATCTCCTTCCTTGGAGGTTTTTAAGGTCAGGCTTGACAAAGCCCTGGCTGGGATGATTTAGTGGGAGTTGGTCCTGCTTTGAGCAGGGGGTTGGACTAGATGACCTCCCGAGGTCCCTTCCAACCCTGATATTCTATGAATCTATAGCAGTGATGGGCAACCTGTGGCACATTGGCCACATGTGGCCCATCAGAGTAATCTGATTGCTGACTGTGAGACATTTTGCAAATGTTGACCGTCCGCAGGTACAGCTCCCCACACCGCCCAGTGGCCGCGATTCGCCATTCCTGGCCAGTGGGAGCTGTGGGAAGTGGTGGGCCGCAGGGAGGTGCTGGCCGCTGCTTCCCACAGCTCCCATTGGCTGGGAATAGCGAACCACAGCCAGAGGGAGCTGTGGGAGGCTGTGCCTGCGGACAATCAATGTCAGCAAAATGTCTCACGGTCCGCAATCAGATAACCCTTACGGTCCGCATGCCCACCACTGATGTAGAGAGTTTATATTCAAATACATTAATCAAATACATTCAAAATAATGAATAAGAAAGAAGAATCCAGGGTCTGCTTGCAGCTATTCCATTAGCAGAAAGAGGGTATGTTGACACTGCAATTAGACACTATAACTGGCCTGAGCCAGCTGACTCAGGCTCACAGGTTCAGGCTAAGAGGTTTGTTTAATTGTGGAGTAGACATTCAGGCTCGGGCTAGCACCTGAGCTCTTGGACCCACCCTCTTCATTGGGTCCTAGAGCCTTGGCTCCAGCTCAAGCCTGAAAGTCACACTGTAGTTAAAGAGTCCCTTGGTCTGATCCCTGCAGTCAGCTGGCACAGGCCAGCCATGGATTTTTAATTGCAGTATAAACATAGCCAGCGACGCTAAGGTCATCAAATAAATTATTTATTGCATATGATTGTCAGTTGTGATAGAAATTAAAGCATATCTGTTATTAGCATTAATTGAAGTCACACATATGGGTCAAGTGGAAAATGAGCATAGTTCACCATGTTGGTACAAGCAGAAAGTCAATTACACTGCTTCCACTTACTTGACTAATGAATTTGGCCCCAGTTGCTTTTCTGTCATGGATCTTTTCTCAAAATCAGATGGCAGAGTTTGCTAAACTCAATAAAAGCTAATAGCACCGGTTATTAATAGATTTTCATCATGCACATGCATAAAGGGTGGTGCCAGGCAGTTGGAAAGGATAGAATTGTGCAATCAGGGCCAAAGTGAAGGCTCTTGAAAAAGGTCTAATAACATTTTCCTCTCATTTTATTCAGTATCAGGATCACTTTAGGAAAAACTGTAAGTCAGGTACACATAACCTGTGTTTGTTCCACTGTGTTAACCATTTATCAGACAGCTACTGTTAGCAAAGGGAAACACGGAAATCAGTTGGAAAGTATTTGTTCGTTGAGGCACATGAACTGCAAATCTGTGCAAAAACGGGACAATGTTTCCTCATCTGTGGAAAACACCACAAACAGGGCTCATAAACATAAACCCTGAGCAAAAGACCCACTCCCAAGTAAACTGAGAAGTGTCCTTTCCCCCTCAGTCCAGCAATCCAAAAGTCTCTTTAATGTGCCTGTCCCTTTCTCTGCACCCCACTTACAGTTGCTGTCCTTGGTCAGTGTAGATCCAGAGTTCAGAGTTTGCCTCTCACCTGTGAGCTCTACACAACAATTTCTTTCAGCTCTTTTAGCTCTTTTCAGGCTGGGAAGAAACATTGCTCCCTTACAAGTAATTTCAGCTCTTAGTAGGCAGGGCAGAAACACTGCCCTCTCTCAAGTTACTTCAGCTTTCAGTGATTGAGCATTTAGAAAAACAAAAGAGGCTCCTAATGAAACATATTTAGCTATTTCTTTGAACACTGGGGAGGAACAGGTTAAACCAATCTAGGGAGGACACTTGGGGAGTGTTTGCAACCTTCTGGCTGGAACATCTGTTCCCATCTCTCTTATATTTCACAAGCTGCTAGAATTCAAGCCCCAAGTTTAATGAGGCCCTTTCAGCTGAGTGTGACCCCCTTTTTTGGGTCAGGTTAAGCACAGTTTTGCTCCCCTTTAGTCACAATAATGCCAACACTGATAATAGCATTTCACTACCCTTGCATTCAGTACTAAGGTGATTTGTAACCCAACACCAGCCAAAGTTTATCACTTTGAAAAGAACACCACTTCATCTCCTGAATATCTAAGTGCAGTAGATGTAAATACAGATTGCTCTTGAAGTCTCTCTTCCTCCCAGCTAGCTGTTGGGGAAGAATTTAGCAGATCTTGCTTACAGTATCACTACACAAGAAAATTTGGGGAATTCGGAGGGGAGAGGAAGCAGCTCGTAGACTCATACCTAAATGGATCCACCAACCAAATATCTTCTCCCCTGGAGGGAGCGAGAGAAAGAGAAAACAGGACACAGGTCCCAAGGCTGCAGTAGCAGCCATGGAATAGCTCCACTCTTGTTTTACATCCTAAAAAAGGCAAAAATTCTATTCCAACAATTCTCCCCAAGAAAACTTGCATAAATCCCATTTTCTTGGGAGGTGCACAGGGATCAAAGATCTGGCACACATGGAGATATCAAGTTTATCACAGAAAGAACTCCTGCTGTTCATGAAAGCAGTAGATACTGTGTCAGGAGCAGTTGAGTTATTTTGCTGTGTCTTTTGCCTCAAAATCAGTTTTCTTTCAACATCATCAAATTGGAAACAAATCTCCAGCTTCATCTCTCAGTAAATTGATAGGCTCATTTTCTGCTTTCCTTCTTGTTTCATTCTCTCCACAGCTTTGTGTTCTCTCTAGTGTTCATGTGAAAAACCATTCTAATATGTGCTGTTGGTGTTGTATCTTAGGAGAATACAGATTGCTTTTGATTACAGTAGACTCTTGATTGTCCAGGATGATAGGGAAAAAATTACTCCTGGTTAATAAAATCCAGGATAATCACCATCCATAGGAAATATGTGGAGGAGGGGTTGGTTCTCCAGCCATTTCACGCCAAGGGGAGGAGGTGTTGGTTCACTGGCTGCACTGCACCTGGTGGGGGTTTTTTTTGTGCTTGGGGTGGCAACAAAGCCAGAGCTGGCCCAACGAGTTACACGTATTTTTTTTGATATCCTGGTTAATCCACCATCTGGTTAACCCAATCCTGGATAACTGAAAGTCTACTGTATACTAAAACATTCAGATATTTGGGAGTTATAAATGTGTACAAAATATTTGTTTCATTAGACATGGTAAAATATGAATTCATATTTTTGTATCAGCAGAATAAATTATATGCATCACCTGACCAGTATTCTTGACCAAAGATTTCCAGCATTTGTCTCATGGCAGTTCCTATTTCTAGCATTGCTCCTCACTTCAGAAATGTCAGGGTTACACTTCTGCTTATGGATGCATTTCAGATGCACGTATCTGGGAATCAGTAAACAGTTCTCTTCCTGCATGAATAGCTGTTACATTAGCATGCATTCTCTTCTCCTTTTGACTCATCCCACACTGAGGTCTTGTCTACACTACAGGGGAAATTCAATGTAAGCTACGCAATCTGACTTTCATGAATAGTATAACTCAAATTGACATAGCTTAGACCTACTTACCTCAAGGTCCACACTATGCAAAGTCAAAGGGAGACACTCTCTGGTCAACTTCCCCTACTTTTCTTGATCTAGTGGAGTGCAAAAGTCAATGGGAGAGTGATCTGCAGTCGATTAGACTTGATAAATTGACTGCTAATGCATTGATCACTGCTCGTCAATCTCCCGGTAAATGTAGACAAGCCCTGAGTCACTTTAGTGGTTGTGCAGCACTTGTATGCCTAATCTAAGATATTACAATCATTGATGACTCAGAAGGCAAGTGTTCCACCAGCAAATGTCGGTGAAATATGTCCTATTCCAGCACACTGCTGAAAGCTTTGTATTTACAGAAGGCTGATTTCTGTATATGCAATCATAAGGTGTGTGGACACTTCCTACTGAGATCAAAGAATATAGTTAGGAAAACTAAGTCATTGAGTGTTATAAATCTGTAAGTAAAAGTATGATTGTGATGGGTTTGGTCACAGAGAATCCCCTCGAGACTGTCACTTGATGAGCTGGGATACCACTGAGAATAACCTGCCAGAGGCACCCCTCCACTCCAGTCAGCTCCAGAGGTCAGGCTACACCTCTCTGCAGCTCACTGAAAGTGAGATTCACCCAGCCCAGGGTTCAGCCTTTCTGGGAGACTGAATCCCAAATAGATCCATTTTAGTCTGGATGACGCTTATACAAGGTAAATTTGTAAATTGTTTGCCTTCTGTATCACTGATAGAGAGATATGCACAGCTGTTTGCTCCCCCAGGTATTAATCACTTACTCTGGGTTTATTAATAAACAAAAGTGATTTTATTAAGTATAAAAAGTAGGATTTAAGTGGTTTCAAGCAATAACAGACAGAATAAAGTAAGTCACCAAACAAAATAAAGCAAAAACATGCAAGTCTAAGCCTAATACAGTAAGAAACTGATTACGGGTAATATTTCACACTCAGTGATGTTCCAATAAGCTTTTTTCACAGACTAGACTCCTTCCTACTGTGGGCCCAATCCTTTCCCCAGTACCAGCTTTGTTAGATCCAGCATCTCAGGTGGAAAGCAGGGATTTTCTCATGACTGGCAGTCCCATTTGTCCTGCTCTCCCCAACTTGTATAGCTTTGGAACAAGGTGGGAATCTTTTGGCTGTGCTTGTCCCCACCCCCACCTCATCAATGGAAAAGTACCAGCATTAAGATGGATTCCAGTATTGCATGACATGGTCATATGTCACTTTAAGACCCCTAGTCTCCATTCTTCCTGGATTTGCCCTCACATACACAGGAAATTTTCTAGGTAAATAAACCATTTACAACCAATTGTCCTAGTCAATGGGAGCCATCAAGATTCTAAACCACCATTAATGACCCACACTTTGCATAATTACAATAGGACCTCAGAGTTATACTTCATATTTCTAGCTTCAGATACAAGAATGATACATGCTTATAAATAGGAGGAATATATTCAGTAGGTTATAACCTTTGTTATGATACCTTACAAGAGACCTTTTGCATAAAGCATATTCCAGTTACATCATATTCACACTCATAAGCATATTTCCATAAAATATATGGAGTGCAATGTCTCAATGATTTAAAAATGTCTTTTTTATTAGGAATACTACTTAAATCAGGGATAGGAACACATCAGTCCATAATCTCTCTTCTCTTCAAATATATTTAATTCTTGTCTCCTATGCAACCTATGTCAGCAGACACTGCTATTACAATCTGTCTATAAAACTAGGTACTCTTATTTTTCTTACTTTATAGTAGTAGCAAGAAAATCCAATGCTATAGATGGCACTTATGTCAAAATTTACTCCACTGCATCTTTTTTTTTATTTGAAAACCCATCAGTTAAGGCTGGGGTGCTGTCTGAATTCTAAGTTTAAGTCTCAAATTGATTTGTTTTGTGGCTAATCAGCTGATATTTAATGTTATGTGGAGAAAATATAAATTAGGGTGGTTGTTTATAAATACCAATATGAAAAGATTTCAGCTGAGTTGACTGTAATATTGCAGATGCCTGTATCAAAACCATTCAGAATAAATGCAATATGTTACTCAATGCACATTTTCAGCTACTAAAACTTTTACGATTTGGCAATTCCCATGAATAAAGTTGCAGAGACAAATTCTGCCCTTGGTGATTCCCTGGCCCCTGAATTACAATGGTGCATTTGTCAATGGGGTCTCATTGGGTAAAATCCAGCAGACTGGGTTTTTGTTCAAACCGAGGAAAATAATAATGCTTTTGATAAAAAATGAAAAAAGTCATAAAGAGATATTCTGCAAATGTCTTCTATAACATGCAGAAAAGTAATACTAAAAGCTGAAGCCTAGTGTACAGGTTATCAAAACATCAATCAACCATTTGAGTTGGCAAACACTTCTTTTCCTCATCTGCTCTGTTCCTCTGATCATCAGAAAAGTAAGCAATAAATAATTCATGATGTTTTTGCAGTGGAAATATTTTGTGGAAGTTAAAAAGGTGAGATGTTTTAAATCAAAGTCATAAAACTTTGCTAAAGGTTAATTTTTATTTTTTTTACTGAACACTTCTCAGTTTGTTTCCCCCTTTCTTTCTCTGCTCCCTTTTAAGTCACTCAAGTTTTTGGTTTTAAAAGTCTAAACTATATAATTCTGTTTTTCTATTTGTGATGGTTTGTTTACTTTGCAGGTGAGTAGCAATTTTTAAGGGTTCTATTAATCAATAAATATCGGGAGGTCACTGATTTTGGCCCCATAGTAAGACAACTAATCCAGTAGGTCAGAAAAGCCATTTTCCCCCTATTTACATGAGTCTGAAGCGGAGAGGGTAAGGAAGGAAAGCTAATCATATTACCAGTTGGTCAACCTGACTGAGTCATATGGAGATCCACCAACGTATACGGACCTCTTAAAAAGATTAAATTAGCTCAGCAGTGCAGGTACATAATTTATATCAAGCTCATTCTACTTTCTTACCCCTCCCTCACTACTCCCCACAACCTTTCATCCCATTAAAAATAATCAAATATGACCAGCTCTCCTATAAATTGGAAGACTGTCTGAAGCTCCTAATCCTACCCATGCTCTCCTCATTCCAAGGAAGAGTAACAACTTTTTAATACACTGTCACTATCTGTGTACCCACCCACCCAACCACCTTCACCACACAGACACACTTTCTCTCTTTCCAACATGCTTGGCCCCCAAACACACAAAAATGCCATCAACTCTGGCAACTAAAAATCCCTGAATTCTTTGTTTCTGGCCTGAAATTAGGACATGTGCTGGGCAAGGAAGCTGTTCAAAAGGCTGTCCTTACTGCTGCACAAAGTTACAATGATGCACATAACTCAGAAACTTGTGTAGGAAATAAATAGGTAGCTTTGTGGTAATAATACATATTTTTGACAACCGAAGATTCAGTTTTATGGCCTAGATCAGGATTTGCCTCCATGTGTACCAAGCCAGTAATATATCCAATGGCGTGAGAGCCTAAGGCCTTTAAATTAAGGTATGGCCCATCAGTGTCCCATCTAGCAACAGGAGAACAGCAGAGTGATTGTATAACCCTGAAGCCTGTTCATGATGACCCTTTTGGGCTGACAATTCCTGACTGATCAACCTGGAATTAAGTAATGTGCAAACTAAATAAGGCACAAAAAGGGGGTGCTTCCAAGGCTTTATTATATTGTGTGGAGTTGGTTTTACTGTGGTTAGTTTTTGGTTTGGGAGTGAGAAGCAGTGCCTGGCCATATTTTTAGCATAAGTGCCAAGAGGCAAAGTACCCTTATGGTAAATGTTTATTATAAAGCCAAGTAAATAGCTAATGTGAAGAGAACTATAGAAATGCCTAATTCAAAAATAAACTGAGGCCATTCAATCTGTCCTGTAGTTATGTGTTAGAGTTGTTATAAAAAAAATCTCTGAGGAAAATTTTGAATTTTCAGTTACAATAAAACAAAAATGTGGGGTGGGGGGAAGGTTGACTGAAAACTGAAATTTTCAGCTAGGAAATGCTGCCATAGTTGTTCAGGTACCTCATGGTACCTCATGGTCCCATTTTCTTCTTTGAATCAGCCTACATCTTCTATGATCCACCTCAGTTTCTTACTGACTATCTGAAGTGCATGTTGGCAGTCTCTGGCCTCAGTGCAACATGAGACACTGCCCATTGAAAAAAGTTTTGATTGAAAATAGCCCTAATGAGTGTATTTAATGAGTGCATTTAAAACACTTCATCTACCTGTGATTTACTTCATGACAATAATCATTTTAATGATTAGAACAAAAATCTGTTAATCTTTAAAAGTCTGACCCTGCAGATTCTAAACTGAATGTGGAAAAAAAAATCAATAATACTATGCACTAAAAAATGAATAAAATGCTGTAAGGTTACTCTCTGTTAGTAGGGAAAATGGGTAACCAAAATCCTAGTTTTCTTTAAACCAACACAAATTTTCCACTTCTCTCAAAAGACATCTGTGGCGCCCAGGGCCAGTTTAGATTAGTTGCTGTATCTACAGCCATATAGTCAAGTGGCCAAGGTAAAAGCATCTTCAAGTATCCTGAATATGTTATCTAGGGAGAGAATGATTCTGTAGCCTTTACTAATTCTTACAAACATGGGGAGGCCAGCTCAATTCAGAATAGCACTCAGAGTTTGATAGTTCACGACCTGAACACCGAGCCTAGCCCTATGCCCAAGAAAGAAGGGCTTTTCGCATAAGAAACTCTTTGCACTCTTCAGGGTGGTTGGCCTAGATGAAAAGTTATATGGGAGAAACATCGGGATGCAGTGATGCCCATTCTGAAGAACACTGTCTCACTATCACCAGGGCTGAGGTGGAATAATTGTGCCTTCAAGATCTAGCCCCTTCCATGTGTGAAAAATGTAGGAGGAAAAATTGTCTGGAAACTGTGGAGGTGGTACCTCTGATCATAGTGCATCCCATTACATACAATGCAGTGGAAGGAATGCAGTGATCACATAGTTAAACCAATTTTATACCTCATTAAAAACAGGGGCTACCACTGATATTGTCTTTAATATTAACAGCCCAGTGTGAAATATATTATGAAGCTGATACTTCTGGGTGTTAGGTCTATGTAATAATCATTCATAAATAGAGTTTTGGTGAAAACGTTTTTGTTAGCAAGTCAATGATTGCTTATGAATTATAAAAAGATACTTTTTCCACTGACTAGAGCTCTGTGTTAACTGAAAACCCAGGCACTGGCTGTAGCCCTGAAAAAACATCCTAACCCAAACAAATCAGTATTAATGCTTGAAATAGAAACGTGTGTTCACTCTGCTGCAGCCAGGTCCTGTTATATGAGTTTAAGAGTCTATATTACCCACAGCTTAAACTAAATTATCAAATGCAAGAGGCTGTCTCTTTAAAAAAAAATGAAAAAAGAAAACTCACACAATCAGATTATTGTGAAACAAAGCAAGGAAACTCACTCTGAGGCTGATGTTTCACCCTTACATTGTACTGTTTGCTTAGGTGTATAGAACATGTATAGCTAACATCACACATTGATGGGGGATTCTTTCAGTTTTTATGAACTTAATGTAATGCTCAGGAATAGTGCCAGACTGACAGTACTTAGGACCAGAACCCTTATGTTTATTATCCACAGAATGGGAACAGTAGTGGCAGTCTGTTCTTCCGCATACTGCTCTGCTAATGTGCCTCATCTCTTTTTCAGAGCAACAGCTCCTGGGAATATAAGTTTATTTTTAGCATATTCTTGGCCTCTGCACTGCAAATGCCAGCAAGAGTGCCACATTATTGTGATGGATCACCAGTCTTATGCCTAGCCCTTAATACAGGCATAGCCTGTGATTTCCCCTACCTACCTATATCCATGCTAGCTCTCATCACACTAGCATGAGTATGAATAGCAGCATAGCCGGGATTGCATGGATGAGCCACGCCAAGTACATACCATCCTAATCCATATCCTGGAGGGTATGTGCACATGAGTAGGGGAATCATACCCCTACCTCGTAGTGGAGACATAGCTCAAAAGGAAATGGACAGTGACCATGAAGGGAACTGACATAGACCAGTCAAACAATTGTCAAGTTTTGAGTCACACACACTAGGAAGATTGGGTCAACTTCCAGCTGGTAAACTGATGAAAACAAAGCAATGTCGTTGGGCAGGGAAAGATGTATGCATAGAGAAAGAGAGGAAACATTATTTTTCTCAGTTATTCTTATGAGAACAAAATGAACAGTTTCCAAATGATGTTTTAAGGGCCTGATTTTCAGCTGCTCTTATTTGGGCCTCCTTATTTTGCAGATGTAATTTTATCTCCCCCATTATTTCTATATGGATATGTAAATTCTTGTGGTTGTAATAAGTGATTGTGTAAGTAGGTGCAATACGGTAAATGGATAAAGGATTTAATGTACACAAAGTGTGGGCATAAAAAGGAAGGCCAAGTTCTGCATATGACCCTAGGTGTAGATTATTATTATTATTACTGTGGTAGCAATATGATCACCAAAAACAACTATTTATATAAATCAATAATTTGCAGTTGGATAGCTTTCATCCAAGAATCTCAAAGAACTTTACAAATGACATTAAGCATCCTATAACAAACCTATGAAGAAACTACTAGCATATTCCTTCGGACTCATCACACATGTAAAGTAAGTGTATTTCTCAACTGGGGCCTGACCTATCTAAACCAGATTCATGAACTCACATTTCATTAAATCACTTCATCATTTAAATCTATTTTAGTTTCTGTGCTATCTGTATGACTAAAACCACATTTTTGATCAAAAGATGTAGAAATTAGGTATTCAGCAAGAGATCCTTATGGCCCTAGGTAATCTGCATTGTGCTGTTCCAGAAGCCTGTTGGGCCGCTCAAGTTTTGTAGTGCCGTAGCTCTTTAAACAACCACATCAAGTGTTCAGGATGCTTTAGACTGAGCTGTTTAAATAAAAATTTAATCTAAAAGAAACCAGTCATTCTTGAAGCCATGTCAAGTAGAGGAAGAAGTTAGAAGGATTTCCATTTTGAAGACCAATTACACAAAAAAAGTGGCCAGGCATGATTCAAAGAACACTGCCATATCCCTACCTGGTTGTCACTGCTAGGTTTTAATCCTGTGCCAGTTTAACACAGGATGTTGTGGCCCTTTAATGTTAGGAATGTAAAATTCCAGGTCAACAGTGTTGCAAACTCTTGGAATTTTATCACCAGTTTCATGATAGATGAAGTTTTCTTAAAGCACCAATTGCTAGAATCAGGTTATTGCCAGAGAATGTCAGATAAGTAAATTTCAAGTCCTCCTGGCTGCAAACCTTCAAAATACTCTAAACACCAGAAGGAATATAAAAAGATCCCAACACTTATTATGTTTTTAAA
Organism: Dermatemys mawii; assembly: GCA_007922305.1. Classification (NCBI taxonomy): domain Eukaryota; kingdom Metazoa; phylum Chordata; order Testudines; family Dermatemydidae; genus Dermatemys; species Dermatemys mawii. Next base: position 63,394,051 of record ML677326.1, read on the forward strand.
TCTTCCAATTTTTAAGCCAATCCATGACCTCCCTTTTGGGGGAGACTGACTCTTGATTCTTGAGCTCTCAGAGTTGGCAACATCTGATTCATAACTATCCCTTTCCAAGGTTTTACTGAGACGGCACCCTAGATGCAGTCACTGCATAGAGTGACAGCTTGTACGTCGTAGGGGAAATCCCAGATGGCTAACTTTATTTATAGCACAAGACTAGAGTTTAAAAAGGAGGGCATGCCCAAATCTTCTCTTCCTGCAGGGCTCAAGGATTGTTGGGAAAGGTAGTGCCCAAGCACTCAGGGTGTTGTGCTGGACTAAGGTAAAACAAGCCTGGAGAAGCCCTTCACTCTAGATTTTCTGAAGAATAGTCAAGCATTCCACTGCTTATTTTGGTGTTTGATTTTGGAAAGAGTTAGCAAGTTCACCCCTTTTAAAAAAAAAGTTCCAAAAATTGAAAAAGTTCATTTTTGGACAATTCAAAAGAAAAAATATTTTTCATTGAGCCAACAAGCCAAAAAAATCAGTTATTAACACAGCTCTGCTCAAGAGGGCCTGTATGCACAGTGCTTTCTGAACCATGTCATCCTCCTTCAAGTAAATTTCTTATTGAAATCCAGACTCCATTTTTCCTAGTTAAGGACAGCAGAATCGGGCCCATTATTGTTGAACCAAGTTTGGTTAGATGAGTTGAAGTTACCTATCCTCACTAGGTGGGGATGGGATTTTTTTAAAAAAATAAGGAGATATCTGATCACAAATAGCGTCTAAGGAATTTCTTAAAAAGAACAAGCAAAATAATGTTTGTTTGAAGCTGGTTTACTATCAATCCAATGGAAATTAACAGCACTCTCCAAACAAGTTCACCCTTCAGTGGAAAACACTAATAAGCAGTTGAAATCAAATGTACAGTTCCCCCGCCACTTCCATTTCACCTCCCCACCCCCCAAAAAAAGTAATAAGCACCAGAAGGAAAGTTTATTCTTGTCCATAATAACCCAGTAGCAAAATTAGGCTAGTGATTATTATTGGACGACCTTGAAACAAAGATTTAAACTGCATCCAGGAATGCATGAAATTATTGCTGACAGATTTTGTGTCATAGACTGTGCCATGTCTTGTCTGGAACCTGAGAAACAATTCATATTCCACTATGATTGGGGTAGTATCACTTCTGCATTCTGATTGCATCTGGAATATTTCCAGGAAGAATCACATCAATCTTCCCAATGCTGGTAGATCAGATGCTTCACCAGCACTGATTTACTAAGGGCAAACTAGTCAACAAACTGTCTTTCTTTCCTGCTGCATGTTGACTGCCATAAGGTGTTTTCTTAAAATGTTTAAAACAGGACTCCAGAGGCTTTTTTTTTTACTATGTTACACATGTTATGCTAAGGTGACTCCAATGAAGTCAATGGAATCACATCAGACTAAAGCCAGCATAATGCAGAATAGTATCAAGCCCTGTACATGTTACAGGTGAGAAAGTAGACAGTTAAAAAGTATGCAGAAGCTCACATCAAGTACTTAACTATAAAAGTCAAAAGATCCTGATTATCAGTGATGCAAACTGTTCCCAGAAAAAGGGAGGTCAGCTTTTGAAATCTGGTCTATAATACATCATACTTTTTTCAGTTACAAATGCTCACAATTTCTATTGATAAATGTTCATAGCCTTTCAAATCCTTCAAGGAAATGCTAATTCAGTTCATATATGTCTTAGGGAAAATATTTATAGTTTAAATTAAAAAGAAGATATCAAAATATGAAGGACTAAATTCAGAGGAAGACCTAAAGGAATTCAAATATGTGTGTTAATTGCACTTTCTATCTGCACTAACTTACACTTCCTTTGACTCCTATCCACTTATGTCTGTGTATATCACTTCTCCATTTGGTCTTCTAATACTAAAACGAGGACATTGCTGTATCACAATAGGGCACATGTACTTTATCTTACATACTCATAGTGGTTGCTTTTTCTACTACATAATTCTTACTTCCCCCAATTTACGACCAGTGTAGAATTGAGAGGTGATGGGTAATAGGTTTTGATTATTATGTTGGTAAGTGAATAGTATGCAAGTCTGATACTAATTGGCTTAATTTACATAGTAGGGAATAAGAAGATGTAAGTGACACCAACTTAGACTCTTCACTGAATTTGGACCAAAAGGTATGCAATGTACTACTTTTTTTGGAGTTGGTAAAGTCATTTTCACTTCTTAGAGAGAAATATGAATTTTTAATGAAGGTATGTCTTTTAACTGTTACTGAACTGAATTCCAACGAACCCCCCACCCATCAGCTAAATTCTGATCTTAGTTACAACAGTTTAAATCCAAAATACTCCAGCATAAGTGTAGAATATCTCCCTAACACCAGCAGTCTAAAAATAATCGTTTGAGAGTAGAATTTGACCTCATAGACTACACTGTCCTTTCTCTGACACATAAGTACTATCCTACTGCAATAAAGAATAACCACTGAACATCTGAAATGTGCCATCCACCCACCTCAGTGCCTTCGGAAATTTGAGAGCCAACTCCAAATTACTAGTTATGTGGTAGGAGCCTTGAAACCCCTACAACTGGAAACAAATCTTAGTATAGGAGCATATGGGTGATGAGTGGGTAACTCCCTTTTCATCTTCAAGTTTAATAAAAGTTCAACCTGATGCTTAAAATCTATCCATGTGTCTGTTCTCATTTCAACACTATGTCTGCATCAAAGATTAACACCTTAAAAATCCCTATCTGAGGCTTGGGCTACACTGGCGGGGAAGGGTCGACTTAAGAAACACAACTTCAGCGATGCAAATAGCATAGCTGAAGTTGGCGTACCTTAGGGCTACTTACCTGGACATCCACACGGCAGCGAGTCGACCACTGCCGCTCCCCCATCGACTCTGCTTCCGCCTCTTGCAGAGCTGGAGTTCCAGAGTTGACGGGGAGCACGCTCGGGGATTGATTTATCACGTCTACAGTGGTGCTACTGACGTGCTACTTGAAGAATATATAATACAGGTAGCAGGTACAGCTAGATTATTAATATTTTGTGTAACAGAGAAGATGCCAATATTACTGGTATACAGAAGGAACTGATTAGACTGTACTTGAAAAAAGAATAACCAATAATGGTCACCATCCCTAAAAAAATAAAATTACTCTTGAAATGATTTAGTACAAGATTTAGGATAATTAGACTGAGAAAAAATGTCACTCTCAAATTGGAAGACAGGGATGATTTACAGTAATTAGTTATTTAAAAGTTACGCGGATACCATTTTTGGTCAAGCATATGGCAAAAGGACACAGCTTCTGTGACAAATCTAGAGGTTCAGATTATGAAGGAACAGAGCTCACTGTTTTTTTTCCCTGTTATTTTAAATCAAGTGTGATGCAATATCTTGCTGCTATTGCTCTGAAGTTTATTCAAATAGTAGCATTTGAACATTGTTCCACAAGGATACAAATGGAAATGAAGCTTGTTTCTCATGATGACGGTGTCCCAGGGAGCAAAATAAAAATAAAATTAAACAAATGATCCAGTAAAAATATCTTTACAATTTCAAAGCAGGACACTAAAGTAATGTTTTCTCTAGATTGGAAATTAAGAACTAAATATATAGTGAATATTCAGGCAATGAAGTCAAACTGAGAAGAACAGCTATACAAGCTCATCAAAGGTGGTTTCTGGCACAGAGTGAAACAGCAACAAGGTAAATTGATAAAAATTAGGAAAGAAACATTTAGCTGCACTACAGCAACATTGGATTTAATAATGGAATTTTCAAAAGAACAAGAAATGGTATATATAGGAACAGTAGTACCACATGGATATGCTATAATGCATAACTTATATTGAAACATTGCAGTCTCTCAGGAATCCTATGAAGGTCATAATTCATTATCAAAAACTACAAACAGGTGGCAGGGCTCTAACCCAAGTGAGATGGCATCCATCTCTTCACAGATTTTACCAGTGAACTTTCATGAATAGGGTTCAGACAGTAAACAAAATTCAGAAGCTTTCACTCTAAGTGCACAAGTTTGATTAAAAGTAGAGATGACTGGTAAGCAGCAAAACATTCTCTTTACCATTGTACAATACAGTAGCAAACAAAATACTAGCCAAGTGAGAAGAAAGCTGGCAGAGCTTTACAGTGCAGCAATATACATATTCTTTCACCATGTTCTATAAATAACTTCCATTGACAGAACTGTTGGGTAGAGGTGGCATGGTATTTTTGGTAGAAAGCACTGACGGCTCGGAATCTCATTTTCTGTTGCATTATTGCCCAAGTGTAAGACTGGAAACTTTTAGAATATGATGTTGAAAAAAGTCTGATTGCATTTGGAATATTTCCAGCAAGAATCACATCAATCTGGCTGTGTAGCTAGCAGAGAATTTATTGTCAATGGATGTCAGATGGTAAGTGTGAGAGGTTTGGTCACAGAGACTTCCTTGGAACCGTCACCCGATGCGCTGAAACTACCTGTGAGCCCATTTTCTTTGTCAGTTTAGGACTCCAGAACCCTGCTTTGTAGAGCCAGACATGCTAGCCTGCTGCAACACAGACCCAGGATCTGAACCACGTCCCCAAAGCTACAGACTTAACTGAAAACAGCTCAGCAAGTACTCCTGTCTCCAGCACCCAGACACCCAGCTCCCAATGGGATCCAAACCCCAAACAAATCCTTTTTACTCTGTAAAAATCTTATACAGGGTAAACTCATAAATCATCCACCCTCTATAACACTGAGAGAGAAATATGCACAGCTGTTTGCTCCCCCAGGTATTAATCACCTATTCTGCATTTACTAATAAACAGACGTGATTTATTAAGAATAAAAAGTTGGATTTAAGTGGTTTCAAGTAATACCAGACAAAAAAAAGTAGGTTACCACGCAAAGTAAAACAAAACATGCAAGTCTAAGCCTAATATCATCTAAGAAACTGAATACAGTTAAATGTCATCCTCAGAGATGTCCCAATAAGCTTCTTTCAGAGACTAGATTCCTTCTCAGTCTGGAACCAATCCTTTCCCTTGATACAGTTCTTGTTGGTTTCAGCTTAGGGGATAACTAGGGGATTTCTCATGACTGCAGCCCCCTTTGCTCTGTTCCAATCCCTTTTATGGCTTTGGCACAAGGCAGGAACCATTTGATTCTCTGGATCCTCACCCCTCCTTCTAAATGGAAAAGCACCGGATTTAAGATGGATTCCAGTTCAGATGACATGATCGCATGTCACTGTAAGACCATCTTCTTCATTAACTAGTAGCTGGAAGACATGTACGTAGGAGGGCTTGCAGGTAAACAAACCCATCCACAGTTCATTATTTCTGAAGCACCCTCAATGGCTTCGACTTAACATGTTTACAACAGTAATTCAGGTTTATATCTTATTCTCCTAACTCCAGACATAGAAATAATACATGCAGCCAAAAGGATGAACACACTTGGTAGATCATAAGCTTTGTAATGATACCTTACAAGAGACTTTTTGCATGAAGCATATTCCAGTTACATCATATTCATACTTATAAGCATATTTCCATAAAACATATGGAGTGCAACATCACAGTAAGGATGAAAAAAAGAGTGCAATTTGACGTAGTGAAAATATTGTTTGGGCATTGACTCTATTTATTTCTCTTTTTTATGTGTGTCCAGATAATATTTGTTTGCCCATCATGTACTAAGTATCATATTGAAGCATAAACTTTCGTGGGCTAATACCCACTTCGTCGGTGCATCCGACGAAGCGGGTATTAGCCCACGAAAACTTATGCTTCAATACTTTTGTTAGTCTTTAAAGTGACACAGGACTCTGTCACTTCTGCAGATCCAGACTAACACGCCTACCTCTCTGATTCTAAGTATCATATTGTTACCACATAAATAACTACATGATCACAACTTTCCTTGTAAATTATTTGGGAAAAATCAAAACTACCCATTATTTTGGGTATTATAGTCACTGGAGTAAAAGAGAGGAGAATTAGAGCACAAGTTCCAGTGGGCCTGATTTTCAGAGATACTGAGTGCCCACAATTTTAGTTAGAATCAGTGAAAGCTATGAGTTCTTAACATCTCTGAAAATAAGGTCAATAGGGTTTAATGTAGCATGTGGAATTACTCAGCATATGTTTTAAATCAATTAAGTTCCTACATAATTAAAGAGCATCTAGTTTGGGTATTAAAGAATTTTTAAACACCATGTTTAATTTCAAATATTTTAGAGAAAAACATTAGCAAGATAGTCTATGTTTCAGGTTTATTCACACTTAAATTTAATTCCCACCTGCTTCACGCAACAGAGCTTTCTATCACATTTATTTTAATACCCATAGTAACAAATTAAGAATAATTGACAACATGAAGTGACAAATTAAGAATAATTGACAACATGAAGTGACGCAACTAAATTATTCTATCATAAATGTATGGCAAATCTAGAGGCAATAATATATAAGCAAATACTCATTTTTGTGATGCTTTTGACGTTATTACTCAAGACCTGACATATACCACAACTGGGTCACTCATTACTGTCTAGAAAACAGTACTAGTATTTTCCATTATGCCAGCTAAATGAATGTGCTGAAGTATTTATCTGCAGGCTGCAAAGGGCTAAAGGAATACAAACATTTTTCTGACGGCAGGTGGTCACGAAGCAGGCCTTTTTCACTAGCTAGAGGAAAATGTGTCTGTAGGTATTATGCTAACACCATTATATTTGCCATAGCAACAAAACGTCTGAGGAGTCTCATGTTACATAGAAATACTGGGAACAAAGGAATGCATAGAAAGAGCATTTAATAAAAAGTCTTTCGTTTCCCATCGCCAGATTTACTGTAAAAGAAACAGTATTTTATGTAAAATTGTCAGGGCTTAGATAAAAGCACCTAGTGACCAGCATACTCACAGTTTTATTAGAAACACTCTACCAATTTTTAATCTAAAAAATGGTAACAACTTTTCAACCTAATTCAGACACTGGAATCCTTCCCCACAAAAATAAATATATAAAGTGAACTGGTATTACTGTACCAGTTTCGTACTAGATTCATCACAAAGCTTTCAAAGAAAACAAAATTATGGGATCTCCATAAAAACATAGGTATAATATATCAATCACATTATTCTTAGGAATACAAATCTCTTAAGCTTCCCAGCCTCTAACTAATGTCAGGTGTACTGAACTATAACAATATAATTCTCCAAGAAATGTTTGATTTTTTTTCAAGTGCTCAAGCACCCGTAACTCAAACTATATATGGTTTCTGCAGGAGTCCTCCTTCAGTGACGGCAGTTGAGTCAGTGAAATAGCAGCATCACAAGACTGGAAATAGCATGCTCAGGAGTCAGAAAAGAATTGGAAAGGCCTCTGCTCCTGTGTTATAGTGAGGATTGATATAGAGATTGAGAAATGAACAAGATTGGACCTCACTGTGGTTGTGACAACCTGCCTCACAATGCCAACAACCTATAGGCTCTAGGGTGACCAGATAGCAAGTGCGAAAAATAGGGACAGTGCGTGTGTGGGCAGGGGGGCGGCCGGGAGCGGGTAATAGGCACCTATATAAGAAAAAGCTCCAAATATTGGGATTGTCCCTGTAAAATTGGAACATCTGGTCACCCTAACAGGCTCCCACTGCCTCCCATCCCAGCACCCTCGCTAGAAGAAGCAGGTTGAGTTTAATAGTGGGTGCATTAACTAACCTCGAGCTAAGCGCCTGTGGATGTGTTGTAACACTTTTTATTTTGATTGGCCGGTCAATGGGAAGCCTTGAGTACGTTAGGAAAAATTTGTGGCTAGGTCAAGATTAAGTAACACATTGCAACCTAACCACAACCCATTTTTCTTAGTGTAAGCATGCCCTTAAGATCCCAATCGGCCCATCAGTCTTCTCATAGTGTGCCAGGCTCCTCCACCACCTCAAAAAAAAATATTTTTTTTCTCCTCTCAGCAACCCCTCTTTCAGAAGCTTCACTGATTGGTAGAATTTGCACATGGATTTACTTGTAAACAGAGTTGCCCAGGAATAAGTGAAGGCAGAAATTTGTCCTTAAATTGCTTCATCAGCTGAACTTTATTTTAGTTCTTTATAAAGATATATGTTGAAAAAATACTCTAATAAAAGTCTTGAGATGACGGAGAGTTCCCTTTGCTAACTGTTTCCTAGTGAGCCCAGTCATTAGTGTTTTTCTCCACTAGTATAAAAGAAGCACACCAGCACTACCTGTTCCATCAGAGCACAGTACTTTCTCAGAACTCACTTTGTCATTTCACCTCGTCCATGTCAACATACAACCTGGCCTAAAGCCATGTCAGCAATAATCACCCTGGCAACCCTGTCATACAGGAAGAAAAAAAGCATGAAAAGTGAAATAATTAAATTTTATTTCTCAGTGATGTTGAATGTTTCCACAGTCCCACTGCTGCATTAGTCATCTATTTCCCTAGGCTAGTGGTCTATAAAAGATCTGTCTCCAATAAACTAAGACGAAATGAAACAGGAGAAGTCACAAAAGAGAAACTCAGTGGATACAGCCACTACCTCTGGGCTTGCTTCTGATAGTATATTACCTCTTTTGCTACTGGTGCTCTTGCCAGTGTCTCCAGGGCACTCAGTGCCAAACAAATGCCTCCTTAAAGAAAAGCCTGCCACCAGGAGTATTTTTTAGAAGTATGTTATCATCCAGTAATAGAATTCTGATATAGTACTGTTTCCACTAGCAGAGTGTGTTGTGGTAAGCAAAGACTTCTATAGAAAGTATCTAAAACTTTTGAATAAAATAATGCATTTCAATTCTCTGCATTTTCCCAAAGTCATTACCATAACAACTAAAATCCTGCCTGCCAGGCAGCTTCATTTGATTTTCTTTTCTTCTGTTGGAAATATATGCAGCTCCACTTCTTCATAAATTCTCTATAAGTAACTCGTTATGCCTCAGTACAGTTCATGAGCCTGTTATTCCGCATGTGTTTTATAGCACAGATTTTTGTCAGATGGGTCTACATAAAAACACTCTTAAGGAAATTAGAGTAAAGCTATTATCATAAATCCAAATTTTGTCAACCTTTATTTTTGTACCAACCAAAAAATTATTTTTTTCATCAGATTAATTGAGTGACATGATGCAATCTTGCCAAAGACAAAGAACTAATTCCATGTGTCCTAACATGTAATCAAAACCTATGAGTTTCAACAGGAATTGGATAGACAAGCAAATAATTTGGTGATGGGGCACAGTGGAAACCTCAATAAAATAGGATATCCTAATGCTCAATCAAAAGTATCCTAGTTATGAATGGGCCATTTCCATATCTTGGAGATTTTGTGAGGAAATCCTGTAGGATATGCTGGCTGATGGGTAAATGTTAAAAGGAAAAATTGATTTGTTTGTGAGGGTTTTTCTTTTCTTTTTTTTTTTTAAGAATTATTTTACTAAGTTGCAACCGGAACACGAGTTCTTAGCTCTTTATATTTTGTGTGCAATAGACAATATAAAATGAGTATTGATTTTTTAATTGGAATTTTTAAAAATTGGTTACATGCATTTTCTGTAGACTTTCCCCTCTTTGCACTAGTATATCAGACGTTTATTCTGTTGGTAAGAGAGAAGCTTTCAAACCTACACAGAGCTCTTCTTCCAGTCTGGGAAATGTACTCAGTGTCACAGCTAAATACAAGGTGGAACAGGATTGTTTAGCATAAGGAGATAATACATATTTCAAGGGACCATTCAAGGCGAAGTGGCCCATTAACATTTCTTAAGTCACAGGGAGAGAAAGGAAAAAACGCTGGGGGAGGTGTTAAGTGGATCATAGATTTATTGGACCAAGAAAGTTGGTCCAATAAGATAGGTTACCTCACCCACCTAGTCTCCCTAATATCCTAGGTCCAACATGGTTACAACAACACTGCATACAGATATTTATTCTGAAATATTAATACAGGCTTCATTAGCGAACTGATGTCAGCTTGTTATTATCATCAAATTAGTTTCCAGTGGGAATTTAATGGACTATCACAAAAGTTTCCATGACAACAGCATATAACAAGGTGCTCAGATAATACCAGAGTTGTTGTAATAAGGTAAGCTGTTGGCATTTACATGAGAGCAATATAATCAAATTTATCTATCAACATTTTGTCCATTTCATTCATTATTTTCTTTACACTTATAAAATGGCTGAAATGGTTGAGAAATGCTAATAAGCCCATATGACCAAAGTGATTTAAACATCAGAGTTCATAAATCTGAGGGATTCTTTCCTTATAGAAATTCTTGACTGGAAGACGTGGAGCAATGCCTTTGTGAAGATGTGTTACCCAGGTATATAATTCTGACAGGAAAGCAGGGTAATTCAGCCAGCTCCTCTCAGAAAACATGAGAATTAGCATGCTCTTCATTAGATATTCAGATCCTGGCATCCTGCTGGGTTTGTGACCTCACTGCTGTTAACCTATTAGAAGCTTATTCATCTCACCTTGCTCCTTTGTGCCATGATTTTCTGATGCTTTGGCTGAGTGCATCAGAAAGGCTGCTTTTGACATCACCAGGCAATCTGGTCTGAGCCATACTGAAACCGTCAGATGAAACTGGTACAGAGAAACAGTAGATGGCTTATAAAATAAGGATTGAAGTTGGCTGTTTATTTTGCATCTGAAAGCTTTATGAAAAGCTCAGAGAAAACCAGAGATCACAAGTGGGGTTCTTCAGCAAGGAGGGTGGGGAAAAAGATGGGATACATTTGTTTAAAGTTACATTATATTTACTTCATAGATAGATCAATCTTGTGAACATTGATGCCTTCAGAGCCCTGGCAGTTCAAATCTTCTGTTTACCCACAGAAAATATACAGCACATCACGGGGCACATCAGTTCAGGTTTCCCAAAACTATTGCACCAATATGCCCCATCTCGGACCCAAAATGTGACAGGTACTTTGAAGGTTAAGTGTGAATGTGTATTCAATCCTTGGACTTTACTGAGACAGTCAAATAATGTGCCCATGTTCATTTTAAGTCAGTTTGAGATGGGCTGACAAGATAGTTCATGAAACATTGTTTTGAACCCAAACTACCTCCACTCAGCCTCAGCCAACACCTACCTCATCCTGCAAGGAATTATCTTATTTCTCAGAAAAGATCACCCATACACAGAATGACTTCAGAAGCCACTAAGAGTGGCAAGGGACAGTAAGACCTAAACACTACGCTCACCTCCCAAGACTCAATTCACAATGTAAAAATCACAGAAACATCAATGCCAATCAAGGCCATCTGACCTCTGCTCTTTCTGTACAGTAGAAAATTAGAGCACAGCTGGGACTCCTACTAACAGAAACATTTCAACATCTCTTTTGCTGAGGGAAATTAGGCATCCACCCTAGGTAGTCTGACCAGTACCAAACAATCCAACAAATACCAAAGGAATCATCACTCAACAGGAGAGACCCAGCAAACCACTGTCCTATGTCTAACTCATCTTTCCTGAGCAAGCTAATTGAGAAATTAGTGCCAAGAAGACTAAAGTATCACCAGTCATCTCAGATCCCTATTAGTCAGGCTTCAAGCTCAGGCAGGGTACAAGAGACAGTACTTATTACTGTGGTAGACAACATCTGTTTGTCAACCAACAGGAGGAAGTTTTAGTTCAGGAAGTCTGAGTGCCAGAACTGGACCTTGATGATTGAACTTAACTCCTGCAAAACAGAAGAAGAATGATCACGGGCCTCAGTAAGTTCTTCACACAGAGAGACACACAAAAAGGTATAAACAAATAAAGCTATTTCTTCTCCTGAAGGAAGGAAGGAGAAGTATTTCCATTTTAACAGTATTTGAGACACTCAGATACTATGTTGGGGACCAGATACCTCAAATACTAAAGTGACAAGTGCAGTATTAGAATCTATATAGAACAGAACATGTGAGTACTCAGACAGAACATGAAATTGTTAAATGAAAGAGAAAAAATTGTTGTTTCAATTTTGACTTTGATATATTTTAAAGTTATTAACAACTATAATTTGAATTACATTCTTGCTGGTACAGTATCTTCAGAACTGATATCACAACAGCTAATTCTGACAAGGTAAAAATCTATGTTTTCACTCTGGCAAAGTATTTCCAGGCAGAGACTGAGGTTTCATGGGTGACATAAAAGAATTCATTTAATGTATTGTGCATACTGGTAATAAAGGTGATTTATAGACAAAATTTTAAATACTCAAACGTGACTAAATGAATCCTGGCCCATCTCTAAAGTACATTAACATAGTAACTTGGATCTGGGTGAATGTTTCCGTATGTGAGAAGAGTGAGAAGAAAAGTCAGTCATGTTGGTGGCTTTAATTGTTCTATTAATTAAATCATATAGGCTGACATTCACTCCTCTTGCTCAAAGTGTGGATTCAAATCATATACACGTTCCAGCACACAACACCACGGTCTCTGAAGTACAACATTTCTATAGCTCCAACTATAGGCCATAGATGGGAATAGCAATAACTGTTTCTCTGCAACTAAGTATGAAAGCTTTGAATTTTTCTGATAGCTTGGTCCATCCTTAGTCAGTCTTCAAATCTCTCTTATGCAGCTGCCTTTCTAAGGCCAGCCCAGAGGTCCCTGTCACAGTATAGGGGCTGGGTATGCAGGGCCCTCTGCATTCATGCTGATCCCACAATACAGTCCCACTGCAGAACTTAAAGGCTTCAGAGGATCTTACATAGGCCATCTACACATCTGGTAAATTTCTTCCTCAGTTTATTCATCTGGGAGTACAATTAATTTTTTGAATATGAAGGAGTGCACTTGTTATAGATATGCCTGGCCAGCTCCCAGGTGGACATTAGCTGTGAGCAAGACCTTTTTTCAAGGTATAGTTTAGAAGCAGTCATGTTTTAAAGTAACAGGATTAGCTACTTAAACTCAGAAGCAATGCACATTTAAAAAAACAACAAAAAACAAAACAAAGGGTGAGACATTCCAGACTCTCACTTATGATATATCCACAACTGCACAGTAGTATTACAATTAAGAATCTGAACTAAAATAAGCAATAAGATGACTAGCATATAATTAATAAGATATGCAAGTTTTCTTTATTGTCATTAAATGACATTTACTTAAAAGTATTCCTATTTAATTGAACTTCCCCATACCCTGACTTTGTTCATCCATGAGGTCTATGTATTTCTTTATTTCTTCACGCTGAAATCACTTCACATCATTATAGTATATTTACTGATAAGAAGGGTCTCATTCCAGCAGTGAAACCATGTGGAATGTATTACCCAAAGGTCTATTAAGCATATAACAGTCAGCATTTATTTACAGCATTGAAAGAAAGGAGTCCTTAAAAGGTTATTTAAGCTACGGCACACAGACTAAAATATATCCAGTGTCCTATTGATTTGACAACCAGCCATAACTGTCTAGAATAGTTCTAAGTAGCACAAATACACACTCAAAATATCTCCTGGAAAAATGTTACCAATTAAAAAACCCACAACAAAAATAGTTCTGCTTTTGAAAGCGGTTATCCATCTGTTTGTATAATCCTGTTCGATACCTATTGTAACTGAAAAATGTACATCTTCCTCACCCTATGAAAGGTAATATTGGCATGAATTAAAAAAAAAAAATCAGTCAGTGTCTAAGCTCCTCCACCCATGTGACACATTGACTGCTTTCATTGAACTTTTCATCTTGAAAAGAAAAGGGGTGGGTGGAAGTAGCTTGCCACTTCTCATTACCAGCAGAACCCATACATTTATTCAAGATCAGAAATAGAACTCTGGGGAATGAAGAAATATTTTTCGTTCTTTCCACTCCACTGAAAATATAATAGCTCCACCTTGAGGCATAAGTAGGTGAACACTAGTCAAATGGGATAAGCTGGAGTAGTACTGAAGATGTATTTCAAGATGCTGTCAAGCATAATGGCAACCTAAATTAATAAAAATGAGCTTCTTCCACCTTCCCTTTCTGAGCACAAAAAAGTGTGGGTGTATTCTGGCAGGCTTTACCATGAATCTGTACTGACTGTATAGTGAGAAGAGAAAAATAATTTTAAGGGATATTGCCAAGATTTTACAATTCAAATTTGGAATAAGTTGACAACAGTCCTACTTGTGAGACTTTACATTTGAGTCTTTCTTTCGCTATATATTCATGCACTTAAATCAGCTATTCCCATGAGCATTCCTGCTAATGCACTCTTTCATTGCCATATTCTTTGAAAGTGAATACTAAAAGGATTTTAGGAGAGTTGAAACATCCTTCTTTCATTTGACTCAGTATTTACAAAAACATTGAGAAATTTGCTTAACACTAATTTATAAGACACAAGTTTTATCTTTTCATAATGATCCTATATGCAATGTTTAGGTTCAAGTTTTTTCTGTTTAACAAGATTCTGGGATTGTCACTGTAGGTGTCACTCTGAAGCCTAGAATGTTGAGGTTGTGTGATGCAGCAGAAACTGCTACAAGCATGGTTGATAGCTCTTTTTGTGCAAAGTATCACCAGCTTTAATCATCACTGGAATCTGTGATCTGTTCCTATATATATTGGTAAACAGAGGCACATGACTTTGTGAATTTACACCCATCTGACAAAAGAGTTTTTTAGTTAGCAATTTATTATGGGTTAGAACTTCAGGTGGTATAAACTGGCTTAGCTCTATTAACCTCTTGTGGCAAAATGTGTCACCATATTCTTGGTGCTGTAAGCAGAAGAAGCTGTGTTCTGCTAGTTGATTCCTTCTGCATTCAGACACTGAGAACATTGTACATTCATTGTAAATAAATAAGACTGCATCACAAATTTCTCTTCCTAACTTGAACCTCCTCAGAGCCCCAAACTTTGACAAGATATTAGGGTCTGTAGTGGGGCAACAACTCACTCCTGCGGCTCCTCCTGCTGGCTGTCTGGTAATTAGCTCTTCCAACTCGGAGCACCCTGTGCAGGCTGGTGTCTAACTGTCTGCTGGCCCCTGTGTCCCTCCTGGACCCCGGTGCCCTTTTCCCTGGGGTGCTGCCCCCTGGCAATACTCACACATTTTGCCTCTGGGTCTCCTCTCCCTGGGGAACTCCCAACTCTCCAATCTGCACCTTGCCACAGTCTAGGGGTACTGCCAGTCATCATTAAGCCCCTTCACCGTGGGGCGAACTGTAGTGTAAAAGCCAGTCATCATAGGCAAGTGGAGGTTAGACAAGCTGCCTTTGCCTAGCCCCCAGTACCCTTCTTAGGCCTCACTTCAGGCCTTCAGCCGGGGGAGTTGCTAGGCTGGAGCTCCCCAGCTCCCTTGCCTATTCCCGCAGCCCTGTTCCACCTCAGGTACCCTGTCCCACAGGCAGCCAGGCCCTGCTCCCTCCCAGCCTTGAGCACCTGGCTCACAGCCCTTATATAAGGACCAGCTGTGACCTGATTGGGCCTGGCCCCAGCTGTGGCTGCCTTCCCAATCAGCCTTTGTTCACTGCTTTCCCCCCAGCCACAGCCCTCTCCAGGGTTGCTCTTAACCCCTTCAGGGCCAGAGTGGGGTGTCTGTCCCATTACAGGGTCAAAAGGGGCAACAGTAATGATCTCAGTATTCTCTACTGACTGACTGCCTACTTCCTAATTGTCAGTACTGTAGTCAGTAGTTGCAATGAATTGCTAGTGCTTGACCAAGAATTTTTTATGGAAAGTTTTCAGCAAATAGTGAAACATTTAAAGAAAATTATAAGCTGCTCATAGATAATTTGCAAAGAGAAAACAAATAAAATATTTTAGCTTGATTTTAAAATTGTATTTTATAGATGTACCTTGAACACACAGTCTGTCCAAGTGATGTCTATTAGAAAAACTAGATTGATTAGTTTAGACAGACAAAAGCAACAACATTTTGGACAGATTAGAGAGCTGCAAGTTGAGTCAGTGTACCACAGAGGATGTGTCAATACAGCCCATGGAAGCAAGCTTCACAGTCTAGGTCCCCAGCTATCAAAATACCTGTGTATATAGTGGTTTGAAGTTGCAGCTCAGGCTGGACCCCACCCCTCTCCTGAGGCTTCAGAGAAAACATTTTCAGTTGGTTATGTGGTAGATTACCAAGGAACGGATAAAGGGCTAGACAGTAGAGAAGAAGTGAAAGACAATTTTTTGAGATGTTACATATGAAAAATCAACAGGGTTTAGTATCGGACCAGATGTTGGTTACAGGAGGGAGGTGTGATACTGAGTCATCAAGCCTGAGAAATGAGGAGGTTGATGGAGTTACTAATGTGCTAGAAAACTGAGAGAAGAAAAGTGTGGTGTTTGTAATGGCAGTGGAACATCCTGGAAGAGGGACTAGAAATACAGTTGCAGATAGTAGACTAGAGGGGGAGATTGAAAGGGAGAAAATCTTGGGTCCATTTAAATCAATGGAATTTTTGCCATTGACTCTAAAGGAGCTCAGATTTCGCCCATGGGGTGTATATATATAGGTCTTGTATAGGTATATATTGTGACGGAGTCAGACCAGAAGGATATAGGAGAGTGCTGGAAGGCAGGTATATTAGTCTCAGGATGTGCAGGTCCCTGTTCCCTGGATAGCCAAACAAAGGCTACTCCAGACCAATCAAGACACCTGGGGCCAGTTAAGAACCTTCTAGAAAGGAGTAGAAACAGCTAGCCTAATTGGGACACCTGAAGCCAATCAGGGACTGGCTGAATCCAGATAAAAACCTCCCAGTTAGTCAGGTGGGCTGTGGGTGTCAGGAGCTGGGGAAGGAGGTTGTGCTGTTGGTGAGACTGAGTGGTGGACAACATATCATCCAGAAGGAAGGAGGCCCTGAGGTAAGGGTGAAGTGGAGTTTGAAGAAGCAGGGACTGCTGTGTGGAAGTAGCCCAGGGAATTGAATTGTGCTTTGTGGATAAAAGGTCAGCCATCTTAGCTGATACTATCAGGGTCCCTGGGCTGGAGCCCGGAGTAGAGGGCAGGCCCGGGCTCCCCCCGCTTTTTCCACCTTCCATACTGGCCTGTGATGAAGGTAACTCACTAGGTGGTGACTCTTGTCAATTATACTGAGAAAGGGAGGTCACTCTGGGGCCTAGATGAGTTTCTGAGGCCCCTAAATCTGCCAGGAAGCGCAGGACCCACAAGTACAAACTTGGAGCTTTGTCACAATATGCACACCCCTAGTTTCTCCCTCTACTTAGTCTCATATGTGTTAGCCTTGCTTTCTATGAACATTGTATTACTGTTAATTTATAGAAAGGAATAAACTAAATCCACTGAATCCAATGCCCATTGAAGTCAATGGGGGACTTTCTACTGACTTCAATGGTCATTGGGTGAAGACCCTTGGTGCATGGACAGGAATATGAATGGAACTCTAAAGATGTGGTATTAGACTAGCTTTCATATTTAAATACCAATGGCTCTTAGTGTGTAGTGATTTTTCACTACTTGTAAGTATGATTAATATGCAAAATAAACTTCCAGTACCCCAAACTGTGGCTTCTTTCAAAGCTTACAGGCAGGCCTATTAACTTTAACTAAATTTCTAATTTTATTAACGGAAATGCAGTGTTGTGATAGATGTAGAAATGCTGTGCTTCAACTTAAAAAATAAGTATTTAACTTGATTTCAAAATTCAGACAGCATCTATAATTTGCAATGCAATCCCTTTTATGGTTTATTAAAATAAGTGTTAGTGAAACATTATTTTAATTCTATCCAGCTGAACAGTCATATAAATGTATGAGTGCAACAGATGTTTCTATTGGCTCATTTAGGCTGCTTATCCTTACAATCCTCTCAGCTGATGAGGTGCCCTTCTATATTACAAGGGATTCCTTTTACATCATAATGGTACAGCTGGTTCAGAACACCATCTGCACTCATAAATGCCTGAGTTGTATGTAGCTACACTGTAAAGAACTTAAAGTTGCTTTCTGAAACTGGTGATGGAGTTTCACATTAGACTGGGTGAAATTTACCATATGAAAAGGACTAGTGCAGAAGCCCTGTGTACCACTTACATTCTACTTAAGACCTATTTTGAGGGTGTAAGTGGCACTTCAGCTTTGCAATGGCCATTTGTGCTGGGGAAAGTTTCACTCTCAGGTCTCCCCACCTTCAGTTAATGTAGTTAGGGCTTTTTTTCTCCATTATTTTAAAAATAGGGGATGTCACTAGAGTACCTACATATAAGTACAGGGAGGGAGAGAATCACATTCTTAAAATTCAAAATGAATTTCATAGCAGTGCTAAGACTTCAGTCACTATCTCCTAGCTATACCTGTTCAATAAAAAAGCTTAAAACGATATATTCACAAAATACTAAAACATTGGTAGTAGTAGTAGTATAATAACACCTACAAACTCTAGTTATGGACCACAACCCCATTGTTCCAGTACATATGACTCATAATTTACTCTAAAAATAGATTTTAAGGGCTAAATTTTAAATCAGCAAAGCTTCATTGATATCAATGACCTGCAAGTCACCTGGCAATGTGAGGTGATGAGTCATCTCTGAACTAGAGTCTGATTAAGCCATATGTGTGATAAGTCATTTCTTTGCTAGGTTCCAGCCAATCCACATGCCAGCCTGGTGACTCTCAGGGCAAGCATATAAGCCTCACCAGCTGAACCGCAGCTCAGTCTGCC
This sequence comes from Dermatemys mawii, assembly GCA_007922305.1. NCBI lineage: Eukaryota > Metazoa > Chordata > Testudines > Dermatemydidae > Dermatemys > Dermatemys mawii. The sequence goes on from ML677326.1 coordinate 63,412,711, forward strand.
TAGTGGCACTTCATGACTTAGAATTCTCTTGCCTCGTAGTGGTGACAGATTCCACAGGATTGCTCTTGCTCCAGCCCTGGTCTAACTTCAGCCTTGTTCCAAGTCCTGCTCTACCAATGCCTTTGCTCCAGCCCTACTCTTACTTAGTTTTGACCCCTGCTCTTTACTCATGATTCCAGCTCCAACCTTGGGCTCCAATTCCTGGCCTGGCTATCACTACTCGAACCAACAGGTCTGACCCCTCCATATCTTGGTTTCTGACAGCTATTTCAGTATAACTGCTAATTTTAGGCAAACATCTTTCCATATATGAAGTGTTCAAACTACTTGAGCTGTTTTGATTCACCACATAGGTCCAGGTTTCCATTCCCTGACAAATGAGCTTCACATCATCGACTTAACATCTAGTTGGCAGCCGGCATCAAGCAGAGTGACCGCAAAGGTCAGTCCTGGGGCCGGTTTTGTTCAACATTTTTATTAATGATCTGTATGATGGGATTAATTGCACCCTCCGCAAGTTTGCAGATGACACTAAGATGGGGGGAGAGGCAGATATGCTGGAGAGTAGGGATAGGGTCCAGAGTGACCTAAGCAAATTGGAGGAATGGGCCAAAAGAAATCTGATGAGGTTCAACAAGGACAAGTGCAGAATCCTGCATTTAGGAAGGAAGAATCCAATGTACTGCTACAGGCTGGAGACCAACTGTTTAAACAATAGTTCTGCAGAAAAGAATGTAGAGATTACAATTGGCAAGAAGCTGGATATGAGTCAGCACAGTGCCCTTGTTGCCAAGAAGGCCATCGGCATATTGGGCTGTATTAGTAGGAGCACTGCCAAATCAAGGGAAGTGATTGTTCCCCTCTATTTGGCACTGGTGAGGCCACACCTGGAATGTTGTGTCCAGTTTTGGTTCCACCTCCCCACTATAGAAGGGATGTGGACAAATTGGAGAGAGACCAGCGGAGGGCAACGAAAATGATTAGGGGGCTGGGGCACATGACTGATGAGGAGAGGCTGAGGGAACTGGGGTTATTTAGTCTGCAGAAGAGAAGAGTGAGGGGGGATTGGATAGCAGCCTTCAGCTACCTGGCGGGGGGTGTTCCAAAGAGGATGGAGCTCAGCTGGTCTCAGTGGTGGCAGATGACAGAACAAGAAGCAATGGTCTCAAGTTGCAGCGGGAGAGGTCTAGGTTCGATATTAGGAAACACTATTTCACTAAGAGGGTAGTGAAGCACTGGAATGGGTGGAATCTCCATCTTAGAGGTTTTTAAGGCCTGGCTTGACAAAGCCCTGGCTGGGATGATTTAGCTGGCGTTGGTCCTGCTTTGAGCAGGTGATTGGAATAGATGACCCCCCTATTCTATGAATATTCTCTGATTCTATGACATTGTAAATGAGAATATTCACACAAGAAAACAGACAACTTTTGAAATTGGCTTTTCAACAAATATTCTCCAATATTTACTTAAAGTGTATTATTCTGGCAATCTTTCCTGACAGTGAGCTTGTTTTCTGGGACACTCACAAAAAAAGCAAATGGAGAAGAGGCATGAATACAGGTAAAGTGGATACATTTAATGACGGGAACAAATATTTACAAGTAATTTTTCAGCACCTATCCCATTCTAGTCTTGAGTGAAGTTTCAAACATGAGAAGCTGTGTTATGTTTTCTAATACATGATAGTCCTAGGATGATCCCATCAAACTCTGAATTCTGACAGGAGTCAGAATTTGAGCACAGATTTACCAAAGTTGACAGCTTGTGCACTAACCCACTGATACGGAACATTTATGACTCTGTTTTACTTACACATTACCATCTTCTATGAATAGCAGACTCTTCAGAGGAGGATTTGTGAATGTCTGCAGACAATTTGCATTTCAAAATACAGAACTCAAATTCTCATAAAAATTATGGCACATTCCTGCCATCATCTCTGGACTGTGTAATTTAACTTTCAAAATCTAAACAATTATCCTGCTGAGCAAAGTGTGTGAAAATTGGGCCTCCAATACTGTTTGTAGGGCATTGCCTGAGAGTTTGAGATGACTCTTGTTAGTGAGTGACTCATATCCACTGTGATTTCATATTAAGACTTTATATTATTCTTTCCTTATTGTTCCCTTGAAAATAAAAATCATCCAGACTGAAAGTCCATTATTGCTCTTTGTCTATGAAAAAAACATAAAATAGTGAACATCTTTTAACAGATGGGAGAAGAATTAAGCTATCAGAGCTGCAATATAAACAATTACGGCAACTCGGAGATTAGCAGGTTTAACTCTTGAGACATATTTTTCATAACTGTTAAGACTCCAGCCGCTAGTTTCTTCAGCCCAGTATCTTTTTGTTATAAGCCCACAGATAAACTTTTAAAGTGGCTAATGGGAGCAGTTAGCCATGTGATTCCCATTTACCTTAATGGAAGTTTCACAGTAAAATCAAGAGGAAGGGCTTGGAAAATGTACCCCTAACATTAACCCTTTGATTCTCCCTACTCTCTTCTTGCTCCTTTTTGGTTCCAGTTATGCAGCTGGATTTCTCACCTCACTCCAAAGAAAACTACACACTCTGGTTCCAATTCTGCAATGTACTGAATCAGATGCCTAATTTTAGCCTCCTATGAACAGTCCCTTTGAAAACAAATTCAAGTCCATGGGGTATCATATTTCAGGAAACATTGGCAGTCAGCTACATCCCATTTTTGTTATTACAGCAGCACTAAAGAATGTAATCAGAATTGTGGGTTCAATTTGTGCTAGGACTGTACAAACCATGTGCTAGGACTGTACAAACCATGTGAAAATGTCCTGCTCTAAAGAGTTTATAATCAAAGAAGGTCCCATTTTCCTGATGTAATTTATGCCAGTAATCCTTCTCCTCCCCCCAGAAAAAACAATTGCATTCAGAACATGACCAGTGGAACCCTTTCTTGAAAAACATTCCACTTCCTCATGGTCAGATGCTCCAGTTTTGTGGCCAAATTTTCCAACATGGTACCTGCTCTTTATTAATGCAGGTAAAGCTGTGTTTCCATAATCACTCATGGAGTGCATTTGCTTGGGTGCTCTCACTTGAACCCTCAAATAATGGAATTAATATGCACAAAGTCTATCACTTGACTCCATCACAATGGAGTTATAGTGGATTTACATTAGCATACATTACTTACATTAGCTAAGGATCTGGCCCCATATATTGAAAATTTGGACTTAAATGTATTCCTTGGGTTGATCTTTGTAGCAAAACAGTGCATGAATTCAGGCTTACCATAAAAAAACTGGTTACCGGGCAAATCTGTAAATCTAGATGTAGAGGACCCTGTATCTGAACTTTCTTTTGTGGTTATTTAAGTGAAAATTGGATTAAAAGTCCTTATGAAGAGTAATACATTTTCCTGTCTTTCCCTTTATCCCATACATCTGAAATGAGAATTTTATGACTGTGGCATGGGTACTTTATTACTGATCTTTTGACAATAGCTATCAGTTGAATATTATAAGGCACTCGAATGCTGCTTCACTGACCACCTTCTTTTCACCATAATGAAATGACGCAGTTTGCCAGATATAATTTCATCATTATGCTTGCAGATAGACTATTTAAGCAATTGCCTGCATGAAACTTCAGACCATTATTTTAGAGCTAAAGGAAAAGAAGGTTACAGTCTTTGCCAGTTACTAATATATCAGCCCTAAGAAAAACAGTAGCTGAAGTGAGAAAGCTGACTCTTCTTTTTTCCGGAATGGGCTTTTCCTTGCCATTTTTTTAAAATGATTTTTCATGTCACAAAAATGTTACCATGTTTAGTAGTGTTATAGTGTCATGTACCTTTTTTCTGAATCCTGCTATCCGCCCTGCATCTTTCACAATCAAGAAAAGAAAAACGTATATCATTGTAGAAGTATCTAAACTGAAGCATCTGTTCAATTATCATGAAGAGCATCTCTATTTTTCAGTGAGATTATCTGGGTCAGATTATCTGCCTGTGCCTATTTCCATGTACAGAAATGCTCCATCTGTGGGAGATTAGATATTCTAACTCTCCTCACAAAAGCTTTTATGTTATTTTCAATGCCATTGGATGGTAAACACAATATTGTATGCCTTATAAAGCCATGTTAATAGTCCCCTATTAAACTTCATATACTTAAGGACACAAAAGAATGATTAATTATACACAGAATAATTGACATGGTGGCAGATTTTGATTCACTTACTCACTCAAGTAGCACCTTACTCCACAAGTAGCCCCACTGTAGCCAAGGGTATCATAAGCTGTCCCTTAAGAAAGAATATTCAAGTTTCAAGCAGGAAAATGGTAAAATTACTTTCTGTGAACAGCATCTGAATGGTGTATTAGAAACAAGGGCTTGAAAGAGCTGCTGGAACATCTTTCCTATCACTAATACAGAAATTCCCTTTACATTAAATTCTTCTATACCTTTTGCCTAGTTTATTCCTGAATACTTCTAATGGTGGTGCACCAATAATCACCCTTAGCAAAAAATGTACACTATAATCTAACCAGCCCGACTCTCAGAACTCTTTTCAAAGTTAATAGAAGATTGCATAGTTACCTGCACTGAGATGTTCACAGGCGTTTCAAATAAATGAGCCAACTAGACCCAGAGCCACGTTGGTGATATCTTAACAGACTGTTCTAATCTAGACCCACAGGACCAGATTTTCAAAGATATTTAAGTGACTAAAGATACAGATAGGCATGCAGTGGGATTTTCAAAAGCAACTTCTACATCCGTAGGATTCTAAATAACTAAAATCTGGCCCATAGACAAGTAACATCTGAGCACAATATATACAGTAAATCTTGAAAAGTACTTGAAGATATTAAATTTTATATTTTTATAAGTAGTTGGTAGGTGGATAAGCTAATGAATATTTCTCTGATTTAGTGATGCTAGGAGCACCATTAATACCCAGTTGGATAGCAATAGGGTTGGATGGAAATATGCCCTGGAGAATGTCAGTTTACTGACTCTATTCTCACTTTGCTCTGTCTCTAAACACTTTGGTTGAAACCTGTGTCCACTGAAACGTCCTTTGACTTCAATGGAACTAAGATTTCTCCTGCAGATTCTAAAGTGGGGGGCAGTCTATTTTTTGTCAAGGTCCAAATTTCTTGGTCAAGGTATAGTCAAGGTAAAGACTCCAGAGAAAATAATAATAAAAACAATAATGATCATAAGTAAATTAAAAGATTTTAGGGTCCATTCAAAAGTGTCCGGTGGTCTGCATTTGGCCTGCAGTCTGGCCCCCTGCTCTAAACCCTTTAGATGAAGAAACAATCTATAGAACAAGTGATCTGCCTTCTTATACTACTAATGCCAGCATATTTCTGATTGCTTAGTTTAGTAGATTGAATTCCATTTAATAGGAATTTATTAACTTGACAGTATTTGGAATGGAAATCCCCAAGAGAGAATAAATATGGATCAGCATTAGGAATTTACATTGCCTGTTATTAATCACTTTTGATCAACAGCCAAAGGGGTGGGTTTTTTTGGTTGTTTTTTTTAATCAAACATGACAGATAAGGCTTTATTTGGAAGTGAGCATATTTCATTGTAATTGAGAGTAACTTAATTAAGCTCTTGGATTCTTGATCTTTTTTGTTTTTAGGCAAACTTCCATATCAGTTCTGTTTTACAATCTCTCGCAGCTTTGCGGTTCAACATTAGCCTTACCTTAGGCAACATTTGTTGTCAGTTCTGAGTGGGTGTGCAATTCCACAGAACATTGTACTGGACTGGTCACCTTCATTCAAGTGTGTCTGTTGTGCAGCTCTGAAGTTGTGGTGGGGGGTGGGGAAAAGTAATTGTTTTCCTTTTCATGCCAAAGTCCCTTTCTGAAGTTTGCCATTCTACAGTGAATTACAATTGGTTCTTTAATGGGTTTGATACATCTAAGTATGCAGAACCAATGAATAATGATATTTTGATATCTTTATCATCCCCATGAAACTTCCTTTAATGTCTGTTGTGGCACTGAATCTCTTACTTATAATGTGGACTTGATTGAAAGATCACTAAGTCCATTTTCTTTTTTGTCTCTATCTGTGAGCTGAGAACACCATACCAACTATCACAGTGTCATGCATTACTTTGTGCATTGTATTTTGTATGGTATTAGTTGAAAGAAAGTACCTTGGCTGATAATACGACTCTGTTCTTGCTCTATTGTCAGCCTTGAGTCATCCCTCAATACAGACCCTCTGTTCAGACATCAGCTATTTGAAAAGCTAACATAAAGAAAGGTTTCCAGCAAAGTTTTTAATGTTACCAGTGTCATTCCATAGCTTGAATGTTATCATTCAAAATCTATGCCACACAATGGCTCGGGCTTGATTTCCTAGGCCACTCTATTGATCCAGTCTTGTGTCTATTAATAAACAGTTCCTTCATAGTCTTGACTTTTTTTTATTGCAATTTACAGTGTTGTTTGATAAAGAGTTTATGCTGAATAATTTGAGACATTTAACATTATTCATAATAGTTATATTTCATGCACTGAGGAAAAGGCCACCTTTTCTGTATAAAAACTCCTATTTTTAAGGAATTCATAGGACTAAGCCAAAAATAATTGCCTATTTAAAAAAGAACAGATCAATACAACCAAAAAATACAAGGAGCTGATCTTGTCCAGTAAAGTTGGTAAGAGTTTTGTGATTGACTTCGATGGGAGCAGGATGAAACCCTAAAAGACTTAAGCTGAATATTTTTTTTTCAATTGGACCTAATCCTACTTTCTTTGGAGCAATAAAATTTTTGCAAATAAATTAAAATAGAAGACTTATCAGGCCTATTTTCAGACATCTTATGGGATCTTATTCAGACAGAATAGTTTCAAGGTAATATAAATAACCTCACAAGAGGAAAAGGCATTTCTATAAAAGTTTCATTTTAAACTTCAGGAATGTGCAAATAATGTGACCTATTTAAAAATAGGATCCCACACCTGGTCCATTTCTTCCTTTTCCTTGGCAAAGGAAACTGACCCCATTCTCTCTGGTTTCCAAAAATATTTTCAATGAACTGCACCTCTTTGGTTAGGTATCTTGGTGGTGATAAGGATGATTCTGAGCACCCCATAAAAGCAATTAATTAAAAAAAATGGAGAGAGAGTTTGGATGGGAGACCAGGGCTGCAGAATTATATCCAATCTGTACCAATTTCTACCATTAAGTACTAAAATAAAAGACGAAGACGACAAAGACGAACTATTGGAAACTAAAGGCACTCCAAAAGAACTCAGCCTTTATTTTTGTGTGTGGAAGAAGAGCATGTTACCCAGGAAATGTTATATGTATTGCTAACTGAGAAGCAAGTGTTTTTTAGGAAGCCGCCATATCCCTCATTAAAATAATGGCAGTGCATCACTCTTTCCATTCCCATTAGTTCAGGATTCCAAATGTGCTTGACACTTGAATGGCGGGTGGAAAAGATTTCTTGTACCCCTGCTCCCCTGAATACAAAGGCCTGATGCACATGAACTGAGTGATGCACAGTCCTGGACAGTAAAGCCACTGGGGATAGAGCCTGGGCTAGTGTAAATTGTCACACCTTCATTTAAGTCAATAGAGCTGACAATTTATACCAGCTGAGGTTCTGCCCCATGGCACTGAGGATATTTTTTGAATTATCATTTGTGCTTCTCAAAGAAAACTTCCATATGATCTTCAAGCTTCTACCTAGAAGATTACCAGAAGAAAGGGATGACTGAGTCTGAAAGATACCACCTCTGGCAATACTTTTTATTCATCACCCAGGTATTTTATATGAGAAAACAACAAAGCTCCTCAGTTTAAGTAAACAATGACCAGACAAAGGATGGTATAATAAAAGTACAAGTGACTAAGAAGTTCTGAACAGAGTTTGTCTTCTTAGTTCCAGATTTTTTAGTGCATATCTCAGAGACGGGACCAGGGTTTATAGGGTTTGTGGGAAAAGTGTGTTTTAAGAAAGGATATAACTGTGAACTGTGTTGCAGAGTCAGGAAGTGAAGTCTTAGGCAGTGGTGAAAATGAGCCGGTACCAGCCCTTTGCTGCCCTTTCCCTGCCGCTGCCAAAGGGAGGAATAGCTGCCCTGGGGCCGGTGATTTAAAAGGGCCCAGAGCTCCGGCCACCGCTGCCCTTTAAATCATTGCTGGAGCCCTGGGCACTGTGGATGGGTTGTTTAGGGGACACTGACCCGCAGCTCCGCCCCTTCCACCCAAGGCCAGACCCCTTCCAGGGGAAGAGTGAGCTGCCCTCCTAACCTCCACATCTCAGTCTCTGGACTTACTTTCACCCCTGGTCTTAGGAGACCTGAATCAATGTGACCTAAAAGTCACAGCAGAACTACAAGAGGCTTTCCATCTTCCTGATGTTTTCCTTTAAAAATACACATCTTCAATTATACCCCCTTTTTACCCTGTATATGAGCATTTTTGTCTTATGTAGAATCCCTGACGTAAAATTACAGAATCGTTGTTACTAGCTCAGATCTATAAAATGATTTAGATTTAAAGTCTTTGGGGAAAAAATAAACACAAAAGAAAAGTGCACAGAGGATTACTGATGTGCTGGAGCCCTCGGCAAATTACTGTAAATATCTAGGCAATCATTCACTTTCAGCTATTAAACAAAAAAAGAGTAGTTTCCATAGTAACCACTATACTCATAAGTTACACTGTATGCTGATAAGAAGCCACTTCTTCAGCAAATCCACATGGTTATGTGAAAGGCGCTAAGGAGGTTGGGTGGGGTTTAGTTATTTATTTAAACGGTCTAAGAACAAAACTGACTGTCCTAATTAGAGCTATGCAATAACTGATTCTTTTGGTTCTCTGGAAGTTCCAATAAATTCCCAAAAATCTTTTTTTTTTTGCCTGAGCTCTATGTAGCCTCAGTATTCTATCTTGATTACATACTGTTAAACACATTGAGGTACAATACAGAATTTCCCCCTAAGTTTTCCCATACATAGAATCAGAAGCCTCAGCTCAGTTGGAAAATATTTAAGTTCACATTTCCTTGATTAGTGTAGAATATTTGCTTAGGGAATTTAATATGGATGAAATAAGTGAGATTCTACAGAAATTTCACTAAAAAAGTCCATAATATTTAGAGACATTAGAGAAAGAGAGTATCAGAGAGGTAGCCATGTTAGTCTGGATCTGCAAAAGCAAGAGAGTCCTGTGGCACCTTGTAGACTAACAGATGTATTAGAGCATAAGCTTTTGTGTGTGAATCCGATGAAGTGGGTATTCACCCATGAAAGCTTAAGCTCTAATACATCTGTTAGTCTATAAGATGCCATGGGACTCTATGTTGCTTTGAGAGAGAGAGAGAGAGAGAGACATTCATAGGAGGTTTTTAAAAGATCTGAGAGAGTATATTTCTCCCCTTATGGAAAATACCTGCATACTTTAATAGGGATGTAAACAATAAGATTCAGTAGAAATTCCTCTAAAACCCTACTAAAAATCAGAAATTAATGGAAAATGATTAGAATAGAGAGAGACTTCTATACCATACTATAGAATTATGTAGTTGGTTTTAAATTTCTATACTGTAAACTTTTCTATGGGAAAAAGTAATGTATTTTTAATAAGGGTTTTTTGTCAAAGCAAAACATCCTCTCTGTAGTACTACGTCAATATATTATTTTTCATAACCTGTACCAGACCTCAATCTGAAGGCTCCCAATCCTCCATATAAAATTGTTATACTACAAACTAGTGTGACTATTATTAATATAAAGATAAAAGTATAAACAATTTGTTAAGGAACAAGTTTGCAAAACTATCTTCACATGAACTTTGAACCATAACGCTATAAACACCAAATTTATTTTCAGTTATGGCTCTAAGAACAATCCAACTGTAAATTGGGAAAATGAAACAAAACCTGATGGCAGATTTCCCAAATATGAGCAAAGATTTTACTTCCTTTGACAGAACAAAAACCTAGAACAAAACTTTTAAAAAATCTTCTTAAAAGTGGTGGTGAACTATTCTTGGGATTAAGTCTAGCTCATTGTTCTTTTGCACAAGCAAGCTCACTCAATATTTGTTTTCCAGGACAAAAATAAAGAAAAATATAATTTTAATAGCCTGGCAGGTACATGAATCTTAGAGTAAGGAAAACTTATTAAGGCAAAGGATGTGGTGAATCATCACAGCCACTATGGGAAACAGTATCACCTAGTCAGATTCGTTGGTAATCATTTTGTTCCACTCTATTGCCAATGACTCACCATTCGCCAATGAAGCAGAAAATGTAACTCCTTGTATCTGGACACTTTCAGTGCCAGGTCTTAAAAATTGAACTTAATCTGATGGATGTCATTAGCATTTTGGAACACCTTTTCTGTCTAGGACTTGTGGCTATACTTAGCACAGAACGGTGTTTTGACCTTTGGAGACAGCATTAGTCAATGACAGTGTTATCTGTAAATTTGGCAGAAAAACTGGTACAGCCTTTTCTTTATACCAAGAGTTAAAATTAAAATATTAACCTGAAAATAGAGTATTTAAACTTATCTCTTATTAGGGTGGCAAGAAGATGATCTTTAGTACAAGAGCAGTGAAAAGCAAACTGGGATCAATGTCATGCATGCCTGAATGATTTCTTTTTCCTAGCTAGTCTGATTTTTTCCATATTGTATGTACAGAGAACCAACTCTTCCTTAGTTCATGTAGCGAACCTACCTCCTAACTCCCCCAAGTACTGTGATAGAAATATAGTCTACCATACTATGACAAATAGATGTAAATTGCTGGGCTAGGGCATTGGATCAGGTTTTTCTCTAGTGGTTGATCCTAGCACCTATATTTTCTATTACTATCCCTCAGATAAAGTACATATTCTTTAGTTCAAGTGGAAGAATGTATAGAATCATAAAAAAGGAGAGCTGGAAGGGGCCTTGAGAGGTATCATCTAGGTCATCTCCATATGCGGAGGCAGAACCAAGCATAACTAGACTATCCTTAATAGGTATTTGTCTAATTTGTTAAAAACCTCCAACAGGGCTTTCACGACCTCCTTGGTATCCTATTCCAGAACTTAACTATCCTTACAGCAAGAAAGCCTTTCTTAATATTGACCTACATTAAGCTATTACTTCTTATTCAACTTGCAGTGGACATGGAGATCAATTCATCACTGTCCTCTTTACAACCATCCTTAACCATGTGTCTCCCCCTCTATCTTCAGATTTTCTAAACCTTTTATCATTTTTGTTCCTTTCCTCTGGATTTTCTCTACAGGAGAAATTTGTCCACAGGACACAGTACTTAAGCTGAGACCTCAAGAGTGTTGAGTACCGGAGGACAATTACAATTACTTCCTGTTTCAAACATACAACATTCTTGTTAATATACCCCAGAATTATATTAGCCTTTTTCACAACTGCATGACTTTGTTGACTCTCATTCAATTTATGATCCACTATTACCCCCAGCTCCTTTTCAGTGGTACTACCACTTAGCCCAGGAGCAGGAAAACCTTTCGGCTCAAGGGCCACATCGGGGTCCAAAGCTGTATGGAGGGCCAGGTAGGGAAGGCTGTGCCTCCCCAAACAGCCTGCCCCCCGCATCTGATCCCTTCCCACTTCCTGACACCTGACCACCCCCCTAGAACTCCCAACCTATCCACCATCCCGTTCCTTGTCCCCGACCACCCCCTCCAGAGACCCCCCACCCCAATCACTCCCCAAAACCCCACCCCCTATCCGACCCCCCTGCTCCCTGTCCCCTAGCCACAACCCTGTCCTTGACAGGCCACCTGGGACTCCCACGCCCTATACAACCACCATCCCCCATTCCCCATCTCCTGACCACCCCCTTCTGAGACCCTCTGGCTCTTATCCAACTACCCCAGCCCCCTTACCACACCGCTAACTGCCGCGCTAATCTGACGGAGCCTGGCCCCCCAAGCTCCTGGCTAGCTCCTCCACCTCCCCCGCTGTTCCAGACCCAGAGCCAGACATTGCGCAGCCCTGCTCCCTCACCCCCACCCTGAGCATTGCTTGTGCGGGCACACTGAGGTGCGGGGAGGAACAGCGGGGACTCAGAGCCAGATGTCATGCAGCCCTGTCCCTCACTCAGAGCACTGCTCGTGCTGAGGGGCGGGGGGGAGAACAGCGGGGAATGGGGAGAAGCTATCCTCCTCAGCTGGGAGCTTGGGGGGCTAGACAGAATTAGTCCGCGGGCCACATGTGGCCCATAGTTTGCCCACACCTGACCTATCCAGTTATTCCCCATTTCATAATTCTGCATTTAATTTTTTCTTGCTAAGTGTTTTGGCACTTATCTTCGCTGAATTTCATCTTGTTGAATTCAGACCGAATCTCCAATTTGTCAACATCATTTTGAATTACAATCCTGTCCTCCAAAGTGCTTGCAACTCCTCATAGTTGTGTGTCACCTACAAATTTTATAAGCACAAACTCCACTCTGTTATCCAAGTCATTAATAAAAATATTGACTAGTACAAAAGTCAGGACAGATCCCCTGGAGGCTCCCACTCCACAGCAAACCATTGATAACATGTTTGAATAGTCTTTCAAACTGTTTTGCACCCACTTTATAGTAATTTAATCTAAACCACATTTCCCTAGTTTTCTTATGAGAATTTATTTCAGACTATGTCAAATCTTTACTAAAAATCAAGATATTTCACATCTACAACTACCCCTCAGGCACTAGACCAGTAACCCTGTCAAAGAAGGAAATTAGGTTGGTTTGGCCTGATTTATAATTTTGGTCCTGAAAGTTCCACATTCATTCCTCATCAACGACTGTGGTTTCTGTATGTATTGGACAGCTGTGGGTACAGAAGCATTAAGTGGAAGTCAGTAGCTGATGTTTAACAAGCCACAGGTGAAACAGAGTGACTATAAGAAAGGAGAAAAGTCGGACAGAAGCAAGCCTTCAAGCAGCTTTATCATACAAGCTGTACACTGACTGATTGACTGGCTATAGAAATCTGAAGTAAAGTCAATATACAAGTTTCTTTGGGAGATCTAAAAAGGCTTCTGGGAGTCTTCAGATCTATGAAAACCCAACTGACCACAAACAATACAACTGAGAGAAAACCAGAGAGCCACTTCCTGTATCAGAACCAAAGCACTGGCAAAATCTGACAGAGAAAAACATGATGGGTGGAAAAAAGATCTGAGGACTGAAGGAACACTGAGATGTTGGGTAAAAGCAGTGTCTTTTGGCCTTTAATTAAATTGTGAATATTCTTGTCTGTAATAAAAAGAATTGCTATACAGTCAGCACGCTGCAAAATGTTATTAAATTTGTTCAGCCACAGAACTGTTCTCATGGAAATCAGTCACAGTCACAATCTTCCTAAGCTCCCTTCCTTGTCTGATCAACAGAGCCCCCTTTTCACTGTTGTTTCTACTGTGTGCATTAGGTAATCATCATCCTGCCTCTACTTGCTACAGGGCTCTCATGAATACGAGCTATTCCATGCATGCTTCATCAGCTAAACCATGCCCTTGTTAGTAAGGCAATTAGTCGTGTACAGAAGAGGGCAACCCTGTTTATTTGCCTCTTTACACTCATGCCTTTTAAATGTTTCTAAATAATCTATTTTTATTCACAAAAGAACTATTGAATTATTATCAGCTATGTTGTTTGTTTTCTAAATACATACCTATGGAGCAAGCAAAAATGAAATGGTTGATCTATGCCTTGTGGAAGGAATTTCCTATCCTGACAAGTGCTACCTACTATTCCTCTGCCTTTAAAAAATATATATATATATTTCTTACTGTGTACTGGCCGGGCTATGGGAACTGTAATAGCATCTCCCTGTATTATGTTACAAATACCCCTAGTGCTATGCTTGAAGCCCTGAGTCTCTTCCCCCCTCCCCAATCCTGCCCATCTCAGACAACAGAAATATGGCTTTTACAGCCAGTGAGTAGAAATTCCCATAAATTTCCTTTATTATATACTGTATGTTACCCTACTGCAGTACACTCCATTCTTTGTGTACAACTGTGAAGAGGTTACTATACTTTTGTAGTGTCCTACTTTTTGGGACCCGGAATTGACCCTGATGGTCTTGCCTGAGCCTTGAGAGAACTAAATGTATTTCACAAGCCTTGAGAGAACTAAATGTATTTCACAATGTGGTTGTCAATATTTCTGTAAATGTGATGGAATAGCAGGCAGTGCTTTGAGGTGCCATCTGTCTGAGTCTTGGCATTATGTCAGCTTAGGTGATTTAATTCATTAAGCTAGGTATAAAGCAAGATTTTATGCTGTTCTTCCACTTGAAGAAATCATTCCTGGCACTATTTTGAATAAATGTTGTTCATGTGATAATTATCATGGGTCAAAAGGTAACTTTGCATTTTCTAGTAATGGCAAGCTGCAAGAGATGAACTCATTTACAGCAGATTAATTCACCATATTGCTGGTGAGCAGAAACACCTTAAAGCTCATATTAATGCTTTCATTCAGTCCCTTTATAGACAATGAAATGTACAGAAGGACTATTTCATTTGTTATTTGTACTTTTGCCTATCCCCCCCAACTCTATTATGGCATTCTCAGGGTGCTCCTGGGCACCCAGAGCAATAGGGTCACCTATGCACAAGATTTCAGGAAAACATGGATATGAATTAATACTTGGATGTTCCACTTCTGTCTCCAACTCCACTGCGTACATTACATTTAGATACAGTAAATAACCATACGAGTTAGGCAGTCCCACTGACGTCAGTAGTGCTACTTCCATGTTTAAGGGTTTTCCAGGATCTGGGACTTGGAGATCGTCGACCTAAAACGAGACACTTATACTTGCATTATCCTGTACTGTTGAAATTGAGTTAGGATTTTACCCCACTATGCTCCTGCTTAAATATCCATAATAGTGTATCATTTTAGGACAAGGGGTGATAAATTGTTTCATTCTTGCCACTATCCATGAGTAACTCCAACACATAGTACTACGTAAGGATTTAGTGTATCCAACTAATCCTTAAATCTGAGTCAACACATGCCTACATGGTCAGGATCTCAGTGCATCTCATCTACTTTATGTCCATTTTAGGCTTGTCCTCTCTACCAGCTCCAGAGCTAATACTGAACCAAAGTAGGAGATAATTTTTTAATAATGGGTAGCTTGAGATTTGCCTTTTTAACTCACCTTGAATGTTTTGCTTTACTTAATAAAAAGATATTTCTGGAGCTGCTGTTGTCTCAATCAGTCATAGAAATGTAAGGCTGGAAGAGACCTAGAGAGATCATTAAGTCCAACCCTTTGCATGGAGGCAGGACCAAGTAAATCTAGATCATCCCTGCTCATCTGTTCTTAAAAATACTCCAATGGTGGGTATTCCACAACCTCCCTTGGAAGCCTGTTTCAGAACTTAATTAGCCTTATAGTTTGAAAGCTTTTCCTAATATCTAATCTAAATCTCCCTTACTGCATATTACACCCATCACTTCTTGCCCAACTTCGGTGGCCATAGAGAACAAGTTATCAATGTTCTCTGTATAACAGCTTAACATATTGGAAGACTTATCATCAGTGTTCTTTTCTGAAGTCTAAACATACCCAGTTTAATTTTTCCTCATTGGTTAAGTTTTCTAACCCGTTTGTCACTTTTTTTGCTCTCTTTTGGACCCTCTCCAATCTGCCCACATCTTTAGTAAAGTATGGCACTCAGAACTGGACACAGTACTCCAGCTGAGTCCTCACTGTGTCAAGTAGAGCAGGATAGTTAGAACTCCTGTTAATACACACCAGAATCACACTAGCCTTTTTCACAATGCATGACACTGTTGACTCATATTCAATTTGTGATTACTATAATCCCTGGATCCCTTTCAGTAGTATTACTGCCTAGACAGTTATTCCTCATTTTGTAGTTATACACTGATTTTTCCTTCCTACGTATAGTAGCTAGTATGTGCCTTTACTGAATTTCATTCTGTTGATTACAGACCAATTCTCTGATTTGTTAATGTCATTTTGAATTTTAATTCTGTCTTACAAAGTACTTGTAACCCCTACCCTCCAACAACTTGCTGTCATCCACAAATTTTTAAACACTCTCTCCACTCTATTAAACAAGTCATTTATGAAAATATTGACTAGTATCCGACCCAGGACTCGCCCCTGTTGGACCTCACTAGATATATCCTTCCAGTTTCAAAGCAAATTCTTGGTAATTATTCTGAGTGTGGTCTTTCAGCCTCTTTTGAATTTGCTATATAGGAATTTCTTCTAGATCTTATTTCTCTATTTTGCTCATGGAATGTCACGTAGGATTGTCTTACATGTCTTACATTGTCTTACAAATGTCTTACATTGTCAATGTCTTACACTGTCTTAAATTGTTAATGTCTTACATTGTCGTACATGTCTTACAAAATCAAGAGCATGATCCTAATTACTCATTACTGATCAAATTTGACAGGTTTCACAAGTTATCTATTAAAATACTTTTTAATATCACTCAAACGTTTAGCATGCGAGTCAGAATGATCAAGGGGCTTATAATGGAATGCAGCCTTTTCTCTTTTAAGTAACTACCTTGATTTAAGTACAAATGGATGTTGCCAAGTAATGGGTGAACCAAAAAGGATTTCAGAAACAGTGCTGAGCTTATGAATCACAGAAGTTACACATGAAAACAAAACGGAAAAGTAATGAACATCCTAGAAGTTAAAAATGGAAATGATATTTTTCATCTCTACCCAGACCTGTCAGTGTAGGGCATTATTCATAGAAATAAGTCCAGAAAGAATTCTGAATAATGAACAAATTCAGGGAAGTCACATTTCACTCGTCGACAGTTAGGTTAAGATTTTCAATGGACTCAGCTTTTGCCTGACTTCACTACCAATAAAGTCAGTGGGAATTTTATTGTTGACTTTAAATGGAACAGAGTTAGGTCAACACTGAGCACGTTTAAAAATTACTCTCACTAAATAAATTATTTGTGCCAACCATAGGCTGTACCATGGGGGTGTGGGAGGGGGAAGAGAGAACTGACAGAGGCTGTCAGATGAACCTAAAGTTGTTTATCCTATTCTAATATGTTTAGTGCAATATAACCTTAGAATCATAGAAGATTAGAGTTGAAAGAGACCCCAGGAGGTCATCTAGTCCAACTCCCTACTCAAAGCAAGACCAACCCCAACTAAATTGTCCCACCTAGGGCTCTATCAAGCTGGGCCTTAAAAACGTCTAAGGATGGAGGTTCCACCACCTCCATAGTAACCTTGTTGAAGTTCATTAACAATGCATGTTTGTTTTACGTTATATTGTTCCTGACCTTGGAGAGTTTGTTTTGGTAAAATTTAAAATATATTTATCTATCTGCTAAGCACGTGTATAGAAATAACCAAAGTTACTGAAGCTGTAATAGCAAGAACCAGCAAGAAACACTATTAAAAATATGCTTAGCTGTATTTTTAAGCATTAAGTGTTAAGCCCTTAGCCATTGAACTGCTGGGTTTAAGAGCTAGTCTTTGATCCTTCAACCTATCAGGCAGCCTACTAGAAGCCAGCTACACTCATTAGGTTACCCGGAAACTGAATCTGCTGCAGATTTCTGATTCCTGTCACCCAGAGAAAATAATCTTCTTCAGGATTCTACAAGAATCTGTTTATAATTACTAGTGCCTCTTACAGAAGATACTTAGGCATTAAAAGCATATGCTTTAGCCTTCTGTCCAATATGGCACTGAGTATTTATTTAAGTGATGTAGGTAGAAGCCATCTGCTCTCTTAGCATTTAACTCTAGGTAGATAGTACATTTTTACTGACATTTATAGTGCCTTACAGGATAACATTGCCTTTGGAAATTCTGTTTTAAATTGAGTTAATTGAACCTGTAGAAAGTGTGGTAAGTATGCCATGAATCAGCAACACTGGCTATGACTTTCAAAGGGCAACACAACATAGAAATCAATTTTTTTTCAGGCTCATTGAAAAGGAATCCACTTTGTTTTTTAATACAAGTAATCACTAATAGTAAAAAATTAAAGAATGAATAAGCTTGTTACACTAAACCCAACATGTAGCTTTAATTCAACAAAGCAATAAACATTTGTTCTAATTTTTCAATGTATCTTGAGAATACGTAATATAGTGAATTCAAAGTAAGACATGACTCGCATATGGGAGACTAAAGATTTGTGAGTTTAAAATCGAAGGAATTATGGAAACAAAAGTTATTACTAGTTATTAGAAGAGAATACAGTTTCTCTTACTTAGAAGTCACTGGTCTGAATCCAGCCCAAACAAATAGTGAATAAATGGTAATGTCATTTTGTGCTTGAGATGAATGGGTGATCTCAGTTGAGTGATCAGTGGGCAGGGCCTACTAATAAAAGACACCACCACACTCAGCACTAATTAGTAGTCTCACTGAAGAGACCAAGGATCTGAAACAACTGTTGCTATAGAAGGACTGTTTATGTAAAGTTAGAAAACACAATATTATAACAGAGCAACAGCTCTGCTACAGTTAAGATTAAGATCAGCTTTCTGTTTAAAGCTCTACTCTACGTGCCCTGAAATCTACCTTATTACTTGCATTGTATTGAAATTTGGTATGGCTCATGGTGCTGTAGGATTCTTTAGTTACCTAGGTTTGGAGCCAAAGGGTTCCCGAGAGAAAGCATCCCTCCAAAAACAGCTTTTCTTGAAGTTGAGAGATTCTGGCAACCCTGTTTTGTTCACAGATGGAGATCAACCTAAGCCTCAGACCATTTCATAGGGTCTCCAATACACGATGGTAGTAAACAGAGTGCATGACACCAACCAATCCTTTTGGAAAAAATCAAATATTTGAAGAAAAATTTTGCTTCTATTAGGCTCACAGAAAGCCTTATGTGCTTTTCACTCCTTATGGATTACACTGAGCACGCACAGATAGAGAAGTTAACAGAACTGTTAGCATGAAAATTCAGAGGCTAACTGAATAGCTCAAGTGGATAAAGAGTAGTCTTTTTGAATCTGGTCTACCTAGAGAATATCAACTTAAATGTCACCTTAGGAAGAAATCTGGAAAAGATTGTGAGGCATATTGCTAAAAATCTGTCTATCCTTATTTGTTTGGGGTTTTTTGTGGGGAAGGGGTACTTATCTCAGGGAATGGTGGGATGGGGTGAAGAAGGAGAGACATATACACGTCTTTTCTCACATGCTTAAAAAGTTACTGTAACAATGACGTAATTAAAAAAAATAAAAAAGAGAGCTAATGTTTTGGGACATAGATCATGGATGAGGTTTCTCTCATTGGCCCTGTAAGCACTGCAAACATTTCATTATAACAATATGTACAAGAGGTGGGAGGAGGACATAGCAGCCATGTGGCCTAGTAGAAACACCAATGGACTGGGACTAATCTTAGCTCTGCCACTGGCCTCCTGGGTGATGTTGGGCAAGTCACTTTACCTCTCTATTTCTCAGTTTCTCATCTGTAAAAAAGGAGATAATGATGTAACTTTGAAATATACCAGTGAAAAGCACTATATAAAAGCTTGATCTTTGATCATTGCCTAGCCACAGTAACATATCAACTGCAAACCTAGGTAAGAACTGCAACAAGCTCCTACCAACATTTCCTTTCTGCTTAAAGAACAGGAAATAAAATAGCAAAAAACTTCATTAACACAGAGCTAAGATAGCCCAGTGATAGCTTGTGCCCTTCCAGTTTACTGAGTTCAGCAAAATTCAAACTTCTGAATGCTTGGAGATGCAGAGTTAAGGTAAATGTTCACACAACATTAACTTTGCCTTCTGAATAGTGCCCTACAACTCCCATAACACACACTCACAGTAGTGGACAGGTGCTACCTGTCAGGAATCAGAGCCTGCAGCACAGCCAGGCTCAAGGCAACCTATTGTGGCTGGCCTATAACAGGCTGCCTGATTAGCTGGAAGAGGCAGCAGACTGGCTTTCAAGCCCAGCACCTTACTATCTGCTCAAAGTATTTGCCCATACCTATGATAGCTCCTCTTCCTTTCTCAAGCCTGGCCTGGTCCCTTCTCCTGTCTTGCCTCATTCTGACCCTTGGTTCTGGCACCAGGCTACTGACTGACCATGAGGCATGACTCCCTACATCCTAGTCACATATTATCTGTGCTTGCCCTACACTCAAACACTGAGCCTACTCCTCTGAAAGACTACCACACTTATAAATTTTAACAACCCCTTCACACTTACAAAGGATACACTTAAACCTAAGCTTCCACTTACCCATCATTAAATCTAGATTACTCTCATTGCATCTCAATACCCATAGCCAGAAAATATCAGTGCTCTGCTATTCTTACAGCCTATACTGTATTGAAATGATGCAGACTGGATCTTCAGGTAGTTCTTTCCTTTGATAACATACATGGCAGAGGCAGGGGAGGGAAACAGGTGGAGGAGGGACTGATTCCTACCCAGATCTTCTCATGTTACAATCACAGTTCTTCCAAGTTTCAGAGTAACAGCTGTGTTATTCTGTATCCATAAAAAGAACAGGAGTACTTGTGGCACCTTAGAGACTAACACATTTATTTCAGAATAAGCTTTCATAGGCTATAGCCCACTTCATCGTATGCATAGAATGGAACACACAGAAGGCAGGAATATATACACACATGAAAAGGTGGAAGTTACCATATCAATTCTAAAAGGTTATTTAATGTAGATGAGCTATTACTGGCAGGAAAAAAAAACTTTTGTAGTGATACTCAAGATCGCCTATTATCAGACAGTTGACAAGAAGGTGTTAAGATACATAACATGAGGAAATAGATTCAATTAGTGTAATGACCTAGCCATTTCCAGTCTCTCTTTAACTCTAAATTGATTGTATTAAATTTGCAAATTAATTCGAGTTCGGTAGCTTCTCGTTGGAGTCTGTTTTTGAAGTTTTTCTGTTTTAAAATTGTCACCCTCAAATTGGTTATTAAGTGACCACAGAGGTTGAAGCATTCTCTTACTGGCTTTTGAATGTTTTGATTCCTGATGTCAGATTTGTGTCCATTTATTCTTTTGCTTAGAGATTGTCCAGTTTGGCCAATGTACATGGTAGAGGGGCATTGCTGGCACATGATGGCATATATCACATTAGTAAATGTGCAGGTGAATGAGCCCCTGATGGTTTGGTTGATGTGACTAGGTCCTATGATGCTGTCAGTTGAATAAATATGTGGACAGGGTTGGCATTGGGCTTTGTTGCAAGAATACGTTCCTGGGTTAGTGTTTTTGTTGTGTGATGTGTGCTTGTTGCTTCAGGCTGAGGGGCTGTCTGTAAGCGAGGACTGGTCTGTTTCCCAAGATCTGTGAGAGTGAGGGATCATCTTTCAGCAAAAGTTATAGATCTTTGATGATGCGCTGAAGAGGTTTTAGTTGGAGGCTGAAGGTGACGGCTAATGGCGTTCTGTTATTTTCTTTGTTGGGCCTGTACTGTATTAGGTGACTTCTGGGTACTCTTCTGGCTCTGTCAATCTGTTTTTTTCACTTCAGCAGGTGGGACTGTAGTTTTAAGAATGCTTGATAGAGATCCTGTAGGTGTTTGTCTCTATCTAAGGGATTGGAGCAAATGTAGTTGTATCTTAGAGCTTGGCTATAGACAATGGATCGTGTGGTGTGTCCTGGATGGAAGCTGGAGGCATGTAGGTAAGAATAACAGTCAATTGGTTTCCGGTATAGGATGGTGTTTATGTGGCCATCATTTATTAGCACTGTAGTGTCTAGGAAATGGATCGCTTTTGTGGATTGGTCCAGGCTGAAGTTGATGGTGGGATGGAAATTGTTGAAATCATGGTGGAATTCCTCAAGGGCTTCTTTTCCATGGATCCAGATGATGAAGATGTTATCAATGTAGCGCAAGTACAGTAGGGGTGTTAGGGGACAAGAACTAAGGAAGAGTTGTTCTAAGTCTACCATAAAAATGTTGGCATACTGTGAGACCATGTGGGTACCCATAGCAGTTCCGCTGACTTGAAGGTATATATTGTCCCCAAATGTGAAATAGTTGTGAGTGAGGACAAAGTCACCAAGTTCAGCTACCAGATTTGCCGTGACATTATCGGGGATACTGTTCCTGATGACTTGTAGTCCATTTGTGTGTGGAATGTTGGTGTAGAGGTCTTCACATTCATAGTGGGTAGGATGGTGTTTTCTGGAAGTTCACTGATAGTTCTTTCAAGCTGCTCCAACTTATTCCTCCATCACTCCACACAGCTACAACTATCCATAACACTATGAATGCAGAGGGAGTACATGCAGATACTTCTCAGTGACTCCTGACAACTCAAGAGAGGCAGAGTTAAAGTAATTGCCTACACGTTAACTTTTGTGACATATGGCAATTTCCTGCCATATCCTTGGGAGATCTTACTGAATTAAGTTCAAGTGTTTTGGGGGTCCATTGTATTAAATGAACGGTTTATATATTATTGTGGGCCAGGATTGTATGTAACTTCTCAAGGAGGAGGTGTGACAGATCAGAGACCTGGGGGTTTAAAGGACTATACTGAACAACATTCAAGACAAGAATGGACTTTTGGTCCCTGTGAAGAAACAAATCTATTTGCTTTTGTAAGATGATTAACAACTAAACTATTACAATTTAAGTGAGAGTTTCATCTCTAAGCTGAAGTTGTGGTCAATCTTATTTTGCTTACATTCGAACCACTTCAAGATTCAGGTAAATTCACTCATATTTTAGTTCCATATGAACTAACATTGGACGCTTTGCATCCTTTATACTGTGTGACAATTTTATAAGCATAATGGAAGCACATGGCATTTGCAGAATGAAGTATTTTAATTGCCTTTGGGTATGGCTACACTTACAGGATTATAGCGCTATTGATTATAGCAGTCCCCTTATACAGCAATATGTATAGTGCTATTGTGTGTCCACACTGAGACGCGCCAGCGGTATAATATGGCCACATTTGCAGCATTTCATGCGGCATTAGGAGCAGTGCATTAGGGCAGGTATCCCACAGAGCACCTCTTCCTGATCTGGTGCAATGTCTGGTGGTAGGGGGGCATCACTTGCGGGGCATTCTGCATCCTGTTCCAACTACCCATGATGCTTCAAGGCATATCCCAGCAATCCCTAGGTTTCCGTCCACCTCGGGTGCCATCTTTAAATGGTTTCAGCAAGGCGCGCTCCGTCTTCCATTTTCGTGTGCCGCAATGAATCCACAACTGCTGAGGGACATGCTGACGACTGTCGCAAGCATATCTCTGTGTGCAGTGGAGTTAATCCTTGACATGCAGGATGACAGTGATGAGTCTGAAGACGAGATCGAAGTGGTGAACGCGTTTGACATGAAGCTTCTTGTGTCATTAATGGACATGCTCACGGCTGTGGAATGCTGCTTCTGGGCACGGGAAACGAGCACTGACTGGTGGGATCGCATCGTCATGCAAGTCTGGGACGATGAGCAGTGGCTGCAAAACTTTCGCATGAGAAAAGCCACTTTCATGGCACTGTATGCTGAACTCGCCCCTGCCCTGCGGCGCAAGGACACCAGATTGACAGCTGTCCTCCCGGTGGAGAAGCGGGTGGCTATCGTGATCTGGAAGCTGGCCACCCCAGACAGCTACTGGTCGGTGGCCAACCACTTTGGGGTGGGGAAGTCGACCGTTGGAGTTGTGCTGATGCAAGTGTGCAGGGCCATTAATCGCATCCTGCTACGAAAAATCATGACTCTGGATAACGTGCATGACATTGTTGCTGGCTTTGAAGAGGTGGGTTTCCCTAACTGTGGAGGGGTGATAGATCGGACCCATATACCTATTCTGGCGCCTGCTCACCTAGCTGAGGAGTACGTTAACCGAAAGGGGTACTTCTCCATGGTTCTCCAGGCGCTTGTGGATCACCGTGGGTGTTTTACTGACATTAACGTGGGCTGGTCTGGAAAGGTGCATGACGCATGTATCTTCCGCAACACCAGCCTGTTCACAAAGCTACAAGCCGGGACTTTTTTCCCAGACCAGCGGATCCCTGTGGGGGAAGTCGAAATGCCCATCGTGATTCTTGGCAACCCCGCTTACCCTTTAATGCCCTGGCTCATGAAACCCTACACACGGAGCCTGGACAGCAGCCAGGAAAGGTTCAACTACAGGCTTAGCCAGTGTCGAATGACTGTGGAATGTGCTTTTGGGTGTCTCAAAGCGCGCTGGCGCTGTTTTTATGGGAGGCTAGACTTGGCTGAGGGAAGTATCTCCGAGGTTATTTCCGCATGCTGTGCCCTACATAATCTTTGTGAGTGGAAGGGTGAAGGCTTCACTCAGGCATGGTCCTTGGAGGTTTAACGCCTGGAGGCCACATAGGCACAGCCAGAGAGCAGGGCTCTTAGAGGGGCCCAGTGCGAGGCTGTTAGGATCAGGGAGGCCTTGAGGGAGCATTTTGAGGCTGAAAGCCAGTTCTAAAGGGAGGTGCAGAGGGAGGGAGGGAGGGAGTGTGCATGCTTTTAATAGGAACAGGCATTTGCTTTTCTGTAACCACTAATAATCTATGTACAGTGAATAAAGAAACCCATTTATTAAGAAGACAGTTCATTTATTCAACAGCTACTTCGGTTGCTGAAAGAAAATATTTTCATGCATGTGAGGGGGAAGCGGGGGGAGGTACAACTGGGGTGGGATGGGGTCAGTCAGAGATTGGAATATGTCCAGATCTCTGAGTCTCCAGTGCCCTCAGAGTTGCCGTGTCCCCCGAACCCCATTTATGGAGGGCAATAAGGCATGTAATTAATTAGGAGTTGACTGCAGTGGATAAGGGTCCTGGGTTTGGGGGTTGTTTGGTGAAGACAGAGGGGTTGGAGGCAGCTGTGGATGGTGATAATCAGATAGCTGATGACAGTGGCCTGGAGGGTACAGAGGGCCAGAAGGGGAAGGGTTTTAGGGCAAATGATAAAGGGGGTGGAGAGCGCGGTGCTTCTCCTCCTGAATGGTGGCAATCCGCTACATAGTCTCCAATTGAAGCTGCAGTAATGAGAGCAGCTTATCAGTGCTTTTCTGCTGGTGACTTGCGTTCTCCTGCCGCGCCTTCTCCCTCAACTTGCTCTGGTCCTCCCTCCACCTCTGTGAAATTCGATTCTCCATTACAGCCTGTTGCATTACTTGCTGTACTAGATCCTCTTTGCTCTTTTGTGGCCTCTTCCTCAGTCGCCTCAGCCTCTCAGTTGTTGATAACAGCGATGGCACAGGGCTCAAGGTCGATGCTTCTAAAAGAAAAAGATACATGTAACAGTGGCTCCCATGTAAACAGCAGACATGCCTATGATTTCCCCGCATTCCCCGTTTGCCTGTCCCGCAGAGATCACACAGACAACAACGGAGCCCCTGCCATGGTGAGTCCTCTCCAGAGGCAGGGGGAATGATTGTTTCCCAGCTCTGCTGTGCTGTGGCGGGGAGCGGGGGAGTGCCAGGAAGTGGCGGGAGCCCTACTCTGAACACTGTCCCAACATTCTCCATAGGTGTTTGTCCTGGAAGATATCTTGCTGCTGCGGGTCACTGAGGAAGAAAGGGAGGGGATTCTAATGAGATGCAGCTTCCGCCCAGGGCCATATGCAGCTTGCCTATGTGCAGCAATGCTCCCCCCACCCATTGTAGCACAGTGGCGGGGACTAGTGACCGTGACCAGGACGGGGGCCACGCTGGTTCTCCCGGGAAACCTGCGCAGGCGCATTGCAAGCGCTCTTATTGAGACCTTTGAAGAGATTACTGATGACAATTACCGCGAGGTGATAGACTACATCAATGCACTGTTCCACATGTAGGCAAGCATGCAAGCATCCCTTTCCACCCCAAGCTGCCTGCCTGCCTTCCCAATAGAAAAGCAGCTTTACCTCCACAATCCGCTGCTGAGCTGCCCCCTGCAACCGCCGGACGCTGCGACTGGCTGCCCTCCATCTGGCTTGAGAAGAACTCCTGGCTGCATGCGTCCAGTGACTCCTCCATGCCCTGGGACGCTGCCACCTCCTCCTCTTCTTCTTCATCCTCCTCCTCTTCGTTCTCCTCCTCACCCCGCCCCCTTCACTGGTGGGCTGGGAAGTGTCCGTGATGGTCAATGGAGTGACCGTAGGATCACCACCAAGTATCGCGTGCAGCTCCTTATAAAATCTGCAAGTCACCGGGGCTGCCCCAGAGCGGCCGTTTGCCTCGCGGGCTTTGTGATATGCATTCCTAAGCTCCTTTACCTTAACACGGCACTGCAGAGTGTCCCGCTCATGCCCTCTTTCCACCAAGGCCCATGATATCTGCCCATAGGTATCATAATTCCTGCGGCTAGACCGTAGCTGAGACTGAACAGCCTCTTCCCCCCAAGAGCTGATGAGGTCCAGCACCTCGCTATTGCTCCATGCTGGGGATCGCCTATTGCGAAGAGGCACGGCACGTGGAGTCATGATCATTCAGAATGATCACCTGCAAGGATTCCCTGAGACCACGCCACGCAATCAATCAGATCAATCAGAATCATCACCTGCAAGGATTCCCTGAGAGCATGCCACGCTTGGCTGGAGCAAACAGGAAGGGGATTTTCAAATTTCCCTGGAGCTTTAAAGGGTGGGTCTGACGTGTGGTCACCTGAGGACAGGACAAAAGAGTTTGCAAGTGATGACCAGAGTGGCTCGAATGGGAATTATGGGACAGGCTGGAGGCCAATTAATGCGCAGTGGGTGTCCACATTCTCGCTGTAGCGCTACAGCAGCTGTGCTACAGCCCTTATTCCTCAAGAGGAGGTGGATTACCAGGAGCCCTATAACTCTGCAGTTATAGCACTCTACATGCCTTGCCAGTGTGGATGGGTAGGAGTTTATAGCGCTCCTGGGGGCTTTATAGCGCTATAAAGTGCCAGTGTAACCATGGCCTTAGATACAGCTTTTGTTCATTTAAGTCTAGGACTTCAAGTACCATACATTCTTTAAAATGTTTTATAATAAACAAAAATGAAAGTCCCATAGCATAAAATTGATTTGAAAAACTTCAGAATTGAAAGCAACCAGTTTCTCAGTATGTAATTTAGTATGAACTCAAAAGCCTTCAAGGGTAAAGAGCACAGTATAGATTACAAGCATGACTGAATATACTCTGCCAACCTGTTCTTCTCAGAATAAAGACTTAAGCAATTACAGTGCACTCAGGAAAAAAAGGACAAAGAGATTCACATAATATTCTGAAAACTGAAGAGATACTGGATATTCTGTAGTTCTCATTTGCATTGAGGAAACCAGCCTTCTTTTCACAGGTAAACCAGATGCCTAATCATCAAAAACTGGCATTGATCTATTTTACATTTAAGTATCTGGAGACAACATGATTCCCCGCGGCCCCCCCACCACCTTCCCAAACAGACTGCTAAC
Organism: Dermatemys mawii; assembly: GCA_007922305.1. Classification (NCBI taxonomy): domain Eukaryota; kingdom Metazoa; phylum Chordata; order Testudines; family Dermatemydidae; genus Dermatemys; species Dermatemys mawii. Next base: position 63,440,089 of record ML677326.1, read on the forward strand.
AAAAGCAAAGGCCACAAACAACAAGGAGGTTTTTGTTAGTTGGTCTCACAGCTAACTTTAGATGTTTAACCACCACACAGAGGAGTCTTTACTTTTTCTTGTTTGCCAGACTTCTGGATTTCAAGCCCAATACACCACACAGAATCCTTTTCTCTTTACGTGCATGCACACATGCACAATTTTAAAAACTGGAAAAAAAAAATGTTTTAAATAGCTGTTTTGTTCCAAATATTTCATACCAATAAAGAGAACAATGGAGAGACATACCTACATGCCAGATTTAAACAGGTGCATTTTTATTGGTTTAAGTGGAATTGCACCTGCTTTGATTAAATTATGTTACACCACTACCATTTTACTAGCATAACTCGTGATTAGCAAGTCTACCATTAGATTTTGTTTTGGACGCTGCTGTCTGTGTTCCAATAACCTTAAAGTTTACAGTGAGGACTCCTGGCATAATGTGGTTCTTTCATCTGGGCAATACTGAACTAATCTACATTATGTTAGATCACTAAGATTGTTTTGATAACTCACCTTAATTCCCATATTTCAGTAGTAGCTACCTACTTCATGGGCAAATACATATGGTTTGTGCACAAATAGCTCTGTAATAGGAGGAACCCCACAAGTCTATATTCTTCTTGGGGCCTGAAGTTTTAGCAGCTTTTTTTGTTCTTGGGCATGAAGCTCAATAAGGATATAGCCTGCTGTTGCATGACTTAAGAATCATACCCAGAAACCTGTGACTGGTGTAAATCAAGATTGTTGAAGCCCTCCAGCACCTTTTTATGGACCATCACCATTTAAATCAAAACCTAAACTATATTTTGATCTAAACTACCCTAAGATCCCTTATAATCTTTAACCCAATGATTAGGGAATTCAGTCAGGATGTTGCAGACCCTGATTCAATTTCCTCTTCACCCATGCCTGACGAGGAGAAAGGGATTTGTGATGCTTCCCAGGAGTTCTCAGGGTCATGAGGCACTTCCCCATCATCTGCCCTTAGCATAGAGAAAGTCTTGTCTGCCTTCTGTGGATCAGTTCCCTGAAATCACCATCCTCTGGCAATACAAGTACTACTTTCCAGACCTCGTTCTCTGTGTGCAGATTAGCAATAGATACACAACAACCACTGTGTCCCTCAAGCATCTCGCTCGAGCATCCAGCCCCTGTTTTTCTCTACACACTCATAACTGCTATTCCCAAAGGAATATTCCATGTCACCTTGTAGGATTCATCTCAGGATCACCACTTCACTTAACACACAGCACTTTATATAGAGAGATGCACAGATGATATTATGTAGATATATTGACAACAATAAGTTTATCTAAGACCAAGACAAGTATTAGTGAGACTATTGGAAACGAACAGTTACATAAGACAATCATAATATGCTTTCCAGTCCCTAACAAAATTACTTACCCTAAGTCCTTCCCCTGCATTTTCAACCAAATTGGTTGAGATTCCTTCTAATAAGATCAAGCCGACTGGCAACTTGTCCTCCCACATTGGACAAATGAAGGTGTACCTCCATTCTCCCTAGTTACACAACCAAAAAGTCCATTCTCCTTATATGTAAGCAGGGCTTTCCCCTGCTGGTTCCCTTCTTCCTGTAAATTTTCTCTTTAAAGATTTCAGTCTCTCATTAGCACTTGGCACAGATTGTGAATGGATACCCACTGTGAACTATACAATACTTAATTTCAGTGTGAACAGACAAACATTTCTTGCCTGAAAGAAAGCCTGGGTTTTTCGCCTTTCTGGTGACCAGTCCCTAGTCAGAGACCTTACCATCATTTTTAATATGATATATATACACACACACCATTTTTTTGCAATGATCAGAATTACCATTGTGACACAGTCTTTCACATTCATTTCATTATACATGAAATTCTTTTGGTGAAACCAGGGGATCCCTGTACTCTTCTGTCAGCTGGTATCCGGAGGCTCCTGGGTTATAGGATTTGAACTGGGGTTTCCCCACCTTAGTGGGGAAACACTGGGCTACAGGGACATTCTGATGTGTGTCTGCAATTGAAGTTGTTTCACTTTCCTTAAATAAATATGCATCCTGAGATGGTGACTCTTTAGAGCCCAGATCCACAAAGGGATCAAGGTGCCTAGAGTCCAATTTGAGTTTCATTTATGCTATGGGTAACTCCATTGTGGAATAGATTCTTTTCTAGTCAACGATATGCATAGTAAGGTTAAACCTTAGGTTTAAAAGGTTAAAGAAGAACAGAGGGAAGAATGCAGACATCATGCCAGCTGACATTTTACTTAACCTCTGCAAAGAGCAACAGCCTCCTGTTCATTCATTCTTGTACCTTTCTTACAAACAATTGATTTAAAAACACGCCCCCCCCTAAATAGGTTTCAAATCAACATAAATTTCATTTGAGTGAGTTCTGATAATCATATCAGGTTTATAAAGACAGTGAAATCTCTTTCCTTCTCCTAATATCTGTATCTCCAACAATTAAAGTACTTAGGAAGTTTGCATTTTTCATTTTCCTACCAGACCTCTTGTTAATCATTAAAATTGTTATAGCATCTTTAAACACTTAGCAAAATGGTTTCTAGTGGTACAGAACAGTTTCCCAGAATTTGACATTATAACAAAGGGATTTTGGGAGAATAACAAAAACTTATTTGTGCAATGGACTTAGAAACTTAACTATAATCACTTCTTATGAGATGTCTGAAATATTTCATGTATTTGCATGGTCCAAATTCTATTTTCTTAATGAAATGTAGCTCCATTGTATTGCAAAAAAATCTACTCTGATATACGAGCATCCTGGACAAACATGTAAGATTCCAGAGAATGACTAAGCAATAATTTTTCACTTGCTGTACTGCTATATGTGAAATATCTTTACAGAATACAGAAGTTTGCTCACTGAAGTCATCACAGAATAGCAAGACTGAAAGAGACATTCTGGAAGAACAAACATCAGGTGAGAAGAGACATAAGTCTGAGGACTAAATTCCATCTCTTAAAATAGATATTTGCTCTGTGTTAAATCATAGAACTGGATAAGACTTCGAGAGTCATCTAGTCCAGTCCCCTGCACTGTGGCAGGACTAATTATCTTGACAATTCCTGACAGGTGTTTGTCTAACTTGCGCTTAAAAACAATTTTTCTTCCTTCTCCTTTTATTTTTTTTTCATACTTGCAAACTTATGTCCCTTCTCAGTCTTTTCTTTCTCAAATTAAACACACACAATTTTTTTCAATCTTATCTCATAGGTCATGTTTTCCAGACCTTTAATCATTTTTGATGCTCTTCTCTGTACACTCTCCAATTTGTCCACATCCTTCCAGAAACATGGTGCCCAGAACTGTACACAATACTCCAACTGAGGCCTAATCAGAGCAGAGTAGAGCAGAAAAATTACTTCTCACATCTTGCTTACCACACTCTTGCTAATACATCCCAGAATGTTTGCTTTCTTGTGACATCTTTACACTGTTGACTCTTTTAGCTTGTGGTTCACTCTGACCCCAGATCCCTTTCTGCCATACTCCTCCCTAGGCAGTCATTTTCCATTTTGTATTTGTGCAACTGATTGTTTCTTTCTAAGTGGAGTACTTTGCATTTGTCCTTATTGAATTTCATCCTATTTACTTCAGACCATTTTTTCCAGGTTGTCCAGATCATTTTTAATTTTAATCCTATCCTCCAAAGCACTTGCAACACCTCCCAACTTGGTATCATCTGCAAACTTTATAAGTGTACTCTGTATTCTATTATATAAATCATTGTTGAAGATATTGAACAGAACTAGACCCAGATCTGATCCCTGTGTGATCCCACTCATTGTGCCCTTCCAGCATGACTGTGAACCACTGATAACTACTCTCTGGGAACAGTTTTCCAATCAGTTTTGCATCCACCTTATAAAAGCTCCATCTAGCCTGGATTTCCCTACTTTATGTATAAGAAGGTCACGTGGGATAATAGCAAAAGCTTTACTAAAATCAAAATATATCATGTCTATCGTTTTCCCCCATCCACAAGGCTTGTTACCCTTTCAAAGAAAGCTATTTGTTTTTGACAAATTGATGCTGTTATTTATCTTATTAACTTTAGATATTTGCAAATTGATTGCTTAATTATTTGCTCCATTATCTTTCCAGGTACAGAAGTTAAGCTGACCAGTCTGTAATTCCCTGGGTTGTCCTTATTTTCCTCTTATAGATGGGCACTATGTTTGATCTTTTCCAGTTTTCTCGAATCTCTCCAGTCTTCCATGACTTCTCAAAGATAATCACTAATGGCTCAAATATCTCCTCAGTCAGCTCCTTGAGTATTCTAGAATGCATTTCATCGGGCCATAGTGACTTAAAAATATCGAATTTGTCCAAGTAATCTTTAAACTTGTTCTTTCCCTATTTTAGCTTCTTCTGATCTTATCTCATTTTCACTTGCATTCACTATGTTAGACGTCCAAACACCTCCAACCTTCTTGGTGAAAACTGAAACAAAGACATCATTAAGCACTTCTGCCGTTTTCACATTTTCTGTTATTATTTCCTCCCACTCCCCCACCCCTGACTCATTGAATAATGTGTCTACCCTGTCCTTGGTCTTCCTCTTGCTTTCAATATATTTGTAGAATGTTTTCTTGTTACCCTTTATGTCTCTAATAAGTTTGATCTCGGTTTGTGCCTTGGCCTTTCTAATTTTGTCTCTACTTACTGGTGTTATTTTTTAAAAAAATCATCCTTTGTAATTTGACTTAGTTCCCACATTTTATAGTATTCTTTTTTGATTTTTAGATCATTGGAGATCTCCTGGTTAAGCCAGGGTGATCTCTTGCCATACTTCCTATCTTTCATTACAGCTGCAAATACTCAATGTATAGTTCTAGGATTATTAGAAAATTAATCACAATTTCATGAGACCATCTGACTTTTTTCTTTTGTGTTTCAGATTGGTTTTTGTGACTAAATAATGTGTTTCAGGAATTCCAGTTTGGTCAGATATTTTGACTATTTGTCAAAATTAGCTATACTCACACACATACTTCTATTATTCTCTTGAAGAGGAGATCACATTTCCCTCACAGGAGCTCCTTCGTTACATCAAAAAGGCAAGATTCATAGCTTCAGAGGTTGTTGAAAGTCAGGAGATCTGTGTATCAAAAAGCAGAGGACATCACAGAAAATGTACAGCCAACACTCTGCAAGGAAAAGTCCCTGCAGTAACATAGTTCATACTGTTTAATCTGTGTTAAAGTTTCCGATAAGACAATAAATTGAATCCTGAACTGGCCTATGATCACATTTTCATGACATATCAGAATATTGTGAAATCCAACAGCAAAGAATTAGTTGATATTTCCCAAAAATGGCGCAAGACTTTTGGCGCTCAAGAAAAGCCATTCACAAAATCAACTAACTACTATCATTATGTATATGCAATAACCAGATACAAAGGACTCTGAAAATAAGGACATTACCTTTAGAAATGAATTAACAGGTTCAACTGGCTGTAGATCTAATTGCCACAAGCAAACTTCTCTGAACTCTTGTTCTGGTGGAACATTGTTATTAGTATGAATAAAAATTTTGTTATAGTGGCACCTGCTAGCATTTCTGTAGTTGATGGTCTGTCAAAGTTTCCATTATAAACCCATATTCTCAGGAGTTTAACTCTGCTATAAAATATTGCTCTGAGCTGAAACTTCAGAATAAAAAGCTCTATATCCCCTATTTCATTTATACCCTATTTCATTTAAATCACTTCAGCGTAAAGTACGCAAGCACACAATAAGTGTCTCTTATAAATTCAAAATCATACATTTTTTAAAAAATAGTAAGATTGACTGGCCTTATTTCATTCTTCCTCATGCTCCTTGACACTTTCTACCTTCCTTCCTAGTCCATCCACTCTTCTGTCGTCGCTCTTCCCTCTCAATAGCTATACAAACTTGTCACTTTCCACAGAGACATGTCTGGCTGTTGAAAAGCCTTACTGTGGGTTGTCTACCTTGTGGGGCTTTGCACTGGGATTGCTGTATTAACAGAAAGGTGCTGTACTGATGGGGGCAGGATATCTGTGCAGTCTGCTCTGTGGCATCACATCTATCCTAAGGATGTGGACAGATTCAGCACCTGAACAACTACACAAATGCAAAACACCCTTATACCAACAAGCCCATGTTTAATTCTCCTCCTCCTAGCCCTCTTTTCAAATACTATCTGAAAAATATAGTATTACTTCCCTGCTCCACTTCAGTTTCTCTTCCATTGTTATTTATCTACATGTAGAAAAAAAGTTTTTAATAATAAAAGTTAAAGTGCCACATAGACTGAGGGTGCCTATACATCAGAGGGAAAAGATCTAAGGAAGTTATGCCATTATTAATTCATTTCTTCAAAGATATTCAAGATTTAGTTTATCAAAAAGTGTATGGGGTTTTTTGCTGTTTTTATTTTTCAGGATTGACGGTAGGTGCAATCCTGCTATAAATACTCTTTCGCCAATCTAATTTGCATTTAGAACATTATTTTTGCCACTAACACATTTTTCTACGTTGTTTGGTATGACAAGCTGTCATATTATTTACTTCTGATGTTGAAATAATAGCACTGTATTTTGTAAATGGGTCACAAGTTGGTAAAAAGCTGAATGCTAAAATAAATGAAGGGCCAGGATACGAATTTGAATGAACTAGAACACTTCTAACTAAGAAGAGGAGAAAATTCCCGAATAGCACATCCCTTTTTGCCTTATTGTCTACTACCAATGAAGTGGATATAAGGCTGAGGTGACCTCTGTAGTACTTCATTTACATGTTAAGGAAAGTGCTGTATTTTGTTCAAGTCTGATTTTACATAAACCTAGAGTGTTTTTTTTTCCTGTGGATCATTTTATCAGGCAAATAACTTCTCTATTTTATTTTAGAATACTAATTGTAATGATAGGAGGTTTGGACCTGATCCTGCAACTTTCTTTGTGTATCCCAAAAGATAAGAACCTTAAATACAAGCTAAGGAAAGTTAGGGAGCACCTTCTGTGGTCATATCCTTAGTCTGGATAAGCATCCAAAACATTTATTCAAATCTCTTTAGCTATATAGCTAAAATTTCATATGACCCAGCTCTTGCTAAGATTTCCAGTATTTCCATATGTCCTCTCACTGCTACTTTGGTTATTTGTTTTTTGTTAGTTTTCTCATACAACACACTATAGTAAAGTTTTAGTCCTAGAGTATCTTCCAACCTGTTTCTGGGAGTGGTGTAAAACCCACGATTAGTCTTTATTTTAAGTAGGACCAGCAAAAATAGAGCAGTCTGGAAAATTACAATAACACTAATATCCAAACAAATTTGCAGATATTTGGCACAAGCCAAACTTAAAGGCCTTCTACATAAACATTTAAAATCAGAGGGAAACATAAAGACAAAGCACTGTCTAGTTTAGATGCTTCTCACTCTGTAGAGGGGAATGTCCTACTCCCATTCTAACCAGAAGGAATGCAGGAACATTAACCAGTGGAGCAGCCCCTGGCAGCTGCCAGGGGACCAGGGAAGGCCAGAGGGTTCACAAGGAACACTGGAGCATAAAGCCTCCACATGGATGGCTGTTTTCTAAAGCGGATTTCCAGAAACTGGGAGGAGGGGACAGGAAGGAAGGGAGAGAGAAAAATCTAGTAAGAAACTCCTTTTTTTTATTGACATGGGTCTCTCTCATTAGGGGGCAATCTGACCCCCATCATTTCTGAACATCGAAACACTTAATGGGGCTGGATCCCAGTTTTAAACCAGTGAAGGAGAAGGAAATCATGTCAGGTTAATATTAGCAGAGTTTAAGATTCAGGATTGAGTGATCATGTGATTAAGTCTTAAATCTGGGATTGGATGTAAAATGCACTTGGAACAAACAAGTACATTGGTGAAATCATTATGGCCTCTTTGCATTGCTCACAGAGACAGTCTTCCAACTGAGACAAGCTTACCACAGCTGCTACTGCCTCAGGGTTCAATTCCTAGCTCTGCTTCAGAGTTATTGTAACACCTGAATAAATCACTTGCTCTCTGTGCCTCAGTTACCCATCTTGTAAAAGGGAGATAGTAACCTGTCCTTGTTCTATCTGGATTGCCTATTTAGATAGTAAACAAGTTGAGGTGACATTTGATGATTATGTATGCAGTAACTGACAAATCTGAGGAAATGTCCCAGACTGAGGTGGCAATAGAGGAGATTTTGGGAAAAATCGATATAGTGCAGTATTAAGTCACTTAGAACCAGAAGGCATTCACCCAAGAGTTCTGAAGGAACTCAGATATGAAATTGCTGAACAACTAAGTATAGTATGTACTCTATCACTTAAATCAGCCTCTGTACCAGAGGACTGGAGGGTATCTAATGTAACGCCTGTTTTAGAAATGCTCCAGAGATGATACTGGTAATTACAGGCCAATAATCTTAACTTCAGTACCAGACAAATTGCTTGAAAACTCTAGTGAAGAACATAGGTGCTGGAAGTAGAGACATAGGGTGGTGCAGCCATGTCCCCTGGCTTGAAGAGGTTTTGATGGGTTGGGACCCCCATTCTGGGGTTCCACCTAATGTACTGGGATTTCACTGAGCTTCTCTTGCTCAGCCAGCCTGAGTTCCCGCTCCCTGCTTTGCTGAATTAGGTTGTTCAGCCTCTTGCAGCTCACAATCACAGATAGGGCCGCACCTCGCTGCAGTCACAGACTGAAGTCAGCTCTATGTGAGAGGACTCCCCCAGCACTCACATGCACACCCCTTTTGGAAGATAAACCCAAAATAATACTGTCATGCGCTGTATAAGAAAATCTACACAAACTGGGTTTGATTATAAACAAGAAATAAGTTTATTAACTATAACAAGTGAATTTTAAGTGGTTAAGGGGATAGCAAAACAGAACAAAAAATTACATTAGTAAATAAATAAAACCCACAAACTGAGCTTAACACACTAGGGGTATGGTTACACTTGCAAGATTATAGCGCTATTGGTTATAGCTGTCCCCTTATACAGTAATATGTATAGCACTATTGTATGTCCACACTCAGATGCGCAAGCAGTATAGCATGGCCACATTTGGGGCACTTAATGTGGCATTAAGAGCAGCGCATTAGGGCAGGTATCCCAGCATTCAGCTGGGTGCAACGTGCTTTTTAAACAAGGGGAGTGAGGGGGACGCGTTGTGTGTATGAGGAGGGAGAGAGCCAGTGATTTTTCCGTTCTTCTGAAAGCCTGTCAGCGAGCCTCCATTCACAGAAAGCTTTGTTTTCACACAGGCTCCCTCCTTAAACATTTGCATTGCTTATCTGCCGAGTTAAGAGAGAAACTCTAAAGAGGTACTTCCGCATTCCTCCAGCCGAGTTCAAAACAAAGAGAAGAGACGTCAATTGCCTTAAATGGCTCTAGGCATCTCAAGAGATCACTTGTAGCGCAGTGGGTGTCCACATTCTTGCTGTAGCGCTACAGCAGCTGCGTTACAGCCCTTATTCCCCATGCAGAGGTGGATTACCAGGAGCGCTATAACTCCGCGGTTATAGCGCTCTACGTGCCTTGCCAGTGTGGACGGGGAGGAGGTTATAGCGCTCGTGGGGGCTTTATAGCACTATAAAGTGCCAGTGTAACCAAGCCCTAGATCAAGTAGGATACAAATTATCAACCTGAATGATAAACAAGATAGCAGATTAAGGCACAACTTGCCTTGGCTTTTTCAGGTTTTCTTACAGAGGCTAAAGATCCTGCCCCAAGGCCATCACCTCTCACAGTTCAGTCTTTGTTCCTCAAATGTTTTCAGGTGTGTTGTTGTAGGGAGTGTGAGCCTCCCTCATGTTGTAACTGTCCCTCTTTTATATTTTACACACACTTGCAGGAAAGCTTTTTTGCTATGACCTGTGTCAAACATTTCCCATTGTATAGAGATGTCTCTGAAGGGTTTTTCTTGTACACAATTCCTGGGGTAATCCTTATGCTTGTGTGCATTTCTTCAGTAAGTCACTAACATTGTTTGACCTCATCCAACATAGTATATTTGAAATATAGAGACATAGTCAACATTCCCAGCTTCAGATACAAAAATGATACATGCATACAAATTGGATAAACACATTCAGTAAATCATAACCTTTCCAGTGGTACCTTACATGAGCCATCTTACATAAAGTTTATCTCAGTTATGTCATATTCATATCATAAGCATATTTTCATAAAGAACATTGAGTGAAACATCAGGTTTCCATCATAGGCACAAAGGCAACTTGTTTCCATGTCAGTGACTGCCCCTCATGGCTGACACTACTTTCACAATATTGCCAACATCAAGTGTTAAAAACTTATTAATCAAGCCCCTCAAAAATCATGAGATCGAACCAAAAGAATAGAAAGTTGGGGGTTATTTACTTTCTGGTTTCTGAGCTTTCAGGATGCACGTGGGACACATTTTCAAAGTAATGAGAGCAAAACTTTGGAGTTTTATTTAATGAAAGCAGATATTTTCATAAGGTCACTTGGCATGGGTAAAGCATCAAATGTCATGAGACTCATGATTAAAAACCGAGTTAGCAACACTCCTTATAGTTTTCTGTGAGTCTCTCTTCCATACACCCAAGGGAGCTACTAAACTTGGGTGACAGTATGACCAATTAGAACTCTAAGGAAGAGATACTACCCATACACCACTATCCCCATTCTATTCCATCATGCTTAACTCCCCACTAACTGGAGAGTGCTGTCCCTGCAAGTCTCTCAGTTCTGTACATTTAGCTTTTTATGCACACCACTCCTATGGTTTCTAAGTACTAGAAGAAAAATAAAACAAAAAATCAAGGTCATTTCCAGTAATTTCTTTGATTATACAGTAACTCCAGTTTAAGAAATTTAGGAAGATTCAGTCATGTGAAATGCTGAGCCCCCTCAATTGCCACAGACCATTTCTTCCACAACAGTTCTTTCTATTTCTTTTGTATAGCTATCAGAATCCATTGCCAAACTGGCACTATAAGGGACTAAAGTGGTTGTATTAATTCCTTCCTCAGCCATAGTCAATTAAATCATGCACCAGATCATCTTAAGGGCCACACATCCAACATCCAGTCTTTAAATAAGTCTCCATTCACATGGCTGGTTTCTTTTTAATTTGAGATTTGAGGACTTGGCTATAGTCTGGACTAGAATGTACAAACTTTACTTTCCCTTGTAACCTTGGGTCTAGTCGTATCATATTTGGCCATGTCATAAAAATAAAAGGAATAGGGAACAACATGACATGTTGGCAAAGAAGCCAAACAGGAATTAGATTATTAAATCATTCTATTCTCCCCACATACACACACCCCGCCCCAGAGAGGCCTTATCAAGCCATGTGCTGAACTGAGATAGTCTCCATAGAGACTCTAAACATAGATAGATGTTAAAGAGGAAAGACCACAACAAATCCCAGTCTGGTGTTTTTCCATACATGCAAACATCAAGTTCTGGTAGTAATCTGAGTAAATTGAAAATTTCTCTAGAGAATTATTCCATATTAATTATCCATAGGTCGTTTACTTGCATTAGTTTGATACTTCTAGATGTGTTCAGGTGATAATTCACATCACTAGTAGTTTCACTTGGAATCACATGTACCAGAGTGCCAAATGAACCTTAAGTACTAGCATGCATAATGCAGCTAAAAGAAAATTCAGTGTGGCAGAAATGATGCACAATTGATAGCCGCCATGAGCTGATTTTAGGTCATGATAGACCACATAAAACCACATAGTTGTTGGTAATCTGTAAATTTATGTTTGAGGAAAAAAGTAAAGAAGTTTTGAAGTTAAAACAGGATACTATAGCTTTTTACAGACCCGTCATTCTTGCTTATTAAAAAACCTCATTCTTCTTAAACAGGGTTCTTGGACTATATCAACAAAGGCACTCAGGCATTGCAATGCTCAGTGTTAGAATAGTTAATTTTAGATACTTAGCACCCAATGGAATCCACATCCTCAAGTTAGGGACCCAGTCCCCCTATGCAAGGCATGGAGAGAGTTTAGGCCTCTAAGAATGGGATCTACAAAAACCAGCAGGCTCAGCAGGGAGCTGAGCCAGGATTTGCAACCATGGGGGCCAATGGTAATTGGTGGTGAGGGCTGGAGACAGAGTCCACCCCTGAAGTGTTCCTGACTTCAGTGGTCTCAAGTCTGGCAAATTTTGGCTTCTGGTTGCCCAAGGATGGAGCTGTTATAGCTATAAACTGAAGTCCACTGGGACTCAGTTTTGAACATAAGAAGTGCTGTAGAAATGCTAAGCACTCTGAAAATGTTAGGTAAAATTGTCAGTGTCCATTAATTGTGTGCACCCAACTTGAGACACCAGGGCCTCTCTCTGTATCTTAGTCTGTACAAAAGGTATATTACTGCCTCACCTTACAGAGATATTAAGATAAATTCACACATTAAGTGAAATATTCATACTATGATGAAAGCACCATGAATAAATTGATAGTTTTATATTCAAGCAGGTTTTGAATAGAGTTCTGTAAATAAAGACAGGGGCCAGAGATGGAATGAGTATAAAGAGAAATATTTAATAACTAATCATTCTGTGAGCAGCATCCATCCTGTGTACTGAATGACACAGGGAAAAATAACGTGATCATATAACTGAAGATCATAATTCATACTCACAAGGAAAGCCAAGTTTAGGTTGTCCACGCAACCTTATTTCTAGCATTACCTAACTTCTGAGTGCTTGACATTGCAACCTTAACATTAACAGTTTTTTTGTATTTAATTTCATAAGTAGGCTGAGACATCAAAGCTGCCATATACTATTTGGATGCTTAATTGCTAATAACATTGATGGGGATGAAGGGAAAAAAACAAAGAAAGAGTGGAAGCCTTTCCAATTACTTCAGCGGTCTTAACTTTATATTTCACCTGTTTTCTCATTACAATAGTGCTCACTCACTACGAATTTAAGTAAAATAAGCTATTGCATACTTAGAATATTCTATATACCTATTAACGTATGTGTTTTCCTATTCAGGCCTCCCTTTAACTGTGGAATGACAGTATATAGAAGGGATCCCAGCATGGGATTTTTTGCCAAGTTGCTTTATCAAAGCGTTTAAAAAAAATAAAATAAACCCTTCATAAGAAGAAATTGCTTTAATAAGAGCTGAAAGTATTTTGCTAAAGTTTGCCAAGGATGAAAGTAAACACCAACCTAGATTGGATGCCAACAAGGAGGCAGAATCAGTTTACTGATATTGCTGCTACAGTTGTCACAAGTAAAATAAAATGAGAGACAATGCTGAGAATTTAAAAGTAAACACTTTGTACTTGTGACACCATGAGAAAGATGCATGTCCTAAAAATCTTTAATTTAAACAGATTGCCATTATGTATTATTCATAAATTGTTAAAGCATGGCATCACTAGAGGGCTGAGTTAAGGTTGTGAGAGTGTTTAAAATGTCCAAAGATGCTAGTGTTGAGACGAATAATTAATCTTACCTCAATTCTTAATTTCCTGGGTTTATTATGCTTATTTTAGGGATATTTACAACAACATCCCTGTAATTCTCCTCCTTCCCCTCCCTGCTCCAGAGAAATACTTACTGTTGCTCCATTTTAGTGCAGTGTTCCTCTGAAAACTAAACAAAATAAGCATTTTCAGTTTCCTTATCATGACTCCTGAGGGTATAATAGAATTCAGTTAGAAACCCTGGTAGAGTTAAGATTTTAGTCTTATCTATATTTCACTTTGCAATGGTAAAATGCATCTATTCCATGATAAATAATCCTTGAATGTTCAGGCTGACACAGAGCCATAGCAAGAAGAATTCTAGATAAACCACTTGGAGTTTGTTAATAATCAAATGTAGGAAAATTTGAATGTTTGGTGTGAAATGTATATGATTTATATCAAGATCTCTGCATCATTAAATGCAAAGCCTTATTCTTATTTATAGTATGGTGCCTTTATGTTACTCAGCACGCAATGAAAAGGCAGTAGGAGACACACCCAAACCACTCCTGAGAAGGGTAACAGAAGTAAGGCAACTCCTTTAGCCTCATCGGCAAAGATGGGACAGGGAGGCATCTCTATTAGCATACAGAATGGAGAACAGAGATTCCAAGGCAAGAACCACAATGAACTCTGGAACCAGAAAAGCAGGGAAACATTGCATCATGGGGGATCTCTGCTCCAGATGTTAATGAGCCTTCACCTGCACACACCCAGCTCAGGAGTTATCAGACCAATTCTAGTAATAAATCCTTGATTGATTTCCAAAATATTGAAGCTACCTAATTGCATTGTGAGCTCCTTTGAAGAAACACCACTCATAGTCAGGAAAGATCAGTTCCTATTGTCTGGCCCAATGGTGACCAATAGAAATTCAATGCTAGCCACACTTGTGGTTTTGAATTTTTCCTATTAGCCACATTATAAAAAAGCCACATGCATTAACCACAATTCAATAGCCTATTAGCCACATGTGGCTAGCGGCGAATATGTTGGACATCACTGGTCTAGCCTATGGAAAACCCTTGAGTCATCAGCTTACCCATAAAAAGACAAAAAATCTAGTGTTTTCTCTTGAACTATTGTTTTCCTACAAAAACCCCTATCCTCACTCAAGTAAAAGTTCTGATGCCTGGATCCAAACTCTGCATCAGTTCCACTGGGACTTCATCATCTTCTCCTGACTGACTGTGCTAAGGGTTCTGCCTGTCTCCAACACGCAAGACCCTAAGCTCCCACCATCACCTGGGAACCTCGACCAGTTCAAGCTTCATGGAGTGGTGAGAGCCTCTTTCTCTCTCTCTGGGTTCCCTTCTACCTCAGGTATATAATAATGTATATTATGTTTGTTTAGGCTCTCCTTGTGTGGTTATCACTATTATTCAATAAATAATTTTTATGGTTAAATTGGTTGTTTCCTTCCTCCTCTCCCTCTGAACTTTACTCTTGTATTTTTGGCTTCTCCATTTACTCTGCAGCAACGCTCCTCTCACCCAAGCTAAAGATCCCTGTAGCGCCCAAAAATACTGTGTGACTTGCTCATCAAGTGGGTTACTACCAGAACAATTGTAACATGAAAGTGGGGGTGGAGACATGCTGAACATATGATATACGAGGGTGGCAGCTTGAAGTGCTGCTCCACCCAGACTACCAGGGGCACAGAAGTCCAGTCCAGGGGCATAGAAGGGTGGCAGCTTGAAAGTGCTTGTTGACCTGGTCTACTCAGACTTGCTCTATTAGAGTGTTTGTGGGGGAGGAGGGGAGTGCACGCGTATGTGTGTGAACACACGCTCATCTGATTCTGGGGCTGGAGGAACCCAGCGCTGGGGAACCTAGGTCCTGCAGGATAGCTCCATTGGGAGGAGACTTGCAGAAGGGAGACGTAGCGCTCCATATGAAAACACAAGTGACGCAGGCAGCACATTGATAGAATAAAAGACGGTATTCTGGTAACACGTGATAACATTGATAGAATAAAACACATGCTCCTCCCTCCAGCTTCAAAGGGACATGTCTTTCTTCCTATACAACTGATGAAGTACAAGTGACAAGTAATAGCAGTGATGCTGCTGGAAACTGAACAACAAAATCACTGGGAATTTGAGATACAAAAGAGGCAATGAAAATTAAACAAAATACAAGACTAATGAGTGCAATTCTTATATGGGTGAACTCTTAATCAAACAAGTAGCCTTACTGTAATGATTTTGAATCCAGCTGAAGACCCGCTTTCCACATCATCACTAATATGAAGAGTCAGTGGGACTACTCATGAGTGTTCACAGTGTGAGTAAAGGTTACATACTTTGGCCCTTAGTGTTGCTAACATCAAGCAATAAGTATACAGAATCTATTCCATATACGGATACCTAAAAATAGGACAATGTACATGAATTCCCTAATAAAATGTAAAACAAACTGTGTGGGTGGACACTCATTCTCTCCTAGTCAATTATAGAACCCAAAGCTATAACTATTAAAAAAGTTTTCCCCAAGAACAGAGCTTCATTAGAAACGATACTACAGTTGAGTGCTATTTAATTTCACCAGCTGTTAATTACTGGTGGATTGGGAATAGTGCTCTTAAAAAAAGGGCATTTAAATCAAAGCAATGAAGCATCTTTAATTCAAACACTGTAATCAAGGTGATCCAACCGGAAATCATGATCAAGAATGTTAAAATCCACCAGACTTATCAAAAAAATCATGATAGATTTTCAGCAAAATACAAGTGGATAAGGAACATTTCTGAATATAAAATTTACTGAAGTGGTACCAAAGGGTTAAGAAATGAAATTTTAATGCTTCAAATATAGTGTTTTCCAGTATTGTTTCTAGTTGCTTAGTTTGGTTTTAAATTAGGACTGAAAATGGATCTTTCCTTCTTGTTAATGGGCTCACGGGATATTTTGTTGACATTCTGTATGTTAAGTAGTTAACCTTGCAAGGTACATTGCTTATGGTGTTACTGCTGCAGCATTTTGTTTTAATAAAGGCTCTTGTTACTGAAAGTAAATGCATATGTTCTCACTTTATTTCTGCTGGAACTATCAGTCCATTACCATTTACTACCCCTTAAAGTCATCCCCTTAGGTCTAAAAACAGACCTGTTTCCATTCAAAATTACAAGTAACAAAGAAATGTGTTTAAAAAAATGAGGAAGAAAAAAAATCTTTGCCTTTAATTGATACTAAAATTACAGCAAGGAGTGTGAATATGGACTATGGAACAATTTGAAGGAATGCTCCTTTTAGCTTTAAATACTCCCCCTTCCCAACCGCCATAGCCAATAAAACTGTTAAAAATCTCATAGTCCTTTGTTACAATGTTGAGATTATAATAGTTTCCCTCCCTACCATACTACAAGTAAATTGCACTCTAGTTACAATGTTTGTATATGCAAAATAAGATGAATTTATGCTATTAACTGCATGTGTCACAAGCATATCCCTCCTTAATACACATCTCCCATGAAGTCTACCATTGCTAATATGCCAAGCAAGGAAGTACTGTCTCCCTTGTTTACAGAGAGTAAAATACATTCTGCATTGCTTTATGAAAAATCCTTTGTCTGATTTCTACATACATCATGTATCAGAATGGTGCCTGCTAATTTAGACCCCAAATTAGGTATGTACTTAAATACTTTCTTAACTTTAAGCAAGTGCTTAAAGACCTGTGAAAATGGATGCGGACTACTCAGGTGTTTGAAGTACAGTACATGCTTGAGTGATTCGTTCAGTCAATGAGACCTTAGGCCCCTCTTCAGAAAAATAAGCACATTCCGAAAGTTAAATTCTGTGCATTAGTACTTTGCTGAATTGGGGCCTTGGATAGTTACCTTGTCCTATGGAGTTATCTTTCTTCTGAAAGTTTTGAAGAACACTGAGTATACCATTGTCACTCAGCTATAACATCAATCATACTATATAGCAGCATTATTAAACAAATCAAGATTGTACATGCACAGGCCACAAGTCACCCTTAAATACATGGGTTTCTTCATTATTGTTATGTTCTGTTCACTTAATACCTTACGAATGCAGTAAATACTGAGCTAACATTACTTAGTTATATTAGGAAACTGACAACATATGCACTGGTACATGAGCGAGAGAGAGACATGCACGAGACATGTAAGTAACCTTACAACAGAACTAGTTTTGCCAAAGCAGTTTGTTTAAAGGAATTACTAGTGCACATGGATTATGACAATGTATTTTAATTTTAAAAAAGTGGTATTTTACAATGGCTTTTTACTGCCTTGATGGCTCGTATGTTCTCTTTGCATCTGGATAGAGGCATAGGTACTCTGCCAGATTTTCTTTCTATGCATAAGATGAATGGGTAAATAAGAACACATACTATAGGAGGGCATTAGGTCAGTATTTATTCTACAACCTATTTTATTGCTAGAGATTGTGCATATATATTTGTATCTTACCTACAAAGTGAAAATAGAGGTTACACAGTGTAAACAAGTCTTTATTCTGATCTGCCTTAATACTTGCCAGATGTAAGGGGAACAAGAGAACACTTTCTCAGGCTACTGTTATGGCCAAGTCTAACCTCTCAAGAGAGATTTCTTCAGAGATCAGTTCCTTATGCTCATAAAACAAATGAGCTTGTGTGAACCTGTTCTTAGTAGATGTAGAGTTGAACTATGCATGACTCCTGACTGCTCATAGCATGAGCAAATTGCCGCGTTCCAGGAGTAATTTTTATCTTTATACTAATATTTAGGTTTTCCTGTGGCTATTCAACTTGGTAGTTATACAATCTAGCATATTTATAATGCATAATTACTGGAGCCTAGAAGAATGAATGGCTGGTTAGATGTAAAGAACGGCATGGTTATAAAGCTCGCTTCACCAGTTTTAGATGCAATAAGGTTTTCTTTGTAGTTTTTCATAATTTTCACCCCCTAATTGTTTTATATGCAGATTTATATGTCAATATTAGTTCATAGCCATAGCAAAAAAATTAAAAATAGAGAAATATATCCCCCTACAATTTATATTACACCTCTCCTTATACAGGACTTTTCACACAAAGCACTTCCTCTCATTATCCCCATTTTATACACTGGGAACCAGAGAAAGCTGCAACTTGGCCAGCAAACCTGTAGAAGAACCAGGACCTGAACATTATTCTCCCAAGTCCCACCCCAGGGCCCTATCCACCAGGCCACATGATCCACAGTTTTAATCTTTTGGCTACAGTGCCGGCTGCTGTTCTGCTTAAGCAGTATTATGTTACACTGAAGCAGCTCAGCACATTACAACCCATCAATAAAGAGCAGCAACAATATGTCTAGCTTGAAATATTCAGTATTTTCTCCTTCTATGCAGTCTGCACTGTGTCCAGGTAAGACAGTCTAAAACAACACTGAAGTCCAAATATCAGCTGCCAGAAAAATTGGAAGAGCTCATACCTATGAGAGAGAGGAAAGAGGTGGCATTCTGTGATTCTGCCAAGAGAAGAAAGCTGTAAGAAACAAGACAGACAATCTCTATTAAAGGTTATGAACTCTTTTGGATCTGATCTAGATTAACTGTTGCTAGACTGTGCATCAGGAGTTGAACCCATCAGATGTTTGTGACTGTATCTTGCTAACATACAAACAAAACAAAACCAAAAAGCAATACTTCATAATCTTAACACATTGTAACAGGTACTTTAGTTATTTGGTGTCATTTTGGTCAGAATATTGCATTATGATACATTGAATTTTACTGTATTGCGCATTCCAGGGCAGACTGATGTCCCTTATACCAATGGACCCTTTAAAATACATTGATACTGTCTTCGTCTGTTATTTTAGACTCCCATAAACTATCAGTTAAGTGAGAATTACATGTTAATCAAAGACAAATTAACAGGCCAAATTCTGGCCTCCTCCAATCTTGAGTTTTGGGGACCAATCCTCTATAAGATTATCTAATGTGGTCTGGGGCAACTGTGTCTCACACATCATGATGGAACAACAACATGATGGAAACTGAGTAGAAATTTATTCAGCCACCGCCACCCTCCATTTGTGAATTAGAGACTGTGCCTCATATAAGGATTACAGGATTTGACTGTCTAGCATCAGTTCATACTACCACTTTACGCCCTCTTCCTTAGCAAGAGTCAACACTAAAATCTTCTCAGCATCCAGCTTCTTGTTAAAGAGTGATTAAGACTAAGCATGTGGTGAACTGGCACTTGTCTAAGTACACGAGTATTTGTTTAAAAAAAAAAAGTTTTTTCAGATAGCTTAATTTTATCCAGCTCAGCAGTCTTTAAATACAAGGAACTGCCACTACATAGCAATTAAAAGCCACCACCACGTCTCAGGACATTTTCAGATAAAACTAGCCACCACTTTCTTGTTGTCAATAAATGGGAAACAAAACAGCTCATTATATTCTTCTAGCTAGAGCTTATCTAAATGGTTTTAAATCAGCCTTTACTCCTAATGGTTATTTTACATAGGCAGAAGTTGTGCAAATTTCTTTACCTGGAAGTTAGTATCTTCAAGTCCTGAATTTGTTTCACTGAAAAGAAATAGAGGTTATTTAATATATAAATCTTCCAAAAATGTTATCTGAAAATGTTTTCACTTTCAGTTATGGCAGTGTCCTAAATTAGAATACAGCTCTCAGAAGGGAAAATATGTTTTCCCTTTTTTAACGGTTTGCA
Source organism: Dermatemys mawii (assembly GCA_007922305.1). Classification (NCBI taxonomy): domain Eukaryota; kingdom Metazoa; phylum Chordata; order Testudines; family Dermatemydidae; genus Dermatemys; species Dermatemys mawii. The sequence continues at coordinate 63,460,303 of ML677326.1, forward strand.
CATTAAATAAAATGAGTTACATTTATCTTGACTCACTCTCAGGCCTTTCACAGCTTTGGTTCATTGCATTCAAAATAACCTGTTCAGTCACACAGATTTCTGTTATTAGGAAATGTAATTTTCTGTAGTTTTGAAATATATTTTTGCATATTAAAACAGTGCTGCACATAACATACTAATCAACTGCATTTTGAACTAAAAAAAAAAGTCTCTTTCCTAAGCATAGATTTTAAATAGAAGCTTACTATGGGCCCCATCCTGCATGCACATATGCATGTGAGTAACTTTAGTCACATGATGACAGGTTTCAGAGTGGTAGCAGTGTTAGTCTATCAGCAAAAAGTACTTGTGGCATCTTAGAGACTAACAGATTTATTTGGGGATAAACAGATTTATTTGGGGATAAATTTCATGGGCTAAAACCCACTTCATCAGTGGAAAATACAGTAGGAAGATATTGTGTGTGTGTGTGTGTTTTATATATAATATACTCATCCCCTCCCAGTCTTTATTCAGGCCTAATTTGGTGTCCAGTGTGCAAATCAATTCCAGTTCTGAAGTTTCTCTTTCAAGTCTGTTTTTGAAGAATTGCCACTTTTAGGTCTATATTTGAGTGTCCAGGGAGGTTGAAGTGTTCTCCGTCTGGTTTTTGAATGTTACAATTCTTGATGTGTGATACGGGTCCATTTATTCTTCTGTGTAGAGACTGTCTGGTTTGGCCAACGTACATGGCAGGGGGGCATTGCTGGCACAAGATGGCATATATACCATTGGTAGATATGCAGGCAAATGAACCCCTTATGGTGTGGCTGATGTGATTAGGTCCTATGATGGTGTCCCTTGAATAGATATGTGGACAGAGTTGGCAATGGGATTTGTTGCAAGGATATGTTTCTGGGTTAGTGTTTTTGTTGTGTGGTGTTTGATTGTTGGTAAGTATTTGCTTCAGGTTTGGGGGAGGGCTGTCTGTAAGCAAGGGCTGATCTGTCTCCAAAGGTCTGTGAGAGTGAGGAATTGTCCTTCAGGATAGGTTGTAGATCCTTGATGATAAGCTGAAGAGGTTTTAGTTGGGGGCTGAAGATGACGGCTAGTGGCATTCTGTTACTTTGTTGGGCCTGTCCTGTAGTAGGTGACTTGTGGGTACTCTTCTAGCTCGGTCTGTTTCTTCACTTCAGCAGGTGGGTATTGGAGTTTTAAGAACGCTTGATAGAGATCCTGTAGGTGTTGGTCTCTGTCTGAGGGATTGGAGCAAATATGTTTGTATCTTACAGTTTAGCTCTAAACAATAGGTAGTGTGATGTGGTCTGGATGAAAGCTGGAGGCATGTAGGTAAGTATAGCAGTCAGTAGGTTTCTGGTAAAGGGTGGTGTTTATGTGACCATCATTTATTAGCACTGTCCAGGAAGTGAATCACGCGTGGACAGGTCCAGACTGAGGTTGATGGTAGGATGGAAATTTTTGAAATCCTGGTGGAATTCTTCAAGGGCTTCTTTTCCATGGTCCAGATGATGAGGTCAATGTAGTGCAAGTAGAGTAGGGGCGTAAGGGAATGAGAACTGAGGAAGCATTGTTCTAAGTCAGCCATAAAAATGTTGCCATACTGAGGGACCATGTGAGTACCCATAGCAGTGCCGCTGACTTGAAGGTATACACTGTCCCCAAACGTGAAATAATTGTGGGTGAGGACAAAGTCAAAGTTCAACCACCAGGTTTGCCGTGACATTATCGGGGATACTGTTCCTGATGGCTTGTAGTCCATTTGTGTGGAATGTTGGTGTAAAGTGCTTCTACATCCATAGTGGCTAGAATGGTGTTTTCTGGATAATCTTGTTTGCTGGTATCTGTAAGTATTTAATATATGGTAAGGGTTCCCTTATTGTATCACTATTTATGGGATTGAAAGCTAAATAAGTGTTGCCTACCTAACTGGTATTATTTTATACAAGATTTATGAACGACAAGGTGGGTGAGATACTTTTATTGGACCAGCTTCTGTCAGTGAGAGGAGCTTTTGAGCTTACACAGAGCTCTTCTTCAGGTCTGGAAAATGTACTCAATGTCACAGCTAAATATAAAGGTCAAAAATAGTTTAGCATAAATAGTTAGCACATATTCTAAAAAGACAGCTCAAGGTGTAGTGGCAAATTAACACCCTTGTTAGGACAAAAATGGGAGGGTGGTTACTTGGTTACAGTTTGTTATGATAAGCCATAAATCCAGTGTCTTTATTAAGACTGATTTTTAGTACCTAGCAAAGTTATGAATTTAAATTTCCCAGTCTCATCTTTTGATGAAAGTGTTGCACTGGTTTCCTTGAAGGATGAGAACTGTGTGCATGTGTGTCAGATATAGACTGGACTTTTTACAAAGTGTTCACCCATGGGTGATGTGGTGTTTTTGTCTTATTCTTATCACTGTTTTGTGGGTCCATTTGAGATCATAGAGATTGTTTTCACCCACCGTTGTTAATAGAGTATTTAGTGCACTGAAATGAAATACACCACATGTTGATAGGACCCATGAATCTTGACAAGTGGGTTGAACATTGTAGCAGTGGAGATAAGTCTGTACATTTGCATATGTTGTTCTGGCAGGGTCTGATACTGCTTTGAATTGGTGTGTCCTGATCTGGGGGAAGCTTGTTTCTGATTAGCTTGTAGAGATTGGGGTTGTTTGAAAGCCAGAAGAGGGAAGTTCAAGAAAAGTATCCCAACCTGAAAGAAATCTATCACTTATGTGTTGTAGTTTGATGATCCCCTGTATGGGTTTCAGTTTTGGATGGTACATGACAACTATGGGTGTGTGGTCAGTAGAGGTACTATTTTTGTATTGAAGGAGGTTCTCTTGGGGTATTTGGGTGGCCATTTCATGAAATGATCTGCTTCTCTAGTTGAGTGTCCTTATTCTGGGAAAGATGTGTATCCTAGTCTTTCTCCTCAGAGCACATTCTATGCTATCTGAGCACCTGGTAGTCAATAACAGATTTCTTGGTGTGTTTGGGGTGGCTACAAAGCACTGAAGTTAAGAGTGGTGACCTGAGGATTTATTGTATATAGTTGTCCATTGTAGAAGCTGATTGTGCTGTCCAGGAAGTTGATGCTGGTGGGGAAGCGTTTCAGAGGAGGGTGATGTTTGTTGAAGTTGTGGTGAAAATCTGATGGAGTTTAGGTCAACTACCCAGAGAGTGGGTCTTGGGTAGATAACTGGGTTTTGTGGTGCATTTGTCCAGAAATTTCTCAAGGTGGCTCATGAAGAGGTTGGCATACTGGGGAGTCCTCTTAGCACCCATGACTGTTCATATGATTTGGGCAAACTGTTGAATACAAAATTATGGGTAAGTATTAAATGAATACATTTGGCAATGTGTTTGAGATAGATATTATGGGTTGTCCATCATCCTGTAAATACTTGGAAAAATAGCTGCCTGATTCATTGTGAGGGATGCTGGTGACATCCATGATGGCAATGATGTATTTGAGAAAGGATGTTAATGTTGCAGAGTTTGTGGAGGATGTAGGTTGTCAGGGAGGAATCTGGCCCTTTGGGTGATGAAAGGTTTGAAGATACTGAAGGAATATTGGGACTTCTAGAAACAAAGTGTCATGCCCAGATATAAGAGGTCTGCCTGGCTTCCCTTGTTTGTATGTCTTGGGAAGCATGTGGAAGATCTCTGTGGTGAATGCGTGGATGAGTTTATAGGAGTTTCCTTAGGGAAAACTTTGTAATATGTTTAAATTCCTGGGTAAATTGTGAAGTGGGGTCTTAGATGGTGTCAGAATAGTGAGTTGGCCTCATCACATAGTCATCACCGTTGAGTACCACTACAACACTCACTTTGCCTGAGGGTTTGATTTCAGGGACTGTATAGCCACTAAACTCTGTTTGACATTGAGCATCATGGTTAAACAATGACTTTTGAAGACCTAAGGAAGAGCTCTGTGCTTGTTATGGGGAGATGCCTATAAAATGTATATAGGAATAACTGGAATGTTGGACATGTGACTTGCCCATGTGATTCTAAATCTCCATTTTGTGACTGGATTCTACACAGGGGGAGGGAGGAGTGTCCACGTAGAGGAGAAAAGTCTATAAAATCCCCTGGGAGACCCCTCCATTTTGTCTTCAGCTGGCTCAAGGGATAGCCTCTCCCCCCGCAAGGATACCTGATTGAAAGTAGGATAGAGGACATTGACTACAGGGGTGTGTGAGTGATAGCTGGACCCAAAGTAGAGGGAGCTTAGTCTGTAAAAGGAAGCTCACTGAAACATCTGAAGGTGAGGATTTTATGTGTATTCAGTTTTATTTCTGTATTAGAGATCAAATAAACACACACAAATCTATTTTATTTGGTAATTCACTTTGTTCTATTACTACTTGGAACCACTTACATCCTACTTTCTGTAGTTAATAAAATCACTTTTTACTTCTTATTAATTAACCTAGAGTATGTATTAGTACCGGGGGTGGGGGGGAAGGCAAACAGCTGTGCATCTCTCTGTGTGTTTTACCCTGTATAAAGCTTGTAGAGGGTGAACAATCTGAGTTTACCCTCTACAAGCTTTATACAGGGTAAAACGGATTTATTTAGGGTTTGGACTCCATTGGGAGTTGAACATCTGAGTGCTAAAGGCAGGAACACTTCTTAACCTGTTTCCAGGTAAGCCTACAGCTGTTCGGGGACGTGGTTCAGACCAGGTCTGGATTTGGAGCAGGTTAGCAAGTCTGACTCAATCCAGACAGGATTCTGGAGTCCCAAGCTGGTTAGGGGCAAGGAAGCAGGGGCAGTAGTAGTCTTGGCAGATCAGTTGGCAGCCCCAAGGGGGTTTCTGTGATCCAGCCCATCACAACTTCAATAAATAATGGGACAAATTTCAGCCCATCATGAAACTCACTCCTGCATTAATGAAGTATTATGAATCTATATTCTGACCATCACTTCCTCTGCAGTCCAAATGGCTGGATTACGCTATTAGAAGCATGATTAACATATTGATAATGGTGATTGATTTCAATTGACACCGGGGGGTATTCTTGCAAAAATGTGAGGTTCATGTCAGCTGACTCCTAGGCCTTGCCTTGGAATGACCATCCATGACTCGCATTACAAAAGGCTTCCAGAGTCACATATCTATACATTTATTGGAGACCCAGAATCATCTTTCATATTGCAATTTGAAAAGCAACATTGAAGGTCAATATCCAAGTTTGTCATCTACTGTGTGGCTTCTGGTGATGTGTAATGAATCAAGACTGCCTCTCTGGAAGAAAAAAAAGAAAATCATTGAGAGCAACAGTTCATTATATGTTCCACGGTTTAGATGTTTTCTCTGCATTCACATATTGGACTCTCCATTTTCCCATTTGTATAGTAGGTGATTGCAGTGCCTGTGAGGTTCTGATGCAGTTCTCTGTGATCCACATATAGATGAAGCCAAGTGGTTTGTCTTTAGGATCTGTAATCATGTCTTGATTCTTGACCCCACTGTTTTCACATATCTCCTGTCGACAGTCCCAAGATTTAGGCTGCTAGCCAGAAGGGGTTCCCGGACTTAAGGTGGTGTCCTGGGGGTGGAGAAAGGAGGGAGTAAGACAGATGCATATATCCTACCACCATCCTGATGAAGAGAGTCAGTAATAATACAAGAACACATCTTCATGATAATGAACCTAGACTTCCCAAGGACAGGAAGCCAGACTATAGGCATTGACTTCTGTACTCCTATGACAATTCTCATGGCAGTTTTCAATTGGATGTTGACAAGTTTTCTAAGTAAACTACCTCCCCATCTGGCACACAATATTCAGCTGCTGAGAAGACAAAGGCCAAGGTAGCTGACTTTAAAGCATGAGCCTCTGCTCTCCACCTACTCCCAACTAGTTTGCTGACTATATTGTTCCAAGGATTAATCTTGGTAGCGGTCTTCAGGTATTGGCCATAAAGTAGCATTCTGATTTGCAATCCAGAACCACTCCAAGGTATTTCAGGAAATCCTCATATCTAAATTTGATGTTGCAGAAAGTAAAATTCAGGCACTTGTGTGTTGGGTGGTTGCTCAGGTGGAATGTGGAGACCATTGATTTTATGAGGTTTCTGTCAGTCAACATAATCATTTCTTCAGATCTTCTGTGAGGGTGCGTTCCCAGAATAAAAGTATAAAAATTTCCACTCTACACTCCCCCAGCTGGCTTTTTGGTATGCATGTAAAGTACAGACAGTCAGTCAAAATTTGTCTTATCTGGTATGTGTGTACTATTTAGGAAGTGACTTTTGTACCAGTACATAAAAGGTTACTGGGTCTAGTACCAGTACAAAGAACTAATTATGTTCATTTTACATAATAAATACAGCTCATTTGCAGCCAATTCTGGGATTGGTGGTTGGCAATTAAATATACAGCTGATAAACACTGCACAACAACAGAAGGAGAGAAAGGGATTTTCACCAATCCTGTTCTTTCCAAAAAGCAGACAGAACTCTAGTTTTTCCTGCACAGTCATGCTCCAGGAAGGGAAACACACCCATGGATAATATTATTATTGGATATAGTTATTTCCCTAACCAATTTATGTTGGCTAAATATTTTATTTGAGAAAAGGCAATTTTCACTTCAAAGAGGGGTGAAGTATTAGCATTCAAACCAAATTTTTCATCCTCTGAATATGTATTTCTTCTCTTGCTGGAGCCTAAAAAAAGCCATATCACCACCTTCAAGTTGGAGGTAGAGGGATGAAAACCTGCCAGATCCCCATACTGCACATGTGGAATAGGGTAATGTCATCCCCATTGCATCATTCCCCTTCCCACAACCTCATAGGAGCCCTTTAGAGCTTGGGCTCTGCTATACAAGAGAAGGTAAATCAGACAAAACCACTGGCTCTGAAAAGCCACACACAATTCTAAATGTATAGGAAATCTAGGACAGCAAGGTAAGACAGCTTTAAATGTACTTGTGTATGATACCCTAAATAAGTCCTCTTATTCCTCAATTTACCAAAGAAATCTGATTAATAGAATACCAGGATTGGAAGGGACCTCAGGAGGTCATCTAGTCCAACCACCTGCTCAAAGCAGGACCATCCCCAACTAAAGCATCCCAGCCAGGGCTTTGCCAGGCCCAACCTTAAAAACCTTTAAGGAAATAGATTCCACCACATCCCTAGGTAACCCATTCCAGTGCTTCACCACTCTCCTAGTGAAAAAGTTTTTCCTAAAATCCAACCTAAACCTCCCCCTCTGCAGCTTGAGACCATTACTCCTTGTTCTGTCATCTGCTGCCACTGAGAACAGTCTAGATCCATCCATTTGGGAGAGTAATAGATGCAGAAATCTGCTGCTTAAATGACTTCTTAAACCTACGCAATTTACAGGTTATGCAAAGCAGTTAGGATGTGAGAACTATGTTCCAAACACCATCTGTATGTGTATATCTATCACATTCACTTTCAAGCATACTGAAGGAGATCAAACACCACACATTCCTTTTGCAATCATCATCGGTCTGGTAACATTTTTGTTGAAGACACCAATCCAGCATCTGAATGTAACACCAAGCAAAGAAACATTTTTTTGAGTGCAACACTGATTCCACAGAGGGATACCATGAGATCTCATGCCTATAACATTTTAATAAGATGACAGCAGTGCAGGCTGCTGCCCTGCATGCCCCCTTCCTCTGAGAAAGAAGGATATTGTTCAGTCCAGTCTAGTGTTATTTAAAGGAATCTTTTCTATTGGTTCAAAGGGTACTACAGGGAAGACAGTCTCATCAAGTCTAGTAAGATCTCCCAGTATGAGTTTCATAGGAAGTACTCTCTTAGAGTCTTCTCTTAGAAGGAGACACCTTCCTGTTGAGGTAGCTCTGAACTAGTGAGCTGAGTCAAGAGACCTGGGGTCTATGCCTGAGTGCCACAAGCTTCCTATACCTCATATATGAGCTGGGGATAAATGCTTTGAGATCTGTCAAATAAAGGCATGACTTAAGAGCAAAGAGTATTGTACATAAATAATACCATTGCTGCTGTGAGATTGTACATGCTCTGAAAAGCAGGTTACTAATGTGACAGCTCAAGGGTTCCTTGGTATGGAGGAAAGTTCTGAAGTATGACCCAATTCCATGCTAGCAGTTAATATGAGAAATATATAATTGAGTCAGTAATAAAAAGGGGAAACAGAAGTATTGCTAGCTCTTCTTACTAGTAGAAAAGGAAAGGCAACAAGCAGAAGCCAGGTTCTGATAAATTTAAGGGACAGTCCCCAAAAGGAGTGCTGGAAAAGAGTTTGTATTAGGTCATAATACTACATGGGGATGGCTTAGCAGAAACCAGACATGTAAAAAGAAAGGCACTTTTATGGAAGGGATCATTTCTCTATCACACCACTATATCAGAGCCACTGATATATGAAACCACTATATAGCAAGCTGGCTATTTTTTATGACACAAATATTTCCAGAGAGGGGAATGGAAGGGCCTGAGACAATGAAATATAGCAAACAGAAATACAAGTCCCTGTTTGGTTTTGAGGGGTCTTTTGGTGGGGGGAGGGGTTTGTGGGCTGCAATATTTACTATTAAACTACAGAACCTGAGACTTATTTCAAGTGATTTTAGATTTCTGGATGTTTCACTAACAGGTGTAGCCAACCAAGTGAGCCAACACCTGTAAATCCAACCATGCAAAAATACATTTGATGAGATTCTGTGCTGTACCTCTAAGAAGCTCAGCATAGAACTTTACCTACATGTAGAGGATGGAGGCTAAGGTGGCTGTACACTCAGAGAGGTAAGATATTACTGCTACCAACTTTTCTAATGCAGCCTTCATCAAAAACATTAGGGTTGAAAATGAATGTGAAAGCTCTTTCCAAGTGTGAAAAGCATGTATTGATAGTTTGACTCAAGCATCACTTTTGCTGATGTTTGAATCTCAGTTTGACAAAACAGACTACCACCCCTGGAATGCTCATGTAGCCAGGTGAGCCATATATGTCAGATCTAACATGTTTAAAGTATTTTTTAAAAATCCCAAGGCTATGGAAGGAATTAAAAACAACCAGCAACTCCAAAATCCCTCCTACGATATCTGCATTCACTGTTAATTGGTCTCTGTTTCATATAGAGAAGAGTCACTAGAGGATGGAGCATAAACACCTGCAACCTCTTGACTAATACTGTATCAGTATAGATTATGCATATAGTTTTGCAGTGAAGTCTGTTTTCCTCTTTCAACAAGATATTTATTTCCTATCCTCCTTTGTGCCTGTAGCTTGAAGTGTTAACAAAGGCATATTCTGTTTATCAGAAGCTTTTAGAGAATATTAGCAACCTTGTTAATAACATGAAAGCATTTAATTGACTAGGTTTTAATTTATGCTGATTAACTGAGACTCCTTACTGCTATTCACATGCTGTACTTTTCTAACCTGACCTTGAGGTAACATTTCAAAGAGGTGCATGGAGGAAAGTAACAAAAGAAGCCTTTCACAATTTACTACCCATGAAGTGTTAGTTTACACTTAAAATTTTAATATGTGGGATGTGGACTTCTGCACAACGGTCCCATTAGAGTTTGAATTTAAAAAAAAAAATGCAGAAACGTTACTCCTTAAAACAGGATATATTTTTTCTCCTCAGATGTAAGAGATAAAATGAATATTTAATACCATCAGCACAGCTGTGGAAGTTTAAGCTTTAGTCTATTTTACAGTTGTGTTAAAACCTCCAAATATATGGCATATCATCATTGAATTCTCACTGAAACTGTTGTGTACTTGTGAGCCCTTGAGTTTCATTAGAACTTACAAAAGGAGAACTTCACTCCAAAATGGGGACATAAGATGGGAGGGTGAATAGAGATGAAGTTGAACAGGATCATGTTTTTGTTTACATCTAGAATGGTAAGCAGGATTAACCATTTTAATGTTGTAGATCAAGACAGGAAGAAAGGGGGAAGAATTTTTTTTACAAAGGCAAGTATGTATATACACAAGTCATGATCCTGAAAGTCTCACAAACAGTATAATGTTGTTTTAATCCAGCATCAGTAAAACAAGGCTGAGAGTGGGCAAAAGTAAAGTCAGTCACCAGACACAACTCTTTGCATTGTATGATGATTAAGTCAAGCACATGTGCACCTAGAGTAAGATTCTGAGTGGCATAAAAGGGGTCTAAAAATAACATCACAGATGTAGGCTAACACTTTTCTCCCATCTTTCTTCCATAATTCAACAGTAAGTTGTGAATCATGTTTTATTTCCTTCATCCCAATCCTCATTAGAAAGTAAAGGAAAAGCTTACTGCTCTAAGTCTATTCTGCTTAGAAGAATAACCCCTAATAAGCAAAATGAATTTGACCACCTGCCACAAAGCAGCATGAAGCTGACCAACATGCTTTTTTGGGCAATTGCATGCTAAAATTTGAAAGGTGGTTTCTCTGTTAGGTGAAATATGCCACTGAAATTGGATGGCAAAAGAGGTTAATTTCTTAATAATAAACAGCCACAAACCTTTGATCATATCCTGTCACCCACCACTACAGTCTGGTATTTAATGTATTTAAGCAAAATGAGGCAAAATCAAAGAAAAGTTTTTAATTAGTGGTTTAACTATGATTAATGATGTCTATTTAAAACAAATGTCTCTCCTATTAAAAACGCTATTTTTGAAAAGTCAGCTTCTTCTGTTTAATGACTCAATTTAATAGGTAGGCAAGCTGAATAACATATTGAATGAAACCCATTTGGTTTAGCATTTTCAGAGGAAAAGTCCTCTGAATGATGTGTTACTAGTTGTTGATAACTAGTCCAGAAGTAATGAAACATTACACAATTTCCAATTCAAAATGAATAGTAGCTTGCTTTGAAACATGCAGAGTAACAAAAATAGTTTTCATATTAAAGTAACCTACAACATGAATGATCAGATTGCAATGCTGTCAGGAAAAGTGAAATTTAAAGTGCAAAGAATGTAAACCTCAGACTTCTTTTATTCATAAAGATTGACAGGGCTGCCCACAATTTCCTATTTGGCAGCATGCATATGTGCTACCCCTCAGGATTTCAAAAGTAGGCCTAGTCAACACAAAAGATTTACTGACTTAATGGCAAACTATTAGTGTAGACAGTTTCTATTGGCAAAAGTGTTCTTTTGTCAGTGTAGCTTATACTAGTTCCTCTAACAAAATAATCTATTCCTGGCAATAGCTATTTATTTTCTGGTATAACTGTATTTATACTAGGGCATTTCCCAGCATAGTAAATATCTCATGAGGGGGAAAAAAAAATATCACACCCTTAAGCAACATTGCTATTCGAGCAAAATTTTTAAATGTAGACCAGGCCTTGGAGCCAATAGATTGGATCTGACCACTTGAAAGTCTCCCATAGGGACTGTAGAATCCTACTCTATTATTTTTAGGGGTAATTCAGCTGATAGGTCCCTGGAGTGATTTTCAAAGGGTAAATGCCCAAGAAAAGTAACTACTCACCAAGGGAGAAGGTGGCTGAGGGTAACTGAACAGGTAGGTAGAAGAGGGGCATCTCAGAAGTAAAGGCACAATGTTAGGCTCATCATTTAGAAGATAAAAGATATTAGTAACAGGGCTAATAAATAAATTGCACAATCCACTATAACCAGCATTTAATGCTCTTTGATTATTATACTTGTAATTTCAAACAGTGGAATGTATAAAGACATTGGGGAAAAAAACATCAGCATGAATACATGAACAATCAACTCCATTTTAGTGCTGAGTTATTAGTGTCCAGACTCTACTAAATGAGTGTTCAGATTTGGCAGTAGATTTGAATAGTAGTAGATCCATTTGTCCCCACCTTCTCGTTGTATACTGGTGGGCAGGGGAGAGAGAGACACACTCTACACTGTCCTCTAGATTATGGAGTCCCTCTCTACCCCAGTGAACACTTAATTCACTATACAAAGTGGAACAGCTCCAACAGGAGAGGGAATGTCTGTATAATTTGGTGGTGGTCTGAATCAGACAGGACTTGCTGGGTCTACCACATCCCAGGTATACAGCCCCACAAAAAACACCCTGGTTAAAAAGCTTGAGAAGTCTCTCACTAAGCAGGACATCCCCTTAGCTTCCCCAGGACTCACTACCATGCCCAAAGTCTCTTCCAGGTAGTTTCATTAGCTAAACTTAGACAAACAAGCAGCTCCTACTCACCTTTCACATCTCACTACATCCCAGGATCCTCTAGTAGTCTGGTTTCTACATGCATACTGCTAGTTCTGATCTCGTGGCTGTCTTTCTGATCCTTTACAGCCCCAAGTGCAGACCCACGCCATTAATTGGTCCAACTGGGAGCACCTGTGCTGCATAGGGTGCTGGCCATACTGCAGTTATAAGAGCCAGCCAGCCACCCAGTAACAGTCTCATTTGCACTCTACATAAGAATGAAAACAAATACCAAAATCTCAAAAAAATTAACAAAATGAAGTTCTTGTTTTTTGCCTGCTGAGCCACATTGCCATAATCCAGTAAAGCACATGTATAGTCCCAGTGAAATCATACACTGAAAGTTCAGCACATACTTAAGTACTTTGCTGGATGAGGGCAAGACCATTCAGCACTTTCCAGGATCAAATCTGAAGTTAGTCAGAAAGGTGGGTTCCAAATATTTGTAGTTCCAACCACTGGGGGGAGGGGAATGCAATTTTTGTTGCTTTTTCAACCACCTTTTACAGTAATTGATATGTTTTCAAAAATTTCTGTTAGCCAGCACTAAGAAGCCAGGTATGATTTCACAATAAGAGATTAATTACAAATATGACAAAAACAATTTAAAAGATGAACAGGGCAATTCCATTCTCCATCCGTTCCACAATTTGGAATATTTCAGCCTGTAGGCCATAGCATAAATGTTACTGCAATGAAAGCAAAAGGAGCTGTATCAAACCTTAATCTTAACCAAATCAAAGTCTGTATCAACACAGCACTCTCGGACAGAAAAAGTGGTTTTGGGAATGAAAACTTTATAAAGGCAAATGTTTATTTTGTTGTTCAGTGCAGAACCTTTACATTAATTTAAGTCTTTTCATGTAATACGAAATCAAAGATACATTGTTTCTTCATTTGTACTTAGGATATTTTTCTGAGGCAGTAGGTTTTTTCTTTGTTATAATGAAATAAAAGTTTGAAGACTTCTTTAGCCTGCTCTATATGTAGTTCCTAAGATGGTTTTATAGTAAATGTTTATAGATTTTCAGCATTATGTCTTCGGAATTTCCCCTGTATTATCTTCAGGAAGTGTTTGGAGAACCTGAATTCATAAGAAATTTATTTAAAACAATTTAAGTATAGTGGGTTAGATCTTCAGACTATGTAGATCTTACAACCCCCTATGTAAAGTGGTGTAGCAATTTAGAAGTCATTGGAACTATTCCTATTTACACTATCTAAGGATCTGGCTCAATATATGTTAAGAATATGGATTTTGTAAAGCCTGGACACATTAGACCATAGCATTACCTTTTAGGTGCTCAAATGCACAACTATGAATAGATCTCAGATTATTCATGCAATGACTCTAAAGGGTCAAATATACTTACGTATGTAATATAAACTCAGAACTCATGGAAAAAAACAAAATGCTGTTCAGTTATGATTTACCTTTCTTTTTTTATATAAAGCTTAAAATGGAAGTTCTTCCTCACGCAAAACTATTGAAACCAGTGAGTGTTTTGTCTGAATAAGGATTTTAAGACAGGGACCACAAGAATTTTATTGTGATTAACAAAATGCAGTTGTATGCACATAGTGGAGCCAGAGTGCAGTTTAAAAAAAAGTTTTACAGTAGAGGTGAATGTAGCTACAATACATAGGCTGGGTATCAGCTCCATTTACAGTCTGGGAGGACCCTGTACATGTATCTCCCCATTTTCAGATAGTACGGTTAGGACAGTGAAGGAAATTTACTCCATCTAATCCCATGCATGCTCTTATTCCTTGCTCTGTTCCATGAGGAAGAAACTTCTCAGATTTCAGAAAGTGGGGTAGGCAAAATAGCATGAAGACCTTAATATTCTCTATGGGTGAAAATTGAGTTGGGCTATGGAGAAATGTCAAATGAACATCTTCATTGCCTGATCTCCACATACTCCACAACAAAATTGTTTAACTTCAGCAAGACTCCTCTCAGATAAATGAAGAGTCTCTGCAAAGTGTCAGAATTCCTCAGCTTTTCTATCACATAGACTGCGACCCAATGGAAAAAAAAAAATCACCAGCAGTACTCGCCACCTTCTATCTTACTTACTTGTAATTAAAAAGGAAACCTTTATAACGTCTCAGTCAGGATTTGCCAACATCTAATCAATCTGGAGAGACTGTAAGAAGGAGAAGCAGTCACTTTTAGCTAAATTGTTAATAGGTTTCCTAAACTGCAATGTCTTGCCCCTTGTTTACATTTACAAGCTGCTATTTTGTGCATTCAAATCAGGTATCTGCCAGCTGAAGGTACAGTTACCTGTTTCAATTCAAAAATATGGGGCTTGCAAACAGATGCATTGTCAAATATTGCAGCCCCACCTAAGAATGGTCATTGGAAATTTCATTCTTTTGTTATACAGTAAGCAGCAGTGGAAAGCATACTATATGTGATTTTTCACAACACATAATTGCGTTTAATCTTAAAAAGGAAATCTCCATGTTGTATTTTAGGTTAACACAGTGAATTATTTTGTTAAAAATGAAAGGAAAATGTAATTTGAAATTTCCTGCTTTGTGAGCAATTTGATAATGAGTTGTATAAAATATAATTATGAAATAAAATAATCATTTGTCTATCTTAATATGTTTACCTACATAAATATAGATACAGCTATATATGTATGGAATTACTCATGGAGTAAAGTACAACTCAACTGAGTAAAACTGGGAGATCTAAGCTCAAAATCTTTTATTTGAAGATTTTTGTCACAAGTTTAAGGTATATATTTAAAGCATGTTATATATGCTTAGTATATCTCCTAATCTGAATTTGTTTATAAATATAGTAAGAGGTTAAACAGTACCATCCTTATCTTCAACTTCTTTCCTTTTGACAGTCTTTATCTAATGCCAAGAGTGGAATAAGTTTATTTTGTAGTGTGTGAATAGGTTTCTTCCTTCAAATGGTATCTTTTTTTTCTTTAAATTTGTTTTGGTTGAATATATTTACCTGGTTTCAGAATGTTTACTATGCTAAACATGAATAAAGAATCTTGGTGTTTTATATCATCACTTTTGCTTTTTCAGAAGTTATGGCATTTTGCTGGTGACAATAATTAGACATTTTAATATTCATATAGTCAAGAAGCATTTATCTATATATATATAATATATATCCTGAAACCAAAAAAGGTTTTGAAGCAAACAGCTCTGCAAAGTTATCCAACATACCAGAAAGAGCCATTTCTAACGTCATTCAGGTTTTTTCCATCAAAGCAATGATTATTTTAATGGTTGGTGGGAGGAATTGCTGTTTCAAATCACTTTCCATTGTAACTCCCTTTTTTTATATACCTTGTTAACTTTCCATAACCTGCATCTTTTTAGACTGAAGTTTTCTGTATATGCTGTCTGAAAAATAATGTGATATTTGTATGCATGCACACACACATATTCATTTTGAGCAACAGCTATTAAGTTACAGTAATTTGAGTTTTGAATATTAAAATACATTAGTGAATATTAAAATATATTTCTCTCCTTGTGGAACAAAGTTTCAACAGCAATTTTCTGAACAGAGCTACAGCAAAATTGATTGGAATTTCAACCTTGGTACGGTTGTAAGGCAAACTCCTCCACCCACTGAAGGAAATACAAGTTTGTATTTTACTTTTGTGAGTGCAGGATCAGGGCTTAGGTCCTTTTAAGGAACATATATATGATTAGCTTTGGCTCGGCGATTGGGGAAAAATAAAAGTAAAATAGTGAAACTATTGAAACCACTTCTGAGCATGATCCCTGACCCCTTGCTAAGATTTCTGTACAAATTCTATTCAATTTCTTATACCACCTTCATTAATAGAGTACCTCAACATCTCCTAGTAGTTCATTTAGTGACATGACTAACATCTGTCAGGTGTGGCTAATTCTCTCTCTAATCCTCTCCCAAGGGGGGAAAAAAACCCCACCTTCAACAGCGCTTAATGAAACCTCCTCTCTTTGTGACATTATTACACAGTCTGCCTGCCTGCCTGGCCACGTGGTCAGAGCAGGTCAGAACCAAAGTCAGAGTCCAAATTCTAAAGCCAAGGGTCAAAAAAGGAGTCAGAGCAAGGAATCAGAGCTGAGAGTCAGAACGGGATTACCTGGAATCAGGGAAGGTAAAAGCAGGGTTGATAAGGACTGGAGCAAGGCAGGGTCTAGGCTGCAGCAAGGGTGGGTGCAGGGCTTGACATAAGGTGAGCACAGGAAGGCAGAAAATCCACAGGCATGTGCTTTTGGCAGCTGTTAATCTTTTGTCTCTGTTGGTTTTGGTGCAGCAGTCCCATTGTACGAGGCTATAACTGCGACTACTTCATTCCTTGTTAGTGTGGAGTTTTTTAAAGATATATATTCTCTTTGTTTAGTATTTTTAAAGAAATGCAGCAAGGCTTTTTTTGCCCTATTCCGTTTTGCTGGCATTCTCCTTAGTCCCTCTAGGGAAAAATCTTTGATTTCAAACTTACTCAATTTTTTATAAAGAAACATTCTTTCCATAGAATATTGCCCACAATGCCACAGAATATGATCAACAGTTTCTTTGGTTTATATATATTACACAGCCCACCTGTGTGTCTTTTTAATTAGTTTAACTTACCATTTAAGGCACAATGTCCTGCTAGCACATTAAAAAATGACTGCTTCCCTTTTTCTATCATGACTGTGGACTGAAGTGTTATCTTTGATTTTTGAGCATGCATCATAAAGCCTTTGTCCTTTTGTTTCCTTAGTTCATTGTTCTTGACACACCTTTGAAAGCTCCTTTGTGACTACACTTTTAAATTCTTATCTACTCAAGGGTATTTTAATATTCACCTCCTCATCTTTTTAGATCTTGTTTTGCTGCTTTGTCAGCCATTTCATTTCCAGATAGTCTGATATGCTATTGTTACAGACACTTGCATGTGCCATTTCTGTTGTTAAGGACATTATTTCACTTATGTTATTTCTGATTTTCAGAATCCATGCTCTGATTGTCATAATGCCTGACAAGAAAATCAGATACAATTACAGCTCTAGCCAGTCATACATCTCTTACCCAAGTTAGTGCCGATGTTATCCCCATTAGTTCAGCCATCAGAGCGGTCGTATCATTAGATAGCCTTTTTGATTTCTGGATTCCAGGACAAGGAATACAGAAGGCTATTCCCATTCTACCAGACCTGTCATCTTTTGATCCATCTGTATAGATGTGGCAAAGTTGGAACCCATTTTTCATAAATAAATTCAGAAATTTCATTGGTCATAATGTGCGTGTTTGTCCTTCCCTTGATTTTTTCATACAATTCCACGTCCCAAATGGAGGAATAACCATCCAGCATTACTTTAATTTCCTACTACTACATATTTTTAGTTCTCAATTTTCTTTGTACGTCTCCTTACCCCCTTTTTGACCCAATAATAGGAGGAGTCTGTGGCAAGTCATATAACTTTGTCCTAAGATCTCAACAATCTTCATACATCTGTTGTGTACTTCTATTTGCATTATTCCCTTTTACATTTCCCCAGAAAGTTAGATCTACTAGTTTCATCCTCGGATTTATAGGTGCTTCTCCAGTGGCCATGTGCAGCACACACACTGGTGTTATCATTGCACCGTATGTCTGTCATAGAGCTTGCGCCTGGAGCAGTTCCAACTTTCTAAAAATTGTTTGAGGCTGAACCAAAAGCTTGGCATCTGTAGCCTAAAACTGATCTTCTTCATGCTCTTTACATCATCATCATCATCAATACCTTATCGGCACCTCATTTGTTTCCAGCTGCGCTTTTAAATAAGTTCATGCTACTTTTACGCTTTTGTATGATATTAGCTACATGACCTTTCCAAGTTAATTTCTTACCAAACAATACTCCTAGGAACTTAAACTTTTGAACTGTCTGAATATTTTTACCATAAAGAAATAAGTCCCAGTCTTCCCTAATTTTCTTCCTAGTTAAAAGCATTCCCATGGGTTTTGTAAGTGAGAATTTAAATCCCCAATCATTTCCCCACTTGGAAATTCTCTGATGTGACTCATTTGTCTTTTCCACAGCTACTTTAAGCCTTTTGTGCTTTGTCCATCCAGCACAGTAGTCTACGAAAAAGGAAATATCTATTCCTGTCTGCACACTTTCCAGGTCATTTATCATAAAAGAAGACAAAGTAGGGCTAATAATATTCCCTTGTGGCATTCATTTGTAAGCTTGTAGGGTTTTGATAATACTGTTCCTACTTTGACTTGTATAGTTCTATTACTTAAGTCCCTTCTCCACCGAAATATTCTTCCTTTCATTCCAATTTTGGCTAGTTTATACAGGAGGCCTTCCCGTCATAGCATGTCAAATAATATTTCAATATCCAATAAACTTATAAAGTTCTTAGTACTGTGATGGGGCAAGGGCAGATGGCTATAGGAAAGTGCTAAGGAATAGATATGGTAGTCCCAGGCTAAACAAATCCCTGGTAACAGTGGAACCAAATGGCAGTTGTTCCAGGGTAATCAAGACACCTGGGGCCAATTACGAACCTTCTAGCAAACAGCAGAAATAGCTAGCCTGATTGGGACACCTGAAGCCAATCAGGGGCTGGTTGAAACCAGTTAAAAACTTCCCGGTCAGTCAGGTGGGTGTGGATGTTAGGAGCTGTGGGAGAAAGTTGTGCTGTTGGTGAGACTGAGTAGTAGACACCATATCATATGCAAGGAAAGAGGCCCTGAGGTAAGGGTGAAGTGGAGTTTGAAGAAGTGGGGACTACTGTGGGGAAGTAGCCTAGGGAATTGTATTGTGTTCTGTTGCTAAAAGGTCAGCCATCATAGCTGATACTATTAGGGTCCCTGGGCTGGAGCCTGGACTAGAGGGTGGGTCTGGGCTCCCCACTTTCGGCCTCCCCTAATTAATCACTAAGATTGGAAGACAACAGAGACTATGCAAGGAAGGATAGCTTCTCCTCACTGGCTTATGATAAAAATGGCTCAATAGGCTGTGACCTTGTCTCTAGAGAGAGAAGGGCTATGTGGAGGGTCACAGTGAGCCTCTGAGGCTAGTGAAATCTGCCAGGAAATGCAGGATCCACAGAGATAAGGACAGAGCTTTGTCACAGTATTTATGCTGCTTTTGTTTAGGTCAGTTTTCTTAATTGCCCTTAACTCATTATGATGATTAAAATCTCCACAAATTATTAACGAGTTTTGGAATTATTAGTTTTTTCTAATTCTGCAATAACTAATTTTACATGTATTTTCAACATTATAAATTTGTATATACATGTTTTTCTTCTGCGTCAATCTCAATAGCATTATACTCAAAACCCAGGTTATGCACATCTATATCAATCGAAGTGCCTGTTCTAAAAATATACAGACTCTCCCACCCCACCCCTCACTTCTGGTAGCTGCTCAACCACTCCAGAGTATACTGTATTTTGCTAGGGTGAACACAAGTTTATTTATTAGCCATGTTTTTTGCATACATATTACATCAGGCTTTCTCCTCCCATTGCAAAGATGGCTTTCTTAAATTCTTGTCCATGCATTATTACACTTCATGCATTCCAACAAAGGGTTGTTAAGAATGTGTTATGTAAGCTGTATTTTGCCTTATCTTTAGATATTTTTCTGGGTTTTTTATGATTTTAATCCTTTCATTTTTTCCCTCACCAGCAAGGTGCAGTTAATTACTTCTATAATGAATGCTATAAACTCATCTTTACCTACACGCGATACATTGTCTCCCATTCCTTTCCTTCTCCTCCCCGACAAGAGGTGTTCTGCTGGCCCTGTACATCTTTTCTCTCTCATGTGTTTTTCTTTTTCTATTTTCTGCACGGGGTCTCTTTTGGCAGCCTCCACATATAGTTTTTGAATTATTTTACTTTTTTGTATTTCTTTAATTCATTTTGCTACTGCACATTCTTTATATGCTGCACCATATTTTCCCTCCCACAATTGCTGCCTTTAGGCTCTGTTCCTTCAACACCATTCTTATGAGTGATTTCTTCCATATTTACAGCACCACATTGTTCCCTTACAAACAGCTGCCACATATTCAGATCTTTGACAATTATGATTGTGATTGGCAATCCCTCAATTGGAGGATGATTTCTGTCACAGATTTACATCTGGGTCCTGAGATAACTCAGGAGTCTGATCCTGGAACCGCAAATTCACCCACAGTAGGTACAGACATTTTATGGCAGATCAGCGGCCTGCTGGGAGACAGTTCTTTCTTTTTTCTTCTTCCTCTCTCTCTCTCTCTCTCTCTCTCTTTTCAGCTTCAGGGCAAGGTGCTTCTTCTCAAAGCAGGCCACTGCCTGATGAAGGACATGGTGTCATTAGGGTCGGTTGGTGCCTTGCTCTTCCCAGCTTGTGATGTCCACATCAGTTTTCTTAAGATATACTTTCAGTGTGTCTTTGAAGCATTTCCACTGACCACCATGGAATCTCTGACCATACGTGAGCTGAGAGTAGAGGGCTTGCTTTGGGAGGCCAGCACCTAGTGGAGCTGGTGCAGGAGGATCATTGCATCAATGCTGGTGACATTGGCTTCAGCGAGGATGCTGGTGTTAGTGGGGTGATCTTGCCACTTTACACAAAGCATCTTCCAGAGGAATCGTTGGTGATACCTCTCTAGACTCTTGAGGTGCTGTTGATACGGCACACAGGTTTCGCATCCATAGAGGAGTACAGGAACAACAATGGTCTTATAGACCTCAATCTTGGTGTCCTGCTACAGGTCACAGTCCATGAAAACATGTCAGAGCAATTTCCCAAAGGAAGCACTTGTGTGCTGGATCTCACTGTTGATTTTTGAGAAAGTTGGCTATCAAGGTAGCAAAAGTGCTCAACTGTCTCCAAAGTCTGTCCCTCGATGGCGACTTCTGGCAGATCATTTGTGAGGCCTGAAGCAGGTTGATAGAGCACTTTTAGTCTTTCCAATATTGAGTGAAGGCCCTAAGCTTCGGTAAATTTGTGCGAGAAAATCTAGTAAGGATTGAAGGTCATTTTCAGTGTGCATGAGGATGTACACAGAGGTACATAGGATGTAGCAGAGTCAGATGGCATACCAGCTGAAGTCTACAAGATTGACAATTATAGTGCCTCATAGAAAGGTGTGGGGAAATATATGGTTTAAACCAAAAAGATTGATACTCCATTTGGATCCTTTCCAGAAGTGTCCCACATTTAAGCACCATGTGTACAGCCATAGATGCCCAGTTTTCTCCCTCTCTCTTACTAAGTAACCATTTAAAAATAACTTTATCTTCACCTATACTCTTTTTGGTATCATCCTCAGACAATCCTAGTGACACTTCTTATATAACTCCCCTTGCTTCCCTCACGAATTTAGGCAGTTGACAGGTAACTTCCATTTTCCCTCAGGTTTCAGTTTTAAAGACATTTTTCAGCTTGCTCCTTATGTGTACATGCTATCAATAGATCTCCCCATTGCATTCTTTTAGCTCTTTGTATGTCACAAACACTTCTGCCATTTTCAGGGGGTTAACATCTCTGATTTTCACATCTGCTGTCACTGATCTGACATTTTTGTTTTTGTTCAAATCCTGATACAGCTAGTCTTTTCTTTTTTTCCTGTTCTGAGACCATTCCTTATTCCCTGTGGCTTCTCCTATAGTCTGAGGAAATTTTCTTTTCCACCCCCATGGCTGGCATTGTCAATTTCAGTGTTCAACCTTGTTTCAGCTGGGGGCCAAGGCAAGCCACAGCCCTCCACTCGGCTTGTTCCTGCAGCGCACCATTTTCACTTACACATTAGCAACTGATCCTCTGCAGTGGTTGGGCATAAGAGCAAGCCTCCCGGCTGCCTTAGCCAATCAGGTGATTCTGTTGAGTCCCAGCAGTCCTCATTGGCTGTCTAACAACTGGGCACGCACGGCTGTATGCCTTTATTCCTGAGAGACAGATCCAGGGTTTATGGCTCTCATGTTGATGTGGAGACAATAAGTCTTAGGGAGCACTGTTTAATTAAAAAGCATATCAACATCTTTCAAGAAGTGTCTTAATAGCAACAATAGAAGAAAATGTGTGAAAAATAGACCATGGATGATGTGCTTTTATGATCTCTCCATGTTATTCAAGTTAAGCTTTAATTTAAAAAAATAAATAAAATTAGATCTTTTTCCACTGTGAAAAAGTTACAGCTATCACAAAGAGCACCAATGTGCTGTCGTCCTAGCAACCCAGGCTTCCAGAAAACTGTCTTCACCCACAGATCCATTCTTAGGCATGTACTTAAGTGTGTGCATGAATATGTCCTATTTACTTTACAGGGATTCAAGCATGTGCTTAAAGGTTGGTGAGAATAGGGATGGACTGAGACATAGTCATAAGTGAGTGCTGAATTGGGACCTAAGACAACAAATGTGGGGACTAACTGTATACAAAACCATGACATTTTCCTACATCCTGCGAAATAATATCAGATTGTGCTCTGCTTCACCCTCCTATATTGATATAACTACTATTTTTTTTTTAATACAATGAGAACAATGATGTGGTTGCTTTATATTAATTCCTCTACTCTGGTGCATTGTAGTGTTAGATATAAACTAGCACCACAGTAAAAAATATACATATTTTTGCATTTCAGTCATTATTTGAATGGCTGTCACTAATCTTCCCCTTCTCCAGAAAACTACCTTTTATTTATTTATTTAGAAGTTTAAATGACAAAATCATTTTGGTAAATATTGCACTATTTCTGATTGTAACAAATTAGGTCCTATTACAAAATGATGAAACATTTTAGTTCAGTTTAGACTTTTTCTATTTGCTGATTTATAGGTAATAATTTGTGCAGGGACAGTATGAATTAATCTTAAACTGCTGTTCATGGAAGAAGAAACTGGAGCAGAAAGAAATTCAGCAGTTATTAAACTATGCCAAGCAAGAAATCTGGACGCTCCATAGGCACTTAAGTCAAGAATGTTGGGCTAGTGCTCTGTTCACTGAGTGCTGAAGAGCAAAGGAAAATCAAACTGATGGAGGAGAGCAATTGATTCACTGCAGATTAACACACACATACAATGGAAGACCTGCACTCTAGCTGCTCACAACAGGGTTCAGTGGTTTGTGGGAAGGAGTTTTTGGAGGTGGGAAGGGACCAGGGAGGTGGTAAACTGATCTCGTGCCCCTTTTGGAATTGGCAGAAATCCACTTAAGTGTTTATAGAACCCTGATTTCTACCCCTGGGGAAGGGATTAGCAGGGAAGCATGGAGTGACTGTTAATGGCTACATGGATCTTAGTGCTATGTGCTGCCAGGACTGAAGAACAACTGAATGCTGCTTGTCAGATATGGCCCAGAATTGGTGGAACTGTGAGTTGAGTGAAATCTGTGGGTTCGGCTTCAATTCACTCCATTGCCAGATCACATGTCTTTCATGTAAGGCAAAACTTCACTTCCCCACTGAAAGAGAGAGGTCACTTAAATGTCAGGAGTGCTAACTCATGGAATGCTGGGTGCGTGTTTTATCCTCCCATGGGTTTATCCACAGAAGTGTAGCATATGGTCCATTATTTTCTCACCTTTATTCCTTTCCTGCCGATGGAAAAGTTAGAACCAACATGCAAGGAGACGTTCAATGGGTTTAGGGGGGGTTTTTAAAACACATTTTAACTAGAAAATGTTTACTGGCAAACCATTTCATTCTTAACCATCTAAGTGTGCTCCAGTGCCTCAGTCTCTCTTGCACTAAGCTGTGCTGTACAAAGCAACATGATGTTATGAGATAATCCTCACTGGAAGTTGACAAGATATAAAATGTATGCTCCCTGGTGTGCCCACGAGCAGCCAATCATCGAAGTAGGGGCACCTCAATGACTGGCTGCTCAGGGGGCACACCAGGGAGCAAGTGGAGTCTCAAGTTCAATTAATCAGATCCACTGTACTCAGTGGTCACGGTGCCAGAGCAAGAACTCGAGTCCCTTCAAGGGTGCCTTGACCCTCAGTCAGTGTATGAGGGAGTTCCCTTCAACAGACCCCAGCCCTCCTTGTCCCTGGTAATGGACGCGTCAGCTCTAGCATGGGACATGCATTTGGGACACCTCCAAATGCAGGGCACATTTCAGGGAAGCCCTCCGGCTCTGGGAGTTCTGCATAACCCTCTCCATTCTCTTGGAGGCATCCTATCTACCAGGATTTTAGAACGCACTGGCAGACCACCTCAGCAGATCCTTCTGCAATCATGAGTGGTTCATCCGGCCAGATATCACACACTTCCCCAAGTTGATCTCTTTACCACCTGGAGCAACAGAAAGTGCCCAATGTTCTCCTCCTTTCAGAACCACAGCCTAGGCTCAATCATGGACACATTCCTGCTACTGTGGGAGGCCTCCAGTTCTACACCTTTCCCCCCAATCCTTCTCATAAACAAGGTCCTACTCAAGATCTGCAGGGATGGGGCAGAGATAATTGTGGTGGCACCAGCATGACCTCGACAACACTGGTACACCATGCTCCTGGAGCTGTCGATGGATGTCCCAATCATGTTGCCACTCCTCCCTGAATTGATGACTCAGGACCACGCTTGTCTTCATCACCCCAATTTCTAGTCCCTCCATCTCACGGCCTAGAAGCTTCATGGCTGAACCCCATAGACCTTCAGTGTTCAGAACAGGTAAGGAAGGTCTTACTCGGCAGCAGGAAACCCTCCACTAGGGCCACATATCTGTCAAAATGGAAAAAGTTTACTTGCTTGTGTGACCAGCATCATACGCCCCCACTTCCGGCACCTATACCCCTCATTCTAGAGTACTTTCTGCACCTGAAACAGCAAGGCCAGGCAGCATCACCCATAAAAGTACACCTTGCTGCTATCTCGGCTTTCTACCTGGGAGTATCTGGACACTCCATCTTCACCAACCCCATAGTTGGTTGGTTCCTCAAGGGTCTGAAACAGCTACAGCCTCAGATTAGAGAGCCTGTTCCTGTGTGGGACCTTAACTTTGTCCTCTCCAGAGTTATGGGGCCCCCATTTGAACCACTGGCAACTTGCTCTCTTCTCTACTTGTCATGGAAGATAGCCTTTCTGGTCACCATTACATCAGCAAGGTCTGTGTTAAAGGCCCTTGCCTCTGACCTACCTTATATGGTTTTCCACAGGGACCTCAGCCAACCTTTCTTGCTAAGGTTGTGTCACATTTCCATATTAGCCAAGACCTATTCCTGCCTGTTTTTTATGCTAAGCCTCATGCCGGTAGCTGTGAGCAGAGGCTGAATTCACTGGACGTTCAGCGGGTGCTAGCCTTCTACATCAAGCGCATTAAACTGTTCAGGAAGTTGAACCAGTTGTTTGTAGCAGTGACAGACCAGATGAAAGGGCTCCCGGGCTCATCTCAAAGAATATCTTCCTGAATCATGTCCTGCATCTGCACATGCTACAAGCTGGTCAAGATACCAGTCCCGACACTTATGGCACACTCCACAAGGACACAGGCCTCATCGGCGGTGCTCCTGGCCCAGATCCTGATACAAGAAATCTGCAGGGCAGCAACTTGATCCTCGGTGCATACGTTCGCGCCTCATTATGCCACCGTCCAGCATGCCAAAGGTGATGCAGCAATCAGTAGAGTGGTGCTGCAGTCAGCAATTCCATAACTCCGACCCCACCACCTAGGTAAGGCTTGGGAGTCACCTAATTGGAACTGATATGAGCAATCACTTGAAGAAGAAAAAATGGTTACTCACCTTCTTGTAACTGTTGTTCTTCGAGATGTGGTGTTCATGACCATTCCAAACCCACTCACCTTCCCCTCTGTTGGAGTAACTGATAAAAAGGAACTGAGAAGGTGCCGGGTGGGCAGGGTCATATATTGAGTGCCATGAAGGTACCACTTCAAGGGGCTCCACAGCCGACCTGACAGGTGCTGCTAGGGGAAAAACTTTCAGACAACTGTGCACGTGACATGCACATACAACACATCTAATTGGAATGCATATCGGCAACACATCTCAAAGAACAACAGTTACAAGAAGGTGAGTAACTGTTTTTTACTTTCTATAGTGATTTATGAGCAAGAGCCATAAGAAAATTAATTATTTACAGACAGTAAATAGAGTTCTCAGAATATACTGTTTCCACAGATTTTTTTCAAAATTTTATTTGATTAATTTCTGTAGCATCCATCATACACAGAAGGGATGCTGTAAACCATTGATCCCCAATTTTGCATTCCAATCCTGCAAACATGCATGTGCTTAAATTAACACATGAAGAGCCCCATTAAATTCAATCCCACTTTGCATAAATGTTGCTGGTTCAGGTCCTTGGAACCCAATAGATCTTGAGCTCTCAAATCATCTAACTCCTGTTTGGGGTCCAGGGTCTCATGCATGCCCTGTAGTGTACAATGATAGCCTCTAATAAAGAGGAACTACAGATTCCATTTTCTTGCCCCAAATGCTAGAAGGAACCTAGGGAGTTTAACTGTGGATTTGTGGAAGCAATGTATTTAAATAGGTCCAAAAATACTTAGTTCAATCTAAAACTGAAAGTGGGGTGCCTACTTCCAAATGAAATTTGGAAACAAATGTAAGGAATCTGGTTAAAGGGGAAATTGGGTCCTCCTGACACTCTTGGTCCCCAGGGGCCTCATGCCCTGCCTCAATTTCAGGGCCAACCAACCCAGAATATGGCTCAGGAATGGGGGTCAGTTTCACAGGAGGTAGAGTGGCCGGTACCTCCTCAGCACCCCTAGGGGTGAGGCAACTGGCTGATGCCTTTGGCATCCTTGGTTTGGACACTGCCAAATGGATACCCTTGCCCTGGGACTGGTGGTATGCCCATGGGGTCCAAAATGGCCACTGCACTGGTGCCATGGCCCTGAACCTACCTCAGGCCTTCCCTGGGCTGACCAGGCCCAGTCCTGCTCCAAGTATCTAGACCCTGCCTCCAAGTTTTAAGATGGTGCCGAGCAGGGCTGGGCTGTGAAGAAATGCCATAAGGCTAGGCAGCGGTGCCGCAAGTGAGGTCTGCACGGAGACACGGATCAGTGCCAAGACGACTGTTGCTGGGAGCAGGACCTGCTGCACAATGGGGATCACAATGAGGATTGGCATCGTGATTGGGAATGCCGGCACACCCTGGAAGGAAGCCGCGAGTCTAACCAGTGCTGCAAGTCTGACCAGTGCCGCAATTGTGAGCGCTGCCAAGTCTCTGAGCAGTGCTGGGACTTTGAGCAATGCCAGTACTCCAAGTTGTATCTTGCCTCTGCTGGCGGTGCTGAAGGACAAAGCATTGCCAGTTTGCCTCGAGACAGCGTCGCACATTGTGGCATCAGAGGTAATTCCACCTCCTCAATCACGTGGCTCAGGGAGTCCAACTGGACAAGACTCAACAGTCCCCTTTTCAGGGCCAAAATTCATGGTGCCAACTCCAAAATTATCGGCACTGGGTGCTCCTCCCTGGGATGAGCCCCACTGGTTGGCTCCAAAGAGGTGGGTTCCAGAGTCAAAGATCCACTCCTCCGCTGCATCCGGTACCGCTTTTGTGCTGGGGAATGGAGCCAGTGCTAGGCCGTTCCCACTAGTTCAGCACTGGTGCCACGGGTCTCTTGCAGAGTCCTTCCATACCACCACTTATGCCACTGCTGCCAGGGTGCTATGCACCAATGAGCTTGGTGCCGGGTCTTGCCACGTCAATGCGGGTAGTGGTCTAACTGCTGCGTCCATAAGGAGGTGCTCTGGGAGGAAGTCCCAATACTTTTTTGTTTTGAGGAAAACCCTTTTTACAAATCTTGAACTTGTTTGCTTGGTGTACTTTCCCCAGACACATTACACAAGCGTTGTGGGGGTCATCCATTGGCATGGGCTTGGACTTGAAGGATTTGAACCCCTGGGACTTAGGCATACCCCCAGTCCCCAGCAGAAGAATGCAGTTCGGGGTAGAGGGGAAACCCCGCTCCCAACGGTTATCTGTTGTCTACCAGAAACTAATTAACTAAACTGAACTGGGCTAGAGATAACTCTCTTACAGACTAAACTGAAAGGCTAGGGAAAATGAGGAGAGCTTGCTAAGCAAGTCACCACAGTTCCAACAACCATCATTGGTGATATGAAGGAACTGAGGAGGTGCTGGGTCAACAGGGTCATATATTGAGCACCATTAAGGTGCCACTCCAGGGGGCTCCATAGCTGACTTGATGAGTTCTGGTAGAGGAAAAACTTTCCAATGACTGTGCACATGGTATGCACATACTTAGTTGGAATTAATATCAGTAATCACTTGAAGAACAAATAAAATGTCAAATTAATCCCTAGTGTGCCTACATTAATGTCAATGGAGTTACACCAGTATGAATTTGGCTCATCTTGTTTATAATATTAGCAAGTAAACACAGGTATATTTCCAATGTTGGTCATATGATTTTAAATTTCAAAATAAACCAATTCAACTGATGAGTCAAAGGATGTGACCCTTCTCTACCAATTTTCTTTAATTAAAAAGAAGTTGTAAGAATAAAGAAGATCAAAATCCCATGAAAGGAACTATCTTAATGAACTATTCACAGAACTACCTTCACGAACTATCCAGAGAACAGTTACATGAGGAGTGACCAAGATATGTGTTTTTATGGATTTTCATTAATTTAGGAGCAGGGGTGCTAAGGATTTGATCCAGAGCCCACTGAAGCACCACCTTCCAGACATAATATGATACTGTGATAAAACCACACTATAAACTGTTAAAACAATTTCTTTGAATAGTTCAAAAGTAAAAGTCAACGATTTTAAAAATGGTCCTGTGATGAGGTTTACTCACTAGAGCAGCACCTCCTGCTGGCCATCATGGGGATTAGTTCTTCCAGTTGCTGTGCCCTTCCCAGGTGGTGCCACTCCTCTCTCTTCTCCACCTGCAGATCCACCTCAGTTCATGTCGCATCGCCAGTTTGCCTCAAGACAGTATCACACATTGTGGCAGCGCATACTGCATTCTGTTCAAGAGTCGTGCCTCCAGCTATGTCACATCCATGTTTCCCCCCTTCTGGGAATAGGTATCTCAGTCCAGTCCTGCCATATCCTCAGGTCCACCCACTACTCCAGGTCCTAGCAAGGGAACCTTTGGATAGCAGTCCCCAGTCGCACCTCTTTAACTTCTGTATCTGTTGCTTCAGTTCTCTGGGCCACTTGCCTGATGCCCTAGCACCATTTTTGTCCTCTCCTCAATACCTTGAGTCAGCTAATCCCTGGAGCCAATCAGGAGCTCCCTCTTCCTCCCCCAGTCCCTGGTAGCAGCTGCTGTATCCAAGATACTATCCTATTCTCTTAGGGTGCAGACCTTACTACCTGAGCATCCAGCAGCCACTGCTCTGTTCTACCCTGCAGCTCCCTATTGTGTGAGCCTACTGGGCCCTGATTTGCTGCTCCATGAAGCCTCCCTCCAATTGGCTGCTTCCTATGCAGCCTCTCTAGGCTGTTTTGGAGGACTCATAATCACTGCTCCTCTCTCAGACAGGGTGTGGCAGGCCCATGAGGCCTCTATTAATCTGTTGCTCTTTGGTCTGGCTGTACACCCTATCACAATTCTCTATTCAAACTGGCCAGGATAACAGCATTCAATCCATGTTTTCAGGAACCATTTTAAACCTCATTTTTAAGTTTCTTACAGAATAATATGTCAGTCTTAGATATACGGAGAAACGTGGTGCTAAAGTTCTCTGAATAGAACAGAGTGCTCCAAAATTAGAATTCTTTGGCAGGAGGTCTTCAGAAAGAAGTAAAGCCTTAAATAGGGAAAGTCATTTGAGATTCTGCCAAAGGGTCTATTGAGATGAAAACCATCACAAAGAGGAAGATGGAGAGTTAAAAGACAGAGAGTTGAAAGGTGGAAAGTTTCAATAAACTATTCCTAGACTTAAATGTGAACAAGGTGAAATGTTCCCTTATTAATATACTAGAAAGGAAGGCTGAATAAAATAATGATCCTAATCAGGTCAAGTGGGAAGAGGGACATTAGAGAAGTAGGTTTATTCTTACAGATAACTTGTGGATGGAGAAAGGAGAGGTTTATTTCAGGAGGGTTGTTCTCCTCCAAGCCCACAAAGCAGAATTCTCATAGTTGTAATAGCTGTTTTGACCACGTAAAACACTTACACCATTCACACAGAAAAATAGGTAATTATGTACATTCTGTCAGACATTCAGACACCTATATTAAGGGGCAAGATGAATGCTAAAAGCACTAAAGAGACCAATGTCACAAATGTTCAATAGGACAGCAAAAATCTAATTAACCCACAGGCAAACATCTCAGATGAAACTAATCAGATAGTGTCCAAGGTATTAAAGTTGAAAGATCCCTTTATAGTTACAGTAGATTCGCTTATCTTTCTCTGTCTATGTATATGTGCTGACAGGAGGAACTTACTGTTAGTGTCCATCTCTGTTACAAGACAGATTCTTCATTACATCAATTGATAGTGTGATGACCCGTTTGCTAATAGCAGGCTTAATTGCTCTGCTATGATAAAAAGGTGAATATTCTTTTTATTCATTCATTTTTCTTTATCATATATCCCACCACAAATACAAATGATATTGATATCCTCTTTATCCCATTAATCATGAGTAGTCTGTTTTTTCATTTGCCCCAGAAAATCATGTAATCTAATAACTGAAAAAAATTAAACAAATGTCATCTTTCCTTTTCTTTTAACTACATCTGTCTGTCTCTTTAAACTGGTGAAAAAACTCATTAAAAGACATCCAAGATGTCTGGCAACCAAGAAACTGAATAACTGAACCTTTATAATTGTAAACAATGATTTAAATAACTATTTATTATAATCAAATTCAAGTGTACTGTTATCTTTCGGAAGATCAGCATTATAAACCAGCAAATAGATTTTGTGTGTGGGACGCTCACTGCTTTATGAAGTGGGAGCATATACATTTTTAAACTCAGTTTTGAGGCACCTAAAGATTGTCTATGTCAAAAAACCAACAGTTGAAAATGACAGCTACTCTTTCTGTAAAGAAAAAGGAGGGGGAAAAAAAGAGTGAGGGAGAGTTTGGGATGAGTTCAAAGATAGTGACCAGTTGCACAGTACTTGCTTTTTGTTTGGCCATTATATGATAAAGCCCAAACCTATGGGTTAAATTAATATTAATTTGTCATTTATCTCCAACTGTATTAGATAATTGTGCTTGCTATCCACTTCAATTCTGAACGAAACAAACAGTTCATATATTAAAATGTAAACTTGAATTTTAATCCAAAAGAGGACCACTTTTCATAAGATTCATGTAAAAAGTCATTGCAACCTCATTATCAAAAAGAGAGGAAATACAGAGAAGAGCAACAAAAAATATTTGGCTGGAGAAATTATGATCCTCCCACCCAACTCCAATATAGAAGAGACTTCAAGAAGTCCATGGCCCTACCAGGAAAGTGTGAGCTGGAAAACAGTTCTGCTCCTCTTGCCAATCACTGGGTATTTGACCAGCTAATAGCCAGAACAGCTGCGTGTAGGGAGTTTTTCATAACTGTCAGAAGCTAGAGGTTAAGGGGTTTCTCTGCCAGTGTGAAGAACTGTTCTATCTAACTCAGTCAATTATGCAGGGATTGCCCACAAAGCCAGACCTGATTTTCTATTGCCCTATTGAGGGGCAAGGCCACTTCCAAAAAACCCTTACTACATGCAAGCAAAGGACATTTGTGTTTCATAGGAGTCATAGCATGTCACATTTTAATATGTTAAAGGACTGCAACATTCGTAACAGTTAATGTGAGTCACATACATCCAATGGAGGAGCCAACACACACTGGAGGTACTTAGGCACCAAAGAAATGCCTGGATATGCTAATTTTATAGCATTTACCCATATGTTTACATATTTGATGAAGGCCTTGAGCGCTGGCCAACCACGCTCTATAAACTTCTGAACCCTTGTTATCTCTCAAGGTCTAGCAGAAAGCTTAAAGCACTGGAAAACCACAGGCACGCTTGTCCCTCTAGCTGTCCACGAGGTAGCCATAAGGAGAGCTCTTCTTTCACCACCTATCACAATGAAGTAAACAAGCCTATTTATCACTGTCATGTACGCCTTAAAGCACGTTTGTACTTAATAAAAGCGGCAAGCTGGGACTTTCCCAGGTCGCCTCCTTCCGCAAGCTGTCTCCGTCTGTTTCTTCCCGACAATTTGCTCTCTTGGTAGGACTGTGGGAATTCAGCTTTGCCTGGTAACCTTCTGAAAATCTGTGAAAGAGTGGGTTGGTACCACACAGTATGATAAAGACCCATAGCAAAGCCTCTTAGTCTTTCTGAATATATCTAATGTTTATAAGGAAGCCCTGGGGGCTGGGAGAGGTAGGAGTCAACGTGAGAAGAAAGAGGACAGATAGGGTGGGAGAGTGCTGTCAAAATGTTATCAGTCCAGGTTCCAGAATTTGGGCAGATGTTCAAGTTCTGAAGAGGAACAGTTAATTTGGGGTGAGTCTGGAATTCTGTGTGAGCATGTCAGAGAGTTCCCGGATTCCTCTTTGATGATAACCTCTCACATAGCAGCATCCATGAGTAAAGTTTCTACCACCTCTGGTTGGCTAGGATACTCTATCATCCTTGCAGATAATGACCTGATCATAGTTGTACATCCTTTTGTCACTTCTGATGTGGACCACATCAGTGCAATATACCTGGAAACGATGCCATCAGCTTTTAGGAAACTGCAGCTAGTACAAAACCCTACAGCTAGTCTCCTCAGCAGTGAACACTATTGTAAGCATCTGTCCTCCATTCTCTGCACTGGCTTCCCATAAAACACTGAGTCAAATTCAAGGTCTTGGTTTTTATCTTCAATGAATTCAGTGGCTGATGCCCAGCATATCTAAAGGGTCTCCCTAAAGAACCAGGATGAAGATCCTGACTGACAACTCTACTCTTCAGACAGGGGAACTTTCTACCACAAGGGTACAGCTCCTATGTACAGGAGACAGAGCTTTCTCAGGGGCCAGTCTGAGACTGTGGAACAAGCTCCTAGAGGAATTAAATACCACTGTCTACTACTACCAGTGCATATTTCTTTGACCTCCTATCTGTAATGCAAACATATGACATCATATAGCATATATATACCATTGAGCCAGGATGAGTATAAATAGCTATGTAGCCACAGTAGCACAGATAGTAGCAGCAAAGGCATGACTGAGCCACGTTAAGTACAAACCCACCCAGTTCAGCTGTGTCGCCACTACCACTATCCATGCTACCACAGCTGCATTGTTATTTATATTCACGTCAGATTGAGGAGAACTAGCACAAGTATGTGTTTTCAAGATGGTAACCCCTAGCTCGTAGTTTAGACACAACCTTAGGTAGCCAAGTAGATGTCTAAGTTACACTGCTCCTAATAGCAGCCCAGCATAAAAAACTAACATTTTCTTACACTCTCCTGTTATTTACTTTTCTTCCTCCCTCCACTATTCTGGTCACTTGACATGTGATTTACAGAAACCTAGACTCCCTTACACTTGCTAGGCTCAGGGAATTACATTCAGAGATGTAATAGAAGAGAGACATTTAATTACATGCGAGTAAGTGGGTGAAAATCAAATTAAGTCAGACATGGGGAATCAAGATAAGTCTAAGGAGGTATAGAGGGAATCAAAGCTCTGATAACATACACATTAAAAGGGGCTTGCAAAAGATATAAATTATACCAGTTTAGACTCATGGAGACACCTTAGAATCTGTTCCATTCTCTTACTTCAAAACAAATATTTCTGTGCTTGTATAAAATAGTATTAATAATGCACAAAGGAATTTTAAGAAATGAAAGTAGAGAAAACATGGCAATATTTAATGTTGTCATTTCCTAAAGCATATTGAATTCCTTCCTAAATGCCCAGACCTTGATAGGAGGAGAACACTAGACTGGACAGACAAGAAAAGTCGGGGCCTGATTCTCCAATGTTTTACACATAGGCATGATCATTTATACTTGTGAAACAATGAGTGCAGCACATTAGTGTTCTGACTTGGTAGTATTTTATACTCTCTTCGCACAGGTGTAAATCACTACACAGAGTTAAAATCGGAGGAGCATCTGAGTCTGGGGTTCCATCCATTAAATGAATGCTTTCCAGCAGTTAATCTTGACTGCAGTTTTCTGATACTAAAATATGCCTTGCTGTGTTTAGCTACTGGAGAATGGGACCATCTAGTATGAAGAGCTACTACACTGTCCTATTAGGGCAGGGGTTATCAAACTGTGATCTGTGGACCACAAGTGGTCCACAGAGAACTGGCAAATCATGACTCCTCCTATATTTTCTCTTGCTATATTGCATTTTAAAAAGCTGAAAAATAGCATAAAGTTTCCTAACATTATTTTTCCAGGGAAGCAATTGCTGTACTAGCCACAGAATGCTATGGAATCGCAAGCAGGAGGACAGGCTGTCTACAAGACTGTAGCGGTGCCCTTCGCCGTTTGTGCCACAAATTAGCCACAGACCGCTTTTGTGCAAACACCAGTGCCCTTTTATTTCCCCATGTCAGCTCCCACCACCGTTTATATACAGTTGTACAGTTCAGGTAGCCCCTTTGGAAACAGCTAGCTTCTGCAGCGAGCAGAGCACTCCAGCCATAGGCTCTTCCCTTTCCTGTTCCCCCTGCTCGCTCTCTCTCTCTCTCTTGCACTTCCTCCCTGCTAGCTTTATAAAGCCTCCTGGCCCAAAAAGCCCACAGGTGTTTTCCCTTAAGCCCTTCAATGAGCCACACCCTGCCAGTTCCAATTAATTCCCCTTAATGGGAGCTGGGCTCTCAGGGCTGAGCTAACAGGGGCTGGCTCAGAACCTCTTGGCCAGCACCTTGTTACAAAGACCATCTCTGCATCAAATGTTTCCAGTGTCTATGGGGATCTATGATATACATCCAGGCCTGAGAGGAGAGGATACTCCAGGGAGAAAATTCTCCAGTATGTTCCAACTGGCATCTCAATGATATGAACAGAGAGGACTGCCTTCTACTCACAAATTATCAAGCAACTAAATAATGTCTATCTGTCATGTGCAGACTGAATTTTCACTATCTGAAATTCAGTCACCTTTCATAAAGAACACAGAACACTCCCTACTATCTGCCTTCACTAATGTATTCCCCTAGGGATAACAACTCTTAAAGGAAATGAAAGCATCACATCCTCTATGACTGTCTCAATTGCTTCCATCTTTTATGCACTTGTTTATACATCTCAGAATTATTTTTACATTTCTAGTTCACTAGGTGTGATGGGATGAGACTATGGCAGTGTTTAAAACACTGTCATATTCATATGTTGACTTAATAAAATGAATTTGTGGTAAGATTAAAAAGAGGCCCAATAAAATGTAATAAATTCATCCGTGCAGGTATTTCAGTGCTGCCAGCATTGCTTTTATGGTGGCACAAAATCATAGCCTTATTCTTCTCACCAGAATTAGTAGCAAAGGGGAACTAGATGCTTCATCCTAATTTTGCAAAATCAAGGTTCTCAAAGTCAGAAAAGAACATGACCAGGACAGGATTAGGAGGAACTGGAGAGAAGCCACACTGCATTGTGCCTGGAGGCACAGCACCTGATGAAGCCTTGTTACTAGAGGATATGATGTGATTGACAAAGCATTTAAGAGAATCAGTTCTCACCTGTAGAGGCTCAGAGATCCAGTGGGTTGGAAGCAGTGAGCCTTTGAGGTCCCTGGGCTCTCCAGATTTGGTGCTTCATAACCCTCTCCAGTGAGGTTAGGAGGAAACCTCTACTCCTTGCAGAACTTCCTGTTCCCTCTTTCATGAATTTTCCCTGGAGAGGGTATAATATGGACCTCAGAAAAGAACAAACAAGTCAATTTTATTTGTCTGCAATTCATCTAAGATATTAAGCCTGATACAGTACTAAAATTTTTTTTAGAAAGCTCAGTTCTAATCACAAAGACCAGAGAGGCATATATTGTAAAATCAGCTACTGTAATGTTAAGCAGCACATCTGAGATCAGAATTTAAATCAAAACCTACAGGTTGTTTGTGTTGGTTGATCAAGCAAGATCTTTAAAATAAAGAACTCAATCAAAAGCAAGTGTTTTGTCCATGGAGGTATAATATTGAAAGACAAAAGGTCAAACCAAATGAGTCATAGGTTCTAAGGCCAGAGGGGACCATTGTGATCATCTAGTCTGATTCCCTGTATAGCACAGGCCATAGAACTGCACCCAAAATCATTCCCCAGGTATATATTTTAGAAAACTATCCAATCTTGATTTTAAAATTGTCAGTGATGGAGAATCCACCCCAACCCTGGATAATCCCACCATTAAAAATGTTTACCTTAGTGCCAGTCAGAATTTGTCTACCTTTAACTTTGAGACACTGGATCATGTTATTCCTTTCTCTCCTATTGGAGAGCCCATTATTAAATATTTATTCCCCATGTACATACTTATAGTCTGCAATCAAGTCACCCCTTAGCCTTCTCCCTGTGATGCTAAATCGATTGAGCACCTGGAGTCTATCACCATAAGGAATAGTTTCTAATCATTTAATCAACTTGAGGCTCTTTTTTTTTAATGAACCCTTTCCAATTTATCAACATCTTTCTTGAATTGCGGGCACCACAACAGGACACAGTCCAGCAGCAGTCGCATTGGTGAAATTTCAGCAGTAAAATAATCTCTCTGCTCCAACTCAAGATTCCCGTCTGATTATCCACTATGACCCCCAATTTTTTTTTCAGAGAGACACTGCTTCCCAGGACAGAGTCCCCCGTCTTCAAGTATGACCTACTTTTTTGTTCCCAGATGTGTACCTTCAGACTTGTCAATTTTTAACGTTCTCTCTAAGAAGTTCAAGATCTTAGTACCAATCATTTCAGCTGCAAAGGGTTAATAGTTTGTTTTCCAGCCCTGTTTAAAATCCACAACAAGACTCCTTCATTATTTAACTATTAGTGACCTAAAATGCATACTAGTTTGAACATGGATAGAGTTAAATGTGAGAAGACTTATACAACACTCAAATGTTCTGGCTGTTTTCAAACTCCAGTTATGTAACAGATCTCTGAAAAACTAAAACAGAATGCTCTAAGAATAGTGTCACTTTTCTCAGGGGTTTCCATAGCAACCTGCTTGAACAGCATTTTAAATAGAACTTTGGTATTCCTTTTATTACTTTAAAGTTTATCTTACTGCTTTGGTTTATAATGCAAGACAAAATGTTGCAAAATATGAATCAGATAACCCTGCTATTAAATTTTATTTGCATATAAACAATAATTCACTGATGTCTATACAGATATAGTATACACAGATATTTGTGCAGTTATGCTGTATGTATGAGTGTATATATAATAGGTGAGAGCAGTATGGCATTTTGATCCCCACTGTTTCCTGAGTGAAGCATCCAGGATGACAAAACTTAAAGAAAAAGTACTGTATGCTAGACATTAAGCTCACATATGAAACACTGAGATAAAAAGATCGCACTGCGATACATGATTTTATCATTTATCCTGCTAAATTCTTCTGTGTTTTTGCTGTCATTCTTTCCAGAGGACTTGACTGTGCTCTTGCTCATGTTGTGAGACACGTTACAAGATGACCTTCCACCTGAGCAGCTCCTGACAGCTCACACCAGTTGACTTCAGTGAAATTATTCATGATTTAATAGGCTCCAAAATTTTAAACACTTTACTCCCCTTCTAAATACTGCTCACCTATCCTGTGCTGGCAAACTTTTTAAAACAGGCATTCTTCTCCATAGAGATTTTGCAAAGAGTGATCAGATTTAAGAAAGGTCTATGAACCATAATGAATATTCTTTATCAAGTGATTCTTCAAGTTTTAGTACAGTGGTTACCACTAAAAATGATCAGTCTGGGTGGAGTGCCTACAACTAGTGTAATACACATTTTTACAGTTACCAAGAACTTTTTAAAATTATTTGTGTAGTGATAGAATACAGTCAACAAGGAACTTTGGTAAAGCAAGCACTGAAAACTCTGTGCCATATGACTAAAAATTGAGGCCCAAGAATACTTATGAGTTGACTGAGCTGCACCTATTGCTGAAAACTGGGTACCGTATTTATGAAAGATTTCAGGGTACTCTTTAGTGCAGAATTTACTTTTGTTCTTTCCTAGTTTATTCTTCAATTAATCTAAAATAAATGTAATTCTAAAAGAAAGTCTGTTTGGTTTTTGAGTATGGAAAAATGTAAAATTGAACCTAAAATACCAGAGAGATGTGTTAAAAAGACATAATACTAAAGACTTTAAATTAGCTCTCCATCCCAATAAAACTTTTTTAAGAATAATTGTATATCCTCTCTGGATCATTTTAAACATACTGGGAGATGGCACTTAATTCTTCTGCAAGTTATGTTTAAAAAAACATAGTTGCTTATAGTATTTTTAAAACTGGTAATCTGAATAGTAGAAAAAATGCTATCAAATGACCTTTAATCAGATTACTACTATTAAATAGGGGGAAATCTTTGCACATATACCACTCACTGAAATACAATAATTATTCAGTTCCTTTTTCTTGAAATAGTACTGGACATATTTTTGTCTTCTGCTTTCTCATAAATTCTTGTTCAAAAGAAGATAAAGATAAATCATTTACAAATCAGCAACCGTGTTTCTAAACCCAATCCCAGCGAGACTCCATCATTTATTGAAGGGCTGTCTGAAAATGCATTACCAGCTTTAATTTGATGTTTTGCTTTTAAGTAAGTACAATATAAGCCATTACTGGGAAATCATAGTCAAGTTAACTTATTTATACAGAATGTGTTTTTCCTGAAAACACATTCTGTATAAATAAATAAATATTTCCCACCCAGTCATTTACTAAAAATGAAATAGTAACAAAAAAGTTATAAAATATAATCATTCCTTTCAATTACCCTGATGTGCATACTTAGGAGTATGCAGGGCGCATTCAGCAGATATAAGTTTACACTGCTACTATGCTTAGACTCATGATGCTGCTCCTGCATCATCAGACTCTAGAATAGATGCAAAGACCCAGCTGCACTATAAAGAACCAAAGTGGGATATCAAAAGCATGTAATCTCCCTAAGAACAAATCACTTGCAACTAATCAGTATTCTGGGGTTAAACTTGCATTTGAATCACTCTGTTTTCTTCCTTACAATTACTGAAGACCATTTCACAGCCTGGGGCCTAACACTTCAATGAATTGAATACATTCATAAAAGATGCTTGATGTGTCAAGCAGTGTGTGCCTATTAGATTTTATGGTCTTATCAGATTCCTCTTTTAGTGCACAAAGGTTGTGTTTTAATAACAAAAGAGCCATTCCCACACAAGATGATTATAGGCCAAAACCCACTGAAGACATTCATAATGTACTTTATGAAAGCTAAACAGGCAAAGTTGAGGTATATGTAACTTATCAGTGGCTTACAGACCAGTGTGCGTTTAAAGTTTGCCTTTGCAGTTAAGCACTATAACTAAGATTAGGCAAGAATCACCCTTATGTCTATTACTATTACTAATAGATTAGTCCTTCAAAGCGTGTTAATATATTTCATTAGAGACTGAAGAATTATCTCCCCTTCTCAAGACAACCAGAAACATTAATCAACCAAAAATAATTTTAATGATGATATATCCTTTTAATTAGTGCTATAGAAAGTCCTATTGCACTACATGCAGATTTTTCAGTTAGCTTGCAACAAAGATTAGTTTCAAATGTAAAGGATTGCATTAAGCACTAGAAACATCACACTCTTAAAACACCTATCAAAACAAACCAACCCTTTTGAAAGAGTGAAAGTTATTAGGAAAATTTGAACATATCAATGGTCTGATATGGAGTGAAAGTCCAGTTTGAGACAAATACATTAGTTGTATGTATATTTGAACAAATATTGAAAAACATTTCCCACAAATATTTGTTCAAATCTAAAGAGTTGGGGGTGAGGTCTTTTTGTTTGTTTTTTTACTTCAGACAGGTTGGTGCCCTATTTGTGATTGTTTTTCATAAAGATTTGTGAAAATGAAATTTGGCTACCACAAATGAACATGGAAAACAAATTTTAAGCTTACATGTTCAAATGTTCATATCAAGTGCATTTAAAAGTTGGTTTCTGCAGGAATTTGTGCTAGTAACCGCTCATATGGAGTTATAGAGGACAGAGGGAGTTAAGTGGAAGAAAAAACTCTTATGGCAACCTTAATCAGATCTGCTTATAATGCACCTTAAAAATATTCTCTATTCTCAGAGCTGGGCTTAATTAAGTATTTCTTATTAGAGCAGTTATTTTTCTTCTGGACTGACCCCAACAGTCTTTAGTTCCACATGCTTCAGGATAGAATCAGCTCCAAATTACAATGCACTGTTAAGGCAAAGAACATCTCAATTATTTAACTCTTGGGGCCAGTCAGTCTGAGCTTTTAATATTGAAGAGAATGTACTCTTTATTTTAGGAATTACCTGTCCCTCCTGCTAACAGGAAAATGGGGAGAGATAAACTACATCAACATTTGCTATGATTCATGTTGATATTATTCCTTTGACATAATGGTAATAAATTACTCAAAGTACATTTAAATTGCACTCAAATAAATTCCACTGCCTAGCATCTAGTGTAGTCCCTTAAATCTATATGATGTGGGTGTAAAAAATCTGATTTGCATTCACTTTACATGAGGGGTAAATGATGACACAACATACTCGGTAGTGGAAAATCAGCCTCTTAATATTTAATCAAACATTGAAGGTGTAGCAAAATCATGTATCATCAAACTTAAATACTACTACTATTACACTAAGACATTAATTAGAGCAAATCATATCAGGGATGGGAAAACTACAGCCCGCAGGCCACATCTGGCCTGCAGGCCCTTCCTGCTTCGCCCTCGAGTTCCCAACTGGGGAGGCTCTCCGCGGCCCCTCGCCCCCTGCCTTCCCTTCCCCACAGCCTCAGCATGCTGCATGGGCAGCACTCTGGCCCATAGCTCCTGCCAGCGGCTTTGGCGGTGCTGTGTGCTCCGCACTCCTGCAGGCCTCGCGGAGCCAGACACGCTGCATGGCATTGTAAGGGGGCCGAGGAGTTGGATATGGGGCAGAGGGTTCCAGGGGGCGGTCAGCAGGGACAGGAAGCAGGGGGCGGTTGGATGGGGTGGAGGTTCTGGGAGGGATGGTTGGAGGACAGGGGGGTTGTATAGGGTGTGGGAGTCCCGGGGTCTCTCAGGAGGTGGGGGGATGGATAGGAGTCAGAGCAGTCAGGGGTCAGGGAGCAGGGGGAACAGGTAGGGGTGGGGTTCTGGGGGGTTGGTTAGGGGCAGAGGGGTCTCTGGAGGGGGTAGTCAGGAGAAAAGAAGCAGGGGGTTTAGATAGAGGATGGGGTTTCAGGGGGGTGGTTAGGAGCAGGGGGTCTCTGGAGGGGGAAGTCAGGGGACAAGGAGCAGGAGGGGTTGGATGGGTTGGGGGATTTGAGGGGGCAGTCAGGGGGGTGGGAAATGGGTGGGGGTTTGATAGGGGGCAGAGCCAGGCTGTTTGGAGAGGCACAGCCTTCCTTACCCAGCCCTCTGTACAATTTTGGAAACCCGATGTGGCCCTCGGGCCAAAAAGTTTGCCCACCCCTGCTGTAGAGGGTTGAACAATAAGGTGAGCCCCACTCTTCTGTTCTTAGAGGCCTTGAACTAATGACGTCTGAGCAATCCACATAGCTGATGCATGATTTCAGGGATAGGAAGTATCAAAATTGTTGTTGCCCCTCCTGCTACCACCAGAGCTAAGGAGTGTTATTGACATTGTTTCAGGCCAGGGGGTTGGAGTGTGTATACAACTCTCCTTCTTCAACCATAACTAAGAGAAATTCAGGTTACATTAAATTATACAATAGGAAACCTAATACCAGAAATGAAAAAGAAACTGTATCTCTATATGGTGACCTGTCAACAAGCAAACCAGTGGCTGAGTCCAGGCCAGATGGCCACATGCCATGAAAAATACACAGAATGTTTTATCTTAAATAGACAAGCAGGAATGTATTCTGATCATAATTACACATCACCACCTACCTGTGAATTTCATTTCTGAAGATCCATAGATTACTGTGAAAAGGAAAATATCATAATTAATACAACAGGACATTGTAATAATGCTAGTGACAATCTAGTGCCACATCAACAGTTTAAAGAGCTATTGTCAAGATGGATAGCCCCAACGATTTAAAGACTGACTTTTATATAAGCTTACGCTTGACAAAGAACACTCATACAAATATATTTCCATAAGCAATATGATTCTTCAGGTATACCTGTGTTAACTAGAGTTGTCTGGAAAACAGAAAACATGTATTGACAAAAACGATTTTTTATTTTTAACTAAAATTTCAAACATTTCTCATCACCTTTAATATTAAGGATTTTTTCCCTCAAAACCAGCATCAGCGATGCTGTGGAAACAAATGTGATGTTTCAAATGCCAAATTATTTTATTACTGCCCTGAAGCATCCAGTAAGATAAGATGGACTGAACAGAGTAAACTCTTGCTTTATACTTTGTTTAGTAATTAAAACATACAAAAAGAAAAAAAGACAAACAAAAATATGAAATTATTTCTGTATTAAGCTGGATATATTTCTTGAAAGCCTTTTTTTAGGAATTACCTTTTTTAATGTTCTCCTAAGTCTCCTTCAAGACAGAAGGTTGCAACATTAATAAACTTCCAGCCTCTTAACTAGAGGACCCAATTACAACAAATCTGAAGTAATAGGTTTCTTCTTGCGTTCATGGGAGGCATGTGCAGAGACAATTGCTCTTCCAATTTGCCATCTGTTCAGTTATACATCAAAACAGCAAATAACATGAGCTGATTGGTGCTGAGAGCTTTCGAAAATCTGGCTACATCATTTATCTAAATGGTAACAGAGCTCTTTTGAAAATGTGACTTTCAGATCCCCTACTCTGTGGGCAATATATTCAGGAACCAAAACAATGCTGATGGATCTAAGTTTAAGCTTGCTACATTTGGCAGTATTCCTTTAAAACTGGGATTTTAAGACCCAGTAACATAGGAAGGGTGGAATAAATTCTTAAAATGTTTAAAATAATCCCAAATAGAGTAAATATTTCTGCGTAATTAATGGAACTATGTTCCTTTGTGGAATGGTTTCTGACATCATCTATTTTTTCAAAACAATGTAATTTAATCTTCTGGGAAACTTCACTTGCACTACCATTTAGGGAAATTATTCTGAAAGATGAAATTGCTGTTTTGTAAGAGAAAGACTAGAGCCTGTAAAAAGATTTTACCCTTCCCTTAACAACTGAAGCTGCAAGCCAAGGTCCAAAACTAAATAAATGCATAAGACCTGGTTCTACTTTCTACAACACTGATTTTACACCAGGGCAATTTCATTGACATCAATGGAGCTATTTTTGGCTTACATCCATGTGAATTCAGAACAATGCCCACAAAATAATTGTGAGAACACATTTGTTTACAGCATTGGAAAACGCATCAATTTTACAACACAGTCAATGTTTCATTTGAAATAATTTTGAATATTGTTTAAATCCAAACACATGCAACAAATAAATAATAACCCCACAATTGATTTGGCTGAGTGATTTTCATGCTGCTAAAATTTATATGAGCTTAGTTCATTTCTGGCACTTCTTTCCGCTCAAATTCTTATTCATAAAATGATTACATTCATTTCGGTGAAGGAAAACCTATCTCAGCCCCTGGACACTATGCCTTTCAGTACAGTAAATGAATATT
This sequence comes from Dermatemys mawii, assembly GCA_007922305.1. Lineage (NCBI taxonomy): Eukaryota > Metazoa > Chordata > Testudines > Dermatemydidae > Dermatemys > Dermatemys mawii. The sequence continues at coordinate 63,504,236 of ML677326.1, forward strand.
TGTCTTTAATTTTGGCTCTCAATTTTTAATCAGTGTAATAACTCTGAGCTCTTTTTATGAGGTGCATTTTTATTACTTGTTTTTTCCAAATAGCAACACCTGAATCATGAATAGTCCAAAATAAAGATAGCATTCAATCTGAAAGAACAATCATTAAACAACAGAAATAAAGACCTGTATGGGGCCTCTCTAGTTTATTTCCTCACCGCTCAGCAGGGTACTATAGCTGTAAATGAATTGTTGGGGAAAGTATGGTATTCAATAAGCAATTTTCAATAGTTTTTTAAATAGTTGTGGTGGCTGTAATGCCATAATATAGATGCTTCCTACAGGAATGAAAGGGGTTTTTCTGTTGTTGTCGGTAATCCACCTATCCAAGTGGCAGTAGCTACGCTAACAGAATAATTCTTCTTTTGTTCTAAATGTGTATACACCATAGTGAGGCTGGCATAGCTATTGTTCTCAGAGCTTTGAATCTATAGCAAGAGCTAAACGTTACCAGATCCACAGATGTCACCCTAATATCCTTTCAGTTACAGCTTTAATTTTATCCCAGATCCATTTACTCTGGCTACCCCTGAAAGACATTAAAACACACAAACAAAAACTCCATTCTACATTAAAATACAGTAGTATTAGTTCATGGATGGCACGCTTGTTCTCAACTTATTCTCAAAGTACAGTGCCACCCAAGCACAATGGTATGGGTTAAGTTTGGAATAAGAAGCCTTAACTAAGAATTTCCTACATTTAAGTCAGATGTCTAGTGTTCGTGTTTTATAATTATGTTTAATTAGAGACACACTACAAGTGACACTCACTGAAACCAGTAATTTCTTGCTCAGGAACAGTCAGAAGAAACTTGTCTAATATAGCTGTTCAATGGCAATTACCATACACAATGTAGAACTTAAGCAGAGGAAAAAAGTCAACAACCTTGCAGCAGCAAGTCAGAGTCCTGGTCAACAGACTCAGGCTCTCAAGACTTGAGCTGTGGGGCTAAAAATAGTGCAATAGACATTCAGGCTTAGGCTGGAGCCTGGGGTTGAGATGCTCCCCCTACTCACCACCACCAGGTTTCAGAGCCCAGGTTTAGGGTTGTCAACTTTTTAATTGCACAAAACCTAACAGCCTACCCAGCCCCTTCCCCAAGGCCCTGCCCCACATTCACTATATTCCCCCTCCCTTGGTGGCTCACTCTCTCCGACTCTCACTCACTTTCTCTAGGCTAGGGCAGGAGTTTGGGAGGCGGGAAGGCTCTAACTGGGGGTGCCAGAAGTTAGGGGTTCAGGGTGTGGGAGGGGGTGAGGGCTTTGGGGTGGGGCTGAGAGGTTCAAGGTGCAGGGGGGGTTGTGGGTTGAAGCAGGGGATTGGGATGCGAGGGTGAGGGTTTCATCTAGAGGTTCAGGCTCTGGGGTGTGGTCAAGGATGAGGGGTTTGGGGTGCAAGAGGGAGCTCCAGGCTGGGGGGTGGGACAGAGGGCTTAGGGTGTAGGGGGGGCTCTGGGCTGGGGAGGAGATTGGGATGCATGGGGATGGGGATGAGGGGTGCAGCAGAGGGCTCTAGATTTGGGGGGGGGGGGTTGGGGTGTGGGTTTACCGCCAGAGCTCCCTTTCAGCCGTATAGCAGAAGGCTAAGGCAGGCTTTCTGCCTGTCCTAGATCCGTGCTGAGCCCTGGATAAGGCATGGCAGGCAGCTCTGCATGCTGTTCTTGCCTTCAGGGACCGCCCCCGCAGATCCCATTGGCCGCAGTTCCTGTCCAGTGGGAGTGCAGAGCTGGTGCTTGGGGCAGGGGCAACGTGTGGAGCTCCACTCTCTCACATACACATACACTTAGAAGCCACTACGGGCTGCTTCTGGGGCACAGTGCAGAGCCTGGGAAGGGAGGGACTAGCCTGCCTTAGCTCCACAGCACTGCCAAGCAAACTTTTAACGGTCCAGCCAGCAGAGCTGACCAGAGCCACCACGCTCCCTTTTTGACCAGATGTTCGAAAACTGGACACCTGGTCATGCTACCCAGGATCCAGTCTGAGCAAGGACTTCTACACTGCTATTTTTAGTCCTATAGTGTGAGTGCCCCTACCCCAACTCCCTACCCTCTGAGACTCACTGTCCCGGGTCTTTTTTTTTTTGCTGTGTAGACATACCCACAGAAGGAACATAGTGTGGACGTGAACCACACTTTAATTACTGCGGTGGCTGTACATTGACTCAACATAGGTTGACTTAATTTTGTAGTGTAAATAAGCCCTTTGATTTACTAACACATGACAACCAATCTTCTTAGGATAAATTGCTCAGGGCTTGTCTACACTTGGACAGCTGCAGTGGCACAGCTGCAACAGTACAGCTGTGCCACTGTAGCTGTAAGTGAGCTTCTCCCATCAATGTATGTACTACACCTCCCTAACCAGCAGTAGCTATGCTGAAGGGAGAAACCCTCCTGTCAGCATAGCACCGTCTACACTGAGGATTAGGTCATTATAACTAGCCATGCCCCTGAGCAACGCAGTTATACTGACATAAGATCCTCACGTAGACCAAGCCACAGTTTGCCTCCAAGTGTGTCACTTGGGAGTTTGCAGGTGGTCATAAAATGTCTCTTTCTGAAAGGCTGCTGACAGTACAAAAAGAAGCTATTTGGCAAATTTTGCACATTATGTTAACATCTGATTTCCATGGAATTCCTGTTCGTAAAAGTTAATGGACCTGGTTTCTGCTGCTTAACTCCCTATCATAATTGAAGGTAACATTATCTCACCAAGTGCCTTAACCAATTGCTATTTAACAGCTCCTTATTGGCTATGGGTTTAACACCTTCTAACAGAGCATATCATCATCTCAGACAACTTATTCCATTAGTTTGTAAATCTACCTTTCTGTGTCATTTGCTATGATAAAGTAAAAACTATATATTATTCTTATCTTTGATCTCCTCACACTCTGGCCATTTACAAATCTTAGCTGAAACTATTTAAAGCTCTGGGCATCTCCTAAACAGCAGCATTTTAAAAGAAAATGGGCTACAAAATATTTATTTTTTGCCCTCTTCTGATGTGGAATTGTTCTTCTTCCCTCTTCTCCCCTCCATGCCCACAATAACACTGTTCTGAGGTTCAGGACAAGACAGAAGTGGGTACTTTATATTATCAAGAACTTGGGTGTTCCCCCTTTGTAACCAGACATAGTACTTGGCTCATAGCAAAGTATAAGCCTTAAAACTGTAACATCAGCTTTACAGGTTCCTAAAATGTAATATTTATCAGTTCTCTCTCCTTCCACACTATGAAGCTGGATCCCTGAAGTGAAGAGGACATGGCTTTCCAGGAAGGTAAAAGGATATGGAAAAACACGAATAAGATCAATTAAATGCTGAAACCAACCAAATATAATTTTACACATTTCTTAAATTAGTTTTTCTGGAAAATATTGCAACATAAAATACACAACAGAATGGTAAAGTAAAAACAGTTTTAATGGTGCTTGTTTGGGATTATCTGTGTAATTAGTGCATGGCTTTCGTGTGTAACACAGTCTATACAAACTCCTGTCAAGAAGATTTTGTATCACACCATTAATGTATCTGTCTTTATGGGTTTGATTCTGATCTTACTAGTGACTTTTTTTAATTTCAGTGGAGTAAATCCAGATTTATACTGGAGTAACTCAGTAGATAGTTAGGTGTTATATCTGTATCTATCTATAAGGAAAAAAGATTGGAAAAAGAAAGCATTGTAAATCAGAACAAACCAGTACTTTGCTTTATCAGTCAGTCCCCTACCTTTTGTTATACTGAGAGCTATCAGAGAAGGGCACAAGCATTATTATTAACACCATCTTTCTGTCCCCATGAGCAAGATAAAATGACACACCTGTTTAGCATACATGGAGGGCAAACCCAGCAGAAACACAGTTTCCTCCTGATCTGCCACACAGAATTTTTATTGTAAATTAGCCTGGGATACATGTATTTTTCCAATAAAGGCGAGTTTTATAACAGCACCTTCTACAAGTGTTTTCAAAAGTCCTTTGCTGCCCTCGTGTGTTTAGTAAAATATTTCCTTCATACTGAATCTTGAGATTGGCTGTGCATGAATTAGTAAAATATCTTTCCTCAGCAGGACAACTGAGGAATATATTAAGAACGATTGTGTGCAGTCATCAGATAGAGCCAGATTGCCTGTTTTAGGGAGTAAAAATTACATATTAAAATTAAGCAAATAGAGTAAAATTTGTAAGCATCATTTGCAAACAATAGATTCCCAGGCATTGGTATAAGGCCAAATGCTCTGCTAGCAAAACTTCATTGAACTCAACAGTGTTAGGCTGGAAGAGAATTTGGCCCAAAGTATTCAAGACAAATTGGAACAACTATAAAAGATTCCATTAGAATTAATTTCAACGTTATATTTAAATATGTACATGTGCTGTTTCTGAAGTGACTGGCAAAATGAACTGTCATGTGCAATTATATTATTCAGTGCAAAAATGAGGTGAATGCTATTTAAAATCTGAGATTTTAAACCCACTAGTCAGAAAATTCAAAATAAAGATTCTCACAGAAGCCTTATCTCTGACAGTTATAATTACACTACCAAGTAACTTTGGGTCATATGACATAATAATCAGGAAAGGCTGATGTTATAAATATTGATTAACTCTGAGGAGGTAGTTTAACCAGACATATTCGGGGTGATGCTGAAGACATGTATGGCTTGTTATATACTGATGCTGAATAATTCAAACGTTAACCCACTGTTTTCTTGCAAAAATGTCACACTAATTATAAACCATACAATACTCTTATTGAAATTAAATGACATGATATGAAAATTTTCAAATTAATATTTTGTGTATATATATATATGGCTTGTAAAGCGTGTATCAGGTTCCATGGCTCAAATATAAATTGAAATAAAATGTATCCCGCAGGCATTTTTAATGATAAATAAAATGAAACGTGGACCTTTAAAAAGTGCTCTTTTAACTATATAGTCTTAAATGCTGAAAATGACTTACCAGAAATAGACAGGAAGAAAATAACTTTTCTGAAGATTCATTTGGGCATATGCAGCAGTACTCCTATCTTCAGTTATTTTAAGAACACTATGATCTGCTTGAGCAGATATAGCATTATGTCTTCTATTTTTAGAATACTGAGAATTGATAAATGCAATTAATAAATGCAAGCTGATAATAGCTCACCTTAATTGATTAGCCTCTTAGAGTTGGTATGACAACCTCCACCTTTTCATGTTCTCTGTGTATATATATATCTTCATACTGTATGTTCCACTCTATGGGTATGGTTACACTTACAAGATTATAGCGCTATAGGTTATAGCGGTCCCCTTATACAGTAATACGTATAGCGCTATTGTATGTCCACACTCAGATGCTCCTGCGGTATAGCATGGCCACATTTGGGGCACTTAATGCGGCATTAAGAGCAGCGCATTAGGGCAGGTATCCCAGCATTCAGCTGGGTGCAACGTGCTTTTTAAACGAGGGGAGTGAGGGGGGACGCATTGTGTGTATGCGGAGGGAGAGAGACAGTGGTTTTTCCGTTTTTCTGAAAGCCTGTCAGTGAGCCTCCGTTCACAGAAGGCTTTGTTTTCACACAGGCTCCCTCCTTAAACATTTGCATTGCTTATCTGCCGAGTTAAGAAAGAAACTCTAAAGAGGTACTTCCGCATTCCTCCATACGAGTTCAAAACAAAGGGAAGAGACGTCAATTGCCTTAAATGGCTCTAGGCATCTCCAGAGATTACTTGTAGCGCAGTGGGTGTCCACATCCTTGCTGTAGCGCTACAGCAGCTGCGCTACAGCCCTTATTCCCCATGCGGAGGTGGATTAACAATAGCGCTATAACTCAGCAGTTATAGCGCTCTACGTGCCTTGCCAGTGTGGACGGGGAGGAGGTTATAGCGCTCGTGGGGGCTTTATAGCGCTATAAAGTGCCAGTGTAACCATGGCCTATGGCATCTGATGGTTTTAGCCCACAAAAGCTTATGCCCAAATAAATGTCTCTAAGGTGCCACAAGTATTCCTCATTCTTTTTGCAGATACAGACTAAAACAGCTACCACTCTGAAACCTGTGAATGAGGTGTGCATACATCAGGAAAAGATAAGGTACGAAGGCCATTGTCAGAGCCAGATGGTTATGGAAGGAGGAGTGAAGAAATTCAACAGACTTATCAATGCCAGAGAACCATCAATACACATCCATGACTGAGGGAAGGCAGACTGATGACCCTGAGGTGGAGGCTGGCACCCCTAAAACAAGACAATTGATTAAAACAAAAGGACGGGTTGGCTTTCTAGGAGGTGTTCTGGAGTGTTAACATCAAAAGATGAAACACTAACAAATGAGTAACCAGTCATAAATGACACAGCAAAATCCATAGACTTCAGCGGAGAAAAAGGACTATAAGAAGAGGGTACTTTGCCATGAAACTTTGGGTTCAGTCCTGCAAAGCTTCGGAGCATTGGATCGCAACTGACATAGCCCAGCTACTCACTTGTGTTCAATCTAATTAGATTGAACCGAGCTACAACAGACTAGTAACCATAAAGACCATCTGCACGACGTGTGTGTGTGGGTGTGAGTGTGTGTGTGTGGGTGTGAGTGTGTGTTGTGTAATTGAATGCATATGCTAACTGATATATTCGCAATAAATGCGACATATTGCCTTTTTCCCCAGAAAAGATTCTGTGTGCTTCTTATAAGCATAACAAATATACAGAAAGCCAGATTCTCTCCTATGTTGGGAAGAAACCCTCAAAGGAAGCAGGAAATTCCTTGATTTTTATGTGCATAGTTTCTTCTTGATTATTTCATTAGAAAGGCAGGGCTGCCCTAAACTCCCACAGAGAGGACAGAATGATTGGTAAGTCCCCTAATGCAGAGGATCCTGTCTGATTAAAATCATGGTTATAGACTTTGGTTATTAAGGTTCAATATCTCCACTCTCTGCATTCAGGGTGAGGGACATTCCTCCAGCTCCTTCTCCCTGTCTATGGACATTCCTTTCTTGTAATTTCTACTAATGTGTCCCATCTAATGGACTAAAAAATATTGTGATTTATGCAACCTATGGGATAGCAAGAATGAATGGATGAATTGGAACTTCATGATATCAGGTTATTCAGATCATTACACCCTAGGAAACAAAGATTAAGATGAAAAAAACTTATGCATCTACTTTCTAACTAGCAAGATACAACCAATTCCTCAGGGAACTGCAATAAGTTGAAATTGCTAAAGATATCTCTTTTTAGACCAACTGCCTTGTAATCATTTGATTAATAATTTCATTGATCTTGTATGTGGTGATCACATTTAGTCTGCTGTTTGGGCCAAGATCAGGAATCACATTATGCTAAATTACCTCTGATCTGGAAAGATGTGGATTCTCTTCAAGCATTTTGTGTTTGTGTGTTCCTGACTGGAAAGTAGACAACTAGCTTATGAGCCAAGATACCTTCCTTCATAAAAATCTTGGATAATTGTCTACATTTAAATCCCTCTATCTACTAGGACACATGGATCAGGCATTTTTGCTGTCCATTGCAAAATATCTACTGTTTGAATTAGAAAAAGATCAATACACTTATACACCTGGAATATCAGACAGTCTTAATGGCAGATCAGAACACATCAAGTTATCTAAATGATGTCAGAGGAACAACCATTGAGCTCTTGGAACATCTTCCAATAGAATTTCTAAAAGCAAAGACTGCAACTTATAATAATTGATTGCTCATCTGTTTAACGTTTGCATCTGTCCATTTGTTATCACGGATGATATTAGGGTGACCAGACAGCAAATGTGAAAAATCGGGACAGGATGTGAGGGGTAATAGGAGCCTATATAAGAAAAAGATCCGAAAATCAGGACCGTCCCCATAAAATCGGGACATCTGGTCACCCTAGATGCTATTCCTGATATCCAATTCCCATTCTAATCCCCTGTTATGTGTACATCCACATTCTGGTCTCCATTATACCACTGTAAGTCAGTGGTAACTTCACTGAAATCAATTCTGGATTTACATCACGGAAACAACTATCAGAATCTGAATGGTTCAAACTCTCCAAGCCAAAGAGAATTACAATACCAAAACCAGCCCTGCTCTAACTTAAGCTCAGGAATGGTCCCCTGACAGCTGTTCCACTGAGCTAGAATCAACTCAGTTTGGTGAACCCTAGTCTTACACTTTCCGACACATGGTCGCAACCCTGGCCCATTCCTGAACACTACTTATGTAGGGGGTTAGGAAAGAGGTCATAAAGCCTGATATGATTGCTTTACAGCACTGGGAGACTTATCTATGACATGAACTTCTGCAGCTTCCATTGTGATTACTGGTTTATTCTAAGGTATACATGTAACTCTGCATTCCAGGTCTAATATTAAAGTTCTTTTCAACTGTCTCAGCCTTACTTCTCAACTGCAAATAGTCAGTTAATCTTCTTCTCTATTAGCTCAAGAACGTAGGAAAAATTGCTACAAAACAGACTACAAAATCAACCTTGTTTCTCTACTTTCTTCTGAGATGGCAGTCTATTATTCATGTTACAACCAAAATGTGCTCAATTTAGAAAGTTGGTTTTGTCAGGTAAGTTTCTTCAACAAACACAAACACACACAGAGATCGGAAAAAGAGGAGAAAGGAAAGGGAAAAAAGAACAAATGTTTCTTTGGCAGTCTGATGGGAGTTAGCAACCACTGTCAGCTGTAGGCTGGAGTGGTGACTTTTTCCTCAAGTAGCCAAGATCTCTGAACTAATTAATATCAGATTGGAAAGGCTGATTCAGAGGTGTAGTCACACTGCTAAATAAAGTTTTTTTCTCTCTCTCAATGGTAGGAACTCACGGAGACAGGGTCTGAGAAAGAGACTAAACCAAACCTTGGACTGGCTACGATACATTGATAAAACATGCTGGCCTGACATTCAATAGGCTTGATACTTATAATGTGGATCAAAAAATAAAGACAAGCAAATAAGGACAGACACAAAACACAACCCAAGTAAAGTAAAAACATAGATGAAAAAAGCCCTTGCCCACTTCTGGGTTATATGCTTCGCATTCCATGGAAAGCATCTAAATTGTTAACAGCAGCTTGTCCAGCATTTCCAATAATCCTTGTAGTACAAACAATTTTAAATCAGAATAAGGAAACCTTGAACAAACTCAAAACTTAGCAGCCCTGCAACATGTGAACAAATGTCCATTTCTTGAAACAAAGTTCAAACAATGTTCCAGCATGAACAGAGGCCTTCACAGCATGATTGCTAAATGATTTTTAAGCTTTTTCTCAAAGTTTAGGAGAACAATGCATAGTTAATCGGTCTTAAATCCATTACAGTATCTCTATAGGACGTAGGCTAATTTGGTTGATCCCATTGTAATGATGACACTTACCAGAGTAATAATAGGAACTGGCAAGCCAAAGGGCTTTCACCAGCTAAAGAACTATAGAGATAGGCCACCTGGTAGCTCTCCACAGAGCTGCAGCTACCAGACTCCTGATCTGCCTCCCCCTACAAAACAGGTAGATGCACTTCAGTGAGGAATACAATTACAATACCAGCTCCCTCTACAGTTCCACAGTGAGCAAATCATCAACCATTAGCTGGCAAATAGCAAATCAGACCAGTGTTAGCACTGAGGAGAGTAAGAATGCGGTGGTTGAAAGGACTTAAACGACCATACGTACTCTCTACTGCAGGGGTCGGCAACCTTTCAGAAGTGGCGTGCCGAGTCTTTATTTATTCCCTCTCATTTAAGGTTGCGTGTGCCAATAATATATTTTAACTTTTTTAGAAGGTCTCTTTCTATAAGTCTATAATATAGAATTAAACTATTCTTGTATGTAAAGTAAATAAGGTTTTTAAAATGTTTAAGAAGCTTCATTTAAAATTAAATTACAATGCAGAGCCCCCCTGGACCAATGGCCAGGACCCAGGCAGTGTGAGTGCCACTGAAAATCAGCTTGCGTGCTGCCTTCAGCACCCGTGCTATAGGTTGTCTACCCTTGCTCTACTGTTTTCCGCATAGACACATAGCTTATCGCTACCACAACTGGTGTACACTACAGTCCACTAACCACAACCTTAACTCTGGCTCCACAAGGATAACATACCTTTCCAATACCTCTTACTCCATCCAATACACCAAAGTAATCCCCAACCCTTCCTTTTAATCAGTGGTAATAGAACTATGCCCTGTATCATTGACTAACCATTGTCATTACTTTCATTTTTTTTTTTTCCTGACAGTTTCTCAGTTACCCTATTCTCCTTTGTTTTCCCACCTTTTGGGGTCAGAAAAGAGAAGAAAGAGCAGCTATTTTTGGTTGCGACATTTCATCTCACCATAACTGGAAGTGCTACTATGACAAGTAACTCATTTTGACACTTGAACAAATGCTTGTAAATTAGAGACTTTTACATAGTAGACCCAAACTGAAATTTGCAAGTCTTACATTGCATTTAGATGGCGTTTATTCCCCCCATTTATGTTTATATTGTCAGCAGAAGCACTGAATATCACAAATGGTCATCAACACTAACACTGTAGCCTGATTTTAAAAACCAAATACCATGACACACCATTTGTAGTTATAGTGTAAAAGCAAAGGTAATCAACTTCATGGTTCAGACCATTCACCTTCAGAGTCAGTAAAACAACTCTGCTTCCAATCCACAGACTCATAAGATTGATTAACTAGGTGCATTATGGACAGCGAGGTAGGAACAAGAACACTTTTCCACATTTTTATTCTGCTTTAACAAATACATGAGGGAAGGAGCAGAAATGTTTAAGAAATCAAACCAGCTGAAAAGCAATGCAATAAATGTAAACATATTACTTATTTATAAATAAAACCTGATTTATCTAAAACATTCACCTGCTAGAGCTCAAGTGCTAGAAATTTACAAAAGGATTTTTGTCCTTTTCACATACACTCAGAGTGTTAGTAGTCATAGGCACCATGCCAGCAAACACATACCCACATGCTTAACTTTAAACTCCTGACTAGTCTCACTGAATTTATGGGACTGAAGTCCTTAATACTAAGCATGGTATAATTGTTTGCAGGATTAAGTGACAATCCAAGATAACCAGGAAAAACAAAAACTCAACCAAACAAAACAAGTAGTTTAGACAAGACAACACCGTACCAGGGTCAAACAAAATTGTGCTGGAAACCCTACGGCTATTTTAAAATAGTCAGATGAGGGCCTATTTAGGAACAAGGGACTTGCCAGTCTGGCTCAGCCCCAGAGTGCAGCAGCTAGCTCAGTGTCTAGTCTCCAACAACGGCCAGTCCCAGAGTCTGGGAAAAGCTGTAACCCCCCCAGCCCCCCATAGACAGAGTTGTGATAATCTGCCCCCAGGAGAGTCTCTCCCCTAGGAGTTAGCGGCTGGATTGACGCCTGAAGCGCGTCGTTCCTCGTCCTTCGCACAGCAGGGAGCAGGGGGCTGCGGGGCACCTGCTCAAGGGATCAGTCTGACTAAAGCCGGAGGCTGGGGAGGCTCCAGCGCGGCTCGCTCCCGGCTTCATGTTCCACACGCCGCCGCCGCCGCGACAGGAGGAGGAGCCGCCGGAGCCCGGAAAGCGAAAGGGAAACTCGACCCCCCGCCCCACCCCACCCCCGGCTCCTGCTGGGTGCTGGCGCGGCGAGCAGCCCCGGGCTCCATGAAGCTACCGGGGCTCGGGCTCTGGCTCCTGTGCCACCTGCTGCCCGGCGGGGGCGGTTCAGAAGTGCTCGGCTCCCGGAACCTCTCCCGGGGTCGCTGGGGCCGCGGGGATGGGCGGGCGGAGGCCGCCCTGCGGGTAGGTACCGACCCGGAGAGGCTGGGGAAGGGGGTTAGGTCGGTTCCTGCGCTCACCCGGCCGCACTCCCGCCCCGTCCCTGCGGGCAGCGGCCCACAAACAGACTCCCAGTCCCGCCCCCCTGCCCATATACTTCCCCGGTGCCAGCCGGCCTGGCCTGCCATGGCCCCCTGCCCTGCCCCGGGCCTCCCACCCCCTGCTCTGCCTGCTGGTCAGGAAGGGGACCCACTATGTGCCGGCCACCCCGTCCTGGCTGGCAGCTCAGTCTCCATATTCACCATCAACTCTTCCTTCCGACCAACCCGCCTTGCCTCCATACCCACCACCAATCCTGCCCACGTTGCACAACCTCCACACCTGCTATCCGTGATCCACCCCTCCTGCCAGCCGACTGCTCAGCCTCCACACCGGTCACCCAGCCCTCTGGCCTGCTGGCCGCCTGCTAAGCCTCCATACCCGCCAGGCACTCCTGCTACCCAGTCACCCATCCCTCCTGCCAGCCACCCAGCTCCAGAGCTGCTACCTCCCAGCCTGCCACTCAGCCTCTAGACCTGCTACACAGATCTCTTGCCTGCCAATCAGTCAGCCTCTGTACTCACCACCATTCTGTGTTTTGCCTGCTCAGCCTCCGTTCTTGCCACCCAGCCCTTCTGCCTGCTGCTCAGTTTCCATATCTGCCACCTACTGCCCTCTCCCCACTTCAGCATCCCCAAACTTTCTCTCTGTGTAGTCAGAAACTGCTGCTAAAACAACTCCCCACCACAGGCCCATGTGTTAACGGTCAGCCTCTCTCAAGCACCAGACTCCTCATTCCTCCTCTCCCCACTATTGTGAATATCTGGCCATTCTCAATTCTGCAGCTGACAGGAAGGAGTATAGGTAATATTCAATCAGTGTTGCATGGTAGGGGAATTATATAGTATGTGGTGAAATAGGGACAAGTCTTATGTGCCTCATACATCTTTTAAAGGTACTCTAATGTGGAAAAGGAGAGAATTGTGGGTTTTTTCCTTTTAGATGTATAAAGAAAAAATCAGATTTGTTTTAAATTGATGCCTTGCTTTTCATGTTAAATATACGCCTTATTCTCCAGTATCTTGCACCTTGTGATGATTTACAAATGTGTTAAGTGGGTGTGAAATATCAGCAAATCAGAATGGTTACAGCTTATGCATTCTTTGCATGGATATAAATAGATAACACCTGGCAAAATATAGTGGAGAATCAGGCCTATCGTGTTTTGTCTACCCCAGGAATTTTATGGTGACGAGAATGAGTGGAACTGTAACATTGCAAGTGACAAGTGATTACAACTGACCAATCCAGGAAGGAAAGGATATTTAGTCAGAGGATTGAAAACACTTTGGGCCTCATTCACCATTGTGTACTAAAGTTTGCACTGATTTTAAAGAAAATGAAAACTGAAATCTTCCTTCAAAATAAGAGTAGAGGCATAGAAATGGATTTCCTGGGCCACAAAACCCTGGCTTTGTTTGGAGGAAAGATTTCCCGAAACTACTACCTGTACTTTTCATTTCCCCCATAAAGTGTCAGCCTTTATCTTACAAACCCCCCTGAGTTTGCCCAGTTCGCTGTCAGAAGATGGTGGCTTCTGTTACTCTCCACTTCTAGTTTCCAGGTTTGATGCAGAGCAGACTCCTGTCACCATTTGGAATTTCATAGTCTCACAACCTTACACACTGGGAGTGACTAAGTTCTTTATACTTGAACTCTGCCAGCTCCCCTCTCATTGTCTTGAAACCCTCGACTCATAGAGGCCACATAAGAAACGGCCACATTGGGTCAGATCAAAGGTCCATTTAGCCCAATATCCTGTTTTCCGACAGTGGCCAATGCCATTCAGAGGGAATGAACAGAACACGTCATTTCCAAATGATCCCTATCACCCATTTCCTGCCTCATACATTCAGATAATAGTGCTCTTTTCCTTTATTAATGCTAATAATATTTTACACGTGCATCGATGCCTTTCATCCCAAAGGACCTTGCCAACTAATATTTTAAAAAATATGACTAAAAAATGACCAGCAGCTTTTGCAAATCCCCAAAGTGACCAACTAGAAAGAAAAAAAAATAATATTACCACAACAGTAGCCCAAAACATCCTCATATGCTCAGATATCGTATATGCAAGCCCTTTTCACACCCCTCCCTTTCTAAAAGCCTGGGTAACCAGATGCACTTTGCAGCATGAGCTGACTGTCAACAGATTTGGGCTGGAGGGATGGGTTAGGGTTAGGAAATTGAGCCAAATCATGTATAGTGTTAGGGTTAGGAAATTGAGCCAAATCATGTATAGTGTATAATATCTAAACTCCAAACAAAGGCATACAATCACTAAACATAAACAAAGAACATCAGCAACCCCCACACCAGATAACTTACATCTTCTGTTTTTCAAAATGGCCATATGTGTTTGACCCAAAATAAAGTTTGCAAAGTATTCTAAATATCTATTTGTCAACCTATACTTAGAGAGAAGGCAGAGTGAATGGAAGAAGAGAAAAACATATATGGGAGGAAAGAATAAAAAAGAAAGTAGTATGAGATGTAGAGAAAGAACAAAAAGAAATAAGGGTTTTAGGAAGAGAGAAGAAAAAGAAGAAATGAGACACGAAAGACACCAGAGGAAAAGATATACTGGTCTCTATAGAAGAAAGAAAAAGTAAAGTGAAGCTAAGAATGGAAAGAAGCTATAATAATAGTAAGAGACAGTTTAAAACATATAAAGAGAATGTTACAACTAAATACAACACATAATAAAGATGACACAAAGTTGTTTTGTCCCTAAATGCTGAAAGCACTGGTGGTTTTCACCTTGATTAATATGCTTAGTACTCAGACATGTAGATGCTGGGTAAACTCTACAAGCCCTGCAAAGATGGTTGCATTTCTTAAATGAATAGAAATTCAGGAATTTGTCATTTTCTTTTCTAGGAAAGTATTACAAGAATTAGGAGTTTGAATTCTTTATCATCAGATGACAACACGACTGCTTTCTATGGAATAAATCAGTTTTCTCTCTTGTTTCCTGAAGATTTTAAAGGTAAAGAACTAGCATGCTGCTAATCTCATATTTTTATTATTTTTCTCTGTAATTCTTGCCCTCCACTCTTTTTGTGTCATATTAACAAATTGTTTCAAATTAGCAAACAGTTAACTATATTTAGTACTGATTAAAGTCTCTGCTTGTAAGTATTTCTGAATGCTACAGCAGTGCTCTCCAAATTCGCTTGGGTTCTTAAGGTTGGATTCTCACAGAACTTGAACCTGATTCAGAAACCAGACTGTTTCTTTCTGTTGGTGTTAAGAAGGTCCTTTAGCTACATCCATCAAGTTGAAAGGCTGATCTGTTACACACACAGTATTAAAAGAATTGTGCTGAACTGATTTTATGCCGAGTGAGAAAACATCTAGGTGTTCTCAAAGACTGACTGAAAATACTTCTGCATTGTGATGGTCCTTAAAGAAACACACGTTGCTATGTATGTCGGTCTAGCTGTGTTAAATCACTTTTAGGCTTTGCAGGACTGACTTCCAATTTAGAGCTTGATCCAAAGCTCACTGAAATAAAGGGAAAGACTATCACTGACATCAGAGGGTTTTGTACTTGACCACAGTGGTGATCTAATGGAATTGCCAATCTGTGAAAGAGGTTTGGATGAAAGGTCCATTGCCAACCCACCAAACATGTGCCAACCCACAAATAAAATTAAATTTAAAGTAGAAGGTCGTAGAGTACGGTGTTCTGCACAGACATACAAAGAAACAATTTTACAAGATCTGATACAAAAGAGTACAATTAATGTCTGTGACTTTTTAAAAAATCAGTCTTCTTTTGCCCTAAATCAGGGTGGATTTGATTTAAATCACTAGTCAGAAAATCTCAGTTTAATCATGGATTTCTACATAAAAGCGCATTCTTGTTGATTGTTATAATCGTAATACATATTCTACACAACTCAGAGTTAGATGTAGATTTCATTTTTAGAAGGTACACACTATACATTTTTAAAGTGATTTATTTTGAAAACTTTTCAGATTAGTTTTACAGCTATATCAGAAAATGAATGATTGTTTGGTTATTTCATTTACCAAAGGTAACTGCAGCAGATAATTCACCTCCCAATGAACTTCATAAAGTTCATTTTATGATTTTCATAAAATTGGAGATTAATGGTTAATCTCCAATTTAACAGATTAATCATTAATATTTGGAGGATTTTCTTGCCATCTGTATTAGGAAGAGAATATCACCAGACAGACATTTAAATTGTTTTATTTAACTAAAACAATAACGTTATGTATTCTGGATTTTTTCTTCAACAGCAAACATATAATATTTTAACCCAGCAGGCCAGTGGCACAGCCAGGAATAGAACCCACATATCCTCTGTCCCAGTCCACTAGGCCCAGATAAATGTGTGGCTTAAGTGGCTACTGCCGATTGCATTCTTAAATGTATATGTTATATGCTTTTGAGGTTAAATTCTTCCCTTGCAAAACTATTCTTCATCACTTTATGGAATTGAAAACTGTGCATCATCTAAATTGGAAAAAAGCTTTGGCATGCCACAGCTGTACTTGTTTGCAATTGGATATCTGTGGTGGCCAAAATTTTGGTGGCTTTATCTATTGAAATTCATGGTTGTTTTTCCAATCCATCAGTCTCTCGGATGGAAAAAGATGGCCTAGACTGAAATGATGAGTGAAATAGACACTGGCACAGGCTAGTAAGATCTAGAAGAGATCAACAAATATTTTTGCTGAAAAATTAGGTTTCAATTACAATGTACATTTTAATGAAAATTTTTATTTGACATCCCTTTGTTTTTCAGTGCTTATTCATTGTTTTTATTCCCTGCCTCCTTTTTCCAGTGGGTGAGGGAGTGAAGGGAAAAATTAAGAATGAATGGGATTTTTTCCACCAAAATGAAAAACAACAAATTCAAAGTGAAAAAAAATTCAGGTTGTTTTGCAAAAATCAATTTTTGGCCATTTTTTTTTTACAAGCTCTAATAGAACCTCTTAATAAATTGGCCCACACTCAAATTCCAGAGATATCCCTTTTTGCTAGAAATACAGAATATTTAAAAATAGATCTAGAATATAGTGATTGTTTGGATTATTCTAATTTTATCTTTATATGTTTGAAAAGAATTTAAAATGCTGCATGGTACTCAAAACTACAGCTCACAAACAGATTTTAATTTCTAGTGTTCTTTCTGTAATGTTATAAACAAGCTTTAAACTGTAATAGTGTATGTCTGTGTTTAGCTATTTATTTAAGAAGCAGACCTTACAAAGTTCCCAGATACACTGAAGTGCTGAAGAGAAAGGAAACACCTTTACCAACAAAGTTTGACTGGAGGGACAAGAATGTTGTCACCCAAGTGAGAAATCAGCAAACAGTAAGTTCTGGATTTTCTTTTCCTCCTAACATTCAGTATTTTATTGTTGCACATATTATGGACTGGGATTAATAAATTTCTCCTACCTGGACTGCTCCTGGTGGCATGTTCAGGCTTGATGGCATATGATGCATCTCAGCATACATCATTGTCTGATTAATTTGTAGAGTGGCATTGACTGAAGGGAGGCTTAATCTAAGGGTCCTGTTCAAATTCAAATTACAGAGATTATATTTTGCCTACCTAAACCACACAGTGTCTGTTTATTTTCTGTACATTAATGTTGCTGTGCTCTGCAAAAAAATCATTGTATTTGTCCTCAAAGATGGCTGCATTTCAGTGGTGGGTGTTATAATTCTTATGTACGGTACTTCTCAATGAAAGGCACTATTAAGCTTAAAATGACATTTAAAAAGGGCACTATGATCATAGCGATCAGAAGGGGATATACAGTGGGACAGGGATCATTTCCCAAAACAATGGCAATAAAATATCTGGAATGGCCTTAATTGCATTACATTATGTGACTACCATGTAGCTACATACTAGAGCTAGTTGGAAATTTTCTGTCTAATGGCTTTTCAATAGAAAAATGTGGCTTCTGCAAAACCAAAATTTTCTGTGGAGAAAATGTTAATTTTGACAACATTTTTTATGTTCCTTTGAGAAAATCTAAACAAAATATTTTATTTCTACTTGGTCATCTTAAATCAAAACATGACCATCCCACAGAGAGCAAATGGGTCAGGAGGCACCCTAACCCTGCATGCTCCTGTGGCTCAGATGGACATCACTCAGTGCTGAACTCAGTTAAAATGAAATATTTTGGTTAGCTGTGAAAAACTGAAAAGAAATGTTCTCATGTGGGAGTGTTGGAATATTTTGTTTCAATAAAAAGTGTCAAAACAATACACTTAAATGCTTCTGAATCCAAATTTATCAGAATATTCTATTCTGTGAAAAAATTTGATATTTTGTCCCAATTTGAGATTGAAATTCTGATTTTGAGATCAATTCTACTATACACTGTATGAGTTACTGACTTTAGAGAAGTTCTTTGAATGCAGTGCCAACATTCAACAGGAAAGCCTCTTGAGATTTAAACCGTTTGTTTTTGCAAATGCATGGGAGGGCTTGTCTGAAAAAAATAACAACATAGACCTAATAAATGTGTAAATTCATTAAAAAGAGGAAATCCAACTGATGTAAAAGTATTGATAAAACAAAGCTCTAATTAGCTTGATTTTACACCATTTTATTCCATTTCTTGGAATATATAAAGGACTTCTAAATTACTTTGTTTATAGAAAACATACATTACTTTTTAATGTATGATCAGAACAAAGTATCTTATCTGTTTTGCTTGTGTACTGATTTTTAAATTACACCAGTATAAGGAAAAGAATTATTCCCATATACATTACCTTTACCTGTGTACCTTATTAAGTACCTTTAGCTGTGAAGAGATCAGTTAAAATGTCTACAAGCTATACAGTAATATAACAGAATATACTTGATACATCTATGGTTTTTAAATCTCCAGTCTGATTGACTAAAACTATTTACACACCCAGACTTACATGCTGAAACCTTCTACACAGAATGAGACAGCTTTATGACCCAATCTTGTTGTTTGTATCTATTAGTGGCTCAAAAGGGAGCAGCTCTTAACCACAGACCCTCTGCTGGGAATTCCCTCAGTGTGGAGAAGTCTCCAATGGGTGTAGAATTCAACTCCAGTGCCTTCCTTTCCACAAACCCTACAGGTAGTCTATTGGGAGCAGGCAGGGACACATTAGTGACAGGACAGTAGGGTAGC
This sequence comes from Dermatemys mawii, assembly GCA_007922305.1. Classification (NCBI taxonomy): domain Eukaryota; kingdom Metazoa; phylum Chordata; order Testudines; family Dermatemydidae; genus Dermatemys; species Dermatemys mawii. The sequence continues at coordinate 63,523,337 of ML677326.1, forward strand.
CAGAGCAAAGCTGGCTCCAGCTATCTCCAGCTAGTTACAGTCCCGTAGGGACCGTAGCCTGCTGAAGCAAACACTAGGCTGCTCTAACCTGCACTGAAGACCAGGAGAAGACTCAGAGTCATTATTCATTCTCTGATGCCCCTCATTCACTGCTGCATTTACTATAACTTGTATAAAGCTGAGAAACTGGCCCAGTAGTAGTCTCTCTCTTGGCTCTTTATAGCAGAATAGATCTTATGGGTATGTCTGTTCTGCAATAAAACACCCATAGCTAGCCCACGTCAGTTGACTCAGGCTCGATGACCTCGGGCTGCGTGGCTATAAAATTGCAGTGTAGATGTCCCAGCGTGGGCTGGACTGTGAGCTCTGGGAACCCATGCGTCGGGAGGGTCTCACAGCCCAGGCTCCAGTCCGAGCCTTAATGTCTACACTACAATTTTATAGTCCCCGAGCTCCTTGAGCCTGAGTCAGCTGATCTGGACCAGCCATGGCTGTTTTATTGTGATGCAGACATACCCTAAATTATGCTCCTCAGATCATTTATGCCTTGTGCCTCAGCCTTTATGTGTTGTCCTTTCATTCTTTCAACAAATTGTTGCTTGTCAAAATATAAACTAGACATAAAACTTTCTGTAACAGGCATTATTTAAACATAACTGTTGAAAATAGACTAGATATATTCTTATTAATTACATCATGTCATTCATTTTAAAAAATCCATTTAGTTCTAAACAAAACAAAATTATTTGGTTAAAAAAAAAAAGTTCTAGCCATAACAAGAGAGTCCAAACCCAGATTAGGAGAATATTATTCACAGGACAGAGGGTCTGTTTACTGAAGAGATCGATTTAGCATTAGCAAGGACAAATTGGGGAGGAGTATAGAAAGAGTTCTTAGAATAGGAAATTAGGAATACTAAATCATAGAGAAGTACAGAAGAAATTCACTGTTCTATAAGAAATAGTAAAAAGGCTAACTTAATTTTAAAACACGATATCGAATACAAGAAGACACTGTTTAGTGATTTTTGGCTGATGCTGCAATAATTAAAACAATAAGAAGAAACATACTGTATTTAAACTACTTCCTTTTCTTTTTTGTTTTGTTTAGCAGTTATAGACAGAAAACTGTTCAATGACAAATATTGAATTTTTCCCCCGCAGTGTGGAGGCTGCTGGGCTTTCAGCATTGTGGCTGGAATAGAATCTGCCTATGCAATCAAAGGGAATATTCTGGAAGAACTCAGTGTACAGCAGGTCATCGACTGTTCATACAACAATTACGGCTGCCGTGGTGGCTCTACTGTTAGTGCTCTCAGCTGGTTGAATCAGGTCTGAGTCTTTTCATAAATCTTAAACTGTTCCTTAGAGATTTTCCATACTATTGTAGTTTATAAAAACAAACAAAAACAGCAGGTAGCGCAAAACGTGTATGGATTACAGCATGTTAAATTATTGGGACCTAGTTAGTTCCACATGGAATCCAGAGGAACCAAAGTTTGAAGCTGTGTATAAGTCGGAAGATTTAAATGTATTGCTTATGAATGCAACAAATCAGCCCTCAGGGATCCACTATGAGCAAAACAGTATCTGGAATTTAACAGCATCTTAATTTCAATTCACTATGAATTTTAGGGCCTGATGGTGGTGTTCAGTGGTGTTAAGAACCTAAGTTCTCATTCAGACAAACAGAAGGGACAGGCACTCCACATCACTGTAAAATAAGCCATTTATTCAACTGTCATAATAAGGATTTTCATGCCTAACTATCCTATTTAAAGAGCTCTCCTAGCTGGAAAAATAAGGCGGATATGAGCCAGGATAGTAACAGCTTCAGATGACAAACTTAATTTTTTGTTATATGGGGTGTACTTCCCCATTCTGCATGGGCTCCTAACCTGACAGCTCAGCAAGCTGAAATGGGTAGAGACATTGCTGCATAGATCCCCTGCGCTCCACCAAAGGCATACAAGGTGTACAGGCCGGGGGTTCATTAGCCAGTAGGTGGAAACAGTCTGTGTAGAAAGTCCACAGCTCCACTGTGGCTGGAGAGGAAGGATTCCTTCCCTGAGTGCTCCCCTGTCAACCCAGCCTCAGCTGTTCAGATAGATGCTGGCTTAAGGTTTTGGCCATATAAGATGAATTGTTTGTGAATACAGTATTTTACAGAGGTACTCATGAGGTGTCAGTGGTCCTTAAAACTTCCTTAGGAGGTTAGTGTGCATGACTGCACAGGCTCCATACCACCTGGAATCCTGCAACACCAGGAGATTACCCAAGAGACCAGCTTTTATACCCTCTTTGGTTTTAGCACCAAACGTTCATTAATATATCTTCTTGCAGACACAAGTAAAATTGGTGAAAGAGTCTGAGTACACTTTTAAAGCTCAAACTGGACTGTGCCATTATTTCCAGCCTTCTGATTTTGGAGTTTCAATCACAGATTATGCTGCGTATGACTTCAGGTAACCACTATCCATTGTTTTTATTTCCTGTACCTTTTCCCTGTGTCCATGGGCTATGAAGTGAAGCCAGAGCCTTCGCTGCACTGGGAAGCCAAAGGTTATTTTTATTGATGGCATTAGTCAGTTGTGCAGGTACATGTTAATCCTGCTGCTGTATATAAAATCATATGCATTTGGGCATTTGTGGTCCAGATTCTTTAAATCGCAGTTAGAGTAAAATGCAGTTGTTGTAGCCATGTCATTTCCAGGATATCAGAGAGAGAATGTGGGTGGTAATATTTGTTACTGGACCAACTTCTGTTGGTGAGAGAGACAAGCTTTTGAGTTACACAGAGCTCTTTTTCAGGTCTGGATCAGAGTAAAAATAATTTTCAGCTACTAAAAAGTCGAAGTGCACTCCCTCTTTGGTTTCAATTTTATGCATATACTTTGAATGTTAAGTAACCTATGCCTCATGAACAAAAGATCATAGTGCTGTCATCAAACTTCACTGGGAAAAAAAATCATCAAGCATTTGATTACTTCTCTCCATATCTATTTGCATTCCTTTCCACTGCAAACATCCCTCCCTTTCCAGCCTGTGACGTGAGCAAACAGTGCTATTGACTGAAATTGGTAGACAACTTTGTTTTCTTTTTAATTTTGCACTAGGTTGACTTTCTAATTTTTTTAAATTATTGTCAGTACAATACAATTTGCTTTCAGAAATACCGTATGAAAAATCATCCAGTAGCAGGAGGATGACAACCAGACACAGATAGCTAAAAATAAAAACGAGGAGTCCTTGTGGCACCTTAGAGACTAACACATTTATTTGGGCATAAGCTTTTGTGACCAAAAAAATTTGTTCGTCTCTAAAGTGCTATCAGGACTCCTTGTTGTTTTTGCTGATACAGACTAACACGGCTACCACTCCAAAAGCTAAAAATAAATAATTCTATAGCTTTATTGTTGAATAATTTTGGTAATAACCAAACTAAACATACTTAGAGTAGCTGAGAATATTTCAGGGCCATTGCATAACTCCAGTAAAAAATAATTGTGAGAGGGTGTTAATCACTTGATTTAATGGCTTTTGTTCTGAGAGCAGTACATTTAAAATAACTATAGAAAGGTGTAAGTGGACAAACTAATTTAGAAATTCCTATTAATGATTGACCACTGATGTTACCCAACACATTCATTGTACAGCATACTTTTTTTTTACTAAAATATTTAGTTATATTTCATTAGAATTGCTGGTTTTGTTAGCTAAAATGTAGCGTTTAATACATATTCTAACACAGCTTTGTTACCAATTGTCCAAAGCCTACACTTTGGGAGAAAAGCTTTTGTTTGGGTCCACTGCAAGAAGGACAAGAGACTTGTTATGGGTTTTAATCAGGCCGCAACTTTACTATATAGATGTCTGGGACTCCCTGGCACATAAAGTGTACAATGCAGGCAAATCCAGGCTTATTCAAATCTATTCTACAGGGCTTCCACCAGTCCCCATTTGTTTCCATCCAGGTCCCCAGCTGACCTATGTCTTGGACTTTACTATCCACAATCCTCATAGGAGGGTTAAGGAGGGCTATGAGCATGGTGGGGGCGGGGGGGGTTGGCTCCCAGATGTACCAATCATTGGAGTCCCTAGTCCCCTCCCCCATTCTGTTCCATTATCCTGTACCTCCTTTTAAGTTCTTAACCAGGCCATTTATCTGATCACTGACTGCCCTCCTTATGAGTACCTGCACTGAACATCTGCCCAACCTTACTAAATAAGTTGCAGCACATGGCCTACCACCCTTTTTTCTCACCAGAAAAGGTCTTCCCTCACACCCCCTGTGGGGAATGTGAAAAAAACACACTCCACCAAAGCCAATTGTGGTGGTGTGAGAAAAATTCCTTCCCTGCCCCCATTTAAAAGCAGTGACTAGCGTAAAGCCCAGAGGAGGTCCAGCCCAGCCTCTCATTCGCATCCACTATGGAAGGGAGGGTGGGTGCTGGCTTCCTTGTCGTGTGGAGCAAAGAGACTTGCCCCCCCCCCCCCCCGGTTTCCTTTTTTTTGTTCTTTTCCTGGGGGGGGGGGGGGGGGGGTTACTGCTGCAAAGCACCTTTTTGCAGCAGTTTCTGACCTCCTTCCTTTCCCCACCTCAAAAGCAAAGCTGCCCTTCCTTGGGTAAGCCCCAGACAAACTTTGCCTCACTTTAGTTGTGGTGCAGTCACTTTGAGCTTCAAAAAACATATTAAAGATTCATTAAAGACGACAGTCACAGTTATATAGTACCTGCTGTTCCCTGCAATTATACTTGAAATCTACTTAATTATCATTTCTTTAATACAGGCAAATTATTTGCTTGTATCATCTACCTTACCCTGTTTTCATCTTGACATATAAACCTGCGATGTTTAACTTTCACAGGAAACAGTTTGGTTATTTGAATATTAAATTGGACAGAATCAGCTGAGTGATGTGGAGATTGTTTTGATACATTCAAGTTTAACAGTTTTGGATTATGACTCATCTTTTTCGTAGTGGCCAGGAAGATGAAATGATGAAGAAGCTTGTTAACTGTGGACCTTTGGCAGTGACAGTAGATGCAGTTAGCTGGCAGGATTATCTGGGTGGGATCATACAGTATCACTGCTCCAGTGGAAAAGCAAATCATGCTGTTCTCATCACTGGTTTTGATAGAACAGGTAAAATTTCATTAGCTAAAGTCACAAAACTGTGACTTTTATATTTGTTCTACTTCACTGAATGATTTTATCTTTTCTGAAAAAAAGAGGTGGTTAGAAACTAGTATATTTAAGCTAACTATCTTAAACCAAAAAATAGTTAAATGTTGAGCCGATCTAGGCTCTGTATGTGTAATGTGATCCATGCAGACAGACCCCCAGTGCGCCCTTGCAGGGCCCCACTGAATACAGGTTATCACAAATTCTGTCAATCTAGTATATGATGTAAGTATAGTGTTTCAATATTAGTTCTTCAAGAATTAGGCTATGCTGTACCGTACCAGCAGCAGTATGATATCTGCTTGTTGGCTATACTGTTAGTAGTAGATTTCACTACCATTATATCAAGTCAGTAAACTGTGAAACATTATAATGACTGATAAATTAGACAATGCATTAAGAGTTTTATCAGGTTTGCCAAATTTGCTATTTTCTGTAATTATTTATGAAAAAATCTCTTCTTTTAACAGGTAGCATTCCTTACTGGATTGTACGCAACTCCTGGGGGCACACATGGGGAATAGATGGTTATGCCCATATTAAAATAGGTAGTAATATCTGTGGTAAGTCAAACAAACAAACAAATGATAAAGGCACATGGCTGGGCTATATTTTTCCATATATGTGAAAGGACCTGGAAAACACTTCAGCTAGAAGTTCAGATTGTAAAAACACAAAATCACTTTATTTATAAAAAGAGGATGAGATGAGTGCAAGTGAAAAACACCACATAACTAAAACAAAATCTTTGCTAGTGGAGATAATTCATACGTTTAAATGATGAGTTAATATTCATAAAGCACTTTGGAAATTTAGAGCTCTGAGGCATAACAAGTTACAGTACGTATTAGTTTAGCTAAATTATGTGGGCATGTAGAACCTTATTATGCAAGGATTCAGTCCTGCAAGCAAATCTTTAACCATGGGGTCTTATACATGTGCACAGCTCAGTGATTCTGCAAAGGATGCAGGGTTCTTGCCTGCAACTTTTCCTTCAACAGTCCCTAAATTACCCTTCACCAAGTCTCCTAACAAAGACCATCTGCCATTTGTATTTTGAACATTTTTAGAGTCTGATTCAGTGAGGGGATGAAGTCTCATCAGCACCTCACGAGATCAGACCCTTGTCCCAAATGATGGTCTCACATCTGATTACAATAATTGGACTAGTAGTTATTCTGTCTACCTTTAGTACAGGAATTCTAACAGCAACTAATGCAATGCTGGGTTCGTTAGTCTGTCTCAGGTTAGGTGTGTCAGTTTTTTGGACTTGTCTACCATAAAACCCCATATCTCATACATACGAGGCCTGATTCACGATTGCTCAGTACCTTGGGTAGTCAATTACACTAGTGCAAAGTGAGTATAAAATAGTATCAAATCAGACTGGATAACATTTTGCACCCACTTTGCACTGATGTGATTACACAAAGATCAGGGCAACATGAATCAGGACCCAGTCCCACTTGGAAGGAAGATTGGGCCCTTAATTAGCTGTTTAAATTTCAGGAATATTCATTTATTATTGTATGAACTAGCTACCTGGTAACACTGTTGATCTGAGTCATGATAACTAAAGCAAGCCAACTATAGAGGTGGACCAAGAGAACAATCAGTAAAATTAACGCTCACTAGTTCAATAATTCCCGCATTAACTCAGTTGTCTCAACACCTTTCACAGCACAGAAACAAAACCAAGTTGCCTGTGCCCTAAATTCACCATAGAGGAGCAGTAGAAATTCTGTGAATCTATTAATCTTAGTTTTTCTCTGTTCATAATTTCTCTTTTTTGAACTAGACATATGAGTTCCTGATTTAGGACTAGATTGTGACAGGCCCTTATATGGATGCAGAAGCCTTCCCTTCTATTTCCTACCCTCCTCATTTTGGACAAGAGCCTGTCACAATTGCTCTCAGGTAGAATACAGGGATTGTTCTTTGGTGCACCCATGGTAGAAGTACAGCTACTCAGAGAGGGCTGAAATGAGTGTGAACAGGGATGTGGACTTCCTGCACCCTGGGCATCCTCAGGAAGGATTGCTGAGTCACTTTCTCTCCTGGAGATTTTGGTGGTGAAAATGTAGCATGCCCACTACACAGGGCTGTTTAACTCACCCTATCTGTCCACTACCTTTTTCCTGGAGGACATTTCGGAGTGCTAATAAGAGATTAGGAAAGGAGGGACAATTGTAGTAGGTCCCCCCCCCCCAAATATCCGTAACTGGAATAAAATGGGGGTAAAGTGGGAGAGTGGGGCCTCAGAAAACATGCTATACTGGAGTCACAATTTTTTCTTGCTGGGCCTTCCATAATCTGTGGAGAACCTAGAACATGACAGCACATCTGAATGGTAAAATTTTACCAGCAGTTTTTTCATTCCTTGGGGGAAAAGGGAAAGGATTTTGAGTCTTAGACTAGGAAAAGTACAGCTTACATTTCAACATCTGGTTGTGCTAACACATTGTAAGTTCACCAGAGTTGCATTAAATTCCCTAGTAAAAGAACCAGAGAGCTCTAATGTGAAAATAAAGGAGAACCCTTTTATTTTCTAGGGGGAGATGAGAACTGTAACTGTTTTCATACAATATAAAGGAGAAAGGCAAAAGAATTTAATTTTGTTTCCTTTTTTTCTTGCATTTCACCTATCCTGGCTAATGAAGTAGGACTTTTGGGAGTTAAGTTTCAGTTGGTTTCTCGGGAGAGCAAGTTTAGCTTGAAATAAAGGTGTTCTTAATACTTATTCAACATCTAGTTTGTGTTTTACTTCTTCTAGGTATAGCAGATTCAGTTTCATCTGTGTTTGTTTGACACCAACTGGCCAAACAAAAAAGCACCCTGCTGGCAGTCATTTGGCAGATACTGGGATTCTGTAAATGTACACTTTTTCAATATGAAGATATTTTACTTCAAATTTTTTAAAAACTATTTTAGTATGAACTGTTGGTCTGCTGGGCATTACAGACATGGCACATCCAGAATTCAGGAAGATGCTTCAGCTTCCAGAGTCTGTGCCCCTAAATCTGGTTGGGTCTGCACAGACAATTTTGCAGAATACACTTGACCTCTGTTCTGAATAAGAAAGATGAAACAAGACTCACACTGCAGTGGTCAGTTTGGAAGTTTGAGCTTTATTCAACACCTGTTGAAATATTTCAAACGGGAACCCTAGATGGAAGGCATGGAGCACTGGAAGTTTCTCGGTCCCGAATAATGCCCCCTGACAAATCCTGGCAGTGAGTCCTAGAATGTCACTACTGCCACAATTGGTTCAAAATGAAATGGAACAAGGGAAGAAATGATAGGAGATAATGTTGTTTGCTGAAGGTTTTCAATCCAGAAATCTAGTGGTATGACAGGATGCAGTCTGAAGGCACTTTAATATGAGGAGAAACATGATGTGTCTTGTGTGAAATGACAGTTCTTTGTTATCACTCCTACACTTTCTGAAGTGCCTGAATTGACTTTTCTAGTAACTTTGTTTGACAGCAGGTGCTGTTTGCACTAGCAAACTTTCTTCTGCTTTCTCTGCCTCTTCTCTTCAGTTTTCCTATGGGCCACTCTGCATTATATACGTAAACAAGCAGGTTGCAACCACATTATAATCTCTCCTAACAGCTCACTTGTATTGTGAAGACTAAAAGAAGCATGGGGAAGGAAAAAGAGCACACTACATAGTGATGGAACTATCAAAATGTATCTATGCCTTCTTGTGTAACCATGCAACTTCATCTCTGCTCACCCTCTCCCTTTGAGTGTCTTTGACCTTCGACTCTCATATCTTATTAAATCTAGATTTTATGCTCTTCAAGGCAGGACATTTTTCAGGGGGACATGCCAGGGCATTTTGGAGAATTCAGAAGGAATTAATAGTTCTTACAAAGTACTTGATTACTTATTAGTTCAGAGAGCACTTAGCCAATTAGGGGTATTGCAGTAACCCACCTGAGATATGAAATCATATCTGCTATACCCTCCCTTTGTGGGTAAGGTTGCAAATGGGCCATTTTGTTCATTAAAAAGTGTTGGAGTTGCACCTAATTTAATCTCTCTCTACCTCCAGTAATTAAACTTCTGCCAAAGGTAAAAGGGAAGTTCAGACTATGATTGTCATAGCTAAAAGAGGCGTATAACTCACTAAATTTGTGTTCTACATATTAATATCTGTCTTCTAACAGTCCATCCTTTTTCAGGACTAGTCATCAATTGTTCCTAATTATTAGTATGAGAATGAAGAATGGCTACTGAGATACCTCATTTTCTCTCTGTATTTCCCCAACCAGCACCTTTAACTACCTTGTCACAGAGATCATCCCTCTAGCCACAGATTGCTGGATTAGTTTCTATATAAGACCCATTTATCTCTGCCATTCTCCATGGGTTGGTCAGAGGAAATCTCTGAAACGTGACTGAACTTTTTGATCTGCAGAATATAACAGTAGAAAGCAATGTCATTTCTGTTTTAAAGCATTCCAGTATGATTTATTTATTTAGTAACTTTTGCGTTTTCTTGTCTATAGTAGTCAGTTTTTGCTATATAGAAATAATTGTGAATCAGTATTTACATTTTTTATAAAAACACATTTGTAACTTTTCGTTGAATTGTGAAGAGATTTTACAAATATTTTGCACTATATTAAATTTGAACAGGTTTTTTAATTACAATGTTGAATATATGTTTTAACAGTATTCTTTCTAAATAAAGCATTTTGAACATTCACTTGTATCCTACTTTATATTCCAAATGTGCTAGAGGGATAAGAAAAGCGTTATGAAGTTCCACTAATGGTTGCCGTTTCTGTTTACTTACAGTTTTGCTAACTCTTCCCAGTTTATCCTGTCTCATAATATTTGCTGTTTGTTTTGGTGCTATACTCTATTTCTAATTCTGGCTTAACAAAGACAAGGTTAAGGAGTGACTTGATTACCTATAGTCAATAAGTATCTACTTTACTTATAAGAGGAACAAAAATTTAATATTGGGGGCTCTTCAACCTAGCCGAGAAAGGAATTACATGATTCAATGGCTAGACACTGAAGCTAGGCAAATTCTGATAGAAAATAAGGCATAATTTTTTAACAATGAGTAATTATTCATTAGAACTACTTCCCATGGGTCATGGTGGATTATCTCTCTCAACCCTTTTTAAAATCGATATTGGATGCTTTTCTAAAAGATATGTTCCAGGAATTATTTTGGGGAAGTTCTATGGCCTATTATTCAGGAGGTAAGACTAGAAGATCATAACGTAAAATTGTGGCCTTGGAATCTATTAATCAGATCTTAGAACATCAAAATATAGGATGGAAAATTCCTGAGTGCAAAAGTACTGTTACTTGAAGTTGTCTTGCTGGTAACTTGTTCTGCTAGCAAAATTGAGTTAGTAGCAATACATGTGTCTAGGCTAGCAAGAGGGTGGTTGCAACTTCGTTTTTTTTAATTTCATTCATTTTATACAACTAAATTCCTTTAAAAAAAGAATTAATAATAAGAAATAAAGAGCTTTAAGTTTTGAAGTGGAAAAAATGAAATATGAGACAAAGATATACTATATTACAAGTGTTTAACAGGATATCAGATGTTCATTTTGTTACTTTTTTACAGTTTTATTATGAGACATAAGAATCAAGATTTTTCTCTTTTCATATAAATTATTTAGGAATGCTGACAGGTCCAGTTTGGCTCAATATTTAGATTTTTAGCTGTATGAAAATCTCAGAACAATAAAAATGTCTTTTTAAAATTCCAACATGGACATATTTTAAAAGTAAATCATCATCCACCTAAAGCAGGGGTGGGTAAACTACAGCCGGTGGGCCACATCCAGCCAGGGAGGCTACCTCTGGTCCCTCCCCTGCTGTTCTCCCTCCCCTGCAACCTCTGGGCAGCGGGGCTGTGAGCTCCCGGGGCAGTGCAGCTGCAGAGCTGCGCTCTGACCCAGTGCTCTGTGCTGCGCACTGCACAGCTGCCTGTCCTGGTGCAGCCATGCCACCAGCCACCTATGCTCCAGGCAGGTCGGTAAGGGGGCAGGGATTGGGGAGGGGGGTTGCATAGAGGGGAGGGGAGTTTGGGGGGGTACTCAAGGTGTGGGAGTGTGGATGGGGTCGGGGTAATCAGAGCAGGGAAAAGGGGGGTTGAATGGGAGTAGGGATCCCTGGGGGGCAGTCAGGAATGAGAAGAGAGGTTGGATAGAGTGGCAGGGGGCAGGTGGGACGGAGGGGCGGTTCTGGGAGAGCGGGTGGAGGAGTGGTTGGATGGGACAGGTGTTCCGTGGGGGGGTCAAGAAGGAGAGGGGCGTTTGGATGGGCCAGGAGTCCTGGGGGGGGGGTTGTCGGGGGTGAGAAATAGAGGGGTCAGATAGGGGGCAGGGACCATGCCACGCCTGGCTGTTTGGGGAACCTCCCCTAACCAGCCCTCCCTTCAATTTTGGAAACCCAATTCAGCCCTCAAGCGAAAAGCTTTGCCCACCCCATCCTAAAGCGTTTTCTCGTGCACAAAAACCTGAAAATTAATGAGAAATGAACTAAACAAAAGTAAAACTGGTTAGTCCACTTTCATTGTTCAAGCTGCCAGAAATGCAAAAAGAAGACTACATATAGAAAAGTAAATTGGATTATTTAAACTAAAAGAAATTTTAGAAATCTTGTGTGATTTTTGGTAACAAGTATTTCTATAAAGATACTGAGCAAAATGAATCCCTAGCATTAACAACAGAATTTTAATTGATCCAGTATTGCTAAGTGTCATTAATATCTCTGTATACTGTTTCCTCCAGCAAACTGTGCTTCTTATTTCTGTAACATTTTAAAAATACCTCAATATGAAAATTTCATAGTTAGTATTATCTCTAAATCATACAATTTATAATGTATCCAGAATTTCATCACATGCTTTAAATCTTACAGCCTGGCGTGCATAAATATATATACATGCTTTGTAACATTAAATAAATTTAAGGGACCTCACAAAAGTTCAGAACCAGTTCATATGACAGTTCAAATTTCTTTAAAATGGATCACCATGGAAGGTTCTTTAATCTGAATCATCACTACTAAAGTAGGAACTGTCGCAGTATTCTGCTGTGTAAAGGAATTTATGAACAGTTGGATTCATCTTTGGTATCCAGTGTCTTGGCACCAAATATGTTGAGAGGTTGAACAAATCTACAAATACCTTGTACCTGTCACTGAAAAAATAAAATCAGATACATTAACGTTAATATGGTAGCCTAGAGAGGCCATAATTGGTCTCTAGAAAGCCTAATCTTGGTTCAGATCTATCAAATTACATTGCAAAGGGTCCTAGGAACTTCCTCTGTGTTTGAATGCTATACTACATAAGCTAACCCCATGATCTTCTAATGGAAAACATCCACTAGTAATGATTTCAGATTCGTTCCACCAAGCGTGGCAGGTCAGATTAGAGCTAAATGACACAATGTTGATTTGGGTTCTTGTGGTTTCAATTTCCATGATTTTTCTTTCTTAAATGAGCCACAAAGTGAAACTCTACAAAAACTGCTATCGTATCAAATCTGTCTTAGCTTCTACTCACAGTCATTAGCTGATTTAGGCTTGAAATTTAGGTTAGTTGAGAATCCTGAGAGTCTTTTGTAACCCTAGCACCAGTTACATTTGTACTGAAATGCCAAACCTGGTGCATTTCTACTTCGACTGTTTGATAAAAATTACAGACAAATCTTATGTCAAACAATTTCAGGGGAGTGAGCTAAATCAACATTAGAGCAGTTGCCAAAAGCTAGAGAGTGTTTGAAACTACTAGTTGCATAATACCTTCTACCAAAAACAAAACAAAAATAATCTAGCTAGATGAAGAGATGTTTCCGTGTATGCTTCAAACAACCCAATGTGTTTTTTTGCATTTTGATCTCCAGGCACAAAGCTCAACTGTGAAGGTGTACGTCCAAATATGAGCTTTAGAGTTGACTGACTGAATATAAGAAAATATTAAATGACTGAAACTGTGCATATTCAGGAATGAGAAAGAGCTACTTGAGGCTGAAGTTTCTAGCCCCATTTAGTTGCTGTTATGATGGATGCAACAGGCAGGAAGCCACTTTTCCATCTGAAGAGCTGTCCTGGAGAATTGGTCAAGCTCCATGATTATCTGTGCCTTGCACAGCATGGAAGACCAACAACTGTGAAGGACAACAACTATAATTGATTAATTAGACACTCCTCCCACTCTCAATTATTGTGATAAATCAATCTTCATAACTGCATTGGCTTTTATGGACTGTCCTCTCCTGTCACTTGGAAAAAATTCTTCCTCACAAGTTGACTGACAAAACACAAAAAGGAACTGAAAAGCTATAAACAGTAAAGCTAATGGCTTTTACCAGCATATGTTCAAGTGTTCCTGGTCCCTAAATTGAAAGAATTGTTTAACTTTTAAGAGAAAGGCTCACCATTTTCCTGCTATTTAAACACAGCTATTTATATAAAGACAGCAATGCTCAAAGTGTCAGTAGACACTGGTAATGTAATACTAATTGCTTATTTTCAGTAAGTTTGGGTCTATGCTCTTTTTTCTGAAACCTTTCACTAATACTAAAATATTATTTATCTGGATATGACTAAATGAAAAGTATTATTCATATAAATCTGTATGCAGATTATGGAGTGGTAAAGAATAAAATTGTGAAGTTTAAATCATTTTTATTCATGCTTACCTTACTGTTGAGCGCAAATACTGATAGCCTGATGATCCTCCAGTGCCGGCTTTGCTGCCAATCATTCTGTGCACCATACAGACATGGTTATCTAATCAACAGAAATCAATAGAATTTGGCATTCATAACTTACTTTTTATATTAAGTTGCTGCTTTAGGATACAAACAAGGGTTTGGTTATAATGATGTTGACCACTAATATGCCAGTTAAAGCTGGTCATATAGCAAATTGTATTCTATCATAGTTTCATGTGAGGTACTCAGGTTCAGGGGAATGCTTATGATCATTTTCCTGGAAAAGCAGAGATAAAGCTCAGAGAGAGGGTGACCCACTAGGTCATCAGGGAAACTGTGTCATTCTTCAGCATGTTGCATATTGACTAAGGAGTACTGTTGACTGTCGCCGCATAGATTGCAACATGTTTCACCCTGTTTTGTAGATGGGGGTAAAAGAGTGCAAAGCATGTTTTGGTAGAGAAGAATCATGAGTGTGGGGAGAAACTGGGAAATATACACTAGTTCACTTAGATAAAAAGAAGTTGCCCCAATTTTAGGCACATCATGGAGGTGATAGGTTTAGTTTCAAAAGGAAGGCAATGGTTATTCTATATACATGAATCAACAGCTAAGGAGGTGTCACACTTGCCCTCCAGATCAAATCAAAAGCAACAGTCCTTAGAATAAGATAGGGAGGAGGCCTTTTGAATTCTAATTGAACACATCTTGGTTACAACTATATTAATAAAGAAAAACCAATCTTGTACCTAGAAGAGATACTACTATGATAAAGAAGGGGAAACTTACATCTCCATTTGGTCATGAGTACATCAATATCCATGAGAGAAGTAAGAAGTTGAAAGGGAACCTGAAAACGAGGCTCCTCTCTTGAAAAATGAAAGACAAGACACAAAGAAAGTTCTTACTAACTTATTGATATTTTCTTATTATGTCATGTTTGTCAAAGTACCACTTCAAGTGTGCATAGCCCTGACTTTGGTAATTTTCCCCCTAAATTCCTCCTACCAATACAAAAATCAGTATTCTAATAGGTGCTTTCACCCTTCTAAAAAGTGAGTTGCATTTTGTTCCATGTTTATGGCAATTTGTCCTTAAGAGAATTTAAGAACCCTGCTAAAGTACAGTATATGATTTAGAAGCGCTTTTCAACCAGTAATTGCAATAATAAATGGATTGCAAATTGTGTACATACACAATTTGTGGTATATAATATGTCATCTACCCTTGAATTCTTCCTTCTGTCAGAATTCCCACTAAATCTTGCACCAATATCTCCTTACTGTACCTGTAGAAGGAGATCATTAAAGCTCCTTTCAATGCTTTATAAGAGAGTCTTCTTTCTCCTGCAAAATTACAGATTTTATTAGTTTTTGCGTTAATTTTCCTGCAAATGTCCAAAGTCCACTATAGTATATACTAAAGATACAAAAATATATAGTAGGAAAAAAGTATATATTATAGAGTTTAGCAGAGTTGCTTCAAAAGTAGCTGTATACTGAATTCCACCATTATCTGGAAAATTGCCAAACCATCATAAAACTCAAGATTTAAAAAAAGTGAATTAAAAGTAACTTTCTAAGACAACTTTTTTTCTTGTATTTTAAAACTTTTTTTCACAAAGGGCCCAGCTACTGTTATCAATCTATCTTCTTCCAGATGTGAACATAACCTACCTTTACTAAGAAGATGTTCATGGCGTTTTTCATCAAATAATGAAATAAAAATCTCTTTTTGTTTCTGATGTTCAGCCAGTAGGTCCTCTTTTTCCTCTGATTCTTGTTTGGCCTTTAAAATATAAAACAAAATGAATATTTTTAGAAGAGGCCTACAGTTTTTGAATTATTTATTATACAGTTGCAATTTTCAGCATCATACTTTTATGAACTTACACATTTAGTGTAAGGACCATATTTTCAAACAAGTTTGATGTACCATTGCCTATGCAAAACACACAATTATTACAAACCAATTCATGCACAAATGTACCTAAATCACTACCTCATTTAGCCAGTTTTCATACACAGTTGAGATCAATGCATGCAGAAGATGGGGACACAATTGCATAATTAATTCTTTTTTAAAAAATATCTGTCCTTAAGTTCTTAGAAGTCTGATTTTATAGTTTCTCCATTTGAATGAAGAAAAAGAAACTCAACATTTAGAAAGATATTAATCTCAGAGCTGGTCAAAATTTCCAAGATTTTGAATATAAGATTTTTTTTTCATTAAAAATGTGATTTGACCTAAAGAAATTCATTTCCAGAAATGAATCCTCAAAATATTACATGAGAGCATTTTGTTAGATACATAATCACACTCATCTAGATATTTTTTGTACTCTTGAACAACTAAATGATTTGTTTTTAAAAGTAAAACATTCTTTTCATGCTAATATTCATATGTAGTTCAATAACAGTATGCGGAAATCCCTTCTTGTCAAACCCATATGTACTGTTTAGTAAAGCTATTTGAAACAGCACAGTTCCACTTGCAATGGTGTATGTAAACATTTCCTTCCATATGGATTCCCTAGGCTTGTTTTTAGAAGAGTTGCACTTTGATCTTCAGATTCAAGTGCCTGGGGTGAAATTCTGGCCCTAGTGAAGTCAATGGCAAAACTTTTACTGACTTCACTGGAGCCGAGATTTCATCCCTGTTTTTTGCAAATCAAAAAATCAGTCAAATAGCACACATAGTGCATAGTTCCGTTACTCCTTAAAAACAAAGTTTCAGACTGAATGAACCAAGGGAAAGGAACAGTGATTGAGCTAAAATGTTAAAAGAAGATCCTGCCATTTTAATTATCACATATCTTATGCTTGTTGATAGCCTAAGGACATCTAATTTACCTGAACCATTGCCAGTTCCTCTTCTAGACCTTTTAACACATTTGCTTCAAATTTTCCCCAGAAATTAAATCTTTCTGGTTCTAGTCCTGGTGTTCTCTCCAGCCATGCCTTAAAAATCAGATAACAGAGCAAATAGGTGATACAGATCATGAGGTACTCTTAAATGATCCCAGAGTTGGGAGACAAACTCCCCACTTCTAATCCCATCTAACTTTGACAAGTCATTTCAGCCCAAAAAGTGTTTAGTCACCTCACTCCCGTTGAGTTCAACAGAATGCCTAAATACTTCTGAGATTCTGGGAATTTCTCTCTCAATCAATTTCTCCTTCCATAAATAGGGTAAGAATACTCATTTAAAATAGGGCAGGTCTACACTTAAATGCTTACCTCCACTAATTGCAGAAGTGTTGGCTCCTGCTCTGATTTAAGCAGCAGTTCATTCTCGTGTCCCTTGAAGTTATCACGGTAATGCCTTCTGTTATAAGGGACTCTCAGACTCTGAGGGACACCAATCTTATTCTCTAATAGGCGGAACTGCAGGCTCTGAAAACCTGATGCTGGGCTCAAGTAATCTCTTTGGGCATGGCAAAAAATAGAGTAATGACATATTATTTCAAAAATAAGAGCATTTTATGGTTTTCCTATCCATAACTAAAAAACTATATAGACATTTCAAACATTAAAAGCATATCAAATAGTCTCTCTGATACACCACAGCATTGACATTTCCTTTGTTGCAACTCAGGTATCACAGTGAAAATCTGATTTCTTTATTTTAAGTAAACAACAACAAATGATATATTGAAATTAATATTTTAAAAAACATGTTCAGGAGGAAATTTAATATGAATTTAATTTATTTCTAAACATACATAGCTGAATAGATATTAGGAGAGGTGTCTTGAGTCATTAAAATTAAAATAAAAAAACTAGAATATGTTTATTGGAGTTTAAATTATTCCATAGATCAGAACAATTTTATGTGTGTTTGTTTTTTCCCTGGACAAAGGGATAAGGTGGTAGTATCACCATAGCTAGTTTTATGTTATGTGGGATTGATGTAAAACTAAATCATGATGGCAAGTTGGGAGAACTAATTAATAAGGATAGCCCTGATTCCCATTCCCTGGCAATTTTAGTGGTTCAAAAATAAAGGATACGGTGGTTATAATAATGGAATTGAAAATCATTGACTTCATCGTATAATTGCTTATAATACAATAATACATTTCTGAAATCTGCAATTGAGGATCTCTCAAACTAGATGATTAATCCACTTATTTCTCTCTCTCTCTTCCTTTTTTTAAATTTAAAAATGGGAGAGAGAGAGAAATAAGTGAATTAATCATCTAGTTTGAGATGGCAATCTTTAAGGGCCATGAGTGATGTTTTGTGGAGTATTATGAAGTGGCAATAGGGAGAATTAGAAGGAAAATATATAGGTTGCCAAAAGGATCCAGGAAGGGATGGAAGCTAGATGACATCACCAAGTGACTCAAGTGGAAAGTTAGGAATGGGGGTGCATGCAGCAATAGTGGAGCTTCGGAGTGAAAGAATTAGGAGTTCTTTCCTTGAAATGAGACAGGCTGATGGATCCCCGAAGCCAGGCCAGCAGCCAGAAAGGGTTATACAGGCTTTCAGGCAATATTGTCTGCTTCTGTTGGTAGATGGAGAAGAGAAATTCCTGGTGGAAAAGGGGGAAGTGAAGAGAGATGGAGGGTTGGTGGCAAAAACCTGGCAACAACATGCTACTTCCCAGAGACTTTTGAAACGTATTTCGGTGATCCAGGACTGCTGCAAACCTTATGAAGTTTAGATGTGTAAAGCCCCAGAACCAATGGGTTAAAACACTTGGCTCATGCTCTAGATGTGGAACATAGGTTTCTCTCACCCACACAAGGTTATGAATTGACGTAAAATGTTGCAGAGAATATGTGGCTGTGAGAAATGTAAGGAAATTGCTAAGTCTTAGCTTGGCATTGCCAAGGGACAGGACGTTTTGATTATTTACATGCTGTTATTTTTGTTTTGTAATGGTGATCTCAGCTAGCAAAGTCACATACAAATAATTAAGACAATCATCTGTTTAAAAAGCTCAGAATACATTGGACTGGCAATTGAGTTAGAGACAGTTATTGACCTTTATCTTTTACTAATACACCTGCTTCTCTCCCAAATATACACTCATCGTGTTGACCTAATTGATTTAGTTCTTCAGCTGAGTAGTAGAGGTTCAGGCTTTCGTTCTGAAAGTCCTGGATCCAAACCGCACTGTTAATTCTAGCGAGGACAGTTACAGAAGCATTGATGCTAATCAATAAATAATATTTACCTGAAATCAAAGAAGTCCAAGGCAGTCATAGTTTCTAGAACTGAAAACTGCTCCACAAGTAATTTAAGGATCATTGAAATTCTGTGCATTCGAGCAACAACCTTGAGCATGTTTCTCTCATCTCTCACCTTATTAGAAAAGAAATACTTATGAGCAGATTGAGAATGAGACAATAAGCTATTTATACCTTTGTGTTCCACCAATCTCTTTTAAGGAGTTATTTACCCATCACTGCAGTATCTCAGTGTATTCTATGTAATAACCAATAGCAAAGTCTTGTATTTAATGTAGACTCCTGCATATAACTAAAATAATACTTTTTAGGCATTATTATATGCTTAAAAGATCAACTGTGAGGGCTTTTTGTCTGGCTGTTTATTCATCCTAACTGGGTCAGCTATAAAGGGAGTTATTTTCCCCATGTTTTTAACTCAAAAAGTTACTGAAAGAGTTGAAAGTCTAGGCCAAAGTCATCTACAGTTAATTCTATTAGAGTCAATGGAGAAGCAGGCCAGAGGAAGCAGGAGAGGTAAAAATGGCTAACAAAGTGATGTGGCACAGCTAAGATGCTTGCTAGCAAGCAGAAGAGGGGAATAAAGGAAGAAACAGGAGAAGTGAGTGGGGAAGGAATAGCAGAGTAGTTCCCCAGCCAACTCTGTGTCAACACATCCATTGCCTTCAATGGGGTCAGAATTCCACTTGAGATTGCTAAGGCAGTCAATGATCACAACCAAGAAATATCAATGGAGGGACGAAAATGATACATTTAAATTTTTTTCATAATCCTCCCACTGGTTACTGGATTTCAATTTTTCAACAACATTTTTAATTACATTTCAACAAAATATTACTTTCATGGAGAAATGTATCTCATTTTAGAGATGGCTAAAATATTCTGAATTTCAGATTTCAATAAAAAACAATCAACATCCCTTTTTTTTCTGAAATTTAGTAACTAGTTTTTCATAAAACTTTTTGCATCTTTTTTTCCACATTTTACTACTAGGTCTACTTCCAAACAATGTTACATATCTTTATAAGTGCTGGATTTTCATTTACAACTATCAGTTTATTATTAAAATCACATAGAGCCGGATGTCTCTGATTGACAACACATCAGAAGAAACTCAAGAGTTTATCACTACAATTCATAAGTGTATAAAGAATTTCACTTTGGGGCAGTGTTAATAAATGCTCAAAATATTCACCTTTTTTTCCCCAGGTGATATCATACAAGCATCCGCTGTTAATTTGATAATTCCTCTCCAGTTTCATCAAATCATATCCAAATATTGCAGGATTTGTTCCTATTTTATTACCAGCAATTTATACACTGATTAATAATAACAATATTAAATATTTTGCATAAGTGGACCAGAAAATTCAGAGGTAAGGGGCATTTTCAACATAAACTAATAATATTATATAATTTATATTTTTAAAAAATATAGGTAGATAGATGGTCTATGGGACATTTTTAAAATTATAGTTTAAAAAATCAATGTCCCATAGACCATCTATCTACCTATATTTTTTAAAAATATAAA
>ML677326.1:63544357-63702816 GCA_007922305.1 Dermatemys mawii
TTTATATTTTTAAAAAATATAGGTAGATAGATGGTCTATGGGACATTGATTTTTTAAACTATAATTTTAAAAATGTCCCATAGACCATCTATCTACCTATATTTTTTAAAAATATAAATTATATAAAATTATTAGTTTATGTTGAAAATGCCCCTTACCTCTGAATTTTCTGGTCCACTTAAGCAAAATACCTAATTTTTTTATATACCAGTATATAAATTGCTGGTAATTGCAATAGGAAAAAATCCTCTAGTACATTATATATAATTTTTCCCTCTAGCCATGTTTTTGGCAGTGAAACAATTCTAGGTTAATATTTGCAACCCACACAGATAACCATCCTCAGAGCTTGTGAGCAATTTGGCCAAAGCAATTGCTCCTGAAGAATGATCTGTGTGGGTCAGTTACTTTAGATGATACAGTCCTCAGTACAGTGCATGATTTTACAGATCAAATATGTGAACTATCATAATGGCAAAGTGGTGTCACCTAAAGAGCTGAATTTCAGCCTTAAATCTCACTTTCGGGGTATGTGTTGATTTGGTAAAAATCAAACATTCAGAAAGAAGCTTGGGTTTTCATACAATAAATATTTGCACTTAACTTACTCGTCCATTCTGAAAGATCACCCGAACTGAGTCCAGTTCCCACAGAATCTGCTTAAACCAAAGTTCATAAGCTACAATAAGAAAGGCATTGTTAGTAGTAATTTCACTGACATTGCTGGGATGTAGAAACAAGTTAGGCAAGTAGATTAGGAGGTTAATTTCCAAATTTATTGTTAAACCTTCATTTAAAATTAATGTTCTATTTCCAGGTAATTGGAGTGTAAGAAATACTGATTTACAGATGTACCTGCAGTTTAAAGAATCTCTCCCTTCTTCAGACCATTATTGCATGGAAAAATTTAGCACCTGAGACTGTTAACAGAACTAATTACTTTAGATTCACTTTTAGAACTCTAGAGTGGCATATAGCACATTAACAACAGTTGGGCAGAGGAGAAAACCTGGCCAGGCTACCAAGACAAACCAGTCCTCTTACAAAAAGCACCCTGGGATGTGTTATTTCCAAACAGATAAGAAGGAACGTCAGTTTTAGGATGTCATCTAAAAAAGACCCAAATACAGTAAACAGCATAGTACTCATTTACTATTTCAGATGGCCGAATCTGCTCCAACACCACTGAACCTACAGATCTGAGGAGTCTAGGCATTCTAAAGCTGAGGCTTAGGTCACTAAGCCACCTCCATTCTTATGTATATAATTAATTATATTGAGGTTTATTCTCATTCTCTACTAAAACTCTTCATATTTGGATTATGGACTCACAGACACATACCGTACTGTGTTAGCAGGGGAATGGGAGAGAAAGCTGGTATTCATGTATGAATTTATAACTCTCCAAAATCAGAACAACTTCTGTACTGCATGTTTTAGCACCAAACAAACAAATGGTGTGATTGCACCAAACAACAACCTTTTTTTGTCCTGCAGCTTACCTTGATGAGTCACAATGAAAAGATGCTCATCATGGATCTTATTTCCCTTTTTTTCACTCTGCAGCTCCTGAGCATTCAATATTTTGTCCAGCTTTAAAAGAAAGAATTTTTTTATTAATCTCAAAGCTCCACTGTCGCTCTTGAACAAAATGTTCCTGATGGGAACTTATGTGAATATTACAAAAAGAAAGAAAGAAAGAGAGAAAGAAAGAACCTGCCCACGCACATACTGGTGTTTAATTGCATTTTATTTATTCTGCATTTTAATAGTGAGCCAATCCATTGATTTTTTTCCACTGTTCACATCTGGGATTAGAGGAAAGAAATATGATTTTCCCACCCTCTCCCACCTCTCAGTGGGGCTATTTGCAGAGTAAAATACTATTTGGAAAACATACCTTATGAGAAGGGCCCTACCAAATTCATGGCCATGAAAAATGCATCACGGACCGTGAAATCTGGTCTCTTCCTGTGAAATCTGGTCTTTTATGTCCTTTTACCCATTACTATACAGATTATATGGGGGAGACCAGCATTTCTCACACTGGGGGTCGTGATCCGAAAGGCAGCTAAAGAGGGGGTTACTAGGTTATTTTAGTGGGGGGTGACGGTATTGCCACTCTTATTTCTGCACTGCCTTCACAGCTGAGTGGCCAGGGAGCAGTGCCTCTTAGCCAGGCACCCAGCTCTTAAGGTAGTGTTCTGCCAGCAGTAGCACAGAAGCAAGGGTGGTAATACCATACCATTTCACCATTACTTCTGTGCTGCTGCTGGTGATGGCTCTGCCTTCAGACCTGGACTCCAGGCCAGAAGCTACTGCTCTCCAGCTCCCCAGCTCTGAAGGCAGAGTGTCGCTGCCAGCAGTAGCACAGAAGTAAGGGTAGCAGTATTGCAACCCCCCTAGAATAACCTTGCAACATACCCCCACCCAACTCCTTTTTGGGTCAGGACCCCTACAATGACACCACCATGACATTTCAGATTTAAATAGCTGAAATCATGACATTTACGATTTTTAAAATCATATGCCTGTGAAATTGGCCAAAATGGACCATGAATTTGGTAAGGCCCTAATTATGAGAGATACTGGAAGTCTAGACACTCAGTCTATTTAGTTTTTCAAAGAGAATGTTAAGGGGTGTTTGATCACACTCTAAATACCTACATAGAGAACAGAAATTTGATAACAGAGGGCTCTTTAGTTCTGCAGACAAAACTATAACAAGATCCAATGGCTGGAAGTTAAATCTCAACAAATTCAGATGAGAAATAAAGCACAATTTTTCAACAGTGCAGACAATTAAACGATTGGAACAAATTACCAAGGCTTGTGGTGCATTCTCCATCACTGGAAGTTTTTAAATCAAGATAGTTGCTCTAGTTCAGCCACTACTATTGAACTTGAAGCAGGAATTAATTAAGGGAAATAGCCTGTGTTATGCAGGAGGCCAGACTGGATGATCACAGTGGTTGCTTGTGGTGTTAAAAATGTATTAATCTCTAACAAAGAAAAATGGCAAAATCTAGCCATCTATTGACTTTTAGATACTTGTGTGTTCTTTCAGGCAGTATAGTTCAGAAAGCCATTTGAACAGCTTTTTCATTTGCTTTTTATTAAAGAAAATAAGGAAGGGATGGAAATGGAAAATAGCTAATGTAGTCTATAAATCATATGTGAATGAAATTCATTTTCAGTGAGGCAGAAGTCCTGTAGAAAAAAATGCTACGGTGATCATCTTATTAAAGACCGTATTGTATGCAGACACACAAGCATTCTGAATCAAAGTTGCCCGAGAATCTTATTACTGGCATTTCCTGAGTTCTGAGTGCTTGGCATCACTCTTTTAATGATGGTTGTTTTTAAATGTAATTATGTAATTATATAAATATTAGGTCAAATTATGTATAAATCTAGAGTATTTAACTTATTTCAGTTTACATCAGTGCAACTGATGAAAGAACTGGGTCCATGAGCTAAATTTAAGACATTTTACAGACAGATACATTTTTTTCAGATTACAGCTCAGGTATTTAATCACAATGGCTAATGGGAACTGCACAGCCCCCGCTGAGCATACTGAAAGTTTGCCTTGGGTATCCATCTGACAAAACAATGAATCTTCTGCTTTGCTGTGATTTATTAAGGTGATATGCTATATATATCTCAGTGTAACTCTCTACTTCAACCCTTCTCCATTCACAATTTAGCTGCAGGACTAAAGATAATTCCTGTCTAAACAACAAAATCCAATTTGTTTTCTCAACAAGTTAAAAAATAATCAAGGATTCCATTAACATTAAAGGTATGTGAGTGGTCATGGAATCTAGGGTGGGAGTTGTTTGTTTAACTCAAATGTCAAGAGATGTAGATTCCTGTGGATACATCCTGAGAGCTGGGTGTGGAACAGGGATCAGAAGGACTTGCCTTGATTGTTGGCCTTCGCTGGCTGAGGGAGGGAAAGGAAAGTGCCATATGTCAACATTTCAAATTGTAACAGGCATCAGTGCAGTAACATAATCCAATCCTCACACTTACATGTAGATAGTCACCATAGATAAGTCCACCTTTGCTGGCTTTATTCAGCCCTTCTTGTGACTTGTCTTCTCCTTCCTCATCCTCCAAAGACAGTTTATTAAAATTTAATCTAGGAATAAAAGAAAATTACAAAAGAAAATTACAGAGCTAAAGATGTCAGAGCAGTAATTGCGCCTAAAATTCAGGCACTGATCTGCTTTGGGGGCTCAGTTTCGCAAACATACAGGATAAGCAAAATAAACAGCCTGTATCTATCTTCAACCTTTATAGCACACATGTTACTATAGCATCTAGGTTCTTTCATATCTAGTATATCCCAATGGCCAATCTCAAAAGAATTCTTAGTCCAGCTCCCTTCATACAGTGTTGTCTATTTAGTGATTTAAACCTTGGAGTTAATTAATATCCTCCTTTTGTATCTATCATGTTAACTGACATTATGCAGTAAATAGAGAAATATACTCACTGATATTTGTTCCCCCAGAATGGGCATCCACTCATGGCTCCAGAATCCAAAAACTCTCTGAGCAATGTTCCCCAGGGATATATTCTACTGACATTCCCAAACCTGCTGCTGCTGCCTTTTATATAATCTGATCTTAGTGTACAGACCAATCCCCTACTACTCCATCTGCCCATCCCTGTCATTCAGTAATAATTACAGAAGCTACCCCGACACAAACCTCAGTAAGTATTTGTTTTGTTGGCTTTCAGTTAGTTGAATCACACAAAACAAGGAGTTGCAATGCTCACATTGGTCAAATGTCACATACTTTGAGCAGCTTTAACTAAGGTTCCTCTGACCTTGGTCATTTTCAGTTTGGGATCAAAGCTAATACAAATAAAAAAAAAATCAATGGGAATTCTGTGCATGAGTCAAGGGCAGCATATGGCTCTAAATACTGAATCTTTTGGATTACTGAAACAGGATTGTAACCTTTAAACCCTAAAGTCAAAATTTCAATGCACTTTTGATGAAAAAAGAGTGAAGTCTGTATTGGGCAGAGATGGACTATATCCCAAAGGTGGCCTGAACCTCTTCTGAAATTAAATCCAAAATATTTTTTTAAAGATTATTTACATAGCCACTCCAATTATTTTATTAATAAATATCCATGTAAATCTCATAGGGCAGATAACTCTCCAGTTGTTTAAGTGTACTAGAGTTTCTTAACTCTTCAGCTACATTCCCATGTAAAAATCCCATTCATATTTGTTGACAATAATTTGTTTGTTACTCAGTTCTGTTTAGTCATCAACAAAAACCACAATGGAGTAACGGACACACATGTTGGAATAGCCAAGATATAGTTCTTTTGCCTCTGTGCCCCTAAGTTGCCAGCATTTTCAAGAGAAACATTATCAATGTTCTGTTTTATTACTGTAACCCTTCTGCCCATCAGAGTTGGCAGCAACAAGGGCCGGGTTCAGTATCCAGGGGTTCCATTCCAATAGCACAATACAAAAACCGGCTCGAGCCCCCACCCAGTGACCTGGGACAACCATATACCACTCTTCTAGGTGTCTGTAAGAGACAATACTTCCCCTCTCGCAAGCACAGAGTCTGAGTGTACCAAAGCCTTTTAATAACAGGGATAAACAATGTGGCATTATATTGGGGAAACACCACAAACAAGGTTAATAAACCAAACCATGAACCAGAAGCCCCCCTCCCAGCAACTAGGCCGTGGCCTTCCCTTTGGCTCTTGAGTTCCACAACCCCAAAAGTCACTCAATAGCCCCAAAAGTCCAACAGCCCAAGAGTCTCTGTTCTTGGTCAGTGCAGAGTTCAAAAGTCAATTGGCAGAGTCTTACCTCCAGCCTGGGTGGAATTGGAGGGTAGGGCACGGGGCACCTTACGTGGTCCGAGGCCAACTGCACCGCCTCTCCGTGAGGTTCCGCTGCAGCTCTCACCGCAATCGGCTCTGCTCCGCTCCGCTGGCTGTCCCATGAACCGCTCTGCCCGTTGATCCGCTAGCTGCTCTGCTAGCCGACACACAGACAGCTGTGCCGCGCCGGTCACTCTGCCCGCAGCACCAACGCCTCCGCTAGTCGACAGACGGCTCTGCCGCACCGGTCACTCTGCTCGCAGCACCAACGCCTCCGCTAGTCGACAGACAGCTGTGCCACGCCGGTCACTCTGCCCGCAGCACCAACAACTCCGCTAGCCGTCCTGCTAGCCGACACACAGACTGCTCTGCTGTACCAGCCACTCTGCACTTTTCTCAGGCCCCCCTGCTTAAGACAGTGCTCAGTGATTTCTTTAGCTCTTAGGTGATTTCAGCTCTTAAGTGATTTCAGCATACAGTAGGGGAGCCTTAGTACAGGTGCACCAGTGAGCCCAAAGCAATTTCCAGCTCAGCAGCCTGAAACCAGGCTCCTAATGGAAGCAAAAAATCAATTCTGACATTCCACAGTGGAGAGAGGCAGGGTGCAATAGGCCTGGGAGGCTCTCAGACAGAGCCCTCACCAAAAGATATAGGTGCTTGTCCACTACCTCTCTCAATGTCACAGTGTTCTGAAACGCATGGCCCTTGCCCACTGAGTGCTACCTAGATGATGGCGAGTCCCTCCATCATAACAAGGGCCAAGTACATGTCCATAGTCCTTCATTCACATAATCACAGTAACATCACTTTATCATTCCTGCCCCAATAACATGGAAACTGGGGCTCCCTCATCAGCCGAAGTGGCCATGTGGGCTGCTGTGGGCTCAGGCTAGGCGCAGTGGGTGTGTCTATGCAAATTGATCAGCCCCAGAATTATTTTCTAAGACTCACTGCAATTCCCATAGTTCGCCACCAGATGTCAGAATATATCTCATTCCTGACACTGCTTACATTACAAACATTTCATCTGTTCCCCTAAGCATCAAGAGTCTGCCTCTGATGCCTCCTGACAACCCTCTGGGGCCATCAGCTGCTCTTGCCTCTGTGAAGCAACATATTTTCATACCCAGGGTGTTTGGTAATGGAAGATATAAGCTTCCAAATCAAGTGACTTTAAGTCTTTACAAATAAATGGTTAAATTGTGCTTTTAACACATTAGCCATGTAAAGAGAAGACTGAGTGACCAGAGCAACCAAGCAGGAGTGATGGGGCATTCTGCTGGTGCAGTGCAAAAAACATCACATTACTTTGAACACTTTCTGTTCTGATTCAGCAGCAGCTGAACAATCACATAAGATATAGGACAGACAGGATGCAACCAAAAGAAAATTCCTCCTGACATCTCCAAAATGCTTAAAATATGTTAAAGAGCTAGGTATCTGATGAGCCCCGAATAGCTGTAAGGGGGAAAAAACCCCACAACCTTCCTAACACCCATAAAGCATAATAAACAGAAATGGAAAATAGCACAGTACTCTGAACACCACTGTTGCTTCATTGACAATGATTTATAATTTCCTTCTGATCACTAGCCCCACTTGACTCCTCAGTAAGGTGTGTATTTTTGAGGGATGATGCCAAGTACTCCACTGCTTATAGAGGTGACTCTTGGTATTTCAGTGTAATGATGTGAGAATGGTGGACACATTTCTCCATGCTTTTGGCTGAGACATATGGAAGCAGGAGTGTACCTGCCACAAGTTGCCAAACAAATTTTGTGGTGCATAGTGGGAAATATCCATTTCTCAATAATAGCAAACAAGTAGCATAGCTCAGGAAACATTCACTCAATTCACCGCATGTTTCCAAATATCCTAGTCATGAGCAGTTCATATAAGAGGCTTAGGGAGGCTTAGCCTCCCCAAAATAACTTGCCCAAATAATCAGGGGAAAAAAAGACCGGCCATGAAGGGGGAAAAATGCTGGATGCGTGTCACCTTCCTTTGAAGGCTCATCATTTGCATTGCTTTTCACTTCCCTGATGTGGCAGGAGGCGCCTCTCTTCTTTTTCCTGCCTATACAGATGGCTGCCACCACTGCATTCAAAATCTGGCACCGGTACCGATTTACTAGAGATTTTGAATGAGGTTTGGAAAACAGGTTGATGGCAGCCCACTGCCTTTGCATATGAGTCCTCCTCTATATCATTTAGTTTAGTGAATACAAGGCAAAGCTATGAAGTAGCGTCCCCAAACAAATGACTCACGTACCACCTATGGCCTTAAGGTGTCCTGTATCCTCACATCTGCATCTTCCAGCAGTTTCTCTACTATTTTACCAGCAGCCAAGGATCTCAGATACATAATAATATGAAATATAAATGTCTGACAAGATACAAAAAAATTATTCCCAACACCTCTAAAAGATCACAAAGATGTTGGCCAAATGGCTCTATGAATGGTTCATCTCAAGCATCATCTGGGCCACAAATAAAATCTAACCATGCTTAAGAAGCATCATGCTGATAGTAAAAAAATATGACTGAGAATTCTGCAATCTGTACATTCAGTGTTGCTGCATCAATGCAGAATTGTGGGATCCCCAGAGCCAATAAATCAACAGACCCCCAGAAAGATAGAATAATCTGAGTGCCAATAGTTATTACAGTCATTTAGTCTGACTCAACTCCCTTGGCTGTCATCAATCTATCCATGCAGTTACATGAACTGACATTCAGAAGACACAGGTACCTACGTTTTCAAAAGTAGCTAGTGATTTTGGTTGCCAAAGACACTTTAGCGATGCTGAATTTTCAAAAGGAGCATGCTCAGCACTTTAAAAAAATCAAGGCCCTTCTAGAGGGATTCAAACTGAGTAGCCAAAAACGCAGGCAGCCAAAATCACTAGCACCTTTTGAAAACTTAAATCTACACGTGTCTTATGAATGCTAGTGCATGTGGCTGCATGGATAAATCTTCACTTTCGAAAATTTAGGGTATAATGTTTAGAATAAGAAATCATTAATGTGTGGGTCCCTCACATATGGTATTTAAAAATCAGTATGACGACAGAACTCCTTCCTTATTTCTTTTCTTGGCGAGGTGTGCGATTTTAAGGGATGATGCCAACTACTTTTCTTCTCTGTTCTTGAGTCTTTATGCTAAAAGGTGAATCTTTTGACATTTCAGTGTAGTGATGAGAGGAGTGTGGATACATTTCCCCTTGGTTTCACGTGAGATATGAGCAAACGAGATTGTATCCTTCAAAAGTGGAGGGGTGTCAGTGTTGCAAATGTCATTTTTATGGTAGAAAGGCCTTTTAAAAAGAGGAAGTTTTCTAAAGCATTTCCCAGAAACAGGATTTACCCAATCTCTTCTGGAAGATTGTTCCATAACCTGATCTTCTCAACTAAGAATGCAGAATCCAGGCACACAATAGACTGGGAAAATTACCTCTGGAGAAGATCAGAGATATAAGACTGTTATATTTATGGCTGAGAGGGATCTCAGGCCTCAAACCCAGGCCCACAAGCACCACTCAGGCCATAACTGCCACCCAGCAGCTCACCTGAGTAATTAGGGAATGGTCCAGGGAAAGGCCAGCTTGCAGAGGGCTCTGCCCCCAAAGCTCCTGATTGGGAGAAAAAATCCAGCTGCCCTGATTGTCTGAGTACTATATAAACCAGGAAGTAACAACAGGAAGTTGTCTGAGCAACTAGAGGAATCATTGGCTGGTGGTGACTATGAATCCCACCAGCTTACCTGACTAGTGAGCCCTGTATTCCTGACTGCTCCCAGTTCCTGCTTCCCTGCCTGCTCCCGGTTCCTGTCCTCCCACTGCAGATCCCATCTACTCCCTGTTCCTGCTGATTTGCCCTTAATTCAGGCCTCTGCTCCTCCGCCTTACTCCTGATACTGTCTCTGACCCTTGGCCTGGCACCTGATACTGTATCTGACCTTCGACCTGGTATCTGAGACTTTCTTTGATTTTGACATCTGTTCTCACTAGGGTTGCCAACAGTAGCATATTACAAGGAATGTGTCTTATTCTTCTCTGTACAACAAGATAATGAGAAATACCCCTGATGAATGTAGGTGAGTGCTTCTTCTTCTTAATAATAAATAATAAGAATAAGAATACTGAGAGGAGGGGTGGGGCATGGGTGCTAAAAAAACAGACCCTTATTTTTGAAATGTTGTTGTTCATCCTTTGAGTTCGAAGATGACCAGGATATCATGGATTGGTTTAGTTTATGTGAACATGTGAGTAGCTGATCAGTCCAATTTAAGTTTTGATCTGTCTCTGGATAAGAAATGCCACTATGGGTCACTTGATTAACAGTGGACATGCTGCTGTTGTGAGACTTATGCTACTAGCGCTTCTGGTCTGCCTCAGCAGTTCTCCTCTGCTTATAGCATGTAGCTCCATTATGGGCAAAACTTTGTCAGGTAAACAATCATGAGCGAGATCTTCCCAAAACTCTGGGTCTATGTTGAAATGCTCAAGGATAACTTGAGGGAGTCCTTGAAATGTTTCTCCTGGCCTCCCTGAGAGCACTTTCCTTCCTTTATCTCACCATAAAAAATCTTTGGCAGTCCCTCATCTGACACCCTTGTGACATGGCCTGCCTACCTCATCTGTGATTTCATCTTCATTTCATTTTTGAAATACAATGTTGGCAACCCTAGTTCTGACCATTAGGCCTGACTCCTGCTCTGACCACTATGCATGATTGTCCATACCCCGGTTATTGCAGCTGACTAAAGCAAAAGGTAGAGGTTTAATTAGAAGTCTGACATTCTAAATAGCAGCAGAAAGCTTATGAAAAACCATCTAGAAAAAAAAACCATTGAAATCACAGCTTAATAGATTTTAACAGTTATTTCAAAATATTGTTTAAAATAAATTAAAGATTTGTTTTCTAGCAAATTGTGTGGGATCCTCTCTGAAGGTGAACAGGAGTTGTTACTAACATATAAATGCAGGGTTTTGAAAACAATTGCCTGGGGTTGCCTCTGTCTAATACTTTCTGGAAAGTCCTGAAAAGACAGAATTCTGGCCTGTGCTTGAACAGGAGTTAAGGTGAGGTGCAGGAAAAGGGAGTTTAATAGTAGTTGTACATTATTTACCCCCCATCTCTGTCATTATAGTAACACATAGAAAAGGACTGCTTCGGCATCCAGAGGTGAGCTGCCATTTCTTTCACAGAATCATAGAATATTAGGGTTGGAAGAGACCTCAGCAGGTCATCAAGTCCAGTCCCCTGCTCAAAGCAAGACTAACACCAACTAAATCATCCCAACCAGGGCTTTGTCAAGCTGGGCCTTAAAAATGTCTAAGGATGAAGATTCCACCATCTCATTCAATGCTTCATCACCCTCCTAGTAAAATAGCACTTCCTAATATCCAACCTAAACCTGCCACACTGCAACTTGAAACCATTGCTTCTTTTTCTGCCACAAGTGAAAACAGCCTAGCTCCTGAAATAACTGAGGCGAAGTTTCAGTGATTAAATACATCATGTTTCATCTAGAAGGTGCACAATTTCAGCCTTTCCAACAGGACTGCTTAGAAGTAGTTTTGGGTTTAACTTGAGGGGAAAAAAACGGATTATCACTACTTTCTGAAAATTACTACACAGATGAAGAGTGTGGGACTTAAACTGGCAAGTTGGTATTTAGCCAGGACAGTTCCAGTAAATTGCTGACTTTGTAAAACCAGCTGGTAATATAGGATGCCAGTGCTCACTGCACCCATTTTTAAAAAGCCACATTCTCACTCACTCAGTCACACTAGTTCTGTGCTCCAGCTGATCAAATTCTAGTCTAAAAAAGGGGGCTTAAGTTAACAGTTAGAGACCACTTTAAAACAATAAAAACAAGAGTAAACAAACTGCTGTCACTCCTTGCTCATAAGGACTAACATCAGTGGGACCTACATGCAATCCAAAGCCCTGATTCATCACTAGCCCATTCTGAGATTTGCAGAGTCCAGGACAGTGGAAGGAAGCTGGCTTGTCACCAGGTGGCAGTTTGGCCAGTGGTGAAGTTTAGAACAGCCCCAAGGACTGCCTTAGATTGTGAGCCAACTACAACGGCCCTGTGGGTCACTGGAGAGTAATGACCCAGTCATGACTCTTTTTGCCTTTGGAACACCACTTGTGCCGTGGGCTCCTGTGGGGCGCTGGCCCTGCTTTTACTGAGAGGCCATTATGGCTGGCCAGGAGGTATTTCATGGCCCCTTTACACTAGCACAATCACAAACGGGCTCCAGGGTATGGATAAAGCTTCCTTATGTGAATACATCTCAGAGAAGAATTTAACCCTCTTTTCAATTAATAGTATTACCCAGTGCTCTTGAATGTGACATCTTCCTCTTTCTCATTTTCATATTTGAAACCCGGAATCATTCAGGGTTTGCTGCAACAAAATATGCAGCTGCTACTCTTGCTGTAGGAGACTAGGCAAGGCTGTAAAAGAAATCAGCTTTGAGTGCTTCCCCCTAACCTTTACAGGTTTCTGCAGCGTGTAAGACAGTGCATTCTGGGATGAACTAAGATCCCAGTCAATAAAGGACTCTAATCCTACCTGTACAGTAAGAATGTTCTGTTCCATTATGAGGCTAAACTCAGTACAAACAGTAAAATGGAATGGGAACACAGTGAGATTCTTGGAACTCGACTGTGTGGCCTTCAACTCAACTCAACTTTGAGTTATGATGCTTTAGCATCTGGAAACAGATGGCTGGACACAGGAATAGGCATCCAATTAACAGTGTCCTCTGTCATCCCCACCCCTCACTCCTCCTTGGTGTATGGACTACCTTACCCTCTCTCAGCTGTAATAATGTTCAGGCTCATTCAAACGAC
The DNA here is from genome assembly GCA_007922305.1 of Dermatemys mawii. Taxonomy (NCBI): domain Eukaryota; kingdom Metazoa; phylum Chordata; order Testudines; family Dermatemydidae; genus Dermatemys; species Dermatemys mawii. Next base: position 63,557,094 of record ML677326.1, read on the forward strand.
AATGAGTCTGGTTTGTTTGCTTGGACTGAAAGCAGCAACTCTGGTAAACAAGTCACAAAGGGTTAGATCTAGCACAGGACTTAGGCACCAACGTCCACCATTTAGACCCTGTTGAAATCCTCAAAACTCCTGCTCAGCTGCCCCCTCCCCTTGTAGGTGCCTACATTTCCACAGTTAATGCTCCCTGGGAAAGCTGTGTTTCTGTCAGTGAGCATGTGCACAGCTACCTCCATCTGGGCACCTAATCCCCAGCAGGATCCCCCACCTATGCTGACTACAGGATCAGGACACAAAGGCATGTTCAGAGCATATCTGACTCCTCAGAGAATAGCCAGGGCTAGATGGAGGAGGCGGAGGATGCCTCTCTTATAACATTTCGCCCAGTGATTAGGGCATTCACCTGGAATGTGGGACAGCCCAGTTTTGTCCCCTCCGTTCCCCTCTCCAGCCTGATGACAAAAGATTTGAACAAGAGGTTTCACTCCTCTCAGAGGAGTGCTTAACTCTGGGATATGGGACAGTCTGGGGTGTGGACCTCTCTCCGTCTCTGCTGTTGCTCTTTCAACTGTTTATAAATAATTCATATGCATTGGGCCAGAGAGTTGGAGTAACTCTATAGTCCACTTCTTAGGGCAGGGGTGGGCAAACTTTTTGGCCCAAGGGCCACATTGGGGTTGAAAATGTGTATGGAGAGCCAGATCAGGGAAGGTTGTGCCTCCACAAACAGCCCGGCCCCACTCCCTATCCAACCCCCTCCCATTCCCACCCCCTGACTGACCCCCTTAGAATCCCATGCTCTGAACATGTCCCTCTTGTCCCCTGATTGCCCCCTCTGGAGACCATCCACCCTAACCACCACCCCCAGGACCCGATCCCCTGTCTAAGCCCCTCTGCTCCTTGTCCCCTGACTGCCCCCTACAGAGACGCCACAGACTAACGGGGCGCGCAGGGCGCTACCCCCTTCTCAACTCCCCCTGCTCCGTCTGCCCCAACCCAATCCACACTGCTGCCTCCTGACAGACCCCCCACCCTGCGACTCCCATGCCCTATCCACACACCCCCCATCCTCTTCCCCTTCCTGCTCCCGGCCCAGAACCTCCACCCCATCCATCAGCCCCTCTCTTCCCTGATGGCCCCCAGGACTCCCTGTCCCTTAACCAACTCCCCCACTCTCCCACACCCGCTTACCACGCTGGTGCCCCTGCCAGCGTTGCACATGTTGCATCACTCTCCCAGAGGAGCGGGCAGCCCTGCACGGCGCGCTGTGCGCCGGGAGAGCAGGGGAGGGGCCGGGAGCAGCCTCCCCTGCCGGGAGAGGGTTCATGAATTCCATGTGTAGCTTGGCACCTCCCTCCAGCCTGGACTTAGACACTTAAGTCCCTTTGAGAGATTGTGGCTTAGGATCCACCGCTCTCTTCACCATCTTCTATTGGCTAGCTCAGGCAGTTTTCTGCTTAGCATGCTAGCTTTTGCAGTTCCTATTTCAAAACCCCTCTCCTCCCCCAGGCATTGTGTAGGTACCTAGGCACTTAATTCAGGGCTGTAGATTTCACTGGGTGGCAAAGCATGCAGAAGTAAGGTGCTGCAATACTGAGCATTAACAATGCGTAAGTGTTTTTGCGGATCTAACAAAATGCCAAAGGGGAACCTCCCTCTGACCCAGCCAATTGGAGCTCTGCTAGACTGGTGTCAGCGTGCAGTTATTCTTGGCACATTTTACAGTTGCTGGAGTAAAGTTTACAGGACACATTTTTGTGTGTGGTGTTCTAGATGTAAAATTTTAATGTACTGAACACAGAGAAATAATTAAGACCTGTTACTTACTCACAAGTATCCACTTGGAATTCTCTCCTGTTGGAGCAGAACTAGTTTAAGCCATCTGTCCAGCTTGGCCTATAGGAAATACATGAGAAAAAATATTTTATACATGCAAATGGTCTGACCACCAGCATCCTGGTTTCTATACAGAAATCATCATTATGATTAAAAAATTACCTGAACATAATTTTCATTTGCATTCACAAAGTTTTAATTTTAAATGAAGCTTCTTAGACATTTTGAAAACCTTATTTATGGTTTAGTTTATATACAACAGTTTAGTTATACAATATAGAGATTTCCATGAAAATTGAGCCTAGCAAAACTTTTCATTACTACGTATGATGCAAGGGTCTCAAACACACGGCCCCTGCGGTTATTTCCTGAGGCCCACCAAGTTTCCCAAACTCCCCCTGCCTCTCCAGCACGCCACATTCCCACTCCTCTGCCTACCTCTAGGCCAGGGGTGGGCAAACTGTGGCCCGCAGACTGAATCCGGCCCCTCAGGGCTTTGGATCCAGCCAGCAGGATTGCCCCCTGTGGCACCACAAGCTCCGCACCGCTCCCTGAAGCGGCCATCACCGTGTCCCTGCGGCCCCTCGGGGGAACGGCAGGGGCAGAGGGCTCCGTGCATTGCCCCTGCTTCCAGGCACAGTCCCCCGCAGCTCCCATTGAGCAGGAACAGGAAACCGTGGCTGATGGGAGCTTCGGGGGAGGTACCTAGAGGAGTGGCAAGAGCAGCACATGAAGTCCTGTGCACCCCACCCCCACCCCGGGGCCCCAGGGAAGAGGTTGGAATGGGGGCAGGGAAAGGGTGGGAAGAGGCAGAGGCTGGGCCTCATGAAAGAGGTGGAGTGGGGCAGAGCTGGGGGCAGCAAGGGAAGCATCAGCGACGCTTCCCTCAGGCCAATGTGGCCCTCGCGTGGCCCTTGTGGTCATTTGAGTTTGAGATCTCTGGTATAATGCATGTGTTATGCTTATAAAAGCACACAAGATCTTTTTATAGGGAAGAAGGCAACACACCACATTTATTGAGAATACAGCAATTAGCATATACTTTTCAGTCACACACACACCATGCACACAGTCCCACCAGTCAATGTTTATAGTTACCAGTCCAGAGGCCAGCCAGATTGGTCACTGAGGGAAGCCGGGCTCTCTTGGTTGCGATCCGATACTCCTGGAGTTGTGGCAAGATGAATCCAAAGTTCCATGGCAAAGTACCCTGTTCTTATCATCCTTTTTCTCCGCTGAAGTCTATGGATTTTTGTGTGTCATTTATGACCGGTTACTCCTTAGCTGATATTATCTTTTGACATTAACACTCCAAAGCACCTCCGAGAGGGTCATCTGTAGGGGTGCAAGCCTCCACCACAGTGTCGTCAATCTGCTCTTTCTCAATTATCAATGCGGGTTGATAGTTCTTGGTGTCATTAAGTCTCTTCACTCCTTCTTCCTTGACCATCTGACTTTAACAATGGCCTTCACATCTTATCTTTTCCTGATGCATACACTCCTCATTCACACAAATAGTCTTTTACAGAGACCTTCAAAGGTATACAAAGAGCAGTGTTTTATGTTGAACAAAAAAGGCATTGTAAATTAAATTTTACTAATTTTGTGACCAAAATAGTTCACATTGGGGCCCGGGCCTTCAACATGCCTCTAATCTCATTAACCTAAACACAATACAAGATCCTGTCACTTACTATACTTAAAACAAAGAAATGTACATTTAACTAGAAGGCCTACTTTATAATGCATATAGGAAACCATAGTAAATATTATAACTTATCCTAAAACAGAGGATAACCATAATCAGCCATAAGGACTGTTCTGGTCTGTTCCCGTCTTAACATCAGTACAGACACTGGCAGTCTGTCAGTTGCGTTTCTGCCAGTGTCCCAGAGGGTCATTCCTTTCTGCTATTCAAAAAGGGTGACTAGCAGGATGATCAAATCATATATTAATACATTTGATACATGCTACATTATTAGAACTGTCAATCATTAATTTACCTCTAATACAAATATAAAATCCTACTCCTACACATGCTCTAATCCAGCAGTTCTCAAAATTTAGCAACCCAAGGACCACCATTTTGAGTTACAATTTTTCGCAGACTCCCAAGTCCGCTGCTCAGCCCCCATTCCTGCAACTCCACCCTTTCCCCCAAAACCCCACCCCATCTCTTCCTGTCACCACTCTACCCCTGTCCTTCCTCTTCCCCACCACCTCCCTAAGCACCCCATCCATGATCCCCCCCAGCGCCTCCTGCCCACCACTGAACAGCTGTTCCCTAGCATGCAGGGGGGGGGGGGGGGGGGGGGAGGTATTGATCAATGAAGACAGCAGCACCAGACATGATTCCATGCCTCCCCTGAGCGTGCCCCGTCCCCACTCCGCCATCTCCCTCCCAGCACCTCCTGCACACTGCTGAACAGCTGTTCCCCAGCATGCAGGAGGCGCTGGGAGGGAGAGGGAGGAGCTGATCCTTGGGGCCTACAGACCCCTTGGAGTACTCTCCCTGACCCCCAGGGGGTCCTCAGACCCTAGTTTGAGAAACGCTGCTCTAATCATTTATGCATTTCCTCTTGTTTTGTTTTATTATCAATAAAATCATGAATAAAAGTCATATTAAATTACAATGCTTGATGATGATTCTCCTAACAACTTTTGATCTTTGGGCACGAAAAAGTACTTTGACAGATCAGTTCTGTCACAAAACATCAGTATATAAACTGGTGTGCTAGTAAATTCACATCAGAAGCAAACGTTCCATGTGTTCAATGAGTATTTTGTAATTTCCGTAGCTTGTAGTGCCCTTTGCAGTTAACCGTCACTTGCAATTATTAGTTTGTTTTAAGTCAAATAAAGATTCAATAACTCAAGGTTAGGCAAATAAGGGAAAAGGTTGATGCAATATTAATAACCCAATCAGCCATTTGTACTTTGTGGGAGGAATAAAGTTCAAGGTCTTACAAACAATTGATTTGTAAAACGTAGTGAAGAAAGGTACTACTCAAAAGAATTTTTTTTCAAATGCTGCTTATGACTAGCCTTCTAAATACAATGGGCTGTTGTCTCTTCTCAACATTCCTATCGTTATTTCCAAAGTATATTCAGAAAGATACCCTCACAGTTGTTACCAAAACTCCCTTCTTCCCCCAGTTAAATACATCCATAGCAATGAAAACTGTACCTACAAAGACAGACCTTAAATAGATGCACACATTTGTAGACTTTTCAGCACTCTGCCAAGCTATTATTTTGGAGGGGGAATCTCATTTCCGTCTCTTAATAACTGCTCAGGATCTGTGTTGCAGTGACTCTCTCTCCAGCTGAGGAGAGCTGGCTGCCTTTCCTTCCCAAACCTATGTATGCCACTCAAAAGCCACGAGGAAGGAACTAGAAGGATATACAGCACTCCCATCCCTCCCACAGGGCTGAGCACATGATGCAGCTTTTTTTGTAACACAGTCAGTATGGCTGACCAAGAGGAGAGACTGGCTAGGGCTCAGGACATGAACTCTGATAATTTTGCACTACCAGACTGGCTGGTCCAGTATTTGTATTTATCTTCAAATGTTTTGTAATCTCTTTTTCCTCCTCTGTTATTGATTAATCCCATAGGATAAAATCAACCCCTGGAAGAGTAACATGAGTGCATCTTGTCCATTCAGTTTTGTTCACTATTTTCCATGATGTGTCAACATTTGCCGTGTTAAAAAGCACCACCCTAACTTTTCTTTTTTTTTTTAATCATCATTCAGTTTGGCCAATCACAAATTCTTAATCTTCCACATTCTTCCTTTTTCATTCAGATTTCATATATTTCTCAAAACTGAATCAAGAACTTCCCTTGTCAAGAGCTCATTTTACGCAGTCTGGCATATGACTGGGAATCAGACATTCTGAGTTCTATTCCCAAACGTGCCACTGACTTGATATGTCATCTCAGACATGTAAATGCTTCCCTGGGCTTTATTTCCTCTCTATATAAATTTCTCTATCTGTAGGTTCTTTTAAAAACAAATTTGGAATAACTTTAATTTATTCATGTTTGTAAAAGCCATAGAGGTCTTCAGATTAAGAGTGATATAAAATGCAATTATTTATTATACTGCATAAGTAAAAAGTCCTTTTATTATGTCCACAGATGTAAGAGCGTGTGTTTTCTTTTGTAATAGAAAGACCTGAAATGCACAGTAGATCTGCAAATCCATTTGATCCTCAGCAGCCCATAGGAACAGTTTCAAAATATTGTCACAGTAACAAGGTGACAAGAACAAAAATATTTTAGAATGCCTATGGCCACGGTCACAACAAATAGGTTGTAGAATTGTCTGAAATATGGGCAAGTATTTTGCAAAAACAAAACTGTCCCTGTTTTTGGTCCAGGAATTTTAAAATTCAAAATATATTGACCAGTGGCAACATCACCCTTACTAAACAGTCAGGCACATCCACAGATGCAGTGCACTCCCTTGATGGAACTCTAGTGGGGAGATGTTGGAGGGCTAAAACACAAATACCCTAAGCAGAACTAATATAATTATTATTCTGTAATATTATATTATAAGAACATAAGAATGGGCCCTACTGGGTCAGCCCAAAGGTCCATCTAGCCCAGTATACTGTCTTCCAATAGTGGCCAGTGACAGGTGCCCCAGAGGGAATGAACAGAACAGATAATCATTAAGTGACCCATCCCCTGTCACTCATTCCCAGCTTCTGGAAAACAGAGGCTAGGGATACCGTTCCTGCCCGTCTTGGCTAATAGTCATTGATGGACCAATCCTCCATGAAAGTATCTAGTTCTTTTTTGAACCCTGTTATAGTCTTGGCTTTCACAACATCCTCTGGTAAAGAGTTGTTCAGGTTGACTATGTGTTGTGTGAAGAAATACTTCCTTCTATTTGTTTTAAACCTGCTGCCTATTAATTTCATTTGGTGACCCCTAGTTCTTGTGTTATGAGAAGTAGTAAACAACACTTTCTGATCTTTCTCTACACCAGTCATGATTTTATAGACCTCAATCATATCTCCCCTTAGTCATCTCTTTTCCAAGCTGAAAAGTCCCAGTTTTATTAAATCTCTCCTCTTACGGAAACCGTTCCATACCCCTAATCATTTTTGTTGCCCTTTTCTGAACCTTTTCCAATTCCAATATATTTTCATTATATGCTATAATTTGGTCAGCCATGTGCTTAAGCTCCTCGATCTTGACTTCCACTTCCTATTCTAAAATATTGCTAGATTGCCTATCACTATATTGCACAAGCATTGGCTGATGAGTGAATCCTGAAGTCATCCCCTTGTAGACTGAAGCAGGGAGGGCAGGTCCCCAGTCTGTTCGTGATTGACTTCATGCTTATAAACCCTGAATGTTTCATTCATCCAAAATTTTGCCATTTGTCCAAGAATTCATGCCAGACACAGGATATTAGTTATTCTCCCCTTCTTGTTCCACTCATTGGGGAGCAAATACAGTACCATGTCATTTAGGCTATATCTACACTGTGAGCTAGGGCTGTGATTCCCAGCATGCACAGAGGTACTCTCATTGAGCTAGCATGCTAAAAACAGAAGTGTAGCCATGGTAGCTTGAGCAGTAGCAGCAGCAGCACAGGCTAGCAACCCTGAGTACAAACCTGCCTGAACCTCATAGGTACATATTTAGGGTGAAGTCCATGCTGCTGCTACCACTGTCTATGCAGAGGTGAATTAAGGTTTCGTGAGGCCTGGGCCAGAGCAAGTGGGGGGGGCCCTCCCCACCACTTCCATGGGCAGTCCCACCCCCATTCCGCCCCTTCCGCATATGGCCCCACACCCGTCTGCCCCTTCCCCCACAGGGTGCTGTGGTTTCTCCCACGCACCCTGCCCAACACTTCTGCCAGGGCTTCAGGCTTCCTCTGCCCCATGGCAGATGTCTGCTGGGACAGGGCACCATTTTTTTCAGACCCCCCAATTGGCCAGGGTCCCTGGGCACAGGCCCCGTCAGCCCATTGGCTAATTGGCCACCGTGCCCATGTTACTACAGCTACACTACTATTTTCAGCATGCCAGCTCCATGAGAGTTAGTGTGACAAGAACTGAGAATCACACCCCTAGGTCATAGTACAGATCTAACCTGACGTGACACAATGCAAATAGTGGGTAGACAAAGCAAATAATAATTTGTGAACTTCCCATAGCCTGAAAACCATTTGTGCAAACTTAAATATGAACAACATACATATAAAAAATTCAGTTTTCAAAGTATTTTCTAAAAAATATAAGGCTCAATTCATAAAACATTTCCACTGATTATTTCTGTGCCTCTGTTGTAGTACAATGATATAGTTTGACCATGATAGTTAGTTAGCTTGCTCCTCCTGGTATATTCCTAAGATTTTAGTTTAAAGAACAGAATGAATTTCCAGAAGGTAAATAAAAAGAAAACATGTAGGGAAAAAATAAGAGATAATCAGTTTAATAAACCAAATAAACTGATTCCTCCTTCTTTTAGGGCTTAGATATGAAGAACATTGATCACCTTGTAGGAGATTTTTTTAGAAAGATTAATTGAAGACCACAAGGCAAATGTCTAATTTTAGACAGCTCACAGTTCATATTGCTTTCTCTCATCAGATGTGCATAAAAAAAGTGATGTTTCAACCCAGTACAGAGGAGCCATGCAATTCTCCAGTGAGGGCTAATGTGAGTTAAATGATGCAGTGGACCTTAGGTGGGCCTTATGCATTAGAATGCATTTCACTGCGAATGAATAGACCAACATTACCTCCCCAGTAATGTATTGGACATAAATGAGAGGAGCCTTATTGTTAGGTATTAATATGATAACACAAATGCAGTTCTAGATTTTCCCCAGCAGATGGCCTCATTTGTGACCAATAATCAGTACTCTTTACAAGAGGTACAGCAATTACTAAAGAGCCTTGTAAAACAATAGATTTTATCTCTAACAATAATAAGGACCTGAGGTGATTAAAAACAGAGCTTAATTATGTTAAATAGTTTCTGGTGACCTGTTGCCAGTCTGGCACCGCAGCGCCCCTTTGTGGCGGGCTGAGGTGGGGTGTCGGACCCTAGCCACTCTCCAGTCTCCATGCCCATCTTCCTGCGGGCGTCCAGAGGCAGCCTAATGGCCTGTCTCCGTATAACTTCCTTCACCTCAGGGAAGTGTGGACAATGGCCAGAGTCCATATAGCTTTCCCGAATCTCAGGGTAGTGTGGCCTGATAGCCAGAGTCCATATAACTTGCCCAATCCTTTTTGTTTTCTCTCCACTGCTGCCTGATTGTGTATTTCAGGTTCAAATGACATGTGTAGTTGACTGGTCAGTTTATATCTCTGGTGTTCATAACTCTGAGGTTCTACTGTATGTCTGCTCTCAGTATGTCTGAGTTATGCTGATAATTTAATTGCTTTATATTGTTAGCAGCTAGACGTTGTATTACACATTACTAGAAAAATGTGACCTCACTCCTCCTAGGGAAATGATGGAATTATGGTATAGTAAAATATAGATCATCCTTGTAATGGGAAAGCTTTCACGCCATGTACATACATAAGAAAAGTGCCAGAAAGAGGAGAGTGATTTAGAGGTGGGCTCAACTGCCAGCAAGCCAAAATATTTAACCAGATTCTTTGAATATTAATCTGATCCTAAGTTTGGAATACGTTAATGTTTTATTGTAACTTTGCCTCAATAAAAGGTTTCAAATAATAAATACAATAAATAGTACATAAATAATTAATAACAATAATGAAGAAACCACACAATTAATTTCCAAATAAACATGTTTACTAACTATGTAAATATATAAGTCTAGCTACATATTATATATATATATATATATATATATATATATATATATATATATATACTGCTTCTCTGTAAGTTCTGGTGGCTTCTGCTATAGAAATGGAGGCCCATTAGAGGTCTCCCACACTGTTTAAAGGTATAGTATTCTGTTCCTGTAGACTCCAGGAACATTACTTTGCAGTGTCTCAAATGAAGCAAATTGTTATTATACACTGAAATTATTTATTCAAAAAGAAAACTATTTGTGCAGAAGTACAGTGCCTCACGTACAAAGACTGACTCTCCACTGTTACATGCCCAATATTATATGTACTTAACACTATATGCATGATCCTGCCATAAAAATTAATCTTTTCTTTTCCTTTGTAGCTCATGTTATTTAGAAAGCAACGCATAGCAACGCAGGCAGGCAAATTGCCCAGTGCGGTGTGCCATCTAATATACCCACCCCTTTAGTTTTCTATAAAAACCATTAACTAGCAATGATCAACAATGAAAAGGAAGCTTTATGTACTCGTTCCTCCCTTCTGAAACTACAAACAGCTTAATGGATCAGTTTGGGAAATATATTGGATTTGATGCCAGAGGTATGTAACAAGAAATATTATAATGCAGTATCTTATACTTTACCTTTACTTGCCTTATAATAGATTTTTAGCATCTACAACCAAAATGGGGATGAGGAATAATCTCTTTTCATTTGGAAGCTTGCTCCAAAGTTTTATTCACGTCTGGTGAGAATACACAAAGAAGAGGAGAGAAACAAGCAATGTAATGAAAATTTAATGTGATGAGTGTGACAAATGAAAATAGGTGTTTAGAAATACTAATAACTTATCTTTTAATGCTACAGTTTTAACTAGACAATGCCCCCAATAAGTGATGGCACTATTTAATAATTGGTAGATTTTAAGGCCAGGAAGGAGGGACTATTGTAATCATGTAGTCTGACCTCCTGCATAACATGGGCCACACAATCTCCCTGAATTAATTCCTGCTTTAGGTCCAATACCTGTGGTTGAATTAGAATGTATCCTTTGGAAAAAACAGCCAATCTTCATTTTTAAAATTTTCCAGTGATGGACAATCCACCACAGCCTTTGAAAAGTTATTCCAATGGTTAATTACCCTCACAATTAAAAACGTGTGCCTTATTTCATGTCTGAATTTGTCTGTTTTTAACTTCCAGCCACTGGATCTTCTTATACCTTTGTCTTCTAAATTCAGAAGCTCTTATCAGATTTTTGTTCCCTATGTAGGTACTTCTGAGCAAATAATATCTTCTCTTTGATAAGCTAAACAGACTCCGGGAACTCTATCACTATACGGCGTGTTTTTCCAATCATTTAATCATTCTCATGGCTCTTCTGTGAACCCTCTCCAATTTTTCAACGTCCTGCTTGGTGTGGACATCAGAACTGGACAAGTTATTCCAGTAGCAGTTGCACCATTGGCAGATAGAGAGATAATATAACATCCCTATTGCAAATTAATATTACCTGTTTTATACATCTAAGGATCACAATAGCCCTTTTGGCCACAGCATTGCACTAGGAGCCCATGTTCAGCTGATTATCCATATGATTCTCAAGTCTTTTTCAGAGTCACAGCGGCCCAGAATAGAGTCCCTCCAACCTGTAAGTATAGCTTACAGTCTTTGCTCCTAGGTGTATGATCTTACATTGAGCCATATTGAAATTCATATTGTTCGGTAGTGCCCTGCTTACCAAATAATCCAGATCTCTCTGTATAGTGACCTGTCCTCTTCATTCCTTATGACAACCCCAATCTTTGTGTCATCTGCAAACACTGTCAGTGATGATTTTATGTTTTCTTCCAAGTGACGGATAAAAATGCTAGATAGAATACATTCCAGAACCAGTCCTTGTAGGACCCCACTTGAAACTCATCCTGCTTATGATGATTCTCCATTTACAATTGTATTTTGAGCTTTATCAATTGGCCACTGTTTAATCCATTTAATATGTGTCATGTTGAGTCTGTATTGTTCTAGTTTCTTAATAAAAAATGTCACATGGTACCAAGTCAAAAGCCCCATAGAAGTCTGTTAGATCAGTATTATTGCCTGTATCAACCAAATTTGTAATCTCATCAAAAAAGGATATCAGGTTAGCCAGGATCTATTTTCCATAAATTCATGTTGATTGGCATTACTTTTACTGCTCTCTTAATTCTTTATTAATTGAACCCCATATCAATCATTCCATTATTTTGTTAAATAGCATTAACACTTATGTTGTTTTACACACACAGAAACAAATCTCAAAACACATTACCTGTGATGAATTACATACTTGCTACTTCCTTTCAATACATCACAAATGAAAATATTCACATTGCAAATATATCATCAGGCAGGTTGTTCTAACATATTTAGACATTACTGTAGGATGCCCAGTTACCATAGTGTTCTAAAATTAGAGTATTTTCATGAGAAATCTGTAAGTAACAAAGACAGTCCTGAAACCCTTACTCACATAATGAGATAGGGCTGAAGGAGCAGGCTCTAAGATACTTGGTAACATCATGTATTATTACAAAAGTATCTATATGAATATATTCAGAACTATGTGTGCTTATTGTGGTTGCTATGTACAGTACTGGAATTGCATGTTACATATTTGCACATGCCATATAAAACACTATTTTGATGAATAAAGTAGCTTGAGTTTTGTCAGAGTATGTCTGTCATATGATATATAGGTGAATGCTACCGTACATACTAAGCACTCCCCTAGCCAGTGCAGCAAGTTGGAGCAGAGATACAGGCAGCAACATGGCCTCCATTAGAAGGACTCTTTTGCAGACTTGGCTGGGGCTCGATTGCTTATTGTCACCTGAGGGAAACAGATGTAGACACGTGTTATGAATTCACTTTGCTTATGCTCAGGGGAGCAGATCCAGCTACCATTGACACCAGTTGCAACATACATGTGTGGTGATTTGGGGAGAAGTTAAACCACCACTTGCTTGTGGTGGTGAGGTCTGAAGTCCCATATGTTAGCTGCACATCTCTCCAAGAAACTCACTTGAGCTCAGTAGAGAGATTCTGCCTAGCTGCTTGCATAGGGGTGATGTAGGGTAGGATGGATTCATTGTCTGTGACAAGAGTTAGCTCAGATCGATAAAAGTATTTGAGGAACCTTGGAAATAAAAAGGTGCTACACAAACAAACATTTAAGGTGGGATTTTCAAAAGAACTCAGCATTGGTCTAACTCTACTTCTGTTGGAGTCAATGAATATTTTAACAATGATTTCAGTGGGATCAGAGTCAGGCTAGTGTTGCTTCCTTATGAAAACTCTGCCTGCAGTGCCAAATCCTGCAAACAGTTGCCAGCATATGTATGGTGGAGTTCAAAGGTACTACCAGAAGATGTAAAGATGTGGAGTAGTGACTTTTTTTTTTAGGATCAGATTAAAATATTGGCCTTTAGATAAGATAATGGCCTAGACTTTTCTTTTTGTACTCATCCCTGAATGCAGGGGAAGGGTGGGGGGGGGGGAAGAGAACACACAGCTGCACTTTTCAGAAAGAGGTCTAGGAGGCACTGGGACTGTCACAATTTCTTCCATGCCCTACTCTTCCTCTGGAGTTGAAACGGTAATTAACTGCAACTCATGAAAGGGTGCAGCTCACTTGCTCCTGCTGGCCCAGCGAGCTCTGTTGGCCACCATGGGTTAATGGCAGAATGAAGTATCTCCATCCTCCATGACCACTTGCCCTTTAGAGTGGGTGCATCTAGGATGTAGCCCTTGAGCTCTGCACAGGAACCACCCAAATCCCAGGTAACCTTAATGTGGCCACACAGGTTCATTAGGAGAGTGGGGCTTACACCCCATTGGTTGCTTTATGTGGCTTTCTTAGGGATAACACTCCATCCCTAAAGAGGCTGCAGAACTACTGAAACTACTTCCTGCTAAAATAAGGTTTATGTGGGTGGATGTGGGGGTTTCTTGTTTTGGGGGGAGGGTGGGGAGGGTAATTAGTAGCTGTTAAGGATTGGGTGAGGGAATCATCTATTCTAAAATCCTCAATGTTATTTCTAGGCGAAGCTTCTTTAGGTAACTATTGTTCTGCTTTTTATATGATGAGCTAGCATACAATATCCTCCACATAATCACTATCAAGTAAAGCACTTTGCCAAACTGTTGATCCTACAAGGGCTTTGTTGTACATGGTCATTGTTAAAATTCCCTCCTTTTGATGTGAGGTAGAAGGCTCCATTCCGAAACCTCAAAGGAGGGTTCAACACTAAGCATTTTCTGTAACTCCTATATTATCAAGTCCTATATCATACCCACTTCTGTAGCTCTTCAACTATTTAAAAACCAATGACAAAAGCTGGGGGTAATAAGATAAAGCCTTTCTGCTTTAAAGATTTGGAGCCATACTATGACCAAGAAAAATTCATGTAGAGTTAGCTCTAACCTTTGAGGTTGTAGCCTTCTAGCTTTTGTCCTGAAACATTAAATAATGAGAGACTGAAATTTAATTAAAAACATTGTTTCCCTTTTTAGCTCATTTGTAAGGCTCAAGGCCTAACCCTGCCTGGCTAATAGGAAGTTACTGGGAGCTCCTGCTGCTTAGCATCTGATAGTAGGTGATCAGCATTCCGCAGATTTGAGCCCTTTTAAAAGTACCTCACCATTTAAGTCTTTGTCATAACATGCCAGGGAGAAGGGACTATTAGTTTATATTAAAGGATGGTAATTAGGATGTGGTATTTTGTGTTCTGCTGTTGCTCTTAGTGTCTGATTGCAATGGATGTTCAGGATGGACTGAGCTACTCTTCTCGGGCACAACTCTCTTGGAATTCTAAAACACCTTCAAGAGGGAGCTTTCTATTTTAGAAGCAATCTATCAGCTGGTTATAAACTCCTCTCTGGGGGGGTTATTAGAAGTCCATTTTGTGAGAATCGTCTAACTAATGTAACATTGAAATCACTACCCGTTAAAATTTTTAACCAAAAAAACCACAACCTACTGCTAACTTTTCATCTTGTCCAATGTTAAGGATTTCTGGAAAAGATAAGGCTATACTTAACAAGGAAACCATTGCCTTCTTTGGAAGAAAGAAAGAAGTTTGACCATGAGTTTGCCATGTCCACTTCATTCCATGGAGTGCACAATATTATCCAAACCCAGAGCAGGATACGAAAGGTCCTGTGGATGTTAGTGGTCCTGGGAGCTATCACCATTGTCATTTGGCAAATCTGGAATCGATTCACGGATTATTTCAGCTGGCCAACCACAACTTCAATAGTAGTTCAGTATGTGGAAAACATTGAGTTCCCTGCTGTGACTTTTTGTAACTTGAACAGGTAAGAGAGATCAAATGTATGCTGTAAAAACAGATCTCTTTAATGTCCTAAAATGCATCATTATGCTGCATCTATTCAAATAAAACAAAACACTGGGACAGCCTACAGTCAGTTTTCAACCTGGTGGACAGGGAGTTAGTTTCATGCTGCTAGCAGGAGGCAACTGAATAGAAGAAATTCCTGAGCAACATTTTCCTGCACTCAATACATCTGATTGCTCACAGAGCACAGCTCAAGGATACAGCTGGCAATGTATGTTGTTCAGCATTAAGGGCCTAATCCTATTCGGTTTACTCAAGTGAGCAGCTCCTGACTTATTTGAACAAATTAAGTAAGACAAGCAAAGTTTGGTTCTACAGGGATTCCACGTTCTTTCCCATAGCTCTGGGTAAAATATTTAACTGAAGAGGAAGACATTTGAGAATTAGGGGAATTTTTGACACTGAATTTCACTACAGAAGAGAGACATTTTAAGAGATTGTTTTAATCCCTCTCAGGTCAGGTGACAGACTCAGCGTGGGCCATCAGAAATCATACTCTACCAACAGGTAGAATGTACTTATGTTATATAACCACAGGGTCATTAGTATATTTAGGTGACAGATGCTCATCCTGTAACCTTTTCTAAGGGGCTTTGTCAATCCCATCACAGACACCAAACATATAGGCCAAAATTTGCAAGCCTGGGAGGTTAAAACTAGGCTTCTAAATCCTTTTTTAAGTTCCTAAATAGAAGAAACCTGATTTTCAAGGGCGCAGAGCCCCAGCAGCTCCCATTGATGTCGGTGGATTGATGGGTGTTCAGCACTTCTGAAAACAGAGTAACTTTTATTTAGGAAGTCGTTTTAGGAATCTACACTTGAAAATATTGGTCATAATTCCCAAATCAGTTAAAAGTGCAATCATATTTATATACTTGACACAGATTCAGCTGGATACTTTTTAAAATAGCATATTGAACCTCATTACTATAGCAACCATTACGTTCAATCTCAGAACCCAGGCAGTGTTTCCCCACAGTGTTCCATTAGGGGAATGAGCTTTGCTGTCTCTGATCTCCAAGCAGAATGAGTCACAGATCTAACTCTCTGAGGGTCCCCTGGCCCTCAGTCCCTCCAGCTATAAAGCTATAGCAAATTGTGTTGCAGAATATGCAATGCCACTAGTGAAAGCCCATTTAGAAAGCAAAAGATGATACTCTAAAATTATTGAATGTAGGCAGGGTAATCACATAAGCACCATGAAGAGGAGGGTGGTGGGGGATACTATAAAAATACAAAGCAATTATTGTAACTATAGCTGCAGAATGTTATAGTTACTTATCAGCAATTCAGAGCATGGCAGCTGGCCACTAACACATCAGTTTGCTTCAATCCCCATCTGTTCACTTCAATCTTTATTATTTCTTTCTGGATTTAGTTAGCAGTCATACTTTTGGATAAAATGACAGTCATGGATGTGGTATGCTTTCAAAAGTAAAATTACAACCAGAGTTAACCCAGGAAGTAATTGCATTTTGTTGAGTTGCAATAAGAGCTTTCTACCCATCCAGCCCACTAGTTTTAGATATTAAGATCCATTTATTATCCTTAAGTATAAGGATACCTTAATATTAGTATTAGCATAAAATAGCAGTCCCAGAACCAAGTGACAAAGTAATGGCTTATTATTCTCTGTTCAACACCTTAAGTTCAAATCTACAATGGTTGTTCAGCAAATCCCTAATTCTTGTCACCATCAAAAGCATTTAACATTTTATATGTGAAAGGTGTTTTTAGGCCCCATAATATTTTAGGATTTTTAAACTGATGCTAGGTGCTAAATCCCCTCCCCCACCCATGATTCATACTGATGCCTGCCACTAGGCTTCTGGTAGTGGAGGTCGACTGCGGAAGATGGTTAAACCTCCTCTACTCCAAGAAGTTGTGGATGCATAAGGTAAGTACAACCTCTTCTGCTGAGAGACTGCTGTAAACAGACCAGACAGAGACCTGTCTAAGTGATGCACCAGGATCTTAGTTTTCAGGCACAAAGGGTAACTTGATTTATAAAAAACAAGATTGTGTTATCCATTCATTGAGATGTAGAATAAGGTATGATTCCGGTGGACTAGACAATTAGCATTTGGGGAAGAATTTCAGAAAAAAATACTGTGGCTACTGTTAACTGTTCTCTTTCCTACTTACAGATTCCAAGCCCATGCAGTAGCCAACCTCAGTATCATTTTTTCCCTTTGGAGCATTGTGTCTGGAGTTCTTCATGCATTTGATATTGACAACAAGTTCTCTCAAGAGCTAAAGGATTTCCTTCATGGAAACCAAAACTTCAGCATTAAAGAGTTTACAAGGAAAAATGGCTTTTATCTCAACAACAGCACTTTGCTAGAATGTAATTTTTTTGGGCAGCCATGTTCCCCGGAGGTAATATTTTTACTTTTATCCCAAGAGCAACAATGTGACTAAAATGTAATATTGTCTCAAAAATAGGCTGTTTATTGATCTTATTTATAGTCATAAAATGAGACTAATCTAAATCACTTTATACCAAATGACATTGTAATGAGTAAGTCTAATTTTTCAAAGGCCACCTTTCAAGTGCCTCAGAAGACCTGATCCGGCAGCCCTTGTATATACAAAATAAAACTCCCACTGATTACAGTAGGAGTTTCTGCTGGCTAATCAATGGGATTATTCATGTGCTTAAAATTAAGCACATGCCAAAGTGCTAGTCAGGGCTTTACTCCTCCCATAAAAACATATTACATGCAGAAATAAGAGGGATACTTAACAAAGAAAGCCAAAGTCAAATTTTTAGAATTTTTGAGCAAAAACAAAACAGAGGGCCTGATTTCTTACCTCACTTTACACCTATTTTATATCAATGTACGTCACTGGAGTCACTCCCAATTTACACTAAAGTGAGAACAAAATTAGATCAACAGTCTTTCAGTTTCACCTAACCTTTATTGAGAACCTGCAGCATGCTTAGAATTACTGATAGAGTTGTGTTGACTCTAATTTAAAATATATTAGAAGTAACAACAAGCCCTTGTAACTAAGACTTCAAAGCAATGAAAGACAAAACAGCAAGTGTATTTAGTCACACTATTCAGCCTAATACCATTAAAGTAATATGTAAGTACTAGTCCATACTCGTCTAGTTTACTATGGATTCATACATTCACTTAAAACAAGCAGCAGCTACTGAACTAAACATCCTCTATTGAAAATTAAACTACTTAGAAGTGATCACCCATTTCTTTATGGAGATATCCTGCAGAACATCACAGGATCCTTAAAACCAACAGGATCCTATAAAAATTATTCTAGATAACCTACAGATTTACTTGAGAATGATAGTTCTTCTACAGAACTCCATAGGTTTGTTTCTATCAAACAGATCTCATACTGTAGGACTGTTTCTCTCAATGATTTACATATTCAATTGCCATTTTCACAGGATCACAAGCAGATCATTTAGAAAATTTAGCCCATAAAACATTCCCAAATCCACTAATTTAGGTTTAGATTATTTTATTTCAGTTTTTACTTTTGTTTGTTTTCATTGTTTTAAAGGATTTTGAATATGTCTTTACTGAATATGGAAACTGCTTTATTGTTTTAAAGGATTTTGAATATGTCTTTACTGAATATGGAAACTGCTTTACTTTTAATCACATGGATCTTCCAGCAAGGAGAAGCGTGAGTGTTTCTGGAAGAGGCTTAAGTTTACTTTTTGATATCAAACAGGTATAGACATCACAATAAGATACATACCTAAACATCCATTAACTTGTAACTTCAAAGATTTGAAAGCTTGAAGGGACCATTAGGTTAATATAGTCTGATTTCCTGCATAACAAAGGCCATATAACTCCACCCATTAATTCTTGCATCAAATCCACTACTTCTGGAGTGAGCTAGAGCATATGTTTTAGAAAGACATCCAATCTTGTTTTAAGAATTCAAGTGACAGAAAATCCACATCCCTTGGTAAATTGCTCAAATGGTTATCATTACATTTGACTTGTATGAAATTAGTAATCCAGGGGCAAATGCAGTACTTGCTACAGCTTCAAAAACTAGAAGTAGTAATATGAGAATGAAAACTAATTTAAAACATCTTCAAGATAGTTCCCTCTGCTTTATTCACTGACTTATTTGATTTTCCATTAAAGTCTGCTCAGAACTCCAGGAGATAGTCATTTGGGCCCAGGTCCTGAGTGGTGCGGAATGTTGTCTTCAGTGGGAGCTCCAGGTACTCAATACCAATTAGGATTTGGCCCATATTGGTTACCTCGGACCACTGTTGGCAGCTTTCATAAGATACCACCACCAAATACAGAAAACTGCCATGTAATCAATGGGGAGGGAAATTTTCTAAATGAGATCAAGGAAGAAAACGAAAAATCAATAAAGATTTTAAAAGGGGGAGGGGAAGCAGCTGAGCACCTAGTGTTTCTCTTTAAGCACTGTAAGGAACAACAGTGGCAGCTTCCGGAGGAAATAATGGGAAGTGTGCTGGAACATGAAGACTAGCTGTGATGTAAAGAGATGATTCTCAGGGTTGTGAAAGAAGCTTGGATTATGGAAGTTGGGGAGGGAAGAGGAAAGAAGAAAAAAATAGATACCAAAGGACATTGAATTTGATTTACTTTTATATTTGGAGGTTTTTCTTAATTGTCATAGGTGATTTGTCACCAGTCACTGGAGGTTCAAATCCAAGCAAAATGGTTGGTGCAGCTTTAAATAAAGCTAAGCCCCACAGGGTAAATGCATATCAAGTCATTGTTTTTCTAAGGAATTCTTTTTGTACCAGGCACAATTCATTGATGACCCTACCTTTGGCTTTCTTGATGCTGGGATAGTTTATGTTATCCATTCACCTAAAGAACCTCCACGTTTTGATGGCTTAGGTTTATCAACACCAGTCGGTATGCATGCACACGCTGCAATCAGCCAGATGAAGGTAAGCAATTTTTATCAGTAGCAGTATCATTCCCTATCTTGCAAATGTGTAAGTGCATTTCTAATCTGAAAAGTGACAGTAACATTGATATTTTGAAGGTTCAGTATTTATTATGTGTCAGTGGCTTCCAGAGGCAATTTTCTTCATTTACAAGTAAAAAGCTGAATTCTTGGTCACATATCACTAGTAATGCAGATAATGCAGACCAAAGTACGTTTGCTTTTAGTTCCATCTTGAAAACCCATTGAAAGCTACAGTGGTACTACTATAATTTGAGCCAGTAGTATCTTTATTAAGGGGGATGATGCATGAAGAAAAGCAGCAGCATGACTTTCAGAACCCGGGATGGACCGGCAATTAGAAAGGCAAGCATAATTTTACTTGGGAACTGAGAAAATTTGCTCTGGAAGTCATAGAGACAATGAAAATAGTGCCTGGCAGTACTATGTTTACATACAGTTTTTACTGAAAAACACCAGCCTGAAAACAGTGCAGATTTTCTATACTATACACACAGAGATCATGGAGGTAGTGCATTTTCCACAGGAATTAAAATTACTCCCCCTGTTTCTGCTAACTTCACTTTTGGGATGTTTAAAGGTACATTCCCACAGGTCATCCATTTCAGACAGATATTTTAGACCTGCTTAGTTAGGTTAAAGGGGAAATATTTACACTTCTATCCTATTAAACCACAAAATATGCATATACAGTATGTGCATTTTAAAACAAAAATACTCTTCAAGAACACAGTTCTGTGTTTTTCCTTCATCAGTGGACAAGATAGCTAGAAAATGAAAAAGAGCAACAGTCAAATTCTCTTCTCACTGAATTTAGGATTTGACCCTGGAAATTCTGCATCCTGGACTGTTTCATGGTGCTAGTGTTTTCACCAACTCTTGAACTCAGTTCTCAGAAAAGAAGTAATCCCTGAAACCAGTGAGAGTGGACCCTTCTTCCTCATAGAGCCCTCCTGAAGCCCAATCTTCCAGGAGCTTGTGCTATCAGATTGCACAGCAGAGTCAGAACCTTGGAGAGGAACTGATAATTTTTAACTATCCTTTGTTACTAATTTGAGATTTATTTTTGACAGTAAGTCTGTTTAACTTTTACCCAAGTGTCAGTTAACAATACATCAGGAAAAGCTCTGTATTTAAAATAATGACAAGGCTATTTTAAAGAATGCTATTTTTAATCTAAAGACAGTTGTCCAAGAATACCCTTGGGGAGAGTGCAATCCTAACATCAAACTTCAGCACCACAAGATCTACAGCACCTATGGATGTTTGCAGGAATGTAAGGCCAGGCACATACAAGACAAGTGTGGATGTCTGCCATTTCTGCTTCCAGGTACTTTTTGGGATTTGCTACATTTGTGCTTCAAAAGGTGTTCTGTGGCTCTTTTTAAATATTCTGCCTTGTCAAGTTATACTTTCACTTAAAGAGCTCAGTCATCTCAGAATCCTGAACCCGGCCAGTACTGGTTGAAAAATGTAATAAAGTTTTAATGAATATTTTAAATTTCATTTTTCATGTCAAATTTTGATGTTTTAGTGACAGGCATTGAAAAGGGTTGACCAGTTCTAAACCTAACATTTGCTCGGACATCATTCTTCTCATGCACCCTGAAAACTTTAATGAACATCCAAGATTACACCACAAACCTGTAATAGCTTCTGTCGTGTCTTTAAATTGATCCCTAAAGCACTGGGGCTAAAGCACTTGACTCAGCTGATGGGGACTAGCAGAACTGTAGTATGTGTTACGATCAAAACATCAAAACGCTCAGAGTGAACTCTCTTGAATCACATCGCCATCAACCAAGTATTCTAGGAAGAGGACTAGATTTGCCCCATCAGGGTAGGGAGGTACACCTTGCAAGAGTTGTAGATTTTTCATCTAATCTAGTTCAAGCTCTCTTATTTTACACTGTTTACACAGAGACCACCCATCATAAAGAACATACATTAAAATAGATTTTGCGTAATACAGATTATTTCAGTATTAAACAGCAGATGGTTAGTAGCAGCAGGAAATTTATAATATAAAAGGTGAAGATACCCTGTGCATTGTATTTGATATGTTCTCTCTAATAATTTTCCTAGATCTTTGTGTGTCAAGAGGCAAGGATTTCCTAATGCTGAAGAAAAGGGAACCTGACTATTGCATCCCTTCTTTATAATCTCAGATCATCTATCCATACACACACCCTCTGTACTCCATGCCATCCTGTTTTCTAGCACTCTCCAAATAATGCAGAAGACTATCTCCCTTAGTGCAAAGTGCAGATGGAATTACATCACTTACATTGGATTAAAGGCCTTTTCATTCCCATTGTGTCAGACAACTTAATAAAGTGCCTAACTTTAGGCACCCACTTTAGAAAGTGTCAGTCTATTGATTTACCACTTTTCTATACAGAATAAACTTAATTGCTCATTAGTAGAGTTGGGCAGTTTTCTGATGGAAGAATTTGGTTGGAAAATGCTGGTTCATCAAACCTGAACCATCTAATGAGACTGACTTGAGTTCAACAAACTTTCATTTAATCAGCCAAGCTCTCTCAGAAGTCTGTCAAACAAGGTGCCAGGGACCCCAGCATTGTAGGGCCTATTGCTCTAAGTCAAATGCACCACTCCGGGGCTTCCATGATTTGGAAACATGAAGCCTTCTAATGAGGGTTCAGCTCCTGGCACTGCATCAGGCAGCCTGAATGCCCTTAGACCCCCAGCTCAACCCACAGCACATAAAATAGAAATCAAGGTTACAGATCAAGGATATCGACAAGAAAAAAAAATGAAGTGATAAGGCACAAAGAAGCTCAGCTGCCTCTGAACCACCTGTGAAAGGGACAAGTTGGGCAAGCGGGATGTGCCAGTAAGGATAAGTCTGGGGTGGAATCCTAGCTCTCCTGAAATCAATAGAAGCTTTGAAATTTACTTCAATGGGGCCAGGTCTTTAGGCTGGCCTTGCACATAGTTTAAAAACTATCAGACAAAATACACTAGTAAGAAATAATACACACCTCACTTCCTTCCCCCATTTTATTTACATAATTAAGAACTGAAGTTTCTGACCTTACCTCCCTAAAAATATTTGTTTTACACAGTATCTTGAGTGCATGCTTTGAAGTCAATAGGCAGGATTGATGGACCCACTGCTATAATGAAATTTACTCTAATTTTTAAATTTTACCAAGTTTTTCTGTTATGTGCCATATTGTGTTGATAACAATGAACAATGCTGCACCAAACTGATATTTCAGTCACTGAACATGTGGAATAAAGGTGTTCCTTTGTATTTATAGTAGTGCAACTGAGAGCAGAAACTGGCCCACTAACTTTAGTAAAGTAGTTGATTTGATTATTATTATTATTTAATTATTATTACTATTAATTATTATTATTATTACTATTTTTAAGGAAATGGAACAGAATGCGATCTAGAAAAATTCTACAATTGTGTTTCTCCTGCACTCTGTAAGTAACAGTTTAATTAACATATTAATATTTTTCTATTCTTGAGCTTCATTAAAAGTACATTAGAAGCTCCAAGTGTGCACCACAAAATAGCTAGAAATTGTAATAAAATGAATACAGCATTGGAACTGAACTAGAACATATATGGTTAGGCCATTAGACAGTCTGAAAATGAAAATGGCAATAGGACATTGAATAAAATGTGGTTTTTTTTAAAAAAAAGCAAACAACAAACCCGTACCCATGTTATGAATGGCACCTTACATTTTAAACACAAGGACTGCTTATCCATTCATTTGCACCATTTGTTTGCATTTCTGCGTCGCCTGAGTCTGGGAACTGCAGATTAGTCTCCTTCCATTTTCTGTTTAGGGACAGCTTTACTTATGGGGTCTTCAGCCCTAGTGCAAAACTCTTGCATTTCCAGTGCTGCAGGGCTAGTGACATTTTAAATCTGTTTTCATGAGTATTTTTAAATGACAGGACTTTTATTCATATTAGGTGTTGTAAATGTAACCCTTTCACCAAAAACCTTATTCCAGCAATTGTGATGCATAAACTTCCTCAGAGGGGTTTTTTGGCCTTGAAGGAAGGATTTATCACTAGCCCATACCCTGCACTTTTACTCAGTGCCTAGTCTGGCTACTCTGGGTGCTGCACTTAAGTTCTGTTTCTCTGGTTATTAGAAATGCTTAATACAGTACTTTAAATATTGGGCCCCAAAATTAGTGGTTATATGTTATTGCTATTATACAGATATCATTTCTTTCTAGTACTAGAATGAATAGATATCTTTGCAGGAGGAAACAAATACATTTTCAGGGAGTTAGATGCTCTTATTGCATTAACAAATCACTTAACTTTAGATTGGAATCATATTTTTTGTTTCTAAAACAAAAATTGGTTTTACATTTGTTAAATGTCACAGTAATTCACTTCTACATGCAAATGGTTACTGCACATTAGATTTGAAAATTATTAGTCACTCTTCCAAAATGCATTCTCCTATTGCAAGAGAGGGGTTGGTGTATTATTTCTCATCAGTGTTGGAAAACACCTTCTGAATACTGTTTTGTATATCCTGACCTGACTTGAATCTTCATTTTCAATGGCATGAAAGTGTAAGAAAGCCATTTAGGTCTACTTTTTGCTTCTGTTGGAAGACTTCTAAAGTGTCAGACACATGTGGTGCTCAAATTAAATCTGTTATGACTGAGGCTGGATTTTTGTCACCACTCTTAACGGAGGCATTGATTCCACAATGTTCATGTTCTTAAGTATCCATGATCTTTGACATTTGGGGATTTTAGGAAGGAGGTATTTCAATCTGTAGATATTCTGAGAAGCAGCTAAAAGCTTCAAAGAGAACCTTGAAAGGTAGATTAAAGGTAAACTCTGAGTTTCATGGAAGGTGAATAGTACAAGAGCTCAGAGACAACAGAGTAGGGATACAGAGAACTAGAACAGTAGGCTTTCATGAGAGCTTTAATTCCACATTGAGATAAGAGATTCTCAGGTGCTAAAATAAAATAAATAAATATAGCTATTTAATAAGTGCCAAATATTTATTATTTTTAAAAAAACCTCACTAGAACCACTTTTGAGATCCATATTGAGCTTACCAAGGTTTACTCCAGGGAAACATCTTTTATACTATGATCCCAGTGGAGGTAATAAAGTCCTACCAGATCTTCAAGTCCATTTCCCCGATTGTATGAAGTTGTTTCCGTGTAGACAATATAGCTGATATACACCTAATCTTGGCAGAAAAAGCAAAGTAGTGCCAAAATTACTAAACACAGTTTATGGTAGTTACAAATTGAAAAGTTCAAGTTTATTTAGGAAAACCACTGTCAGAGGGCCAGTTACTGTTCTACATCTTTGTAGCGTGCTTAGCGTCCTTAGGAAAAGCGGGTAGAGGGGCAAAGGTCGGCCACTCCACTGGCTATCTGAAATAAAGTTTGCTATTGCCATGATCCCTGGCACCTCCCACATCCCACAGAAAAACCTCACCTTACACTTGGAATAGGGGAAAGAGGTGAGAGCATTTGCTTTGAGGGCCAAGGGAGAGTCTGTAAACTTGTATTTCTTTATGATATTCCAGCAACATAAAGGGAACACAGTGCCATGCTAAATTTGGATAAAAGACTTAAAAATCCTGTCTATAGAATTTTGACAATTTTAACTATTTTCTAGCACAGTGACTTTTCCTAAGAATTGCTATGACAAAATGACAGCCCTACATGTGGAATTACTCATTGTCACAATGACAATGAATATCTGTGACTTCAAGTAAAAATGCCAGAATGCAGAAACACAGAAAAGAAGTGTAAGACAGACAGAGTGGATTCTGTCTACACAAAATATGATGCACATACTGTATTTTAACAGGGATTCTTCTCAGATAGTGTAAAAAGATTGGGTTATCAAAATGGCAATATATTAAATGGACAAAATGTTCTTACTGAGATTTGCTAGGTAATCATGAAGAACAAACAAACAAACATTAGCCCATAGAACATCAACAGCAATCCTGCAATCACTTTTGCACACAGAGAAACTCCACAATAAAAAGGTCATCAAGGCATGGTCCAATGGATTAGCCTTGAGCCTTAGTAGCAAAAGATCTACATTCCCATTTCCATCTTTACCATGAACTTTCTGTATGGTCTTGAACAAGTTCTTTATAAAGACATGAACATCCAGCCTCTCACTGAAGTCAGTGAGAATAACAGGTTCTGAGCACCTTTGAAAAAAAATCAGGCAGTTGAGTCCTGTGCCTCCGTTTTCTCCTCTAGAAAATGAGAATAATAATACTTATTCGCTTTTGTAAAATATGTTGGGATTCACATATAAAGAGCCATCTATAAAGACTATGTTATTTATTGGAGTCAATTCTATGCATTAGTTTCCCAAATTTCCTTTGTATAAAATGAAATATTACAAACTTCACATTCCTTTGAACATTGTATTGATTCATTTTCCTGACATTTCAGATAACATTGAACTAATGGGACTATGTACAATGGGAACCCACAATTCCACTTGTCCTGTGCCTTGTGAAGAAACAGATTATCCCACCACTGTCACCTATTCAAGTTTTGTGAGTGAAAAAGCCTTAATATTCCTTTCCACTAAGCTGAGGAGAAGTCCAGAGTATATCAGGTAAACTTATTGAAAACTTTGTCTTTACAAGGAATATGTTGGATCACTTACAAATGCCATCTTTATTGATTTATTTACAGGGCCTGACTAAAATGTGAATTCTGTTCAGTTACATGAGATCTTACTTTGTATACAATATTAAGAACAATGCCTGTGATAGATGTGAAGTATTCTCATGGGAAATTGGTCAAGACAGTATGTTATTGATTTATACCTGTTGCTATGTGGGTATGAAATTAGATAACCTATGAAGTATTTTCCCCTTCAGTGACCCCCATATTACCAATATTATAGCCATAAAGTTTTAGAACCCTTCCCGTACCTAGTCATAAAGAAAGAGGTGGTGGTTATGATCCTCCTGAAACCTGTTCATAACCCTCAGGAAGAGAGTTTGTACAATAGGCAATACTGAGATCTTGATTCTGATACAACTGAAGTCAATGGCACAACTCCACCCTACATCAGTGGAAGCAGGATTTTCTCTTCACTAAAGATAAAGTAGAAGTACTTGTAAAACCTGAGGAAAATGAGCTGTTTTGGTGTGGGTCTTCTGCTACGGGTTTAAGGTTAAAAGTCAAATATTGAGTTTTATCAATATTAGGCTTAATATAATTCACCCCTCACACAAAGTACTCAGATAATATTTGATGCTGTATTAATCCCTAAGAAAAAGGCAGATAATACAATACTATTTACTAGATTACCAAATATTATAGAACATGCAAGTTTTCCAAAAGGGAGATCTTCACTTGGGAAAGAGATCTTTCAGAAGCTTGTGTCATCTACCTTATCAATTGCTTCAATAATATATATCACATACCTACAAAACAACATAGATTACATTAACTGAATAATAAAGATCTCTATTTAGCAAATGTATGAACTAATGTAATCTAACTAATTTCTCCTTTAATTTGGAACAGAAAAAAACATAACCAAGCACTTGATATAGTCTGTCTTGAGACATTTTTACTGGATTTACTTACTAAAAGTATAGTCTTGCAAGTCTGGAAGAAGAGAACAATTTGTAAGACATGACATTAGGAAACACAGAATTCAATTGTCAAAGGGTCTTTAATTCAGTACACAGAACTATTTGTATATCTGTAAGCACAGTTAGAAGCACAAGTACAGTAGAACCTCATGTTGCAAACACCTCAGGAATGGTTGTTGTTCATAACTGTGAACAAAATGTTAGGATTCTTTCAAAAGTTTACAACTGAACATTGATTTAGTAAATCTTTGAAACTTTTAGATGGTTAAAAGCAGCATTTTTTTTCTGCATAGTAATTTAAACAAGTACAGAAAGTTTCCTATTCTCGTCAAATCTTTTTTTTTAAAACTTTCCTTTTATTTTTATTTTTTTTGTAGTTTAATACAGTACTGTACAGTATTTGCTTTTTCTTTTCTTTTTTTCCCCCTTTTTTGTCTCTGCTGCTTGATTGCATATTTCCAGTTCCAAATGAGGTCTGTACTTGACTGGTCAGTTCATAACACTGGTGTTATAATTGAGGTTCTACTGTAAAATGCAGTAGATGTGAATAGATGCATGGACAGTTACTATACACACAAAAGACTGTAGATATTTTAAAGAATTGTCTGGAAGTTTTGGCTCATAGAATATCCAAGTTGCTTAATTGTTTGTATGGCTGTTGAATTTCTTATTCTTGAAACCATGGTTAAACATGTATTTTGCACGTGAACAAAGGGCATGCAAATTAAGCATATTATTAAAATAAATCTATATTAAGCCATTGAAAATTCCACAACATTATGTATTTCACTTTGTCAATTATTTTATTGTTTGTAAACATTAGACAATCCACAATTACTCAATTAACCAAGTCAAAATACCAAAAATTATTCTGTTACCAAGATTGTAGCCAATATGAATCAAGCCAATATATTAATTAGTACATACCATAAATTACCAAATGTAGGGATCTATTGATTTTTGAGGATGTAAAAGGGTAAAGTTAACTATTTATAGCCTTATTACAAATATGCACAATAGCAACTCCTTGGTAGTGCTAGGAAGCACAATTAATAGGATCCATTAACAGGGGAATTATTGTTATTATCAGATGTCATGTAGAGTCTAGAATGGTCACCTGATGAGATTGCAGAAGAAAATTTTGGGCAGAAAATACTTCATTTTCAGTGAAAGTGGGTGAATGAGCTACATTATAACATTACGCCTAAAAGTTGTAGTTATGAGTCTCCTCAGAGAATTCACATTATTAAAAATCATGACCACCTCTGTGTTTAACAGTATTTTCATTTGACAAATTAAAGTGAAACATTTATTGTGTTCTAATCCACATGATTATGGAAAGAGCTCTCATGTTCTCTGTGATTAAGGTGTCTATTTAGCAGCTATGTGGGATCTCTTTCCTGTTAACTATGGTGTCACAGGTCCAGATTCTGATATCCTTATTCTCACTCAATCATGCCATAGGCACAGTCCAGCAAAGACTTAGTCATATGCTGAATTTTACGCACTGAGTAGTCCCAATGAAGTAATGGGGCTAATGGCAGAGGACAAAAGTCACACCCATACATAAGTTATTGCAGTATTGGGGCTCTGCTGCATAAGTAGCCTGGTCTACACTTCCTAGGCTGGCATAGCTATGGTGCTCATGGCTGAGTGCCATGCTATTCCAATCTAACCCCCAATGTATATGCAGCTAAGTCAAAAGAAGAATACCATCAACATAGCTACTACCGCTTGGGGAGATGGAGCTCCTACAATGACAGAAAAATGTTTGGTTGCTGTACTCTCAGAACTGAGCTATGAGCTATTTTGATGTGGGACTACTTCAACCTCACTTTTTGAAGGTGTTCTACTTTGGGTAAATAGTTAAGAGTCATTAGGTCAGAAACTTTATAGCCTGATGGTTAAGGCACCCACGTGGAAGATGCTAGGCCCCTTTCAAATCCTTTCTCTCTCTCTCTCTCAGGGAGTGGGAGTGGGGGTGGAGGAGAGAGAATTGAAACCAGGTATCCCACGTAAGTGATTTTACCATTGGGCTAAAAGTTATGAGGTAGGTGATGACTCCTACTGCTTCTCCAGCCAGCTTTTGAAGTGTGCCTAGCAGATTGGGTCTCCCAGGTGAGATAGATGGAGGAGCACCTATCTTCTCTTGGTTCATGTATTGGTGAGTCTTTAGTGGGAACCAGGCATCCAGATGCCTAGAGCAAGGCACCAGCGCACATTCCCAAAGGCAAAAACCTAAGCTACCAGGGTACTTTTACAGCAGAAAATTTAGTGCCTACATCATTTGGCAGCAGTTGAGCATTGGTCTTGCGGATCACATTGTAGGCTAAAACTGATTTAGGTGCCTATATTTGGGGTTTAGGGCCCAAGTACCCTTGTGGATCTGGGCCCTCCTTGTCCATGCAGGCTTACTCCCTCTACTACAGTCTTCAGCCCTGATCCCTGAATGGCTGGATCACTATGCCTCTGCAGAGTTCACTATATGGAAGGGGTTTTAAGAGGGAAATTCTGGCTGTACCTCCACAGTCATGAACAGACAGGCTTCCAGCACTTCGCAAGAGAGATTCGTCCACACTTTAATAAACAACTGCTAGGAAATTTTCTCTGATTATCATCTCAAATTCACTTTTGTCAGTTTCATTTCATTGCACTTTGACAGTGATGATCATTCCTGTAACATTTTTCCAGTATGAATTTAATTTCTAACAGTACAGCTCATGATAGAAATAAGTAGCAGTGCTCACTGTCAAATTATACTATATGTGTGTTTGTCAACAGGAAGAATCTTGTGTATATTGACATTAAATATCATGATCTGAACTACAAACTGACTCAGCAGCAGAAGGCCCGGAGTGTGCCTGAGTTGCTTGGTAAATATTCACTGGTTAATATTTATTTTTCTTTCAAATCTATTTTCTTTCTTCAGACACTCTGGTCAAGTTTCTAAGCAAGAGTAATGTCCACCTCATTCTATCAGTAACCGTCAATCTCTGTTCCACAACTTGGGTTCTAGGAAGAATGTGCTGCTGTCCCATTAAAAGACTCAGTAGCATAGACAGCACCTCTAATGGAGATTAAGAGCCATATTCTGCTTCATTGTCTCCAGGGGAGTTCTGGTTGCTTTTACTAAAGTTTTCTTTAAAAAAATTGTAAATACTGTACAATGGGTTATGTTGGGTTGTGGGTTTTATTTTGAATATTTAAGCATTAGATTAATCATCTCCCATAAACATTCAAAAACATTTACATTTTTAGAATGCTGAATTATGTATAATTAGCGTATTTAGTACTTGAACCTGGCAGGGTTTTCTTTGCTTGCTAGACTAAACCAAATGCTTAGGCTGACGAGCATTTATTTTCTTCTATCACAGCTGATGTTGGTGGCCAACTTGGTTTGTTTTGTGGAGCCAGTATGATTACAGTCATAGAAATTGTTGAGTATGTTTTCACCAACTTCTGTTGGCTGTGCATCTTTCTTCTACTGAAAGCACCAGAAATGCCCCAGTGGAACATTCCAGCTCAGAGCGAGCAGACAGACATGAAGGGAATACAAGAATGCTAATGGCTTGTCAGGACACAAAGCCTCACTGTCTCCTGTAACTTGCCTTCATTTTTAAGATATTAAGAAAAAACTGATATTTAACCTCAACTGATTTCCCCCACTTAACAGCTATAAATAACACAACAATGGAATTCTAAACAAGTCTGTGGAAAGACTGTTTCTTTCTCTTATGGTGACAAATGTAATCTTTATCTAACCCAATATAAATTTTAGTGGCTGAGTGAATGGTTTATGCTGGCACATAACACTATTGCATGTATGACACAGAGCTGAAGACTCTTGCAGTTTGGGTAAGCTAAATTAATGGTCTCACAGAGATAATTTCAGCTCGCCAGGGTCATCCTCCATCACTCGCAAACAAATCTTCCTGATATTACAAATGTGATGATGCAGTGCTGAAGAAGAGGGTATCCCCGCTGACTACAAGATTTTTTGCTGCAGTCCACCTGCAATTACGGTTAAATGTCCCATTAAAGTCTATGGAAGTTTTGCCATGGAACTAACTCAATGGAATTAGGAGTTGTCCCCTAAAGCAGAACAAGATTTAAATTAGGGGGTTTCAGTCCAAAATTAGATAAATAAATAAAAGCCTATGGGTCAGCCTACCACAGTGCTTGGAAAGGCAAGAACACCTTGGCATTTGCCCTTAATGAAACAGAGATGGGAAAGGAAAATCAAAACTTCACAGTCACGATCTCCTTAAACACAGCTGGGGGTAAGTGTGTGACTTTTTATACTGAAAAAAAGGATTAAAAGGTTATTATACTACTGTAAAGGTCATTCACTTAATTACTTACCTCACATACTTATTTCCACTAATAACAGACCCAATCAATACAGTAAATGAAGAGACTTCAGGGTGACTTAATAAATCTCCAAAATTATTAAACAGATTGATGAGCATTAAGGTCCTGATCAAGTCCTGTGGAAATCAATGGAAAGAGCCCAGTTGTTCTGGACTTGGATCAGACCCTAACTGTACATACTTGTGAAAGGTCCAAAATCATCTTCCCACAGTTAAAGAACTAAGTGCAAATAAGAGTTCTCAGCCAGAACTACTTCATGCATAAGGTAGTGAAGATGGAATAAGCTACTAGAGAAACTTATGATAGAACAAAATGTAAATGGACAAAACAAAAACTTTGATAGCAGAAATCTTAAATTTGTGTTTACTAAGTTGGGTTACAGTTTAAAAAGCCATAACCATTTAAAAGTTATGGAAATTAATAAGGAAGGTCTGCATTTATAATAATCAGAGCTTCAGACATTTTTGAAGGCATGGGACCATATTTTTCCCTGATTTAAACTCTCAATTACCCCTCTGAAATCAGTGAATTTGGTCTCCTAATGCAAATGAAAATGTGGAATTTGGACAGGATAGTAATGAACCATTTTTAAAGTAGAGACAAACTGAAATTTTTAGTCCACTTTTTAAGCATTTTTGTATTCAAAATTAGCTTGATCTATTTTCTTGAAACCTTATAGACCCAATTCTCCTTAACTTTCACAGTGAATTCTGCCTCTTTTCAGCCCTACCCAGCTTTGCTAGCCAATAGTTCCATAGAAGTTAAATTGGGCTTATAATTAAACCTGATAGTAACATGGAGAAATTATAAACTTTAAGGCACTGATCTGCATGATTTCTGGTCACTACAAAAATTAGAAGCCCATATGAATAGTCCACAAAGTGAGTGTGTACTCCTCTATTTATGTTGTGGCATGTCAATATGGTGACTATAGTCCCATTTACACTGTGCCTCTCTCTGAGCAGCCACACAGTACTGCATGACTGGCAAATTCAGGTAATTTCTCCATCTTTTAATACTATATTGCAGAAGCAAAGCAAATACTATCTTTCCCCAAGGAAGTAATAAATGTATTTACACAAGCTGCCAGATAAAATTAAGTTATGAATTAATAAAATTCCATCAGTGGGCAATGACAGACCTGTGACTCCACTTTAAGCCCTGAGATAGCGAACATTTCTGCTCTCAAAAAAGAGAAAAGGCCTCAATTTTACTTCTCAGTAAGTAGGAGTTTGAGTGAACTTAAGGTCAGCATATAGATTGGTGCATAAAACAGCTAAGGGCATTGCTTCCTGGGAAAACTTTTTTCCTGGTAATATCAAATCTGTTAATACCAGAGAAACAGTAAGAAAAATAAATTGCTGTCCGGGAGGAGGAGAAAAGAGCCTGTCCTGTCATATAGTGGAACAAAAAAGCCAGCAAGATCCCACATTATTTTCTAAGGGAAATGTAATTGCTGTAAGACTAGACCTTTACTTTGTGAAATCATATTAGAGATCTTAAACCTAATTTCAGTTATGTGCCCATCTTTTTTTTAAAAAAAAAATCTCATACTACAGCACTCAATCTTGCTTCTGATACTTATAATAGGACTTAACTCTGCATATCCAAACAGAAAGGAAAGAGTGATTGAACATAATGATCCAGCACAGTATAATACTAAATAGAGCAAGGTGTTTTGTAAGTGGTGCAATGATTTTGCTTTGGTGCTCCTAATAAGCACTGGACTAAACAATTAGTATAGTCTTGCTGTGTGGAAAGTTAGCAGGTAGTTCCTTTTCAAGTGAGTGAAAGAGAGGACAAAGGATAGGTAAAGATTAAAAAGGAAACAAGTCTGACATGGAGGTTAAAATTAGAACAACCGGAAGCACTGGACCAAATTTACCTTAGTACAATTACATTGAATTTGGACCAGAACATCTCAATTAACTGGTTATCAGTTCTTTTAAAATGAAAGACAGACAAAGCTTTAAAGAAAATATGAGGTCAGAGTTTTGCCCAAAGTCAAATAACAGAATCAGGTTTTGTTCATTTGCAGCAATGGCTCATGATGAGGTTATGTAATGCAATCTATTCTTCAGTACAGCTAGATATACAAGATGTGCTGTGCAGCTCAGTGGAAGCTTAAAATGC
Organism: Dermatemys mawii; assembly: GCA_007922305.1. NCBI lineage: Eukaryota > Metazoa > Chordata > Testudines > Dermatemydidae > Dermatemys > Dermatemys mawii. The sequence goes on from ML677326.1 coordinate 63,591,196, forward strand.
TTTTTTCTGCTTTGTGACATATGTCTGATAAATGCACAGGAATGACAGGGGAAATTTAAAGGAGAAGATATTGAACTGAAAAAATAAGATGGCTTTGTTGGATGGGTAGGAACAGGAAGTACACATAATGAGAAGCAGAGAGATATTTTACTGAAGGATAATCTAATCGGTCTTCAGCAAACAGAACTTTGCTACTTACATAACTGATCATTTCCAGTACCTCTCCAAAGCTCCAGGTTCAAAAGTTTTCATTTCAACAAGCTTTCTCCAATCTATGGGTTTTATTATAAAAAACCCGACTTGTTTTAATCCTAACAATAAAAATATTGTCATGAGAACAGTGGGGTTTCCTTGGGCAGCCCACAATTCTTAAAAATCTGACCTGTATTGGGCAGTATGACTCATCTGAATTTTAAGGCAGGTAGTGGTAGAGGGAGATTTGTCAGCCAGCAGGTGGCATTTCCTGATGCCTAGAATTTGTGGATGTTCCACTGGCGTAAAACGAACTGAAAAGGAGATGCAAACTCTAAGATTTAGAAGCCATTAAGAATGTGTTTTCTTTTAATATAACACTGATCAAAAATGAGGGGTTGTGTCTTTTTCTCTGCACAGGTTTTATTGTTCTAGAATATTATGTTCATTACAGAGAATATTCAGCTGATGGGGAGATAGTTTTCTTATTAGTTCCCTTCACACTACTGAGTAACAAATAGACTTAGAGGAAGCAAAGATCAGCATAGAGTAGCTCCTAAAAACAAAGACAAAAACTTTATGATCCAATCAGTGGAGTCTCAAACTCCATTTCAGAATCAGAAAGTTTACATTAAAACAAGATTAGGAAAAACCAGGTTGCTGCGTTAGAAAAGTTTTCTTATCTCCTCCCCCCAACACCTCTCTTTTTCTAACAAGATCCATTATAAAGCGAGGCAAATTTTATAAGGTGAATAGCTGGGCATCTGTGAAGGTTGAGTATCAGTGGTTAAGGGCTTATCATGCATGGATGGGGGAAAGAGAGATAATGTTGGCCAAAGAGGAATCTGCGTGTGGGTCAGGTAGTCCCTTAGCTAGCAGAGGACAAGGAGAAATGAAATATATTCTAATGAAGGGCTTGGGATAATGTTCAGTTCTATCACATTATGAGTGAAAATTGGCTCTCACTTAAATCCATGTAAATTCCACTGAAGTTCCTCCTAACGTACACAGATGTACCAGCAGACTTCTACTTAAGTTTGACTCATCACTAATTGCTGTTAATCGCCAGTAGATGTCCTACTTACTCTGGACTTTTTCCATTGCCCAGTCTGTAAGGGAAGATTTCATATTCAGAGCCTACTTTCTCAGCATTGTACTATCAAACTCTTGTGATATTTAAAAATCCTTCTATCCTTCATGAGCTTTGGAAATGCCTATAAAGAATTGCTTGTAAACCTGGTATGGCTTGCACTGTTCATATTTTTTAACTTCAAAATCAGATTTCTTTATTTCTTTCTTTTACATTTTTATTTATGGTTAGGAAATAAGAAGCATGCTTACAACACCATATACTACATCCAAAATTATACCAGTCCTCGCTAAACTCGGACAGTAGGGAGGTGAGGGAAAATCATCCTGTAGAAGCATCAGTGCAAAACTACTCTGAACTTAATCACTGGTATCAGTAACTTGATGAAGATAAAACAAGATCCAGCCCAAATCTTCACCCATCCACTGAATTTTGTCAATGACCAGAGCAGTTTGCATATATAGGCTCTCAAATTTGGGGAAAAAAGTTTCGTACATTTGCTCTCCTGTGACATATGCTACCACACTTAGCTTTCATTCAGGTAAACTTTAGGGACAGTAAGGTGACTTGTTCCACTTCACTGGCATGACCCAGCAGACTCCTTGGGGCTCTGATATGGTTCTTTTGCAGTTCAGTAATTCCCAGGGGCTTGCCTAGAAAGCATGTGTGCATTAGAAATCCCAGAGCATGTTAGGTTATAGCAGTGCACTCATTCCAGCTGTTAGAAAAGTATACACAAAAGTATACATTATAAACATCATTTAAAATGTATCGATGTTTACAACTGTATCCCAAGTTAAATATATGCTCAGGTTGAGCAGCAAATGCAACTATAAAACTTAAGATACAGGAAGTATCTTAAAGTTGGTATTATAATGATTAGTTATTTCATTGTTGAGACAGGACAGAGTTATAAACAGCCTTGGAAGGATTCAATATTTTTCAGTAAATGTCAGTCAACATCAATTTTGCAGCACAGACACAAAATGAAAAAAATATTTCCACTGATAATTAAAATGTAAATAGCAATTCTCTTACCTTTTCTACTTGAGAACTTATTAGAGTTTGATTTAAGGATATTTACTTTGTATATTTTAACATGTGGTAGTGACAGTGTATTTGAACTGTTATAAACCTTTAACTTTTTGATTCTCAGTGTCTACTGTCATTTAATTATGGTGTGCCTTCCCCCATAACTTCCCACAACCGTGAACATTTAAAATAGAAAAACTGCTTTAATATTGATATTATCAGAACTATAACCCCCTCAAATTCTGTCAAATGTAATTATAAATGGCTTGTGTATGTAATAGGTGCATGATGTTCCTGTAGATTTCAGTCCCAGCACCACAGTCCCTTGCAGGCCACAGAACCTCACCCACCCACTCCTGTAATAGACCCCTAACCTCTAGCTGAGTTACTGAAGTTCTCAAATCATGGTTTATAAAGACTTCAAGTTACAGAGAATTTAGCATTTACACCTGCAAGTGTAAATTTAAACCTGCAAGTGATCCTTTCTCCACGCTGCAGAGGAAGGCGAAAAAAACCCCAAGGTCTCTGCCAATCTGACATGGGGAAATTCCTTCCCAACTGCCAGTATGGCAATCAGTTATACCCTGACCATGTGGGCAAGACCCACCAGCCAGACATCTGGGAAAGAATTCTCTGTAGTAACTCAGAGCCCTCCCCTAGATGATCATGATGGTCACTTCAGGTCTATGAGTCTGCTTTATATGCACCTTACATGACTATCCTGTCCCTGAACATTGTTAACCTGGCAATTACAGAGTATGTCTGTGATAAGCTCTCTTCCTCTTTGCTCTAACAGGAGGAGAGTTAACATGAGTCTCTAGGACACTAGTGGCAGCTTCTTCTGAGAGGAGACATCCTCTCAAAACTGGTTCCCATTTCCCATTATTCCCCCAGACCCAAATTTACTTCATTATGGGGAAGAAGTACAAGCCCGCACAAGCTGCCCCTTCCAAAAATCTGCATGCTGGTAAGACTGTGGGAAGAAGTTTTTTTAAAATCTGCTTTGAAGAGTTAAATTAATGTTTGGAGGGGGGATTGTTTTGTTTTAAAAGAATTTGGGGTCAGACACTTGAGAACTGCTCAGTCTTAGGAACAAGAAGGGAGGCAGTAAGGAAGGGGCTGGGGTAGGGTTTTCTAATTGTAGCGTTACCAGAGAACAGGAATGGTTGCACAACATTGCATGGTAGAACTGTGATACTGGCACAACAATTCAAAAGTGATAGGCTCAGATAAAGCATCCACATGCTGAGACCATTGAGCCTTTCCTATCACTAGAGAACTATGTCTGTTGGTTATGCTGAGGTTGGGTAGGTTAGCTGGGTTAGGGCTAGGGCTTGCTTTCTCCCTTTTAACTAAAAAGCCTTGCCACAAGAATCAGTAATGCTTTCAGGACATTAGGGTATTCTAATGGAAAAGAGGGTTTATAATATGTGCTGTAACACAAACAGGAATACCAACAATTACAACTTCAGCATCTCTCATTTTAACTGATCATATTCTGGTTTAAAGTCACTGTCCCCTCAACTAACATATGATGTACACAGCATAGAACCCTATGTTCATGCAGTGAGTACATCCATCCTTGTCCATTTCCATCTACAGCTAACTTGCTGTGCATGTGTGGGTGCGGGTGTATTTCAAATGAATATATGATGTCCTCTGTGTTGCTATATCCAGACCATGTTCTCTCCCTAAGCCCAAAATTGGCAGATATGGCTGTATGGAAAGAAGTTTATAAGCCTGTACTGCCTCTAACTTAATGAAGCTGGCCCTTTCTCAGGCAGTACCAGTTCACTTTAGATCCAGAGATTCAAGGTAACCTGACCAGACAAATTGTTACACTGGGTATAGTACCCCCATTCCTGAATTGGAAATACCCTTGACATCTCTAGTTCCAATTTACAGGGTCAAATATATTCATTAGGGGCGGATTCAAATCTCAAACAAAATGGGAGTCTTTTCATTTCCTTAAGCAAGCTTTGGATCAAGCTCTTTGTAAACCAAGAATATCCCTCTTATATAGTTTGAAATTTCTTATAATGATTTAGTCTGTGAATGTTATACCATATCTTGACCATTACAGTAGTTTTAATAAATGAAATTTGAACTGTAATAACCCAAGCAGCCTGTTAAGAAGGAACTATATGAACACAAATGGCAAACAATGCCCAGCATGATACAAACCAGACATACGAAGAGACTTTTTATAAAGTTACACTAGTTTAAAGAATGTCTGAAGACTAACTCTTAAGAGATTTTGTTTACTGTTGAAATAAGAAAATTCAGCTAACAATAACAAATAGCTAAAAAGACTAAATGGTCAGAAAGAGACTTGTGGTTGAAATAGTCATTCAGAGATTATTTACAATGATGATGAATAGTCATTGGGGCAGGGAAAGCATGAAATGATTTTATAGTCTGATGGTCAGGGCACTCACCTAGGTTGGGGAAGATCCCAAGTGCAAGTCTTTGTTCCAAAAACTAATTATTTATGCAAAGCGGAGCAGCTTCAACAGAAGAGATTGAGAAAGACCCACTCCACAATATCCCATAGGTGTAGTGGCTAGGATACTTTCCTGCAAAGTAGGTGACCCAAGCTCATATCTCTTCTCCACATCAGGCAAATAGGAACCTAGGTCTCCTATATCCCAGGTGAGTACCCTAAACATTGAATTAAAAGTCATAAGGAGACCACTATATCTCCTCTTCTGTGAACTTAGCCCTTTAAAAATACCCAGAAACAAAACATTTTGAGCTGAACTACATGTTTTGTTTCACCAAAAATTCTCAATTTGGCAAATTTTTTAGTACTTTGCAGATTCAGTTTGGCCTAAACTTCCCCCCACACCCCTGCCGCCCCATTTCAGTTTCTTGGAGCTGTCAGCAAACTGGAAAGTCACTTATTCACTCAGTTCTACCCGTGAGTCAATGCAACATAACTAAGGAGTATTAGAGAAGTCACCTTGCACTACATCATTGTACTTCAGAGATTTACCCTCATTTTAAATGAAGACTAGATTACAAATTGTTATGTAGCAGCACTAAAGACCAGGACTGGGGATCCATTGTGTACGTTCTGCACAATCACATACAAACATCTGGTCCTTGCTCCAAAGACCTCAGAAAAACGTAAAATAGATCTGTTTTCATTAATTACTTGGACAACGATCTTGAAAAGTGTTCAGCTCCCTTAGTTGATACAATTTTATTATGGTAATTTAAAGCATTTCTAGTTACTCCATTTTCCTTGTCCATTTCCTACAGCAGGCACAGTTACTACCACTACTTCACAGTCAACTTGACTTTAACACAAAATGAAGTGGCCATAGTGAACAACTAATGACAGTACTTGTTCTACCCAAGGTAATGAAAGTACACCTCCATATGCTGGCTCAACTGTTCTGGCCACTTCTTAGAGTACAGTCAATGCCCAGTCATGCAATCCTTAATTCATGAGAGCTGTCTCATTGACTTCAATGGGGCAACTTGAAGTATTGGGTCATTAATGTATAAGAGTATTCTATTCTATTAAGATTCAGGATTTAGATGTCTGTTTCTGACGTATGCCCCTATTTTCTGACATGTCCACTGATTTTGAGTGCCCCAGTTTCTGGATGCCCAGCCTGAGATTTTCAGAACTTCTCCTCGAAAAAGATGAGCTGGGTAAGAAGAGCAGTTAGAAGGCTGAGATCTGGAACATTAATTCAGCTGAGGTTCCAGAAACAGGCAATCTGAAAACTGGGGATATCGGACTTTACAAACTGCCTAATTAACACACCTCTGAGGTGAGCAAGGAAAGAATCATTCTGTTTGGAACAAAAAAAGGCTTCCAGCACCAAAACAACTTAGCTACCAGAATGATCCTTGTAACTTTTGAAACTCTTTGATGGGAAAATACTCTTCACAAAGAAGTCAGAAGAGCTCAGAAAATGGAGCAACTCTATTTCCTGTATTCCTCTCCACCTCTAACTACTCACCCACCTTTGTGAAAAGATGTAAACATTCGTGGGAAGTTAAGAAATCACTAAAATAACATTTAATCAACCTTGCCAAGCCAAGGTTCAGTTTCTTGGACAGATTTATAGATTCCCTGAGAATGTGAAGACCTTTCTCAATGCCAAATCTGCTTAGCTGAAAGAGGGGATTTCACAAGCCAGACAACTCAGATACAAAGGCATTTTCATAGAGTCTTGTAGGTGTCTTTTTCCACATGTTTACAGCAAACACAGACTGATGTTTTCATCAGCTGTTTGACATTTATATTTAGTATCTAGTCACATTAACATCTTCAGAGGCGGAGGCCACCTCCAAAAATGAGGTAGAAGTCAATGGAACCAAAGTGCTCTCCAAGCCTGACTGGATCAGACCCTTCATGTTTAACAGATAGGAGACCTCATCTTGGGGGCTGCCTCAAATCTTTTCCCTCTTATTTCACCACTCTTTCTTCCGGGATAAACAATATGAAATGCACCTTCTAAGGGCTGAAACTCTTCATGAATTTGTATCCAGGAATGGACACACTAATTCATGGTTCAGGATAGTTGTCTTCAATAGTCTGCACAGTTTTAACATCAATATAGCTGAGAGTTAAGTTGTGCATTACAAGAGATCTCTTAACACTGTTTAAACTTGGGGAGTTTTCTGCCATTATTTTTCACATAGAGTGGTTACAGTAAAATTGTGCACAAGAGAGGGAAATCGATCACCTTCAGGACTGGACTCCAAAAGAGGTCTAGGATGTAGGAGGGAGTCAGAGTTTAGGGCCAAAAGGGACCACCAGATCATCCAAGTCTAACCTCCTACACACCACAGATCAACAACATCACCAAACCCAACAACCCAAATTAGACCAAAGTATTGCAGCCCAGAGAAGACTAAAGTATTATGTGCCACGGGCAGAGAATGGAAGGGGACTGAGGTTCACCAGTACTCAAAACTTGTTGTAATAATTGGGCATACAAACTTACAGCTGAGCTTACATTTAGGGTAAGTACTATGTGAAAGTATATAAATTGTCACAACAACCTATAATAACAAATGGAAATGGAAAAAAAAGATATGAAAGGGAGACAAAGATGGAATTAGTCCAAAGAAAAGACCTACTGATATAACACAAGGCCTGTGTTAAGATCATGCTTGGTAAACAAGAAAAGCGTGGTACCAGAAATCAAGGATCCAAAATCAGTATGTCAGAAACTAGGTGTAACCGGTGAGCAAAATGATGAGGCATAGGCGATTCCACACCATCATTCCCCTTTGTGGGTCCTTAAAGAAATTTTGGAAGAAAAATTGACTGCTGGAGAGTTTCACCATTATGGCTGCCATTGCCGCCATCTCCTGGGACCCCGGGCCTTACTCCTCCTGGTCCTTACAGGTACCCTGACGAGGCCAAGCCAGAGAGAGGGTCCCAGATGACACTGTTACCTCTACCAAATCCAACTGAATCCCAAACACCATCTGAATGAAACAAGATCAGACTTCAATAACAACAGCTCCAGCCCATCTCAGCTACCTACTTCATTCCCATCCTCAAAAAAAGACAGTCATTAGCATGTTTGATATCATCTAAGACTCTCATTTGAAGGGGATTTTCCTTCTAAAACACTCTATCAAGGTAAAGGGAGAGTGGGGAAAAGGAATGTTGTTAAAATAAAAGCCTTATTTAATACTTTACATTTCAAATGCTTTAACTGCTTTCCTTCTTTTCTTTATCTTTAATAAATCATTAGTGTTTGCATCATGGTATTAAATAGGGTAAAGTCCCTGTATATCAAGCCCAAACCTCACTTAAGTCACTGTTGGATATTCAACAATGCCTGAGGTATATTAACACCTTTGGCCCACATATCCACCTAACTTCATACAACAGATCCCTGCAATACCCAGACAACCATGGCAAGTGACTGACACTCACCTCCTGCAGAGGAAGGCACACACACAAAAAGCAAACCTCAAAACCTCCAAGTCTGTTACTTCTACTAGTTTGATCTGAATTATTCATTCCTCAATTTTTTCAGGGACACTATAGGCCAAATGAAGTAGAATTACAGCAGAGATAAATTTATCCCACTGATATAAAATCCTGCCAGAAGGACAAACAGGAAACATCAATCATTTAAAGAGTTTTAACCTTCAAAGAGCCAGCTGAGAAAAAAATCCAGGGTTACATAAGCTAACTTTTCAGCAATGAACCATATGACTGAAAGTTTGAATGAAAACCATACTGTGATCAGAACTGTAAGATGGAGGAACTTTTGAACACATATTCTACAACACAGATGCAAGGGTTCAGTTAGGATTTGCATTTGGATTCCACTAATTATTAATTTATGTAAGTAGCAATGAGACATTGTACTTGTTTTTGTATGCAGTTTTTTCCTCAAAATACTATTTTACTTTCAGCAATAGAAGGAATAGTTGACCATTTGAACAACTTCCCCTTCTCAGCAAGCTGGGTTCAGGTCATGAGATCTGTCTTTTCCAGGCTTGCCACTCCAAAGCTCACTCCTCATCCACTCCAACCATTAGAACATAACCTTAAACTGTAAGGGACATGAGAAGAGGCTGTAGTTGCAAGGTTGTAACTGTATGGGTTTCTGGGCTCTTCCAAACCCACTGTAGGTTGGTCCCTCTAGCTCCTTTTATAGCACTGATTAGACATTCTGTTTCTGCACAAGACCCCTGCCTGAGGACTCACGTTGCAGGCACAAACCCAGTGTCAATGTGCTTCAGGCTGCACTCAGATACTGAGCTTTGCGTAACCATAATGTAAAGAGGGAAGAGTACAGCAGGGATCAGGTCCTCCTGAATGCTGCCTCACAAATTCACCTGTCTCGGAGGAGTAGCCAGGTTCCAGGTAGGAGGGAATAATTCTACAGTCAGCACTTCCTCCTCGCATGGCCTTTGCTGCATGCAGAAGCACAGGGGACAATCTGGGCCTATGGCAACATCTTTCTTGATGTCCAGATACCCGTATTATACTGGCTATTGCTGATGAGATTTAATGCTCATAAAGTAACATGTCTAATTGTTTGCTTTGTATTTTATCCTTTTGTTACCACAGCCAAATACTGTTACTTGTTTGCCTTTCTTCTTTGCGCTGGACTGTGGGTGTCAAGGAGTTTCCCAAAATATCCTTTAAATCTTTTTTCTTCATCTGTGTGCTGGAGGGATTATTCTTTTCATCACCTATTCCCTTGCTCAATTCTTTATCACCCTGACTGCGCTTACGTTACACCAAGTTGCAAACTGATAGAGCTGTAGCATTTTAACAAAACTATAAGCTGTTTGGCCAAAGTCAAGCTTTTTGTTTTTCTGAAGGAAACTTTGCATCAACACAGGCTGCAAAAGGAGCAAAAGATGTTCCAAACTCTGGCCCTACTACTGTGGTTAGTAACACAGATGACTTATTGATGTTTCCAAATGCCACGAGCAAGCAAAACAATTCCGATGCATGCTGCCAAAACACTGTAGCTCATTTATTCAGGATGTATAAAGGGAGGGGGAAGGGAATAGCAATAGAAATAGATGAGGAATTGCAATAAACACTCTCTCTAACATGAATCCAAGCCCATCTGTTTCATCTAAAGTTTACTCATTAAGTTTGTACAGTTCTTTGAAAATTACAGCACATTAGAATCAGACTCACAGCCCTTTGGCATAGTGCCCATGATTACAATAGCTTGGAACTAACACTAATACAGTTAATGTGTTTCTTGTTGTTAGTAAGCATTTCTGCCTCCACCCTTATTTCAGAGAAATCTTCAACCTGTGTTCACCATTCAACATTCATTGCTGGGAACAGCTGTTTCAATTTCTAAATATCAAGCTGCAATTGGTGAAGCATAACGTAATGTGCCCTGTAGCCAGACCATCCACATGACTAGGAAGCACAGAGTCTGCTTGTGCCTCTGAAGGTACTGTCTGCCTGAAAGAGAAGGGATAGACAGAGCAGTGCTAACTGGAACTAATGTGGAGTGCACACTGTACTCTCTCCAAGGATGGCAGAACTTACTCTCACCTATGTGCTCCACAGGAATCCCCAGGAGGAATTCTGCTTGGGTCCCTCCCCTGCTTGAAAAGTCAGAATCTAGCCCTAGAAGAATGGATTGTGCCCAGATAATCTTTTACATAGAAAAACTTATTAGGTTCCTAAATGAAAAAAATACAGAGGCTCCCAAAATGCAGTCATGGACTGCCAGTGATCAGAGCGCTTGCTGGTGATCCAAGGAGAATTGCCAGATGCATGGGTCCAATTTTCAAGAGCAGCCTCTAATTTTATCTGCCTCTGTTTTCAGGTGCTCAACTTGAAACACACTGGGCATGATCTTCCAAACCCACAACTCCATTTAAAGTCAACAGGGAACAGAACTGCTCATCAGGTCTTCGACATTTCAGTACAGGAAAACAGAAACAGAAACTCTCAAAAATCAGGTCACTTCTGAAATCATTGGTTATGGTGCTGGCTCTCCCTGGTTCAGCCTTCTTATTGCTTTAAAATGTGGCTAAAAATACATTACTTTCCTAGTATTACATTGGTTTACAAAAATTGCAGGGGCTACCTGAGTGACACTATTTAATCACCAACAGGAGAGGAAGTAGTCTACATGATTGTGACTGGGCATGGAGATAAACCATGCCACAAGACAGTGTTTATACACACACACACACACACACCATCTATATGTAGTATGGCAGTGGTTTCCTAACTGCGGGTTGCAACCCAGTACTGGCTCACGGAATGTAAGTCACTGGGTTGTGGCGGCTCTGGTTATCACCACCGACCGAGCTGTCAAAGTCCCTGCCTGTTCTGACACCGAGCTGTGCCCCAGAAGCAGCCACTAGCAGGTCCAGCTCCTAGGCGGGAGGGGAGGGCGGCATGTGGCTCTGCACGCTGCCCCCTGCCCTGAGCAGGCCGCTTCCAGGGTGCAGCATGGTCCACGGTGCTAGGACAGGCAGGAAGCCTGCCTTAGCACTGCTACTGACTGGGAGCTGCCCAAGGTAAGCCCGTGCCCTACTCCCCAGCCCTGAGTGCAGCCCCAAACCAAGGCCCCTTCCTGCACCCCAAGGCTCTCATCCCTGGCCTTGTCCCAGAGCCTGAATCCCTAATCCAGACCCCTGACCCATTCTCACACCCCAACCCTCTGCCCCAGCCCAGAGCACCCTCCCGCACCCTGAACCCCTCATTCTCGGCTGCAGCCCTCACCCCCACTCTCTGCTCTAGCCCTGAGCCCCTGTTACACCTCAAACTCCCCATCTCCAGCTCCGGTGGGTTGTGGGCATCACAATTTTCTTCAGCTGGGTCACCAGAAAAAAAAGTTTGAAAACCATTGTAATATGGTATGTCTACATTGTAAAGAAAGATCCATAGCACCAAGACTCCTATCCATGAGATAGAAGCCACTTGTGTGGCGGTGAATGTGGATGGGTTCACCCTCTAACACTCCCCAACCCACACATACCATGGGGCCTCCTATCTGCAGCAGGCCAGGATCAGAATGCTCGGGGAGAGGGTGCTGCCACAGGTGGTCAGTGCCTCATCAGCAGTTTAGTATAGTGGAGTCTACATCCACTGCAGTTGAAACATTGAGATCTGAGGAATGGCAGCTGTGGAAGTGAGAAGCTTGTCAGTCAAGTGTATTGATTCACTTTGCCTGATCTCAATGTGACATCACTTCTTCAGTGTGCAGCGCCATTTGAGACAATTTCTTGGAGTATTTTTGAACGAAGAGAGGTTAGAAATGGATCACAGTAGTAAAGCTCAACATGTGTGGGATCAGGGCCCAAATGGAAAAGAAGTTCAAGAAAAATGTCAATTTTCCTCAGAAAATTTCAACTGTGTATATTTTTAACCAGCTCTAATCCATATCTCTCCTACAGTTTTACTCTCTTCTTCCTCCTCTTCCAAATTACTTAGCATTAGCAATGAACTCGTCATTAGTTTTTGGTAGAGGGTGAGTTAACCTGGCAGTCTGGCTTCTTGTTCCCTGCTTTAAATGATGCCTCTCTACCACTTTCTGGATATACCCTAATCATGCAATTTCCATTTCTGAGCTGTAATAATAGTAATGTAGGGCTGGAAGGGACTTTGAGAGACCATCCGGTCCATGCCCATGCACTGAGGCAAGACCAAGTTAACCTAAATCATCCTCGACAAGTATTGGTCCAACCATTTCTTAAAAACCTCCAGTGATGGAGGTTCCACAATCTCCTTTGGAAGCCTATCCCATTGCTTAACTATCCGTACAGTTAGAAAGATTTTTTTTCTAATATCTAATCTAAATCTTATTTACGGCAGATTAAGCCCATTACTTCTTGTCCTAAATACAGCAGACATGCAGAAAAATTGATCCACGTCCTCCTCATATCAGCCCCTACATTTGAAGACTGTGTTCAAGTCCCCTTCAGTCTTCTTTTCTTAAAATGAAACGTACCCATTTTTTAACCTTTCCTCCTAGGGAATGTTTTCTAAACCTTGTATCATTTTTTATTGCTCCCCTCTGGTCTCTGTCTGATTTGTCCATGTCTTTCCTAAAATGTGGCTCCTGGAACTGGGCACAATACTCCAGCTGAGGCCAAATCAGTGCCAAGTAGAACAAGGCAACTAACTCCCGTGTCTTATGTACCACACTCCTATTACTACACTCCAAAATATTAGCCTTTTTCACAACTACATCACATTGTTGACTCATATTCAATCTGTGATCCCAGTATAACTCCCAGATCTTTTTCAGCAGTACTACTGGCAAGCCACTTAGGTAGGCAAAATCAAATGCACATCTACTAAGAGTAGTATTTAGCACTTGTATTTATTGAATTTCAACTGGCTAATTTCAGGCCTTTCTCCAATTTGTCAAGGTCATTTTCAATTATAATCCTGTCCTCCAATGTGCTAGCTTCTCCCATCCCCAGTTTGGGGTGATCCACAAATGTTATAAGTATACTCTCCACTCCATTATCCAAGGTGATCTTCCACTTTAAGGGTCCTGGTTTAAAGAGAAGCCCAGCAGGCAAGCACTGGGAACCAGTTGATCCAGTTGCTAATAATTGGCCTATTAACTCCAGAAAACTGCACCCCACAGCTGTGTGCAGGACTGCAGTTACCTATGTGGGAGGGAAGAGACCTCATTTAAATGGGGCTAGAGCATGACCCTAAGGCCTTCCTAGGGACTTTTTAAAGTGGGTAACCAGGAGTAATGGGCCACTAAGATTGCACCTTGCCTGACAGGAAAAGCCCAGGCAGCATATCATGCCTTGGACGCAGAGGCAGCAAAGCATTATGGGATACTCAAAATCAGCACACTAGACCACCTAAGACTTAGTGAAGGGGGCTATCATCATCAGTTCCACAATTTCCATAGAGACAGTCTCTGGTTCAATTCAACAAGAAAAAAAGTTCAGAATCATTGGATCTAGTCCTCAATCAGGAATCTAATGCAAATGGTTCATGTTGGTATTACGGATGATAGAACTTAGTGAAGTGGGCTAGGAGGTCTGGTATGGTGGCTTTGAGTGTCCCATAGTCCTTTGCTGACTGTGCTCATTATGCATGATATGCTGCTTAGGCCTCTCCTGTCAGACAGTGGACTATTCACAGAATCTGCTGCTTATTTTGTAGTTACTGTTATTATTCTCCCATCCATTTCAACAGAGCTTTGGGATCCATGCTTTTCCTGGGGAATAGCAAGTCTCCCTATGCTTTCTAATATACGAGGTCTGGGGGGAGGGGGTTGATCCACCCGCTTGGGGACAAAACAGTCAGCCATGCCTAACTCTTTTGCCCTTCTACAGGGGCTCTTTTGTTATTCTGACACATAAACACAAAATGATATGGGAAAGTAATAAAAGTTATAGTCCTGCCTGTATTGTTACTGCACAATCATCTACTTTCCAGTAGTTCAAGGTCACAGCACTTCCTTCACCTTCAGGAGATTCAGAGGGCCACTGCTGCTCAGCATAGTGTGGCTGCTCTAGTCTCTCCCTTTATAGAGCTGGGTCATCACTTACACCTTTCAGCTGGGAAACAGAGCCAATCATTAGCCACTAGTCAGCTGGAGCAGCTGGCTTGCAATACCTGCCCACTGGACTTCTCATTAGATCCGGGCTTACTGCTTCCTAGCTCCACAGGTGCTTAAGGGGGCAATTCCTCCGCTACACCAAGTCATTAATGAAAATGTTGACCAGTACTGGGACAAGGACAGACCCCTGCAGGACCCCACTATATATGTTCTCCCAGTCTGACAGTAAACCATTAACAACCATTCTTTGAGTATGGTCATTCAGTCAGTGGTGCACCACCTTATAGTAATTTCATCTAGATGACACCTCCCAAGTTTACTAATGAGAATGTCTGGTGGGACTGTGTCAAAAGCCTTACTAAAATCAAGATGTCTACATCTTCACCCCATCCAATAGTCCCCTAACCCTCTCAAGGAAAGAAATTAGGTTGGTGTGCTAACTAATCCATGTTGCCTATCATTTATAACCCTATTAACCTCTATGCTGACAAACAGATTGTTTAAAAATTTGTTCCAATATCTTTCCAGGTATTGAAGTTAGTCTGACTGGTCTATAACTCCTCAGATCCTCTTTGTTCTCCCTTTAAAGATGTATACTACATTTGCCCTTCTCCACACCTCTGGGACCTAATCCATTCACCATGAATTTTTGACAATAACTGTTAATGGTTTCAAGATTTCTTCATCTAGTTCCTTAAGTACCCCAGGGTGAATTTCATCAGGTCCTACTGCCTTGAATACATCTAATTTAACTAAATAATTAGATATTATTTAATAATTACACTCAGACAAATTTGAAAACTCATGCTTCCCTAAAATAAGCTAGAATTCTACTGCCACTGTATTTTATTACTATTTTACCTGTTCTTACGTATAATTTTACCAGATGATTTTATTACTTTGTCCAAAAGAAAAGTCTTTGTACTTCACAAAATAAAATAACTTAAGAAAAAATCCCACTGCAATAATATTATGAACATAAACTGTGACTGAGCCACTGACTTGTGGTGTTCTATGTTTTTTCAACCATCAAAGGGCCAAGTTTATTAAACTTCAAGTTATGTTCCCAGAACTAATTTGTGTGGAAGCTTTAGTGTACTATGCATACCGCACTGCATGTAAACACACACAAATCCCTGCTGTTCAAGTTTTAAGACCTGCAATAACTCAATGAAGTCTGAGGAATATTTTAATGCATTAAATAAAGTGAATATAGTGGTAACATATCACTGCAGGAAAAGAAAAATTAATTATGTTTAGCTGAAAGATATTATTGATATACAGTCACCTATACCGAAAGATCCAAATTCAGACTTTAACCTTTGTGCCATGCAACTCTGTCAGTGAAAAGCCTGAAAACTTTTAACACAAATGTGCCAAAAAATCAGGCTTGTCACAGAAGACTTGGAAGTTTCATAAGATAACCTTTAAGGTCTGCCAGTTTGGGCTAGGAAGCCAATGGGAATCTTTATTGATGTCTTCCATTATCATGTATCAGACCCCTTATTGTAAATGACATCTTTATATTATCCAAGAAATCTTGGGTCAATGGAAGCAAAAGCCAAGTCCAAATTTTCCAAAAACCTACTGGTTTTGTGGGACCCCTAACTGAGGTACCTGGAGCCTAAATTTCAGAGGTTCTGAGGACCCGCTGCTCCACTGAACATATTGTATTTTTCTGCATAAGGGCAATTTAGCTGGACATGTCAAGGGATAGAAAGGGACCAAGTGAAAAGCAGTCCTCTGATCCTTGAAATCGGGGGTTGAATGATAGACCAATAACATATTCTCATAAAAAAAAAAAGGTAAGCTTTAGAAACACAGTGGGGTAGCCATTCCAGCAAATGGCATGACAGACTAGGATGGCACGGCCCTGTTAATGCCCTAAATGACATCTGACAATATAGGAAAAATTTAGATTCAGACTTCATACAATAGAATTAAGGGAAAAATACATATGTTATAGCAAGTGTAATATTCGGATATTTATTTTTATTGAAGAAATAAACTTTCCAAAGACCAATGGAAAAAATAATTTATTGCAGTTCCTTTTACACATTAGCATGAAACATTTATACATATATTTTTGTGCTGATAAGATAGATATACTATAGACAAACTTTTATTTTGTACACAAAAGTAATTGCACTGTACTAACGTATAATTGTATAAAGCAGATATTCAGAAAATATCATTAAGCTAAGAATGAACATATTATTCCAAGAAGAATGTCCTATATGTTGAAACTAATTTAATTATTCCTGACTTGTTGTCCAAAATACATTATCATATTCTTCCAAGGGCTGAAACAAAATCACTTCTGAAAACTAAAAAGAGACAAAAACAAAAGGCTTTGCCTGATAACCTTGTCCCACCAGTTTGCCTTTCAGTGTTTATGGTCTACTGGAAAAGAACCAAAGCACTGTCAGTGTCACAAAATTGTCCAGCAATGTATTATGCAGAAGTCAGTTGTATTCAGTTAACATAAATCAATGAAAACTACATGGCAAGAGATCAGCATTTGGATAGAATTACATTTACACACTATTCAAATTGCTGTATTAGACAACCAACCCCCTCTTTTCGATATAAAAAATGAATATGTAGTATATACAGGTGGAAATTGTACAATAACATCAAAAAAGCTGTTTTCTCATCACCAATTAGCACAGTATGACAAGTGTTATTCCCCAAAGGAACTAGAATACTGCATGACGACATACTGAAGGAAAATGGACAGTGTTAATAGAATAGTTTTTATAATGATGATGAAGACAAAGAGCACATGTGAAAAGCATCAGATTAAAAGGGTTAGTTATGGCACACACACTGCATGATGTTATTCATTACTGTCAGGACATAAAAAAGGTTACATGATCCACAAAAAGGGCTTGGAATACACACCCACAGCAAAAATACAACAATATCAAAAGCTGAGGCAAACAACAACAAGAGAGTCTGGAGGAAAGCACTGCGTATGATACTTTTAGGGTAGAGTGGTTAGGCAAATGAAAAACACAAAGTGAAGTAATACCCACAAATCATCATTACTGCCAGACCAGTAAGTTGTCTGGGACACAGCATTGCACCCTATCCAGCGTCCTCTTCCTCTTCCCCCAGCTCAGTAAACATCTTGCTTTATTTCCTTGAGTGCATGTAAGGGAAGTTTGAGAAATAAGGGATTTTCTTTGAAACAGCAGAAACATGCAGTGACAAAATAAGTTTGATACTTTTCATTGCAGCTTTATTATAAATAAAGAAGACAGTGTATAGTGAAAGAGGAATATTGTTGTGCCAGGATCATAGCCTTATCAGTAGGACTATGACAATTCTACCAGTTAGGCAACAAGTTACCCTCATTTGTCCCCACCTGTCCAAGGCTCCTGTGAGCCTTGTGACAGTGAAGGCATACCCCGGTCACAGAGTCCCTCCAGACATTTATGCTGCAGCATATGAAGTCACAGAAATTGCTGTTGCAGGAGGAAATATGTTTGGAATAAGACTGGGGAACCAGCAGCGTGAAGGGTAAGTGAAGAGTCTCTGAAAATGGGAACCATGGGGTATGAGGCATCTGGAGGGACCTTAGCAATATTTACATCAGCTGCCTCCAACATGGTGGATGATATATTAAGTAACCAATATTTTTATTCCCTATTCCCTTTATTTTGGCAGCAATTTTCACCATTTTTGGAATATTGTAACCATAAAAAAGATTTTTTAAAAAAGAAAGAACGAACTACCTTAGCTTTTCTATTGACTGGGCCGTCCTAGTTCTGTGTTTTTAAAACAAACCTGCCCGTCAGGAGTGAAGCTGCAGCTGCACTTTGTTCTAAAAAACATGCAATCAAGGGCATCAGGAACTACAAAACAAGAGATAGAGCCAGAGCTACTGTGGCCCGTGCTCAGTTCAGACGCAGTCCTAAAATTGTTGAGGGCTTAAGTGGAGAACAGAAAAAGAATGCAAAATGCAGGCAAATACGGATGCTTGGAAAGCAGAGCCTCTTAGGAGGCTATTAAAATCTCTATTCACTTGCTGAAAACATTTGCCTCTTATGTTAATTATTGTGACCTAATCAGCAGAAGGTGATTTCATCACTGCCTACTGGGATGAAGGGGACGGAAGTGGCACATTACCAACACGAATCAATCAATATCAGAGGTAAGGGAGGTAAAAAAAGTTCATTGGTGTATTGAAGGGAACAACTAGCAGGAAGATGGTCTGGTTAATTTAAGAAATGTTTTTAATGTCTAACTGATTCTATGATTCACTCCTTGAAATATGCAAGAATGCCCCTACTGGATATCACAGAGACAAAGTGGGTGAGGTAATATCATTTACTGGACCAATTTCTGTTGGTGAGAGAGGCATGCTTCTGAGCTTATACCGTGCTCCTCTTCTGTGATGGGAGGAACTGTACAGGAACATTGTATTCATGTGTGCAGCTGACTTTAGGAGAAAGCTAAAACAAAGAGATCCCTGGTTTTCTCAGACAAGGAAATAATTCTATTGGTCCATCACAGTCTGAAGGAAACTGTCCTCTCTGATTGGAGTGAGGCAGGTCTGGGAATTCTAGGTAAACCTACCCTAAGAGGCAGAAGGTCTTTATGTAGCACCTAGTCTGAGGCACAGCTAGAGGTATTGCTTTATCCAGAATAAAACTAAGCTTCCCTACTCCTGGGAGAAAGGTGTCAAGATTTATTCTCCAGCACACATTAAGGACTTATTCTTTTTTGAGAAGATTTTTGCATAGGCCACATCTACAGAAACTGTTAGGTCAGCTATCCACAAAGAGATTGAGCAGAACCAAAAAGCTTGAGTAGTTGTCCTGTGACAAAGAATTCTATAATGCTTCGTAAAACAAATAACTTAGTTATAACTCTTAACACTAGAGTGAAATAATCCTGTGTGTAACTCATACAATAGACAGCCCCATCACAAAATTACACAAATCTTTTAGTTAAAATATAACTAATGATATTCTAAAGGTTCTGTGCTCTACTTTCTATTAGTGTTTTAGAAATAGCTAATGATTTGTGAAAGGGTAAATGAAAATGTGTCAGCAGAGCAACATTCAACCTGCGGGACTCCTTGCCTAAGGAGGCTGTGAAAGCTAGGAATACAACAGGGTTTAAAAGAGAACTGGATAAATTCTGGAGGTTAAGTCCACTAATGGCTATTAGCCAGGATGGGTAAGGAATGGTGTCCCTCGCTTCTCTTTGTCAGAGGGGGGTGAAGGATGGGAGGAGAGAGATCACTTGATCTTTTCCTGTTAGGTTCACTCACTCCAGGGCACCTGGCACTGGCCATTGTCAGTAGACAGGATACTGGGCTGGATGGACCTTTGGACTGACCCAGTACGGCCATTCTTATGTTCTTAACACATTTATATGGACATTTTAGTCAGCTGTCTATTGTTAATCATTTATCTTACAGTAACATCTAGCCTTTTGAGCAAAAACCTGAGAACCAGCAACTCCTGAGTTCTAATGACATCTCAGACTGCGGCTATAAGCAAGTTACTTACACTCAAATTGTCAAAAGTTGCCATTAATCATGGGTTCTTCAATTTTTAGGAGTTTAATCTGAAACACCTTAGACTTGGTTTTCTGAAGTGCTGAGCACCTGTAACTCCAAATGAAATCAATGGGAGCTGCAGGAACTTAGTGCTTCTGGAAATCAAGCTCAAGGTGTCTCTAGCTAGGTTCCTTTGCCTCAGTTTCCTCCTCTGTAAAAGAGGATTAACAATAATATCTTAACCTACCAAGAGGAGTGAGAGAATGAATAAGTTAGTGTTAATAAAAAGCTTTTAAGATGATAATTGCTAAATAATGAAAATATTAAATATTATTACTACCAGTAGCAGCCTTGATATATGTACCTTTTAAAATCTATTTTAAATACATGTATAGACTAATGCGGGTAGCACCCACCTGGCTGTGCATTCCTCTCTAATGTTACATATAAAAATAACACATACTCTGTTAAATATGATCTCTTTTGTTAATAATATAGGGAAAAGTGGGAAGTGTTTTGATAAAACCTCTTTTATCTCTGACCATGGATCTCATACATCAATCATATGAAACTATGGTATATTCTGCAATAGGTATAAAACTAGCAAAGTATCATCAAAAGGCGATACACAGAATATTCATGAAAGTTACAGCGTCTGTGCTAAAGCCTACACGTAAGTTTTATAGAGAAAATATAGACTGTTCCCTGAAGTATATTGCTTGGGAGTAAGAAATATCATTTAGTAGTACCATTAAAAAGTCAGCATTTGCTTGCTCAAATACTTGCAGTAAGACCTGTGGGTAAAATTTGCAAAAGCGACTAAGTAGCTTAGCAGCCTAAGTCCCATTTTCAAAAGAGATTTAGGCACTTGGGACTCTGAATGAGACTTAGGGCGGGACTACACTGGGGGATGTCGACCTAAGATATGCAACTTCAGCTATGCGAATAGCGTAGCTGAAGTCAAAGTATCTTAGGTCAACTTACCTGGCCGTCCTCACGGTGGCGAGTCAACCGCTGCCGCTCCCCGTCAACTCTGCTTCCTCCTCTTGCTGAGAGTTCTGGAGTCAACGGGGAGCGCGTTCGGGGATTGATTTATCGTGTCTAGATGAATGGATCCCCAATACATCGAACACTACCTGCCAATTCTGCTAAGGCTCAGATTTTTAAAGGTATTTAGATGTTGCTCCTTGAGTCACTTCTGAAAATGGGATTCAGACTCTGAAGTCACTTCAGTGTTTTAACAAAGTTATACTCTGTATCTTCCTAAATTAAACATGCAACAGCCTCTGTCCAGGCACAGGGCCCCACTAATTTCAATAGGGAGCCCACACAGAGGTAGTTGCTGGACTGGCATCTAAAAATAGGAGAGACTGCAGCATTTCACTCATTGCAGGTGGGCAAATGGAGAGTTTTCAAATGGCACTAACTATACATCAGCTAAACAGAGATGTACTGTATATTACAAAGTCTAATATAATACAGAAATCTGTAAGGGCAGATAAATATTTAAACACTTGGCACTCCCCTCAACGACTTTTTAAAATACAAAAGTCTTCTTTAGGAATGCATAAACAGCAAAGATAAATAATCAAGACCTTTAATCTGCTGTCAAGACAGTAAACACATTAATGGAACAACATTTTACAAAATGGTTCATTTCTTGTAGGGAACATTTAGTCTTGCAAGTGAAAATAGTTCTCAGTGGTTTAGATTAAACTTGTTGTATTTATGTCTTGTTTTAAAAAAGAATGACTCTTTGGTTACTCATACCTCTGTCTCTGTATTCTTTCTGGACAAAAACCAAACTTGCATTGGTTCTTTTTTACCCTTCATGGAAACAGGGCCTCTGTGTTCCAGGTGGAATTGAGGATCTGAATTTTCTGGTGACATAAGACACCTGAAATTAAAAACAAACATTACATAACTCCTCCACACACATAACAGAGAAAACATTAAACATGCTACATCTGAGGGCACATTAATTAAATTGTCAGGCAATATTGTAGGCCAGGCTTAACATGAATAATTGGACATGAGTGAGGACTCATTTCCTGGGATACAGGATCAGGGAGATAAATCGATCGGTAGTCTGGAAAAAGAATATCTGTATTAGCTAAGATAAGAGGGAACACTCAAGGAACCTTTTGCAATGGAACTTATTTACAAAATAAGCCTGGAACATAAGATCAGGAAAAGAGTAAGTCATACATGGACAGTGAGTATACAGAGCATTCTCTACAGGTGTTGGTTCCTACAAAGTAACCAAGTCAATTCCAAAACATGTAATGAAATGAATAGTGAATGCAATGAAATATGTAAATGTATATAAAGGAAGAAGTTTGCTGCGTAACTCTGGATGTGTGGTACCCCTTATGCTAACCCCCTATACTTGAGTCTGGTCAACTCAGTGTAGCTTTCCTTTATTTGTCATAAAGCAACTTCAGTGACAAGCTTGGAGTCAGATTGAATTCTTGGGTATCCTGAGTGGAAGATGTCTCAGGGGAACTCCAACAAAAATCTTAAGGTGGTTATCAGGCCTCACTACAAATTCTTGTGGCTGAATATAATTGTTTCTTATGGAAATAGTGATTCATGGTAATGCAATTCGACAAACATTTCATGAAATGCATGTGCTGTAATGTACTGAGTGTGACATTGTCACTATCACCTCTAAAGTTACTTTAAAGGCACACTGATAAAGTTGTTTCTTTTGAAATTCTTATCAAGAAGAGGTTCTGCATTTCTTACCTGTAGGTGTACTCAGAAACATTGATTTTTCCTTTTTCTCCAGTGGTTTCTGTTCTGCTTGTTAAATTAACAGTGTTTCCAAAGAGACAGTAGCGCGGCATCCTTTGGCCTATGACACCTGTAACCACCTCCCCAGTGTGGATACCTATTGTTATCTGACAAAAAAAAGCAAATTTGAATATTTTATAGTTCAAAAACAATTTTACTAACTTGATGTTTCCAACTAAATACATATAATATGCATTTTCTAAATGCTGGAGTTTATCTTTTAAAAGACACAAGTCTTGATTCTTTTTTGCCCGTGTAGTCATTTACTGCTGTGCAGACTGAGTGTAAAATGCTATTCATTCAGAATGACAGCATTCTACACCCACTTTGCTCAGCTGTACATGACTATACAAAGGTGCAAGGCAGTGGAAAATCAGGACCACTTTTTCAAATAACAAGGACAGATTTGCGTGGAGAAGAATTATCTTGGCACAGGATACTGACGACTGCAGGCTTTCTTATGAGGCCCACTCCACAAATCTGGCGCAGAAGCATGCTGGTGGTAGGGAACAGAGACTAAAACCAGGTCTACACTGAGGAAGGGGTAAATCATCAGTACCTCCAATGGAGCCTCTTTCTATAAATGATGATTGAATTATTCATGCCTAAAGTAATCAAAAGAATGGGTGGGAGTAATATTATTTTTCAAACAAATAGTTTGGTTCCTGTTTTGATTAAATTAAGCAGCTATTGAATTAAGTAGAAGGCACCATCCTACATTTTTCCATACAGATTATGAGATACACTGTGACTCGGAATTAAGAACTTGTCCCGTTCCATGAAGCCCTGTACATATACAAGCTAACTGGCAACTGGGAAAAATCTTGCAATTATTTCACTACATTTTTAACAAAGCCCAATTTATACACTGTAACAACTGGATCCAAATTTATAATTATACAAGAACATGAGCCAGCAGGATTTCTTAATTATGGAGGATCCCAACCATTTAATATACAATGATTTTTATTCAGTGATTAAAAAGGTCACAAGTGAATATGGATTACATACACTCAAAGAACCCTACAAAGATAGTATTTGTTCAGAACGGTTTTTGTGGCTCAGTTTCATACAGACATGATGCTTATTGGCAAAGATACTTCTCACTATGAAGAGTGTGCTAAGGCCTTTAAAAGACTTCTCAGTTATTGCAGATCATCAAATCAGGCCCTCTCCACTTCTATATGCACAAATACACGGATATAACCAGGACCTAATATGCTACTAGTAGAAGCAGGGACAACTCCATTTATATACATGGGAATGTGCCTGTTTATCCAACGGTTATTTTTCTAAAAATAAGAGATTATTACAAGACCTCTAATTGTGTTAATTCAAAAATGTAACTTCTAGTAATCACAGTACTGCCATTCTCCACTTCAACAAATGCCAATGGAAACATACATTGTTCTTTCTAGAATGAAAGATTTTCCCCATGCCGGCTGGTGGCTCTGAATCCGAATCAAAATGGATTGTTGCGAGAACACTATCGTTCTATACTCTGTGCTTCAAGCAAATGCATACTGTACTCAGATGGGCAGTTGCAGCTTGCACTGAAATCAATGGTAGCCAAACGTACATGAGTTTGGGTAGAATTTGGTCTTTTAGATTGATGAACACAGTAACTCTGTTGTGGAGTTTGAGGGTTGTTGGGTTACACATATCACACATATTTCTGTTTCTTCAAATCACTTATTTTCTAGCAATAAAAAAACTTGTGAAAACTGGACTTTGAGTTTTATTGTATTTCAATGGTGGGTTTTTAAAAAATTCAACTGGTCTCTACTGAATCCTGGACAAATACTAACCTGTACAGGCTCTCCATCTACTTGAACCTGTCCTGCTATTTCCATCATATCCAATGCCAGGTGGCAGATAGATCGTGCATGATGAATGCATGGCTCTGGTAGACCACTCACTGTCATATACTTGTCTCCAACTGTTTCCACCTATCAAAACATGTTTGACAATTATGCTTCAGAAAGCTAGACCTACTGTGGTGTTTCTTTTAAGATTGCTAAACACTTCAAATACGTTTCCCTTCTTCTTTCTTCACATTCCTAACATGTCCTTGGAGATTCCTATATACAACTTCTTAAAATTAGTTGGACAGCTCACTACCCACTGATTAGCAGCTTTATTTACCAAACCTTTATTTACCATAATAAATACCTTTATTTACCAAAAAGTACTTATTTTAATGATTGCACTTATTTCAATATACAGGATTCCAAATAAGAGTTCTTTACTCTATATGTTCTTAAAACTAAAAGTGGACATGTTCTTTTCTTCACTGTGGTCTAAATCCACACCAAAGTTGTAAAAACATCTAAAGTCAATGGAATGAACTGAGATAATATTTATTTTATGACACTATCTCACAGCAACATAGTAGCAATGCCCTAAAATTGCATGTTTACCTTATAAACAAATGGATTCCTTCGTGAATCAGTCAGAATATCAAATCTTGTGTAAAGGTCATTTAAAAGATTAACAATTTTCATGGCTCCCTCTCCAGAGGCATGTTTGCTGCAGAATGCATTGAATCCAACTATGCCACTGAAGAGAATGGTCACATTATCATACCGCTTAGCTGGCACAGGACGCTTGTGTCTCAGTTCATTTGCAACAGATGGTGGTAGGACAGAATACAGCAATCTAAACAGGTATAATAAGTAAGGGACACGAGAGAGAGAAAATAAATGTATTATTTAAATATGACCCTATATTTACCTAAGGGGTTATTATACATTAATGATTTCCAACAGTTAAGTGATGAACGAGGATTATAATGGAGTCGATTTCTGAAACACCAGGCTCTGATATACTTCAGTGTGGTTCATATGGTTAAAGCAATTACATTACAAACACACGTGCTAATAGGTCAAAGGCATCACTTAACTATGAAAAAATATATTGAAATTCCTTTGGCATAAGCTGTCAAAATCCCCGGTATTACCTCTTCTTACTCCTAGAGTATGTGGACCAAATCCTCAATTTACACAAGTGTAGTATCTCATCTTTAAGGTTTATTACATTTTTTTCAACAAACTGAACAGTCCATATGACAAAAAGAAAACAGAATATATTGTAAATCACAATGCAAATTAAAAACTAAATCATACACATAGGCCCATATTCTACCCTCATGTTCATCCCTTTTCAGCTTTTCACCTGCCACTGTACAGAAATCAAACTCAGCAATGTGCCAAACTGGTAACAATTCAGGCTTAGCCAAAAAAAAAAAAAATCTGATGGTAATGCAGATAAAATGATACCACTGTGCAATTTAAAATTATGTATTTTAAAGTTCTGGCAGATCTCATTGGTTATACAGCCTGCAACAAACATTACAGGCTAAGAGAGACATGAAAGCTAAGAAGAAAGGAATAAACAGGATGAGAAAGATGAGGAAGAAAGTTAAGAATAATGGATGGATACATTTCCTCAAAGAATAATAGATGGAATTTTCTAAAATTACTTTATTTTAAACACATCAAAGTGTTCAGTCTCAATTACTGGAATTATTTAAACTGGCCTAACATATCCCTGATCTCCCTGTGCAATTCTAAACTCTCCGGCAGCTTATGGGTCTGACTGTGGTGCCTTTTGCATGTGTGGAAAAAGGCAGGGGAAATGGGTTCAAGGAGTTTTTCCTCCCTTTATGCAATGGCACACAAGAAATCATGCGTTTTGATCCTTGCCATCAGCAAGTACAAGGAATGAGACAGAGTTCTGGTGTCAGGTACAGCAAATCCAAAAGAGAGATTTCACTGCAACTACTTACATGAGCAAGGGCTACTTTCATAAGTAACAGCTGGATGGCTGGGTCTTCTTTCTATGTTAAGTTTCAAACTTCTGTCATTTTTGCTGTAAGTCTGTTCTGAAAACCCTGGGCAGAACTGTTTTGCAATCTGATGGTACTATCAGACTTATGTGAGTTTACGAGTAAGCAAAGGTGGCAGGACTGGCCCCAAAGTCCCTTCTCAAGGGTTTATGCTTTTCTAGGTTTTGGTGAGGAAGGGAGTAATTTATAAACACAAGTTAACAGCAAAAGAAAAATCACCTCTGAGCATGTCCAAAATGCATCCACTTAAATATTATTAAAGTCTTTTCTGACATCACTACATGTTTGAGTATTGGAGCTGATGCTCTCAGACTAGTGCTCAGAGAGATCCCACTCCTGTAATCAGCCGTATGCAGGTGGCCTCCTCTTCCTGCATGAAGTCCCATTAACCACAATGGGACATTGGTGAGAACGAGGGGTTGCCTACATAGATCTGATCACAGGATCAGACCCAAGTTTGAGTCAAGGAGATTTTGAATGCCTCACTCAAACTTAAATAGCATAAGCTTCCAAAAAACAAACCATATCAAAACAAAACTGTATCAATACTATAGAGAAGGCAATCCCTGGCATGAAGAAAATTGTGACGTTTTTAATGGATTCCACAATATACTGGAAATTTTAAACTTTCATTTTCAAAAGGGTGATCTTATACCAATGTGCTACGGTCCCTACTAACCCAGTCTTTTAGAAAAATGTCTCCAGTTAAGCAGGAGAAACACCAAAGGTAGGAACAGACCACACTCACACTCTAATCACCTCAATGAGGTGTGAAATTCAAAGCCTAACTGGGACAATTTAAAAGCCAACATTTAAAAATAGATATGTTTTCTTTGTTTTAAAAAAAGACTCAAATTGCATGCAAAAACGGTTCAAAGTTAAAAATTAGAAATGCAAAAGCTACTTTTCTAACAGTGGAAGTTGTGCATTACACAGATACAGCATTTTCAATCCCAAGTTTTCTATTTTAGTGTGTGCCTTGAAACTATTATCTCAAGGTATGTCTTTAATCTAATATTGTATACAGATGCCAAAACACGTATATCATTTGCAACACAATTCAATTAACACTGTCACTGGAATCCTAACTTTTCAGTTTTCTGATTTTTTGTGCAACCTTTCTGTTGCATTAAATATAGTTCTGGACTATTTTCTGGTGTGTGTTATAGCAATAATTGATGCTACTTTTCCTATTGGGTGCCGAACAGGTTACCCTGTTCACTGATGGTAAAAGCGTTTCTACAAGTCAAACAAGCATAAATAAAAAGTGGGTTTTTTAAAGCTTCCTTTATTTTTGAGGTCCTCAACTCATCATTTCTGTGATACTCATTTACAGCAACATATGCTATTCTACAGGATTAGCAACAGAACAGACTTGATGGCCAGACATTGTCAACATCCCTATTAGATACAACAGACCTGGAGAAACTTTGGTACTACAAAACTGGCGAGTACTTTTCAAACAGGACATTTGACTGCTAGTCAAATCCTGTTTATCTCAGAGCCAATTACTTAATTTACCATTAACTAGTCTTCCCTCTGAGTCCTGTCTATTACTATTACATATGTTCTCTAATTTGCATGTTTAATGTATAGTGCACTAGTTCACCTCTCAGGAGGCATAGAAAAGCCAAATTCATAGCATCATACCACAGCAGAACTTTAAATAGTCTTATTTTTGTCTGCCTCTAGACTATAACACAGTTTTCAAATAAGAAAATCAAATTCCTTGTAGCCTGATTGTGTTTTCTGTCATTTTCAAATTTAAATTTTCATAATTAAATGTTACATATGGTAGATCAAGAATTATTTAATACTTTATTATTACTCTCAATGTTATTTCAAATGGCCTGATCCCTATGGATTATTTCCTTTATTTACAGGGCACATGGTAAATTAGAGAGTGATTTCTGCATCATTGGCATTTTGTCACTAGCTCTCCCTAATTCAGCCACAATAAGATGTTTTCCTGGAACACTGCTCTCTTAGGTCATTAATAAAGCTATGGGGACTGTTGGTTCACTTTAGGTTTTAGCTTTCTACAGCAAAGAAGGAAAGGAGTACTTCAGTTTTCTATGCATGCGGTATTCTATAACGCAGCTAATGTTTGAGAATCTTCACAATATACAACATTATAAAAAGACAAAAAAAAAGTTTGTGCTCTCTTAGCTCCACAATTACCAGCTGTTTTTGTTCCAGTTTAAAACTGGGAATTAATTCTTACGTGTCTGTCTTTTTCTTCTCATCTTCTAGTGCTCTTAGTGTGTGCTGAAGTCTGTCTGTGAGGATCTCCAGTTCTTGAGTCAGTTTATATTCCTCTCTGAACTGCTCTCCCAAAAGGACTAGGTCACGGGTAGCATCATGCAACGGAATGTCACTCAGATATAACCCTCTTCTGGTTAAATCATCCAAGTTCATCACACTGTTATATTGAGAATTGTATTTCATTACAAATGAAATGCACATTAAACTAAACTTGCCTAAGAAATCCTTTAAAATACTGATTAGTAGCAGGGGTTGGGGTTAAATGGGTAAACAGTGAGGTAATTCTTTTAATTAAAAGATTGGGAGTATGGTAAAACAAGTAGCTTCCATCAACTATCTTGTACATGTGCATACAGAGCCCTGATTGATGCATTCTATAAATATCTAAAATAACATCCTCGCCAAATAATAGCGATGCTATTGTAACCTATTGTTCCGTATGCGTTACCAGTCTCCCATCTTTGCCCGCTACACAAAGGATAGGAGGAATGTGTTCTCTCATTGCTACAAAACTGATCCTTTAGCAAACTATAAATTTTTAAGCTTTTAGCTCTGAAGGTCTTTAGTTCAATCCCTCATCACAACCAAGATGTCTGTTGTCACACTATGACATGAGTCCATTACATAATTTATTTTCCAGATGATTCTTAAATATCATTGCATCTCACTGTGAAAACTGCATTGAAAGTACTATGCAAGTACACTGCCAGATGAGAAACTGATTCCTAGTTCTTCTTATGGTTACGAAATTCATAAGCCAAATGTCATGACTTATTAAAAACCACTCAGTTAATGGGATGTTCTGCTTAAAAACAGATGGGATAATACGTACAATATTTGTAATGAATGATTTTATGAATGCACCACATTCTGTTCTCTACATGCAACTCCCTTATATCAGTGGGCTTGAACCACTATAACTTAGAACAGAATCTGGTCTGAGACACTCTTGCAATTTGGTGGCTATTCTGCGTGGTCAAATAGAGTACTTTTATTGCTTAAACTACCTTGGAGAACAAAGAAAGAGAATACTGTCTGCTTCAGGTAAGTAGATCATTTGACCTTTGAGGCGTAAGCAGCTGATTTCTGTGCCAGTTAATTCATCTTCACACTCCAACTTTTCTACATCCAACAGTCCTTCCTTGTAATGAAAAAGTCACAATAACTAAATAATAATGATTCCTGTGTTACTTCACCAAGCACATGTGCGCATGCAAACAGACACGCATAAACCTTCACTAGAGGAAAGCTCTGAATGTCTGGAATCAATCCATGAAGCATAGACTACACGAAAGAGAAAATGAACTGGTTTCTTGAACATGCCAAACTACAGTATTTTTAAGTTTTCTCAGATTTCCTATCTCGATTACTTTAGTGTCTTTCTTTGCCTGCACAACCACCACTTCCCACTTTCTTCTGATTTCTTCAGAACAGTTTTATATTTAGCTTGCACTGATTTTCTTGTGTCTCCACTATATTTTTGTTAATTGCTTCATGCTGACATTGAGAGTGCGTGCATGCACTTTGCTGGTTTTGTCCTCCTTTTCCTCCGTTAGATGTCATTTCTCAAACTGAGGGTCTGATCCTGTCAAGTGCATATGCAAGACTTCTCCTTCAGCATTCTGGGCTATTGCTGCCAGTAAATAAGCAGGCTACCTGGTGTATGTAGCAGTTACTACTTCACATGCTGCATTCATTTACATGAGTTTGCCTGGCTCTTTTGCCCCGTCTACAGAAGAAGAAGAAGCGGAAACATGTTGGGGTTGAAGAGTGTGTGTTTGTAAGGGCACAAGCAAATGATATGCTGGATTCCTAAACTACTATGTAGCTACTTCTCCTCCAAAACCAGGAGCAACTGCTGTTATACAGTTACTCCAAGTAGAAGGTTGCAGTTCTGTAATGTCATTTATTGTACAAGATCATCATTTGTAAAGAAGGCATCATAGGTGCAAAAGTATGCGCCTGAATCTGTGCCTATAGCCCACCTCAACAACCATATATAAATTCATGCATCTGGCTTTTTCTTGGCCCAAGACACAGAATGGGCTCAGGGCTTACTACTGTGCAAAAGATTTTTGCTGAGGCCCTCTGAGTTTTCTCTTATCTCTGTAAAATGTACTTACTTATTCAAAAGCCAGATGAACATTATTTGGTTACCTTGCTCCTCAATACAAAGACAGTGTTGATATGTGAGAGGATCCCATGGAAGCTAATATCAATATGAGGCCGAACCAAGGAAAAAACTGACAATAGATTGCAGTTTCCTGGCTGAAGCTAAAACATAAACAAGACAAACAGAAGCTTATTTTCTAAGGAATTAATGGATTTTTCTACAATCAGAAAATATTCACATGGTGATTGTATTTCCTTCACTTCATGTACAGTGCAAGGTGGAAGAGAACAGGGACATAGAGAATTCAGGTGTATATACCTTATATAAAATATTAGGCTAAACTATGGTTTTCAAGTTATGGCTCTGGGGCCTGTGTATTTTAAAGTGCAATTCTATTCTGGAAAGTGACTCTGCAAAAAAAAGCACTGCACCATATCGTGTCTGAGGCCTCTCAACAATCCGTCACTTTATAAGTGAAAAGCTATTTTTTCTAACTGACCTCCCTACAAACTCACCTTAGGTTCAAAGTGTCAAGTTCTGTTCTCTCACGTATTATCTCCTGTAGTAAAGTTTCTGCTGGCCATATTCAGTAGGTCACTAGTTACATGTGTTCAATGAACCACCCTGAACTTATCTGAAAAAACACTGACCTCTCTTCTTTCCACTTCCTCTCAAGAGCCATGTCTAGGAAATCACCAAATCACAATGGTGAAGTGAAAGGTCAGTAAAATTAACTATATTGTAAAAATATTTAAATGATTCCAAACCATCTTGATACGCACAGTGCCTATGTAACTGCATGATCGATTAACATTATCCTCATCATACCTCTCTTCTTCCCTTATATTGTTTACTACACTTATCTTAAATTAGATTTACACCATCTTGTCTTAAATTAGATTGTCCATTTCCACATTCTCCTATGAATTTACATAGTACATAGTATAACAGGGCTCCCAATCCTAAGTGAGAACTTTGAGCACTACTGTAATATACATAACAACAGAAAACAATATCCATTGTTTTCAGTGAGGTTTCACTGGCATATAATGAGGTCAGAAATTGGCCCTTAGGAATTGGTTATGAGAACTTAGATAAAACTGATGTTGCTGATGTAAAAGAACATTCAGCACCCCTGTCATACTGCAGCTATGTTAGCTCTACAATATTAATAAGCCTGAAAAATAATAAAATATTTTTATTGTTAAAGTAAGACCCCCTGAATTCATAAAGGGCAGACCTGTTCCAGAAGAAGGTGCTATTTTTACATAGTTCATTCTCAAAGTGAAAATGCATTTTAAGGTGAGAATTAAATACTGCACTGTAATGTAGAAAGACAATCTCAAATCCATTTAATGTCTTCACAATTAACTCTTGCAGAATATATCGTATCACAATATACCATAAATAAATAAGAAACTATAAAAGCACGAGTGTTATTATTAACATAATATCTAAAACACTTGTTACAGCTGTTCACATAAGACAACAGTCTGACCTGTGGAAGGACTCTGTATATAGCATTGCCGCACTGCGTTACCACCAGATCTCTGTCAAATATTATATGGAAAGGAAAAGCCTTGCAGAAAGTGTAAGGACTGATGCGGGACTCCTGAGTCCCATTCTCTTCAAATCTGTCAAGGTCTTCATAAAAGTCCTCCTCCTTAGACTCTTTCTCTTCAATTAAAAATTGAGTGTGGTCACACTCTTCACTTCTTTGTTGAATAACCTGAACAAAAGAAGAGGAAGATTGCAGGTAGCAATAACCTCTATCACATGTTAATAATTGGAATTCTATTGCAAAGACCAGATCACAGTTACAGAAAATAGATACATAAATATCAAAATAATGAGTTCCAGTTCTTCCAAAAGTACAGTATTTCCACATAAATCTCCAGTTTTAAAAAAGTCTCTACAAATCAAGGGAGGAAAAGTATTTCTTTTATTCAAGCACAGTTGCTCTTGGCACTAATTGAAACCCATTAAAATATGAACTGTAAATTCTAAATTAAATGAATATGTCTACACCAACTCCAGATCCTAGAAATATGGATTATGCTTGGTTCTGCTGGTATAGCCCAGAACACAGGATCTCTTGGGAGGAAAGGTGCCCCTGGAAGGTTTTGCATTGCCCAAGCCACCTGCAACTTTATTTCCATGGAGAGCCTGCACCATGTTAATTGATCCCCAAAAATAGGCAGTGTGGGCTGGGGAAAGACCATGTCCCGGCTAGTCTACGGATGGGCTCATGAAGCACTTGGCTTCAGGAGACTTTACTGCTGGGGCTCTTATTCAGTATGAAGCTGCCCTACTCTGGTGAACTTTCAAGAAAAAGCTGCAATGCAACCAGCCACCTACCCTCCACGAGGGTGAAAGAATCCCTTCTTGTTGGAGCAGCCCCTGCTAGCTAAAGGAGGGGCAATTAGCATCTCCTTGCACCAGTGAAGGTGGATCAAGTCTATGATGTCTACAGAACATAAATACAATGGTAAATAGCTGGCTTATAACAAAGAAAGAATTCCCCATTCCTCCTAACTTTGCAGAAATAACCTAAAGAAAAGCACGAGGCTATTCCCATTTGTAACTCAATCTCTGTTATTACAGAGTGAGGCTTTAGCAAATCAAAGTATATACAGAGTTTTCTTTTTTAACAAATTGTTATGACGCGTTAGAATGTGTTTATTGATGCAGGCACAGAAGTGAAATGAGGACAGACACATGCATAGAATTACTCGGCCAGCCACAACTTTTATTAAACTTTAACATAAGGAAGAGGTGCTTCCTGCCCATCATACATACCCCTAATTACTAGACATTTAATCGGTTCCAGTGTAATGCTTATTATGGGTTGTTTACATAGAAGCCATATCAGGGGTGGCTCTCCCTAGCTTACCCTCGGGACTCAGCTCTGAGTCCCAGTACTCTCCTCCCAGTGAGGGCAACAGAAGGTGCAGCAGGGTGGGGACTTCAGCTCGGGAAAGCCACACGCTCTCACCCTATCCCATGATCCCTAGGTCCACTGCCAAGTCTTTTATCTCTGGGAACTGTACCTTCTACTAACTGCACAGGAAATGTGGCCACAAGTTGCAACAAATAAACAACTCCTCCCCAGTATCTCATCTAGCTACTAAGTGCATTCCTACTTCACCCACTGTGGCTTGAAGGTGTGGCACGGAAGGCAAAAAACAAACAAAGAACAAAAAGTCCTCTACCAATTGGCCCATGGGAGACCTTCATGACCCCAAAACAGCCAATTGGCTATACCCACGGCATCTGACAGGCTGAATTCCCATTCCTAGTTATGGTGAATTGGGTGGGACTGCTGGGACAGAGTCAAAAGAGGTTTCACATGGCTTCCACACTTGGTTAAATCCTGGGAGATGGGAAATGCTGTCCAGTCAGCACCTCTCTCCCACACCCCTCCTTGCCCAATCAGCTGGCCCAGAGACTCCTGGGGTGAGAAGCTACTTACTGTCCCTTAGTGAGTGTCTCCCTCTTTTGCTGCTGGGACTGTCCCCCTTCATCGCCAAGCCCATCAAGTTCCCCACCCGCTAAGGCAGGGGAGTGGCATTTTTCACACATCCAAGTTGTTCCATTGATTATTAGGACTAGTCTTTAACCTTTGCATGTCTACTCAGAGCTGGGCAAACATCTCCTGTGCTACTGACCACAACAAAGGGAAAAAACAACACAATCTTCTATCTGTTTCAATGGGCATGACAGAGTGCAGACTAAGGACCCTGAATTTGCAATTATTACTCATTAAATCAATAACAGTTACAGGATCAGGCCCTACAGTTAAAACAAAGCATCTGCTCCAAACCATAGCTGTTAATGTGCAATATTTTGAAACCAGCATCATTTCATATATTGTATTGGTTTAATCTCCTATTAATATCTTGAACATCTCATCTCACTTTACTCTACCAAATCCTACTCAAAGTTCTTTGAAATAATGAAATAGGGCTAATTTTGTTTACCAGGAGAGTCATATATCATGGTATAATTAAAGTTGATGCCTAATAAAATAGAATAATTTATCAAGCATGGACAAATTTATCTCTGGCCAAACCTAATCAGATTTAATGGGTGGAACAGAATAATTCTATTTAGGCAGCATTGTTTAGAAGCAAAATATTGGAACATATTAGGCTCAATTCTGTCCTTACTTCAGGCCAAATTGAAGGTTTATTGACATCAGTGAGACTTTCCGTAAACTTCAGTGAACTTTTTTTCAGGCCCATATATACTGAGCAATCCTGTAGATTTCAATGGAGTGTAAATCAGGGCAGAGAGGGCATTCCTATTCAAGTGTTCAGAAAATCCAGTTAAGCATCCAAAAACATGGATTCAAGAACGTATTGAATATCCTTTTTTTTTTTTTTTAAATTCCAGACCAAAAGTCCCACACACAAGATCAAAACAAAGAAAAACAAGACTATGGGAGCTCTGAGGTGGAGAGATATATCTTAGAGTTGTTCTAAAATATTTCTGGACGTTTCCAAAAAATATGTTGGTACAAATTATTATGCACAAAGAAATGCAATCACTGAAACATGTGGCATATTAGAGGTCTTTTTCCCCTCTGTGAATGGTATAACTCATGTGTTAGCAGTAATATACACACAGGGAGCGATGTTACCAAAATTTAGTTCCATTTTTGCAAGGGGAAACAATATAACAATACTTTGTGGTTCAATGGCATCGGGAGATTGGGATCTCAAAATGCTTTACAGCTATTAAATAATTAAGCTCCAAAATATTTTTGAAAGCACTGATATAATTACAGTTTCCATTTTACAAAGAGGAAAGCTGAGTGTTACAGTGACAGAGGCCTTTGGACTCCCAGTCTTGTGCATTAAACACAGGCCCATCCTTCCTCTTTGGAATCCTGTAAAATATGTTATTAAATCCCTTTGTCTATCTCACTGATTTCCTAAAACCTGATGCTGTTGTTTATGTGCATTATCAACATAAAACTCCACCTCCAATGGAGGGTGTTGCAGTGAGTAGTTGCAGTGGGACAGCCAAAAGTATATGTAGGGTCAGAAATTACTTGTGGTCACATGAAGGGGGGGAAAAAAACTGTGGGTTTGTCCAAGCGCCAGCGTAGCTTAGACCTGTGTTTCTTGTGAATACAAATCTTAAGTGACCTCTGTCCCTCATGATTGTCTCTGTAGTTCTCTGCTGTCATGAGAGACATGAACCTCTTTACAGGTTCTCATCTTTTCTTATTGATAACAAGAGATCCATAAAAAACCAATCAACCAATAAAGCAGGGTGGGCAAACTTTTTGGCCCAAGAGCCACATCATGGTTGAAAAATTGTACAGAGGGCTGGGTAGGGAAGGCTGTGCCTCCCCAAATAGCCTGGCCCCACCCCCTATTGGACTCCCTACCACTTCTCACCCCCTGAGTGCCCCCCTTAGAATCCCTGACCCATCCAACCCTCCCTACTCCTTGCTCCCTGACCGCCCCTCCAGAGTCACCTTCCCTGACCGCCCCCTCCAGAGTCACCTTCCCTGACTGCCCCCTCCAGAGATTACAACCCCCCAGCCCCTTACCATCCCCCCAGGACCCCACTCACTACCTAACCCCATCTGCTCCCTGTCCCGATTGTCCCAACCCCTATTCACACCCTTGCCCCCTATTCACATTCCTGCCCCCTGACAGACACCCTCCCCGGGACTCCCAAGCCTACCCAACCCCCCCATTCTCCATCCCCGACTGCCCCTCCCCAGAACCTCCACCCCATCCAACCACCCCCTGCTCCCTGACAGGCCCCTGGGACTCCCTGCTCCTTATTCAACCCCCTGGCCCCGACCCTCTTACCATGTGGCTCAGAGGTGTCTCTGGCAGCGGCACAGAGCCAGACATGCTGCCTCACCCCCCACAGCATTGCCTGCGCAGTGGTGTGGCCCCAGGGGAGCTGGGAAGGTGGTGGAAAGATCAGGGGGCGCCTCCTCGGCCAGAAGCTCAGTGGCCGGGTAGGACGGTCCCACAGGCCGAATGTTGCTCACGGGCCGTAGTTTGCCCACTCCTGCAATAAAGGCTAGGGCTCAGCATAAAAAATTGGCAATCTATTTTTAGTTTTTCCCACTAAACATCTCAATGAGGCAATTTCACCATCCACCCATTTCTGCATCAGCATAGGAATTAAAGAGTGTGGGTGAGAGTAAAAGCTAATTTCCAAAGTCCTATCATATAGGAGGAGGTGTCAGAACTACTTATATATCACCTCATATATCACAAACCATCTAGCCAGGGTGAGATGTGACCCTATAGAGACACAGCAAGCTTTTGCAGTTTTACAAAGATAGCCTGCTATTGTATGAGAGTGCTGTACTACTCTCCTAATCTCTACAACATGCAAATATGTCAACAACAACACAAAGACACAGTCAGAAACACAATGCAGAATACAGACTTTGATGTGAGCGCTTAATAGGAAGCACTGTGCAAGGCAGCTGTGATTCTTCTAGTAACTCCAATACAGAAAACATGTATGGAAAGAGAGAACAACTCCATCACTGAATACAAAAGAAATGTGAGAAACAAACAAGATAATTAAATGCCTGAGCCAAAGCCCCACTGAAGTCACTTGGAGTCTTTCCACTAATTTCAATGCACTCTGGACCACATCCTATTCAGCTGCCTGTTATAACTGGTGACCAGGTTAGGTATTGTTATGAAATCCCCTTATAGAACTGAACAGAAAAAGATATCCCTTCTGTTGATTTTAAACCATTCTAAAGAATTTAATGAAATATTATATTACCACAACAGAATTCTATAGGATGATTCAAAACACATAGAAGGGATCACATTCTCTGTTAATTGTACATTTACAGTAATTTCTATACAACCCTATTGATTTCATACCAGATAAATTCGATTAACCTTTTCTGTGAGTAACCATGACCTCTTACATACGTGCTTTTTTAAAATTAAATTTCTGGATATTTAAACATTCATGTAAATTCTATTCTGCATTCAGTTTCACCCAGGTAAATTAAGATAAAACAAACTAGGCCAAAACTTCTTTCCAAAGACAATGCTTCAAAACTTGGTAAAGGAAAGAGCAGCATCAGCAGTGACAAAGTCAGGAGTCACGTTTAATTTCTTCTTGTTTCCCTGTGTGGTCTTAGTTGGTGAGTGACGTCAACCTGGCGTGTATAAGAGCTCAATCACTATGGTAACTGCAGTTAAAATCAAGACAAGTCACTCTTCAGGTTTCAAAGAGAATATCTAGCCAGTACTCCCTCCTGAGCTTTTCAACAAAATGTATCTTCTGAATATGTCCATACTTAGCTAAATGAAAAGTCTCATTCAAGTTTCCACTTATACTGGGCAGATTTTCACCAATCAGAGACAAAACATGGAACAATACTTGATAGCTATAAATTCTCTTTTCAATGGATCTCTAAGGGTGTTGCTATCATTTTCCCATTCTGTCACCCCTTATGTTTATAGGCTTTCCCCTATAGACTTCAGTTAGATTTTTGCTTGAGTAAGGACTGTATAAGAATTCAATAGGGGCTTCATTATTGGTCCTGATGTTTCTGACATTCTCGGGTATTTGCCTTTCATTTGCAAGGACAAGATTGAAACTCAAAGTCTGTTTAGCCCTGCAGATGAAGTGTTTGCCTTATATTTTAATAGTATTACATTCAAATCCAGTAGTGGTGGTGGTGGTTTTATTATAAATTCTTCATAGCTCTTTCCATCCTAGTGCCAAATGGATGACTGCACTTTTCGCATTTAATTACTTTATCATCCATGCTTTTTACGGGTAAATGCTTAAACAAATCTGTTGGTTAAAAGAATAAAAGATAATATATAGATAGTATTCAGTCTGATTTTACATGACATTTTCCATGTGGATAGTTCTGCTTATATCAGAAGGACATTGCTCATCCAGGTCACACACACATTAACAGTTTCTATGAAATCCACAGCAAATTTTAGGGTGATCTTCAATATAAAAGCGTTTGTTTGATTAAGTGATTAGTTTCTGTCTGGTGGTTTACTTTGGCCAGAATTCTGTGTCTTCTGAGGATCCAAGGCTATTCAATTTGCAGGAGAATCCATCTTTCATCACAAACAGTGATTGAGAATCTAAGCTGTCATTTATTTTAAAAAAAGATTCAAAATTCTAACCATTCTGATTGCAAAGAAAATCTAAGACCTCCCCTTCCCGCCCTCCCAATCACATAAGAGACCCGTCTTATTCTGCAGAGATTTGTGAACATTGTGGCCAATGTAGCTCTTCTTTGGGGAGTGGTCTCAGTCAAGGAATACAATAGGAGATGTGGGCCGTGTTGTTTTGTGCTGTTTGAAGGATCTGGGGCATCGCTTTTGGAGAGGGATATTATTTCTGCATGGAGGTCTTTCTACAGTGGCAGCTCTCACTCAAAATTTTAGGTGAGGCACTTAAAACCATTCTCAGGTATATATGTACTTATTATTAAGGACACTTCTGAAAATGCTCCTTAGTTCTCTGCTATGACTATCTGGTTGCGAAATGATCTGTAGACTCTATCCCTAAAATCCTGCTGTTGCTCCAGGTTACGTAATGAAACGTACTATAGTACTGTAACAGTTACTGGGGCTGGAGACATTGGCTCATGATCTTCTGATGATGGAAGACGATCAGACACCCATGTTGATGGTTTCAGATCTATTAGTTGCCTTAAATACCACTGACTACCATGTTTTGTAGATAACCCAGTGAATAGGAGCTACTTCTAGTAGTTCCAATCCTTTCATTCTGAGAAGTCAGAGGGTTGTATTGGGCTCTCTCTTCCATCACCTTTCCTGTTCCAGGTGTAACTGAGACTTTGAGTGGTCAGCCCCTGGTGCCATGAGTATGCAGATGGAGCTCAACTCTACAGCCCCACCTCATAGAAACAAGAAAACAAAGACTGGGGTTTTTCTTAGTTAGCTGTCTGTGACTCACTTTGGACAACATTAAATTTTCCTTTTCTATGTGGATTACTATACAGTGACTATGCATTTGTCACCTCGAGATTGAATTACCTGTAACATGCACAGTGTGGGCTCTCCCCAGAAACCTCATCTGGTGCAGAATGTAAATGCTTATTAGCTTAACAATGCATCTTGCAGTGAACACATTACACCTATGCAACGTTATTTACATTGACTTCTTATTTGTACTTACTTGCTTACTACAGAGATGGGAGGGGTTCTCCTGTCACTGAAGTTAACCACCTCTCTGAGAGATGACATCTAGGTTGACAGAAGAATCCTTCCGTCGACCTAGGGCTGTTTCCACCAGGGGTAGATCAGTTTAATTACATCACTTAGGGGTGTGGACTTTCAACAGCCCTCAGTGACATATCTAACTTTTTCAAGTAGACCTGGCCTAAATCTCGTCATCAAAAAGTCAATAGGACTTAGGCTTCAAAGTGTCTAAGTCATTTCTAAAATGGAGACAGGCTCCTAAGTCCCTTAGGCACTTCTGAAACTTTTACCCCTGTCCACTCAAAGACAGGAAGTAAAAGAACTTGCCCCTTTCTGCTTAGAGTATGACGTCAAATTTGGTGAAGTGACAATCTAGAACATACATGAAAATGCCTCAGGTAAAGTGTATAAGTGCTCAGAGAACATGAACTAGGCAACAAGAAAACACATGAAAATGGAAAAATAATACAGAACATAATCTTTGTACCCCTTTTCTCTTTCTTTGGATTACTTGATGTCCTGAACCATTAGCCATCTGGACTATACACAGATTAACACAGGGCTGATAGCATCAGTTTGACATATTTCCAGGAAAAACGTGAATGTTGCTATTGAGTCAGTAGGTGGCACTCCTGAGTCAATACTGAATCAGCCCTATCATAGGGCTTTTTTTAACATAGGGCTGATAGCATCAGTTTGACATATTTCCAGGAAAAACGTGAATGTTGCTATTGAGTCACTAGGTGGCACTCCTGAGTCAATACTGAATCAGTGTTCCAATGTAACAAATGCTGTTATAATTGCAATCTTTCAATTAAGGAAGATTTAAAAAAAAAAAAAAAAAAAAAAACACGGAGAGAAAGGTCTTGAACACTTATTGCCATTAAAGATTTCATGGCACTTTGTGCAAGAATAGGTCTGTTTCCTCTCATATCCTGGCCAAATGGCAAGCTGGATTTACATTCTACCAATGCAAAATTTACATTCCACCAATGCAAAATTATCTCTGCCATTTCAACTGGACATGCTAATCTTCTTCATTTCTTGGCCCAAATCCTGGGTT
The DNA here is from genome assembly GCA_007922305.1 of Dermatemys mawii. Lineage (NCBI taxonomy): Eukaryota > Metazoa > Chordata > Testudines > Dermatemydidae > Dermatemys > Dermatemys mawii. Next base: position 63,632,329 of record ML677326.1, read on the forward strand.
GTGCTGTGACTAGTTTGTGGGGTTGTGACAGTGCAGAGCAGCCCTTAAGTTTCTCAGATATAGCCTTTGGAGGATCTACCAGCGTAGGGAGATGTGAGTTGGAACTGGGATTCCTATGCCACATTCCTTCTCTGTGACCAGTACAGGGGTGTGGTAGTATATGAACTTGAAGGTACTGGGTTAACATGGCAGCTAATGGAGAGATTTTTCAGTACTCAAAACCTCTGTGGAAAGTATGAATGGATAAAGACAATACTGCTTTCCATTATATCATACAGCTCCTTTAATTTTATGAATGACATCAACTTTCAATCAGAACATACCAGGAAACATTACCTTCATGTCTATTTCTGTACCATGGATCTGCTGAGCTACTGTTTTGATGATTCCAATGACAATATCCTGGAGTCCTTCTCTCTCTGAATAATAATGCAGAATGAGTCCTTTCCCTTTTTCTGCATCAGTGCACCTAAAGGAAGGGGCCCGCATACCCGGATAAATAGTAGCAAGATGGTCATGCAGAGCATCCAAGTTCTACAAGGATAATTAAAAACATAAAAACACATCAGAACAGAGTTCTGGCATGTGGCAAATTGTGTATTTGAAAATACAATTTATTTAAATAGTAGTTTTAAAGACCTAAGCTGCATATTGCATGTATAAGCTATTGATTCAGTAGATTTCCTGGGTAGTCTGGACCCACCCTGCCCACAATGGCCACAATCACTTGTGGGTTTGTGTCAGCCAGATCCAGATTGCAGGGCTTCTAGGCAAGCTGCACTGCTGTATTGCCACTCCAGAGGTAGGGGGGACCACTGCTTGCAGCCTTCACACCTGAGGATGATTCTGGTCTATGACTAGCACTGAAAATAACACCAGTAGAAGTCATTTGAGAGAGAAAGAGAGAATTCTTGTACTATATTTGCACAATAGATGGAAACATTTTTATTTTCATGGCAGGGTTAGTTTTCCAAATGGATGTAGGAATGTCTAGGATACCCCCTTTCCCTCTCTTACCCACCCATCTTTATCTCTTTCCTCCTGTGAAGAACTCTGTTGCGTGTAGTCTCTCTTTTAAAGAGCAACTATAACCAAGTAGCCTGCAGCTAGTAAGACAGGTGTTTCTATATGGATTTAGGAGTCTAACTTTAGGCACTGCATGTGAAAAAAACAGCAGCAGCCCTTCTTACTGTTTTAAATGAAACAGTAAGTTAGCAATGTCATTTCAAGCATTAACAAAAGTTTATAAGCTCTGCCAAGATCTGACAAGAGTTTTCAAAATTTCCAGTTTTATAGCTGACATCTTTAAAATTAACCCACCACATTTCCTAAAAAAGCTCAGACACATGATCTCATTGAGAACAAATGAATGAACCCAAAATGGAGTTTCTAGATCAGGTCATAGCTGAAACAAAGCATTTTTAAAAAGTGAGTCCTTTTAAAAAAAATCAAAACAAGTCCACTTTTTCAAACTCTCCATATGTCCCAAACATTTTGTCTGATTAATCTCGAACTTTGGCAAATTCTTCTCTGGATTGGAAACATGCTTGAGAAATTGGAAAGCAGATATTATGCGGAGGTTAGAGGGGAAAGTGAGATCAGAATCAGACTTAGAATACTACACAAGTTACAGGCTTAACTATGGAGTCAATATCATAACTCCATTTTACTATTCACCGTGTAATGACTTAGACAGAAAGGACAATCAAACTGGCTGAATAACATCACAATCAGGTAATCATCTACCAATACATCTGTCAAGATTATACACCCTCCTCACTTACCGGGTCCTTAGAATGACCCCACAGTTCTCCCCCGATCCCTTTAACACTTTCTAGAACTGGGGATTGCTTTGTGATTTTTGTCAGGTCAGGGAGAGGTTCCATGAAGATGCTTTAAATGTGCAGGTTGGATCATCTCCCTTTTCTTAACATCTGTAGATCTTCAAAGTTGTGAAGGTGGCGTGAACAGCTGTTACTTTTCTTGGGAGGCCTCCAAAGGAAATGAGTCTCTTATAAATGTGTTCCTTGGGATGCATGCATCCTGGAACATCCTCTTTCGCTTTTTTAGTTTGTTATAAATTTGTATTCGTATTCCATTGATATATCACTACATCAAATTAAAACTTAAGAGGGAAAAATCTGTGAGTTCAACTGAGCCCAGTCATTAATGGAAATATAAGGGAAAAGAAGACACATGAAGCCAACCCCTTGCAGATCTTTGCAGAGACCAGGAACACTCCTCTTGGGAGGTGGAGACCAGGTCTGTAGTGACTTGAAAGAGTGTGAGTGAGAGCAGAGCTAGAACTCTAGCCAGGTGCACAGAGGGGAAGTACGCTGTGGACTGCCTGAAAAGGTGCTGAGCTGCTGTTCCAGTATCTGCTCCCCTGGAGCAACTTGGATACGTAGACCTTTTGGAAGATGTCTATTAAGAAGAGACTCAGAAAAGAAGAGTCATCTTCCTATACACAGAGTCATCCACACTTGAACAGTCTCAAAACAAGTGTTGAGTCTAATATTATGGAACAGGGCATAAGATGTATGCCAAGTGCTGCTTTTCTATAAAATATCAGCACCAAATTCCAAAACTCTTACTCACAATTGACTCAACTGACTCAGCCACTAGTTCTGTTGAAATCATTGTAATCCCTTTTCCTGATGCTCTTACACAAGATGAGTAAGAGCATAAGAATCTGGCCCTTAGAGATCTTTAGCAGGTAATCCTGCATTTTTAATTTAAACTTTGCAGTTCTTCTTGTGAATATTTCATGTATATTTTGCAGTTATTTACATTTGGTCAGCCTTGCACCTATCAGTATACTGTTTGAAGGGAGATCAATTCCTATGGGCTAGGCACTTGGCATTCTGTAACTATTGTTTATTATGCTAAACAATAATTTCACTACTGTCTTGTCATCTTCTCCTCCAACACCACAGCCTTGTTTGCTGTATGTATGTTGTGTCTCTCAGAATATGTTAAGACTGTAAATTACATGGGAGATGGGACATCTGTGTGTGTGTGTAAGGTGCTTGGCACAAAGGTGCCTTGATCCCCACTGGGGTCTCTAAGAACTACGAAAACACTTACAGTAACAGGCCAGTTTCTAGTGACTAGGCTGCTGTAATTTATGTCATGGCTGGGGAGACTACAGCTTTCAGATCCGAGAACTGAAATCAGATCTCTAATGTCCACTGCTTGCATCCGACCAAGTGGGATCCTGCTTGCATCCGACGAAGTGGGTATTAGCCCACGAAAGCTTATGCTCTAATACTTTAGTTAGTCTTTAAGGTGCCACAGGACTCTTTGTCACTTCTGCAATTCCAGACTAACACGGCTACCTCTCTGATTCTAGATCTCTAATGATGCCTTTCTTCTCTGACAAATGGATCTCAGTGCGGGAGAGAATCTGAATCAATAATCATAAACCAAATTGGAAACTAATACAAACTATTTGAGTGCAACTGGATTCCAGATTCACGGTAATGCTTCTCAAGTATTTATGTGCTATACTGTTCATGTGGATACTTTTAGTGGAGAGAGATAAAATATAGATTTACTGTACTGCATTGCTTTTACAATTAATTCAATAGACAACTAAACAATTCCCTGAAGGATCTGGCATTAACCACTACTTATGAGTCTGATTGATTTTCTTTTGGTAGTTTTTAACATAAAAGCACATTTGGGAGTTCTTAGGTTGCATCTCTCTTCACACTGCCTCTCTGTGCCATGCTTTTTTAATTTAACATGAGTAGAAATTTTTTCAGGACCATGTTGTACAGCGAGGAAAAAATACCTAAATGCAAGTCTAAGTATTGCCCTTTTGTAGTTTCTTTATATGTGCCTCTCCTTATATGTCTAGATTATCTGTGGCTTTCCTATAAACAAATCTTCTTTAAAACTGATTTCAAGGATCATGAACATAAAATAGTCAAGATTATTTTCACAGGGTTTAAAAAACAAAAACTTTTGATTGATTGTTATATTGTGGGCTCAGTACAGATTGCGATTTAGATCTAAGTATTGGGACCGTCTTTCATTATGTGTTTATACAGAGCTCAGCACAATGGACTCCCATCTGTATTGTGGCTTTTGAGCACTTTATTATTTGTATAACAATCAGCATCATCTATCAGCATGACTTCTAAAAGCAGTAACAATAAATCATGGATAGCTGGAACGGAGCTTCATAATTATAGCTACACAAAACAACCTCATGTTGTCAGTGCAAATACTTAATATATTCTTCCTGTTTATATTTTACAAAAGTGCAAATGGCCAATGTCGTCTGTTCAAACTGGAATTCCAACAAATGGCAGTCTCAAATGTTAAAATTACAAGAATACAAATGTAATGTTACTATACAGGTTTTTCTGCATTACAATCTTACCTTCAATTTCCTCATCTAATGAAGAATGGAACGGGGAAGGAGAGCTTGCCTATTAGTCTGTTCCCAAGGTGAGGAAGGAACAAGCCAGCTACAGATATTAATTTGGTTGGTTTCTACCCTGTCAAATCTTGCTCACCCAAGGAATGCAGACTGGCAGTACATAATGTTCTGCTGAAGGCTGCATATTCCTATAGGCCTGTGCTGGGTGCAGCTTGTGTACTCTACTAGAGTACAAAATTATGGATGGAGGTTGTTCTGAAAGTTAGAATAATGAACTGTTTGAAAAAAGAGGTTTTGACAGCATCTCTCCTTGGTGTAAATTGTATGTGGTGTCCTATTCTGGGAATGTACAGAGATCCAGTTAGGATCCCAGGTGGTCACGTTAAAGAGGTAATGCAAGTCATGGTTGGTGTGCCAGAGTATGGGGAGGTCCTGGTGTGATCTAAGTCTCAGTGAAGGTATCCAGATGTATGCTCAAGCAACTGAATAACTGTATTCAGAGAGCCCTTAAACAAACTGTGCTATACATTCTTTTCACTTCTTTATTATGGATGAGATTTCCAAAGGCACAGATGGCAGTTAGGTGCCCAACTCTCATTGAAAGTCAACTGTAATAATGACTTCTGCATTTGAAAATCTTCCCAATGTCTGAATCAGTTCATGTGCTTTAAATGTATTAGAGCACGTTCCTCACTGAGTGCTCTGCACGTTCTGAATTTGAAATTCTAAATCCAAGCTGTTTTCACATGTGAACAATTTCCTTGGTACCAAAAAAATCACTGTTCTATCCTACACTTGGATCAGCTCCTATGGAACTGACTAGATTTCCTCCACACTAATGATGCAAAATGGATTTTCATTTTTCAACAGAAACAATAACATAAATTCACACTGTTCTTAAAGGTTGGGGCAGCACAAAAGTAGTATAAAATCACATTTGCTCTATCCCCTTCCTCAACATGTGGACAAAGACTGACTCCCTTGACTTGCAGATGAGCTATGAGGCAGAAGTAACAGCTTGTACTTCTCAAAGGAGCCAAATATTGCACATATAAAAAAGAACAGTATCTACGGTATTTAGTCAGACAGGCCTCTGGAGGAGAAAGAACCCATCAGTCAGACCAAATTTTCTGCCACTGTCAGTTGGTAAGCTTTACCCATTGACACCAGAAGCAAATTTGGTCCAACATGTCATGACATATCTATGGGGAAAGGAACAGTGTATTATATCACATAAAGAAAAACTATGTTAAAAGACTATTACTTAGGTTGCAAAGAGAAGCAGCTGAAAATTAAGAAATGCCAGATTTATTGTTGTCTATGCAACCTTAGTTCTGCCCCCTGCTGTGCACTGCAGAGCCAAGGGGTCTACACAAAATATAGTAAGTGATCATGTAATTAAAGACTATACCAAAGGTATATGCAATAGAGGCTGTACTGCCAAAACTGTTCTGAGGAACAAAACTCTACATCAGGGAAAGAGAAAGGAAGCAATTTATTAAGGTCGCCCACCAGGCCAGTGATAGAGATCCAAACAGAACCCAGGCTTCCTGACTCCCAGGCCAGTGCTCTACCCACAAGACTCTATTCTGCCTGTACAGTGCTACCTACTTGAAATTGCTTGGCACAAAATTCTTACCTGCAAAAATTCTCTGACATTTGAGCCCAAGACACGTAGGATTGTGTCATAACCAGATTCTTGACAGAACACAAAAAACATCTTCCCAAACATTTGAAGGATTTCCCCAGCATTAAGATCTATTGAAAATACAGAAAACTTGATTCATTTAAGGCACAACATTGTTCGTACTTTGCTACAAATTTTTGACTCTATTTCATGATACAATAATTATAATGTAAAATGAGTTGTTTTGCATATTGTATTTTCTATCTTCAGTACAGAGAATATGCTCCAAAAGCAGCAAGCCAGATCAGCCCCACCACAGAAAAAAATAGTCAGGTCATTTTTCCATCAGGGCAATAGATTCTTCTCCCCTTTTCCTCTTCCAAACCAACTATTCCTCTATTCAGTAATAAGCAGTGGTTTCACCTCTAACCCCACAGAAATCCAAAGATTAATGCAAGCCAGACCTATCTATGCAAAACCAGTGCATTCTTCCCTGCTCTTATGGGTTCAGTGGCAGGTTGCTGATTCACTCTCACTGCAGAGATAGAGTGCAAATAAGATAATCGGGATATGGATAATACTACCTTTCTAATTCCAGCTCAGAGCAGCAGCAGCTGAAAGTCAATGCTATCCAGATTGATGACCAATGTGGAATGAGATGCTCCCTTCACAAAAACATTGCCACACTGTTCACCCTTGTTAGTAATCTCAGCTGAGAAGCCAATGATTAAATGGGCATGGAGACTGAACTATACTATCTAGAAGTTGTCAGATGGCTGTGGTACTGTACATTGGAGGGAGGAAGGACATGGTGGCATACTGTAGTGCACTGCCATTGCACGTAATATTATATAAAAAGGTTTTCACTTTCATGAGCTAGCAGTCTGACATATATCACAAGCATTAAATTCATTCTAACAAAATAAAAGAAAGCAAATGATTTTAAAGACACATAGAAGAGCAATAACCCTTTTTTCTGAGCCAGACTTTTTTTCTAATCATAACCACACTTCCTCTTTGTTAAATCCCCCTGTTGCACATATTCATGTGTTAATTAATCTTACATATATAATTTACTAGAAAACGAATGCATTAAGGTTACAGAGAAAGTAGTGACCTGACTATGTAAGGCCTGACCCATTAAAAGCAGGTGTAATTTCTAAAAGATAGCCATATTACTCACTAAGGACTTTGCTTGCTGCTGCAACCAGATCATATGTTTTGGAATCATCATAAATTATTCTGACTAGAAACTGTCCTTCTTCATCCAATTGTGCCTCTTTCCTAAAAGAAAACAGAACAAAAATACAGTCCTCAAGAATTAAGACTTAGGCACTGACTATATAAATCAATTACTTATAATCTGTAATATGTCTTTTAAATGAAATAAGTTTGTTGGCTTCACCTTTGAGAAATTAGTTAATGTTCAACATTTAAATTACACCAAGAAGAGATCTGTTCCATATTTCACTGTAATTAAGGCTTAGTACAAAACTTCTACTCCCACTCTTATCCTGAAACCCATAAATCATTGGGAGAAAAAAATCTCCTTTAACAATTAACAATCCCACAGAAGGAGTTATTCAGATATTAAAGGCAGAGTCTAACTTTTTAGAATGAGCTATTCTTAATATCCAATAGACTGGAAAACTGCAAGAAAGAAGATAAAGAGAATATACTTAGATATAGGTTGTTCTGAAGATTTTCTTTAATAGATACATTATTTCATAGTTCTGTCTTGCTTACAATTTATTTACAGGAGGCAAAGGAGATTATTTTTTTAATGGACATCTGTCTAAATTTTCAAAGATAAGCCTTTAAAATCCATATTTAGATATTTAATGAGATAACCTGATTTTCAAAGGTGCTGAACACTTGCCAGATGTTACTGATAAAAAAAAGAAGATGTCTAGGGCTTTTGAATCACATCTCTTCAGGGCACGGACCACCTCTATGTCTGTATAGTGCCTAGCACAACTGGCTTCTAGGCACTACCACAATACAAATAATGAAGAAACAACAACAAAGCTGTGCTGCTATTGCATTCTGAGAGTGCTCCTGTGACAATGCCACAAAAACTGAGGTAACATTTATTATATTTATTTATTGCGATTTACAAGGGAAACAACATTTATCTGAAAACTGTAGGCAACCCAAGCAAAGCAACCCAGCAACTAAACCCAGCATGTCTGCATATTCCTAACAATCTTCAACAAATAAGACAGATAACCTCTAGCAACACACCCTTAACTAATAAACAAATCAAGACATCCTGCTATTATATAAACATCTCAGCCACCATTAAGCCCCGCCCTCTCTTAACAGTGTATCCACACTAGAAAAAGAGATGTGTTCTTGCCACCTGTTAGCTAACATGGTAAAATCCTATTGAAGACAAGACAATTTATTCTTGTCACACGTGCAAGTCAAGCTAAACACTGGAAGGAGTCTTAGGTTTACTTCAACCTGTTACAGGTGTGAGAACTACAAACTGCCTTGTCCTCACTGGGGTTTTACCAAGTGTGTTACCCAAAGCTTGGTAAAAACACGCCCTTTTTTTTTTTTCTAGTGAAAACCTTTCAGACAGGGCTACTGTTGATGCACATGCCGGATGCACACTTCATACTGCTGCCAGGTTAAAAAAAGGTGAAAATAAAATGAAAAGGAAAGTAGGAGAGAGAACAACAGACCTTCACTTTATTTCCACAAATATAACATCAATTGTTTCTTTTAGTTTGAGTCAGCAGCTTGCCTCACAAGCAGTTAGCTGGCTAGGCTGACAGTTTATTTTCTCTAGGCTGAAAGATAATAGGATTTTTCACTGCAATAAATGTTGCTCTGCCTGTGGGGTCAATTGTGCCTTTTTCAGGCACAACCCTGTTTTAAGGGCAGTAGAGCTATGGTGAGCTCTCATGCATCTCAGTGTTCTGAGCTCCCCACTATGTCTGAGCAGTATGCACAGCTGCACTACCATCACGCTGGTGCAGAGGACTGAAACAGTCATGGTCCCATCACCTCTGGGCAACAAGCACCTTCATGAGAACAAAGAAGGAGCAGCCCTAAGTGCCGGAACAATTACAGTCTTCGGCCCTGGCATGGGGTTTGGACTTCTTGCCAGGGCCAGCTCCAGGCACCAGCACAGGAAGCATTCTGGCCAATCTTAGGGCAGCACTCCTCCAGCACCACCTTTTTTTTTGGCTTGGGGTATGAGCGGGGCCACAGGAAGTAGCCCTGGTGGGGAGGCTGAGGAACTGCTCCCTGCCCCAGCTCACCTGCACTCCACCGCCGCCTGCTCCCCTGAGTGTGCTGCCGTTGCTCCGCTCCTCTCCAGGTAGAAGGGGAAATGTGGCATGCCCGGGGGAGGAGGCAGGGCCGGGGATTTAGGGGAAGGGTTGGAATGTGGTGGGGAAGGGGCAGAGTTGGAGCGGGGTTGAGGGGGAGTGCAGAAAAAAGGGGGGTGCAAGCATTTTTTTGCTTGGGGTGGCAAAAACCTTGGAGCCGGCCCTGCTTCTTGCACATTCCCACCTGTACACCTGTGAAAAGAGCCAGACATAATCTGGCCCCATATTAGCTCATCATTACTGGGCACTGCTTTTTTATAAGGTGGACATCAGTCCTCAGCTACTGAAGTTCTAGTGTGTTTCATCAGATGGCTTTGGTTTGTATTTCTCACATTTTCTATATTCCTCCCCTTCTTTTTTTAATACAGTTGTTTTTACAGTTATTAATTCTCCTTGTGTGGGCTTGCCTGTGGTAATTATTGAGAGAGACACAGTGTCACTTGTAGGAATGGTGATGAAAGGAGGAGTATTTATAAATCTTTGTGTGCTTTAATTTATACACTAGATTCTATTTCAATTCAGGAAACTAATGCGATCTCTCAAGGCATCAAAATAATATCTTAAAGTGTGGAGGATCACACATACTTTATTAAAAAGAAAAATATTCTTCTATCTATACACATCTAAATGTTTCATAGCACTTCAGAAAAACAAAGGAAAGCAAAAGGGGCAGGCAAGTTTAGAAAAGAATTGGTGAATTATACTTTTCCAAGTGATGAAAAAAAAATCCAGGGAAAGAATTGTTTAGGGAAAACACAGAATTAGAAGAAAGCATAAGGAAGCAAATAATGAGATAGATCCTAATAGTGACTCAGCACAGATCACGTGAGTCCAATGGATTAAGGCAAGGAGAGAGACATTTATCATCTCAGGTTTGGAGCCAACATCTTTGTAGTTCACAAACAAAAAGGAGCCACTAGTAAGAATGAATTACTAGTATTCCTACTAAGAATGAAAGGATTTTGTTATAGCGGGATGATAGCTCCACCATAGGTCAGCCTGAGACAAGTTTACTGTTTATTAGCAAATTATTTTATGTGCTCTTTGTTTCCATTGGCCACTAGGTGAAAAAAAAAAAGTATAACACATGGTATGGATCTACTGTATAAAATCCGCCAATTCTCTTCCCAGCAACAGAATAATGCATCTCTCTAACAAACATCACAAAGAGATGGTCCTCTGATCAAAACAAAATTATGTTTGATTGTATCTTGGACTCTAAATTCCTCAAATTGTCATTCATCTATTTAAAAATGAGATTACGTAAAATGAGAGAGATGAATTAAACAAGCAATCACAAATTACAGTTGCATTAGACAGCCATAAAGTAACAGAAATATTACTATTAAAGGGGTGAAACCTCTGAGAAGTATGTATTCTTGTTCAGAAATCATACTATAATAATTTTAAAATAGTCATCTATTAAGGAACAAGCAGTTGCAACTCCTTAAGGTCAAATTCTTAGATGACATATATGGTGCTTAAATGTGTGGGGCCTGATTCTGATCTCAAATTGTGTATTTCTATTGACTTTGAAGAAGTTACTCTGAATTTACACTCTGGTTAGTCATCAAAAATCTCTGGCAATCTGAAATTTGTATTCCCTGGAAGTTCAGTTAAACTGCTGAAAGGCTATGATTTTATACTGAGCTCTACAGGATTTTCCCATAAGAGCTGACAAAGAGCCATATCTAACAGGGAATATTTACTCCCAAATTCAAAAAACAAAGTGATAAAAAGAAAAATATATTTTCTCTGTCATCTGTCAGATGTACTAACCTTAGGAGTTATTTGAATAGGAGGTTTTTAAAAAAGGAGACAGAAGTATCATATTTAAATTGTCAGTGTCCATTTAACATCTTCCTCATGTACTGCAAAATAATGCCTGCTGCCCAGTCCTCTCATTCATTCACTAGGTGAGGCCAGATCAGCCTATCCACAGGACAGCAAGTCTCAATGATTCCTGATCCGATCTGAGAAGCAGAAAATGAAATCTCCAACACACTCTGAAGCTCTCCCTCGGGCCCTCTAGTCCTTTGTGCTAAAGCATAAAGTAGAACACACATGCATTTGGAAATGAAACAGACATCCTTAAAAATATTACACTCTCACACAAGCTGGTAAAAACTGAATTCTTCCCTGCATTTCAAATGTCACTGTAATCTGGGAGAACAATGTGCTGTGGAAAAGTGGTAAAAGTAATCTATAAACAGTTTTAGTATCTGTGTCTGATAAGGATTGATACTACCACACTCCACATATTTTATGATAGTATATATTTCCTTGCTTCATAAATATATTCCCAAAGCTTTCCCCACAAAAGTCTCTAGTAACTAGGCTAAATGAGGCACTCCGGGATGTTAAATGGCTGCCTATTTATTTGAAATTCCTGGCTTTGAAGGTTGGACTCAGACATTTACAGACAAACAGTTGCTGGTCTTCTTCTACCTCAAGGAGAGAGGTAAAAGGAGACTGTGACAGATAAGGCAATTTACTGAAATCTTTTGGAGATCTCACTGTATAAAATTTAAATAGCTTTGGAGTCCACTGTATTATAAACACAAAGTTTATGTATTATTATGGGACAATCTGTAGCTTCTCTAGGGAGATGATGCGGCCAGCGTAAACCCTGGGAAATGATATGAGCTTCAAAAGACTATTTCAAACAGTGTGGCAGACAAGAGGGAACTTCCAGGACAAACAAGTGAGGTGGGTTTTCTAGAATGCAAAATGCAGATGCTAGCCTCCTTAGGCAGTCTGACTTGCCAGGAAACTAACAGTGTCGGTTAAGCCCCATTCAGGGAGAAGAGAGACGTGGGTCTCCACTCAAGAGAGTTGATGGCTGGGAAGACAAGAGCCTAGAGTGGGTGCCCTTGCTGGATCATGAAGGGAGGAAGATATAGGTCCAGTCACTGTCACATTCCTGCATACTCTGAGCAGAGGGACTGCCCTCTGTGGATGGGTGTTGTAAAGCACTGAAGATAAATCAGACAAGGCCATAGCACCACCACTATTCTATACTGGACAGACTGAACTTCTGGGCTCAGTTATTCAATCCTACACAGTCTTTCAAAATAGAACTCAAACCTACAGCCCAGGCCAATCTGGGTAGGGGGGCAGGAGGGTCATTTGGCCTGGGCCTCAAGCTCAAAGGGGGCCTCAAATTGAGCCACGTGTTAATTTTTTGGCATTTGATAAGTTTTGCCACTTGTATCAGACCAAAATGCGACACACTCTCTCAGCTTAGAGCTGCAAACTTAACCAATAAGAGATGTGATTTGGTAAAAAACATTTATTTTTTAGCGGATATAGATTTTGTCACATTAAAGAGTTTAAAATGTTCATAAATATTAATAAAAAATGTATTGGTTCTGATGGCACAAGATTAGACTGTGATGAATGTGTCCTCTCAGATCAGTGGATTATATAAACAAACCACTACTAGTGGCTGGTGCTGGATCAAGCACGTGTTGAAAGGTAAAGAACTGTTACATTTTAGTGTCTTTATAGTTTTACATCTAGTTGACTAAAGAATTATTTGTGTGTGAGAATTCCTCATTACAATCTTCATATGGCAGCTAAAAGAGGTGACTGTTTGGTTGGTTCACCCTTAGCTTGGTAGCTTGGCCATCATCTAAGGCTTTCGTAGTCTCTAGGCTGAGACTGAAGGTGCACATTTGTGAGGACAATCGTGAGGACACATTTGAAATTTTTTGACATTATCGCTCTGTCTGGATCCGTGTCTGTGTTTACTATATATATATATATGTCATTCATTTGTCTCCAGCTCAGCCTGTTATGTTATAACTTGTGTGCTTGAGTTTTGATTCACTGATAAGAATAATAACCTATCTGACTTTTTCATTTTGTGTTCCTAATTAATATTCCTTCATTTTAAGTCTTTTCAGCATTTGTGTACCATTCTGCATCTGTGTACATGTTTACAGTAGAAGACTTTAACTGTAGATAAGCTATTTATTTACAGAAGAATATTTCTCAAGTGTGGATGGGCTATATATTGACAAGACAGATCACTATGAAGAGGGGATATGAAAGTGGTGAAAGCAAGAGACAGCAAAAACAACTGAGTGAAGCAGCAGCTAAGAGCTCAAAGCCAATAACTTCATTTCTCAAACCACTGGAAAACACACCTTACCCAATAAACAATGTTACATATAGTGGGGCGGCTGCCCCACTCCAGGTGAAAAAGGGGTTAAAATAGCCCTGCAGATGGCTGTTGCTAGGGCTGTGGCTGCTTCAGAGGGCCCAGGCTGATTAGGCATAGCAGCCGCAGCTGTGGCTGGGTCAATCAGGGCCCAGCTGGCCCTGATATAAGGGCCCAGAGTTTGGTGGGAGAGAGGCAGACAGGCCTGGCTGCGAGGAGCTGAGCAGGGTACCTAGAGTGGGGCTGGGGCTGGGGCTGGAAACCCCCAGGCTGCAGGGCCTAGGGGATGGCCCAATAAAGGGGTACTGGAGTTGCAGGGAGCAGCCCAGGGCTCTAGAGGCAGAAGCAACAGGCCAACCCTCCTTGCCAGTGATGAGTGGCAATTATACTGCAGTGTGCCCTAGTGAACAGGGATAAGTGGTGACTGGCAGTTGCCTAGACTGAGGCAAGGTGGGGATAGTGGGTGAAGGTTCCCCAGGGAGGGGGGACCCAGAGCTAGACTGTGGGGGTACTGCAGGGGTGCAGCACCCCAGGGAAGAGGGCACCAGGGTCCAGGGAGGAACACGAGGCCAGTGTCAAGCGGGACTATGGCCTGCAGAGGGTGCTCCAGAGCTGGAAGATGAGCTAATTCCTGGATGTACCAGCAGGAGGTGCCACAGGGTGAGTCGTCACTCTGCTACACTACAGATAATGAAAACTCTGCAACTGCAACAGGTGATATTTCAATGCCAGTACCTGAACATGAAGACAGTGGTCAAGAAGATGTGCCAACAGTAACAGATGCAGCAGAAGATGCTGTGTACAATCAAGAAACAAGGAATCAACAGCAACAGAAAGATGTAGATCTTATGCAGCAAGAACAATTCATGAGTACTACAGGTTTGACTGTGACTGACATTGGAATTATTGACAAGAGCAATGCTGCGCAAATGCAATCTTTTCTTCAAATTAGTTGTTTTTAAATTCCAAGTGACATTCCATGGGATGCTGATAAAAATGCTTTCCCTACTCATCTGCTGACAAAAAGTCTTCCAAATGGTGAGACCTGCACAAGAGACTAGTTATACTGGAGTACGGAAACACAAACTCTGTCCTGTGCACCCTAGTTCATTTTGATCAAAAGTGTTGCAAATGCATCAGTTCTCTCTGATCGATCAGGTTGGAGCATCAGCAGAGGTTGGAGGAAGTTGAAAGACGGAATACCATCACATGAGAGTTCAACGTCACACAAAGAAAACTATACTACATAGAAATCAGCCAGTAGGGCAGCATCAGCTGAAAGCTCAGCTGAGAATTTACTCTTGACAGAACTCTCTACAGAAACTAACAACAGGATAAAACTTCGAGCGCATCCTGAATATCATCCTTTTTCTTTCTGAGTGGGGATTGGCTTTCTTTGGTTCTAGTCAACGTATTGGTTATCATGGAAATGGAAACTTTCTAGGCATAGTTGAGCTCCTCAGTAAATATGACCACTTTTATCAGAGCACATTAAACATGTACAAGAATCGTTAGAGAGTCAAAAGCACATGCAAGTCCATGATCTCTCCACACACACAGAAAATGAGTTTATTGCACTATGCGGGTCATACATACAAACAACAATTCTTAATGAGATTTGAAATGCCAAGAATTTTTCAATAATTGTTGATGACACTCCAGATTATTCTCACAAGGAACAAACTCCTAAGGTGTAGTGAGGTGACAACTCACCCGTGCGGTGCCTCCTGCTGGTTTGGAAATTAGTCTTTTCAGCCTTGGAGTGCCCCCTGCTGGCTGATGTCTCACCTGCCTCAGGCCCGTGTCCCTTCTGGACCCCAGTGCCCTTGAACTCTGGGGTTCTGCCCCAGCCATACCCCCAAGCTCTAGGTCTCTCCTCCCCAGGGAAACCCCAACCCTCTATCGCTACCTTGCCTCAGTGGCTACTGCCATTCAGCATCTAGCTCTCTCTCGCTGGAGGAGACTGTGGTCTGTAATGGCCACTCATCATTGGCAAGGGGTGAGGACCAGCTGCCTCTGCCCCTCTGCAACCCCAGTACCTCCTTCGGGCCTTTAACAAGGCCTCAGTTTTGTGCAAAGATCATGAGAAGAGCTGGATAGAAAACTCAGAAGATTGAAGATTTAATGAAAAATGGGCAACACTTTCCTTCAATAATTTTGCTGACCATTCTAAATATGAACAATAGTTAGTATAAAAGTGATAACTTTGAAATTTTATGCAAATTGTAGGATCGGACCACAGAGGTATTAGCAGTAGTAAACGTGGTGATTTCTTGAGAGACTGGAAACCAGCCAGGAGCAACAATATCTGGCAAACTCACAAGTGCAGCTGTGGTTGATTTCTTAGCAAGTTAGCAGCATTATAGTAGCAAACTTTTATATGTGCTTTTCTTTGAAAACAGCTTCCAAGACAAACAGAAAAAGAACAGCAATGTGATTTACGATTTATGTCACCTTTACATTTCTAAAAACAAAAGAAGGGTGTACTTCATTCCTAACTAGGGGAACATACTCTACTTCAAAAACTTCAGTAGACAGATGTTCTCACGTCTTGTCCAAACTGACCCCCAAGTTAGGCACATCAGGCCTGATTTATTGTTGCTCTGAACTTGGATAGCAATTTACACCATTACAAACTGTTACCAGATCAGATAACCAGCAGTTTATACCTACGCTCATTTTG
The DNA here is from genome assembly GCA_007922305.1 of Dermatemys mawii. Classification (NCBI taxonomy): domain Eukaryota; kingdom Metazoa; phylum Chordata; order Testudines; family Dermatemydidae; genus Dermatemys; species Dermatemys mawii. Next base: position 63,648,535 of record ML677326.1, read on the forward strand.
CACTCATGTAAAAGGCTAGACAAATGGTGGGGTAACAGAGACTTAGACTTATGGTCTTCTGAGGTCCATTAGTGCGTTCCCCACCATCCCCCTTCCCTGCCATCCCATAAATTATCCAGGACAATCTGAACAGGGAAAGGTCAGTCCGGTATGCAATAGGGAGAAAAAATAATTTGCCTCCTGTGCTGTAGGAGATAGCAGACCTGGCAGGGGACTCATAAGGCTTGATTGTGATCCCATTCAAGTCAATGGAAAAGTTTCCAGTGATTAGAATGATGCAGTATCAAGCTCTAAATGAGCCTTGCCTCAAATTGATCTAGAGGGAAAGAAAGGAGGAAATGAAGGGTGTTTCATGCCTTTTGGAAAGTGCTGTCATTCTAACAGCACAGAAAAACTAATGTCTCCAGGTGCCTCTAAACATGCATCATGGATCCTTTAAAAATTTATCCCATGGTGAGAATAGTTTTGTATTTGAAAAAATATTCTCATTATTAGATTCATTGTCAATGTTAATAATTTACAAAGATGGATAAAGACTTCACATTTGGACAAAAACTGTCTTTAAAAAATGAGATTTATCCATTATGGATTTTAAAAAATAATTAAATTACTGATTTCATGATTTTTATTTCACCTGTAGAGCATAATAGGTTTACACTGCAAAGCACAAGGAGACGTGACCTAGAACAAATTCATTTTTGTTTTGTACAGAGATCTTAATTAGCACACGTGGCAAGAGGCTTGCTATTAGCATGAAGCTTTAGGATCCTGAAAACATAGATATTACTTGCTTTCTTTGGGCCAGGAGAAAGGAACAGTTTGCCATCCACGAGAGACCTTAGAAGTAACTTAATCTGCCAAGATCTCACCCTATATCGTTTCTTACATATGTGTCTCTTACACATTCAGTGTTTCATACACTCGGTGGATTTTTAATGTATTTTTTTTTTTTGCTGTGGGTCTGCTGAGTTCAAAGGTAATTAGAGTAAATTATAGTCAAGTGAGGAGTTGCTTCTGTTGGATACCCTTTTATCATTTGATTTCTGTACTTGCCATCTATTTGTGTTCTATCAGGAAGTTGAAAATAGAAAATAAAAGCTTTCTTTGATCAAAAAAACTTCTTTATAGAATAGTTACTTATTTTGCTTTCAGCTAAATAATTATAAAATATTATCAATATATTTGGAAAAAATGGTGGTACCAATCTACTAGAAATAAATATTTTGTTTTCTGAAGCTGTGCAGTCTTCTCCATGACACAACATGTACTATATAACCTTGAACAATTAAATTATTGTTTAGAAGCGTCTGATCTCCCCTTTACAGATCATCTCGTAAACTGAAAACACGGCTATCTCTCTTTCTAGCTAGACTGTGGACTTGAGAGCATACACTGTGTAAACACCTCACATACACATAGATATACACAAACACATAGAACTGTGTAAACACCTCACATACACCGTGTAAACACCTCACAGAGAACAACATTTCCAAAATCACTCCTACAAGTTTTTGCACAGTAGGTATTGTTTCTGTTGGGATTTTTGCCACCATTGTGCTTCTTGGTTTTCCATGGATATTGTAAGGTAATTTGCAAGGATGGAAAAAATGCTCATCAGACTGACTACACTAGACAAAATAACCTTAGTGATATAATAATGCACTTAAACATTGGAAATGATTCTGATTTCACTGACAATGGAGTAAATCAAGAGTGAGTAACAAGTAACTGCACTAAAGTCAAAGGAATTACACAGATGTAAAACTAAAACTGGCATAAATAAAATTAGAACTTTTGCTTCATATCAAATGCATTCTGTAACATTTAAATGATACAATTACTGACTGATGTATTATCTCAGAGATTAGTACAAAAAAGATACAGATAATCATCTTTCTTTCAGATGGCTCACTGGGACACATTGTTAAGACATATCAAATGTTTATCAACCTAAAAAACCTATATGTATTCTAGATGGTCTGAAGATATTTTAAACATTCAGTTGGGAAAAAAAACAAATTACCATGAGCCACAAGATTAAATAAAATGGGAATCTGTCCAGGAAACTGACTTTCTGTGTAAAGTAAATAGGTGTATTTATAGATTTCAGAACTCAGAGCTGCTTTTCAGGTCTGTGGACTGGAGATGAGAATGTTTAATATAGGTTTTCAAAATAAGATAATCCTAGGAGATACAGTCAACTGTAACAAATTTACAAGCTGCATATTACTACTCCAAATACTAAAAATACGATAAAGAATACAAAGCCGGTATTATTTTGCTTCCTTTACACAAGTTGACTGAAAGGAATGCTATTTAGAAAAGGCTTTTGTAAGTGTTTCATTTACAATAACCGATGTATTTCTAGCATTTTTTATCCCAATAGATCTCAACGCTCTACACAAACTGTGGGCTAAAATATCCATCTACACGGTGAAACACAGGAGATGAAGCAAGAGGATGCAAAAATCTCTAGCTCATATTATGCCATCATTTTGTGGGTTTTTTTGGCAAAAATGAACAGGCAGTGCCAGTTAAAAATCAGATCTGCCCTCCTCGAGGTTCCCCTAATGGAGTTTCCTTCAATGGAGAGTCAACCCCTTAATGTTACAGGTTTGTTATATGAAAAGAATCAGCTTACACTTAACATTCAGTTTATTGTTAATTAATCTTTGGAATAATGTGAATGAAAGTGTTTCATTTAGGAATTTAACTGGCTATCCATTAGTGCCACTTAAACCACTATTTGAAAGAAAACTCATTAAATGTTAAAAGGGATAATGGAAAAAAATAGATTCCTCTATTGGCCTTTCACTAATGAAGATTTCATCCTGAATTATCTTTCAAACACAAATGAAGTCAGTTCAGTGTCATCTTTTTTTATATACTTATGGCTTTTCCAAAACCATCATGAGCTGAATAATTATTATGTCTGCCGTCTGCACTATGGAAACTTATACAATTGTAAGGGTGCCATGAAAAATCAATTTTCCACAACTTTTTGCAGACTACTGCAGTTAATTATATTAACTGTATTAAGCCTGGATATATTTTGTTTTGTTTTGTTTCATTAGGTCCTATATGATCCAAAATAAATATGGTCTTTCAACCTAACCGCTAGATAAAGAGCTTATTCTTCCATCAATGTGCACTGATAGCAGACAATTCAGAATAATTAACATTGTATTTATGCAGTTCCTTTGATCTTTACAAAGCTATTTACAAACCTTGAATACTGTATGCAGTTCTGGTCGCCCCATCTCAAAAAAGACATATTTGAATTGGAAAAGGTACAGAGAATGACGACCAAAATGATTAGGGCATGGAATAGGTTTCATAAGAAGAGAGATAAAAAAATACTGGGACTGTTCAGCCCAAAAAAAAGACAAGGGGGGATATGATGAAGATCTATACAATCATGAATGGGGTGGAAAAGCAAATAAGGGAGCGTTATTTACCCCTTCACATAACACGAGGACCAGGGGTCACCCAAAAAATTTATAGACAGCAGGTTTGAAAATATTAGAAAGTACCTCTTCATACAACACATAGTCAACCTGTGAAACTCATTACTAGGGGATGTGGTGAAGGCCAAAAGTATACCTGGGTTCCAAAAATAATTAGAGAAGTTCATGAAGGATAGGTCCATCAATGGTTATTAGCCAAGATGGTCAGGAACACAACCCCATGCTCTGGGTGTCCCAAAGCCTCCAACTGCCAGAAGCTGGGACTGGCCACTGTCAGAGACAGAAAACTGGGTTAGATGGACCATTGGTCTGACCAAATATGGCTGTTCTTATGTTCTAGAGGCAAATATTCTTCCTTCAGCTACATAGGTGTATGAGCATACAAGGCTGGAAGTAGAGAACCCTCTTCCTTAGAGTGTAACAGAACACTAAGTAGGAGACGAAATAACACATTGGCCCGGACTCAAAAAATCAGTAGTGGAACTCTGCCAAGCTCCACCCCCTCGTAACCCTAAATGAGATGCCATTCACAGCAGACTGTGCGGAGCTTCATATTTATTTATTATTTGTATTAATTATTACTATTATTACTACTACTACTCAGGCCCAATTGTGCTAAGCATTATACAAACATATAGTAAAAGGATGGTCCTTGCCCCAAAGGGTTTATAGTCTACGTAATTTGACTGTTCATCTCTTCTTATGGACTTTAATCAGCAGTGTAACTGTTAACAATGTAATTATATAAACTGTTGTCTTTAGGCTTCAGAATGGATGACCCTCTGTAAATGAACTGGGGCTATTCATGCCTTTGTTACAGCTTTCTTTCCAGATCACTTCTTGTAGCCTCAGGCAAACATCATTGCACTGCTCTACATCTGGTTTGTTTTTAACGGTTTTCTTCACTCTTGGAAACAAGTTTTTAAAATTAAGTCTTAGATTGTAGAGGACAAGAGGCATCTACAAAGGAATATTTACCAGTTTGCCATACTGCCACAAAATGGCTAATTTCAAAAAATTACAAGCATGATGAGCTTTGGCTGCAAGCATGCACTAAAGGGGAACACATTCTGTACTCCGGAGCATCAGTTTAAGGTCTGCTCCAAAGCACATTCCTTCAAGTCTCCCTGAGCCATCTTGATGCTAATACTCCACTCAGATCTATACCCAGCGTGGTTTCAACAAGGCAGAAGGGTATGTGTGCGTGTGTATATAGAAAGAGAGAGAGAGACACACACACAGAGGCCCTTCTACCTTGTTGAAACCATAGGGTTTATATATATAATATGTTATAAGATTATTAATAAGGTTGCAAAGTAAAAAGTTAAAAAGTTAGGAAATACTAGAATTAAGGTTACCTGTGCAATTCGGCATATGCATTATGACACTGTCTTTAATTAAATGATCAAAAACTATTTTTTCCAAACAGCCCCTGGTTCATTCAGTGCACAGGACCGATGGCGCTCAATTACCGAGTAGCTATTTGATATTTTGTTTTCTCCACACTGCTCAATGTGTGGTTCAGGTCTTACTTTTTTCACACTATTCCAACTCTGCTCTGAATAAAGACTTAGTAATTTCCTCATGGGCCTTTCTATGAGGTCATCACTATAATATAGGAGTGCTTCATGAACATTAATGAATTTATCATCACAACCGCACTTAAGAAAAGCAGTAGATAGTACTATCCTCATTTTACAAATGGGGAACTCAAGCATAAGGAAATTATGGTCAAAAGTTTCCACTAATTTCGCATGACCGATCTGAGATGTCTAGGACCTGATTTTTCAGAGTACTTGGCATGAGACAGCACTTTATATGTTCAAAGCCCAGCTCCTGTTGACTTCGATTGCAGCTCTGAATGCTCAGCACTTCCGCAAATCAGACAACCTTAATTCTGACATTACCTGACTTTTGAATGCTTGACTTTGAAACCTTAATAATGCTGTTTATTTTAACACTCTTTTTGTGTGTAATATCCTAGGTTGTTAAAAAACAAACTGAAAGCAAAGTGCAGGATCATACCCTAATTTCTGGAGGGTTCCAGTGAAGGCACAGATCCTCTCAAGCCCTTCCAGTGAACAGAGAGAAAACCTGCGGGATCAAACTATAGTTCAAAGGTTCACTAAGCAATTTTGGGTGGAACTGACTTTTTATTCTGGGTTTATACCTAGCACAATGGAGTCCTGGGCCATGACTGAGGATCCTAGGTGCTACTATTAACTGCTAATGTTAATAATAAATTCATTTTGAAAGTTTGGAAGCTCAGGATAGACAATAATTTACATATTCCCTGCTGGAAACATTGTCTTTTTAATATGTGCATGTGCCTATCTTTTTAATATGTTTAATGTGTTGACATTAAACTCTCTTCAATGTAAAACACAGGACAATAAAGAGCTTTTAAGCACTGGTGGTTTTCTGCTTGGCAGTTAAAGTTGCAGTGCACACAAGAAACATATATGAAAGATTGTCAAAAATAACAGGATGGTACTGTCTATAGACACCATGGGTTAAATATTCAGTGCAATAAGTAGCAATTCTTATCAACATGATGGAAGTCATAGTACTAAATTCCTGTAGATAAGATGAAAACACATACCCGAATGTGAAGATAACCCCATGACAGCAAAGGGATAAATTCAGATGAACTTATTTGTTTCTAGCAGCAGGTAATTAGAGAAAGGTATAAATGGCCACACCAGCTCTGAAATAGTCTGCTACATGTAACTAAAATAAGGAGTCCGAAATCTATTCTTCTGAGAAGGGAAGGTTTATGTAGACTTCCTCTTGTGGGTGGGTCCCCAGGGGGTGTTTAGGGGCAGGAGGGTCTCTAGAAAGGGCGGTCAGGTACAAGATAGGGAGTGGGATCCCCAGGGGGTGTTTAGGGGCAGGAGGGTCTCTGGAAAGGGCGGTCAGGTACAAGGAGCATGGAGTTCTGAGGGTGGGCAGTCAGGGGGAGGGAAGTTGGAAGGAGTCGGACAGGGGCAGGGCCAGGCTGTTTGGGGAGGCACAGTCCCAGCCCTCCACGCAATTTTGCAATCTGGATGTGGTCCTTGGGCCAAAAAGTTTGCCCACCCGTGGTTTGATGTCTTGTGGCAGAATCCCTTCTGTAAAAATAGATTCTGTAAAGAGCATTCTGTGTTTTGAGTATATCCTGTTTTATAGGTAGATGCACAAGTACAGAGCTAATCTTCCTGAGAGTTCCACTGTGTGCCACATGCACTCCTCCTTTTTCAATAACCCAAATTATGAGGCTGACGGTGGTAGTAAAGAAATGTTGAAGAGCTGTTTGAAGGCCAGAAATGGAGACTTAAATTGTAATTGTGTCTACGTTTTGATGACAATGGTGTCAGTAAAATGTCACTCTTACAACAGCATCAAAAACTCATCAATGATATTCTCTTCCATTTCTATAGGCAAAGCTTCATTAAATGGCACATTTGATCTTGATGAATCTAAAGAAAACAATGTTCCACATGCTCTAAGATGAACATAAATCCTTTCCATTTTCTACTTAATGACTCTTCACACACAAAAATTAAAACAACACTAAAAGGAAATTAGAGTGCCAGTTGAAAGAACTATTCCCTGAAGTAACTGAGGCAAACCTAAAAAATCCTACTCCTCATTTAAAATAACACATTGTGCCTATGTATTACATTCTGTTTTTCATCTGCTTTTCTAAGATCCAGCATTATCACTAAGCCCAGAGTTAAAGAAGAAATGTCTTACAAGGCAAACTTAAAACTATATCATGCATTTATGAATGCAGAATATGTCATGTCTTTTACCTATTTTTCCTATGATTTTGGTTAAATATCAGAGTAACTGTATTTATGTTAAACAGACTTTAACAGGTAGCATTTGAGTTAAACAACCCAAACCATACTTCTGTCCAATCCAGCAGTGAAATCATCATTCAATATTCTGACATAATAATTATTTCGTTGGAAATAGACTAATGTCAATCAAACTAAATTTAGCCTTGCTTGGAGGATCAGGCAGACAGAGTTGGGCTCAAGAAAGCTATAATATTATCTTTGATAATATTAATATACAGGAAAATACTAGCTATTTTATACAGTATTTCTTTTTGTACAATCTTTTTCTTATTTCAAGATCAGTGTGAAAGTAATATGTTAATGTCAGTTTTATATAGTATTTTGTGTTTAATTAAGAAGGTATAAATTACAAATTCCACTTGGATTCATTCAGGAATTTTTAAGAAATTAAATTCTTGCGTCTACCAAATAGTGATCAGATACTAGAATGTTAGTGGAAGTATCCAAACCCATTACATACACATGGTCTATTATCTTATCCAAGTGTCAAAATGGGACCACATTCAGGATCCATGAGCCGCAGAGGTCAATTTAATCCCTGGGGTAATTCCACTGAAATCAATGGAGGGAGAATGAGTCAAGCACCAGTTTAGCTAAAATGGACCTTAACCAGAATGAATTTGAAAATGCTGTGCTACCCATGTCAGAGCAAGAGATTACTTTCTGAAGACTGCACATAGATACAGGAAGAAATATACAACTCAGTATGATTAACAAGTCATGTCTGCAATAACAACCACAACTCCAAATGCAAAAGTATGCAGGCAAGAAGAGTATGTGCAAAACATCTAGTGCTTGTGTACTATTGGGTAAGCATGATCACAGAGGTTTGCATGTATACCCTGACTTGAACATACATAGCCAGTGCTTGGCTTATGCAATTCCTGCTGCACAGTTTTGTGGATGGCCATTGAAAAATGTAAGGCTGCCTTAGGGGCCATGTTAACTGTGCTGAACATAGTGGTGGTTAAAAACACTTAACACTTTGTTTACAAACGAACTGCTAAATTCTGAAAAGAGTAAAAATAAACACTTTCGCCCTATACTGTACATATACCGCGTCCCTCACTGCACCCAGCCTAGCTCGGCTGCCGCTGTGCGAGCGGGGATGCGCTGGAGCCCCTCGACTCTCACCCGGGAGCTCCGCCTGGGATCCGCGCTGGAGGCTGCGGGCGCGGTTGCAACATTCTCACGAGCAGCTGAGCTCGGATCGGCCCATTCGGGGGCTGCTGAGTCTGTGGAACCGACCTCGCTCCTTCCTTCCCACGAACCTGAGCGACGCTGCTCACCAAGCCGGGACCTGCCTCTCGCCCCGCGGCCCTGACCTGCGTCCCCCGGGCCGCTGCGGCTGCCTCCGCTCCCTCCCGCCCTGCTCCGGAGCGTGGGAACCAGCCGCGGCCGCCGCTGAGAGCGCCCGGGCGGGGAGATCCCTACGGGGACAGGGAGCCGCGATCCGCGCGGGGAAAGATTCCTGCTGCCGCGGGGCGCCCGGGGGACCCGATGAAGGGCGGCCAGGGGCGGGGCGGGGGGATCTTGCCCCGAGGGGACGCGGCTCCCGGACAGACCGAGCGAGGGATCCGCAGCCCCGGCCAGGGTCTCTGGCAGCGCGCCGGGCGCGGCACTTACTTGATGTCGTCCCAAACCTCCGGGCCGTAATTCCGGATCACCAGCAGCTCCAGGGCGTGATTGACGAACCCGTACTGCGGACAAGGGGGGGGGGGTCAGTAACGGGGGTGCGAGCGAAGGCGGGGGAGGGTGTTAGGGGGCAGGGGAGACACATGGGAGATCGCTTACAGGAGCAGAGCGAGGGGCTCAGTCATTTGCTGCGGGCGGGCCGGGGGAAGGAGACCAGCACCCCGCCCCCCCGCCCCGCATCCCCTGATGCGTTCTGGGGCCGATCACCCCGCGTGGGAGAAAAGCCCCCACCGAGCATCGTCCCCACAGCGGGGCGCCAACCCCAGCCTGAGCCGCCTCCTCCGGGCCCGGCGCAGCCCCTCGCGGCCATCTGCCTTCCAAGGGGGTTGCACGCTCGGCTGCGACCCCCGGTCTGCTCTCCCCGTTGCCCCCCCGCCCTCCCCTCCACCGCCGCTGCCCCGCGCCCTCCCCACCCGGGGCTGCAGCAAGGCCCTTAATCCGAGCAGACGCCGGGGGACGGATCCACCACGGGGAGAGAGGAAACCGCCCCCCGCCGCAGCGCTCACCATTGCGCCCCCTCCCCGGCCGCACTCGGGGACCGCCGCCGCCGCTCCAGCAGCGCGCAAGGAGAGCCCGAGCGCTGGCCGCCGCCACCCCCGCAGCGCGCTGACTGCCACCTCCCGGCAGCCAATCCGCAGCTCGAACCGGGGCCGGCTTCCAATCACAGGCAGAGGAGGGAATTCGGATGCCTCGAGGATGCTGCTCGGCTCGAGCCCTCGAGGGCGGAGACAGTGGGAAGCGAAGCCCCGCAGAGAGCGGCGGGGCGGGGGGAGGGAGCAGTGCTGTGCGGAGTGGGGGAGGGGGCAGCAGTCGCAGCGTAACCCTTTGCAGTGGGTTTCAGATGCTGTTGCAATGCACAGAGCTAAAGGTGGGCTGCAACCTGCTGGTATTTTTGGTGACTGTTCTGGGTAGCTGGGGTTACCTGGCCGCTTGACTTGTGTTAATAATAGGCCCTTCCACTGATTGGCTTCTCCAGCTCATGAATGGTAAATATTTACCAAGTGTGGCTCCTCTTGCTTCAGTCCTCCCCACAGAATATATTATTAATGCCATCGTATGTGTGCATGAGAGAGACAGAGAAAGATGAGAAATGGGATGCATAATGGCCTGAACGGATTTTAAAAGCTGAAGGCCATGTGTTTGGAATGGCTGCATTACTCAGGAGCAGGGCTACAGTTTTGCCATGGAGGTGGGGAAACCGAAATCGTGAACTTGAATAAGGTCAGTGAAGTCTTGGAAAGAGCTGTAAAAACACATTTGATTAGGCCCCCAAAGCAAGTGATGTTACAGCCTCGCACATGGGGCAAAGCTACGCCAGCTGGCCTACACCCTGAGTAAGGAACTGTTTTTTCTCCCCACACTTCTGCTGTGAAAATTACTAAAAATTTCCATGGCGGGAGTGATAATGCCATGTGTGAGTTAATGCCCATACATCCTGTATGCCAGCTCAGAGAGTGATGTATTCTGTGTATGCCATGTTATGGGAGGGAAAGTACATTGTTAACATAAACACTAAGAAACAGAACCCTCATCCTAAATGTTTCCTAATATTTTTCTTCGCAGGGAACCATCTGTCATATGGTTTCCATTGTATCGGAAAGATCTTTTAACCTCTTATATTTCTAGATTGGGGACAGTTGGACTGACCTGGCCTGACTTCTGGGTGAGTCAGAAGAATAGCATTGCATTTGCCTTCAGTGTTCTAACAGCTGACACATTATAATAAGTTAAGATACCAAGTGAGACAAAATGTGCACACTAGTTTGAATGACTTTTGTAATGTCAAGAGGTAATTTTGAAAGAGCAATGTTGAATTACATTTAGCCAAAAATATAAATCTTATAAAATTGATATCTTCAAAAACTACAGACCAATAGAAATGTTTCTGTAATTGTTTTAAATTCCAGTGAAAACACATAAAAAACTCTTCAGTCTTTGAAAACCAAATATTGCAGACCCAAAGGAGAAAATGACTATAAATACAAAGTAATATGCTTCCACTGATTTTCCTATTGCAAACCAAGTGAAATGCAAAAGATAAATAGATAGCATCAGTGACAAGCAGGTTGTATTTTTAAAATTGTTTCTCTTTTAATAATCACATGATTCAACAATACATGATTTAATAAGTTGGCAGTTTCCCTTTATTTGACACACGGAAGGGAAAAGTTACAGCATAGCAGTAATGTTGGAGTTTTGGATACATGATGGAGGACAACATGCAGGCAGAGTTGATGGTGATGACTGATTGTAGAGCCTAGATGCCCAGTCATGGACTAGAACCCATTGTGGTAGGCACTGTAGAAACAGAACAAAAAAGCTAAGATACTGCAGCACTTGGAAAAGTCAGACAATTTCAAAGTAGGTTAAAAGGCTCACTTAGATTTAAACAAATCTTAGACCTTTATTATAATGTACAAAATTAAACAGCAGCATGAAACAAAAAAGTACAGGGAGGTCTTTTAAAACTGGAAGAGACATTAATGCAATGCCAGAGTCTATAGATAATTAAAGACCTGTGAAGTTTTGGGACAATAGCCAGACCAAATTCCAAAATGAGACTTCTTATACATGTAATTTATACAAATATAAAAAAAACTTATGCTTTGAAAAGACTTTTAAACCAGCCATCTCACGGAAGCTAAAATAGTGGAAATGGATAGGTGAAAAACAGGATTCTCCTTAATCAAGAAATGCTTCTTCAGCAAAAGGAATAATTGCTATTTTCTTATACTACTTACCCACAAGCTCTCGAAGCTTTTATAATTACAGTTAAATTAAGGTTAAATAGACTCTCCTCTTGGCAGAAGGATACCAGTTGGGAGAGGATCCAAACAACCGGTCATGGGAGCAAGATTGCTAAAAACAATCATCGAGACCCAGACTGAAAAGCGAACGGAATAGAATCTCTGATGGTTGATATGGAAGAGAAGAAAAAAAAAATCAAGGATGAAATTTACAAATCTATTCCTTCCTTATTTCAGCCATCACTAGGTAATAAAAGAACTCTGGGGGCAAATCATAAGATAATGTAATTCTTTGGAGTTCTGTTAACTTTAAGTGCTCTACATCAGCTAAAGATCTGACTCTTTCTGCTCGAAACAGAGAATCTGGAGAGTTTGCTTCTGTTTTTTTTTAAATGATGCATTATAAATACATCTAAGATATAGCAGGCTTACTGTAGGTATTATACTATACCAGTATTATACTGTATACATACTGACCCTCTCCAACAAAGAGCCCTCAGGTTGAAATCCTTGGGTGAAATCCTGGCCCACTGAAGTCTATAAGAGTTTTGCTATTAACTTCAGTGGAACCAAGATTTCACCCCTTGTCTTTGTCTATTGTGACAAAGCTCTTTCCTTATCTTCATGGATCCTGCATTTCCTGGAGGATTTCACACTCACTGTGACCCTCCAGGTAGCCCTTCTCTCTCTAGAGACAACATCACAGCCTATTAAGCCATTTTCATCATAAGCCAGTGAGGAGAATTTATCCTTCCTGGCACAGTCTCTGTTGTCTCCCAGTCTCAGTGATTAATTACAGGAGGTAGAAAGGGGGGAGCCCAGGCGACCACCCTCTACTTCAGGCTCCAGCCCAGGGATCCTAATAGTATCAGCTAAGATGGCTGACCTTTTAGCAACAGAACACCATACAATTCCCTGGGCTACTTCCCCACAGCAATCCCCACTTCTTCAAACTCCACTTCACCCTTACCTCAGAGCCTCCTTCCTTGAATATGATATGGTGTCTACCACTCAGTCTCACCAACAGCACAACTTCTTCCCACAGCTCCTGACATCCACCCCCACCTGACTAACTGGGAGGGTTTTAACTGGTTTCAGCCAGTCCCTGATTGGCTTCAGGTGTCCTAATCAGGCTAGCTATATCTACTGCTTTTCAGAAGCTTCCAGTAGTACCAGGGATTTTTTTAGCCTGAGACTAACATATCTGTTCCTTAGCACTTCCCTATAGCCATCTGGCCTTGCCCCATAACACTAGTAAGTAATATGGTCAAAGTTCAGAAGTCAGTAAAATGAAATAAGGGTAAAACACAATAACATTTACACTCAGAGACATATGTGAGCTTTAAGTTTTGAAATCAAATGTGTAGCATAATGAATAATACAAATGACTGGTTTATTGATCTGAAAATTAAATAAAGAGCTAAATAGCATGAGATCTTTGTTTGTTATAACACCAAACTTGGCATAGTCCTCAAAATTTGTGCTTCAAATACAAAATAGTTAAAAAATTATCAAGGCAATTGTAGATTCTATTTGCTGGATCCAGTGCATCAAAAGCAATCTAAGATGCTAACAAAATGTTATTGCTCAAGACAGGTTTCCATTTCTGAGAGGAATTCACAAATTGTGAGGCATCACTTTTTACTTGCCATTTTTCTTTGGATATTAGCAGAATAGATCTGATACTAGACGACTCTGTTCCATTATTGTGACTGGTGAAGCAGCACTGTTGTGGCAAATTATAGGTTATTATTTTGTAAATAATATGTCTTTGCTGTCACTGGAACACTGTGCGTTATCCTACAGCTGAATATGTTCAGTGATTTTTAAAAAGTTTAAATATTTTGTAATATGCTATTTTTATTTGAAAATATTGTCTTAAACACATAAGGTCAAATTTGTTGCTTCCTTAGTGGCAACAGCTCCACTTATGTAAATGAAGTTTTGTCATTCCTAGTAGTGAACGTAGCTTACAGGGTCAGTTTTTCAAAAGCAATCTTTAAAATTGAAATCTTAATTTTCTGGATCAAAAACATTTTTGCACATGATTTTTTGTTTTTACCTCTAAATTGGTGCGTACACAGAAACAGTCATCAGAGAGCAAATCACATATCTACCCACAAATCAGGGCGTTGGTCCTCAAATACTAGATTTAGGTGAGTATATAAAGGACTCAGTCCTGCAGACATATATATTAGTAACTTTATTCATGAGAGGATACCTTCTGAAGTCACCTATGTTTATTATATATGCAAATGTTTGCAGGCTTAAACTCACAGGGAGCTGTTGTGATATATAGGCAAAGTGTATATAAAAGAAGCTAAACCAAGAAAATTATTGAAGGCTAGGTTGAGGCCTCTTTGAAAATTTGGCCCACTGGAATACGAGGCTGGGCATATAGGATCATATCAGTGGTCCATCTAGCCCAGTATCTTGTCTCTGTCAGTCCCCAGGAGTAGGTGTCTCCGAAAAAGTGCAAGATACCCTGTAGTAGATAGTTATGGAATGATCTGCCCTTAGGGGAAGCTTCTTCTGAAACCCAGGGAGTTTGGAGTTGATTTATGGACAAAAAAATGAAGGTTTATCTGTTTTCTAAAATAAATGTTTTTTCTTCTTTGGGTGTTCACATTAACCATACAAATGTCTAATTCCAGACATATATAACTTATAAAATGCACATGACTAGAAATAGTCAAAAATCCATGGTCAAATAACTCATTTTCTTTATATAACTTTTTCATGCCAGTCAGGCAATGGATAATGCACATGGCCCAAAAAGAAATATGTGGGCAGTGTAAATGAGGCACAAAATGTTTATATACTGGAAAAGCAACAAACATGGGGTGGGACTATTCCCTTTACCTTCACATCACAGTTGGAGGGGCTCAGACTCCTGGCTAAGAGTTACTGGAAGTGGGAAGTGCCTCTGAATTATTGTCATCCCTTTCCTCCAGACCTTTGGTATTGCCAGACCTCCAGGCTAAAAACTAGGTTGAGTTTTCAAGGACCATGGGAATGCAGGGAGAGCACAGTGGCTGCCATTACACCTCATGGAACGGTACCACAGGTGCTCTTTCCCACACATAGCATACCCCTTTCAGAGTAGATCTTGAACTTATGGAGTGCAAGAAATAATGTATGGCCTCTGTGCAGTGGTGTGAGGGGATATGAATGGCCCATAACATCTACATGCATATCAGTGTGGTTTTGTTGCTACAAAAGCATTATAAAATGCAGCGAATGTTAATAAGCTACATGTTTATTCTGGACTTTGCTTTTATGGTTTATATTGTTACTAAAAACTTCAGTAAAATACAGCCTTATATGGTACTGTTGGAGTTAGTTTGTTGAGGGTTGTGTTACTTTACCAACAGCAAACCTGCTTTTGGCTGTTTCCAAATCACAATGGTCTGAGCCTTGACATTTGGATTGTCACAACATATTTCTCAGGGCCTGCAAATATACATTAATTTTGTTAAGATTGGCTCAGAAAGACTCAGCATTTGTACTGCAGCAAGATGCCATTTAAATTCTGATTTTAATACTGTTATTGACGAGCTGCAGCCAAAGATGAATTTGATGATTAAGAAAAGTTCAAGATCCCTTTCTTCCTTGTACTGGAACAACCCAGTTATGCAAAAGATGGGAAACTGAGCTTTCTTTTAAATCTTCCCTCAATAGGGAGTGTTGCAGATCCTCAAATATATATATGTGCCTAACTCACATTGAAATCCATTGGAGTTGTGCACTTAAATACTTTTGAGGATCTGTCCAGTGTTATTTTGACAGGCTAAAGAAGAACAGTGATAACTCAGAGCCCGGTCCTCAGCCCACTGAAGTCAATGGAAAGACTCCAATTGACTTCTATGGGCTTTGGATCAGGCTCTCAGTGGGCACTAATTTAGGAACATAAGAATGGCCAGGCTAGGTCAGACCAATAGTCTGTCTAGCCCAGAATCCTGTCTTCTGATGATGGCCACTGCCAGATACTTCAAAAGGAATGAACAGAACAGGGCAATTACTGAGTAATCCATCTCCTGTTGTCCAGTTGCAGTGTCTGGCAACTGGAGATTTAGCAATCTTGGGTAATAGCCACTGATGGACCTATCCTCCATGAACCTGCACTGCATTCTCTTGCAGCTTTGGTTGGGCAGAGAGAATCTGGTAGTCAGTGACTAGTCCTCTGTATTTAACCTGCCACCTCCTCCCCTGAAGAGGCTGAATTTTGTTGAGGATATTCCCTGGAGCTAAGGGGCATTTTCTATCCCATGCTCCATGTGGAGAGGGAGCATTTTGACCTAAGTGTTTGTAAAATAATCGAAATGCTTAAGTTTGAATAAATCTATGAACAAATGTTTGTTTGCTTGTGTAGTAACACTGACTGGGAAACCTGTAACCTCACAACAGTCAGAAAATGACAAACAATTCCAGAAGACCTTTCTAAAGACAGCAGCACAATGAAGAGACAGTAGTAGCGAAACAATGAGATTATTTCCACTTAGAATAGGTAATTGCTGGCTTAATTAGAACAGCTGTTTTACTGTCAGCATCAAAAACTTCTAAGGCACATGGGACTCACAGCTTTAAAAGGTTGTTTACTTTGGTTTAGATTCCTTCATAGTTTGTTATTTCTTTGATTGGATTTCTAGCCTCATGTTCCTGCATAACTGCATATGTAACATTCAGGTCAGGAATTTGTGCTCAGAGGAATACACATCTTAAACTGTTGTGTCTGTAAATTGCAGGAGTTTTAGGACAACTGATTGTCTCCCATTTATTCAGCTTCAACATTCCTTCACTGCCGAGTAACTAAAAATAGTGGGTCCTATTTTCCCCTCTGCTCTGGTTTCTAACATTCCATTAGTGCGGGGCGAGGGGAAGGGGGGATGTTCACTGCCACTGTATATTGAGTGGATGTTTTCAGAGAACTGTCCACAATGACTCCAAGATCTCTTTTTTGAGCAATAACTCATTGAGACCCCCATCATTGTGTATGTATCCCCCCGACTTGTGCATTGCTTGGCACTTATCAACATTGAATTTCATCTTCAGTTAGTTTTGGATTTACCTATCTTGTGTAATTTTGTATTGTCTGCAAATTTAATCACCTCACTGTTCACCCCTTTTCCCAGATCATTTATGAAAACGTTGAACAGTACTGGTCCCAGTGCAGATCCTTGGAGTTATCTCACTGTTTCCCTCTCTCCACTGCAAAAACTGACCATTTATTCTTACCAATGAACTCTACTATCATATTTCCATCTTTTCGAAGAACTTCAGACTGAGGCAGACAGTGCTGCCCAAAGTGCCAGAGATAGCATGAGCTCCCAACTAGGTGTCTACAGCAACTGAGCAAATTTCTTTGCTGCCCTATCAGTAAGTCAGTTAGCCTCAGGCAGAGGCAGCTCAATAATATGAGGCAGAGATAAGCAGACAAGGTAGGGCTGACCAACAGGACTCTAAACTTGGCTATGACACCAACTCACTTCATGGCCTCATCAAGTCACTTAAATTTTCTGCCTTCATTATTCCTGGCTATAAAAGTAATACTTACCTTATTCAAAAGGGATCTGTGACAGGTAGTTAATGTCTGTAAAAGGGCTAAATGTGTGAAAATTCACTAGAAAGCACATCTAATGCCCAAGTAGCTGGGGTCCAGGGTTATGCCTTATTAATACTAAGCCAGCTCTACATAATTTCAAGCAGCTTGACTATGTGGCTGAGAGGGTGTGTCTTGACAAAACAGGACTTCAAAGTAGCATGCTTACATACTATGACTGGCAAATCACCACAAGAGTTACTGCTACTCCCAGAACTAACAACTCCCTTTCCACAGCTTTTACACTACAATGAGCAGGAATGAAAAATGACAACACAACAAGGTAAATAGCCATTCAATGGGATGAAGGGGGACGGGGGTAGAAGTAGTACATGCAGGTGAAGATTCAAGAGTAATGTCCTTTCATTCCTATGGATCTTTGCTTTCTGTGGGAAATGCTGCCCTTGCAAGCTGTGCCTTGGTTCTGAATCAGGGCCTCAGTGCTGCTGCTGCTGCCACCATTAAAGAGAAAGCAACTGAAAGGGATTTGAGAAATGACTGTGGTTCTAGAGAGGTATGAATGTCCCTTCTGTGTGATTTACACAGGAGGAAGCAGATCTGGCTCAGGGGGTTGAACTATCTCTGCATTTCATTGTTTTCTTAGGTTCTGCAATTTTTTTGTCCACTTTGTTTTTACACAATAGTTTGAGAAAGAAAGAAAGACTAATTGCACTTTCTTTGGCACAAATGGTGAGAAAAATTCCTCCTGCTATCTCACTGACATTATATCAGGTCTTGATAGAATGAATAGTTATTCATGGAACTATTTTGACTCACCTTTTCCATTACATATTTCAAATGACATTGTTAGATTCCTAAGGTCTGATTCTCATTTATATTAAGTTCCCTTTATACTGCTCTGGCAGAGCAAAAGGGCCTTACTGTGAGCATAAATGTGAATTACACCTGATCAGTATAAAGGGGCCTTAATTTAAATGAGAATCAGCCCCATAAAATCTTCTGGATCTAATAAAAAGTTAATTCATCTATCTAATGCAAAAGATTCTTGGCAACATTCTAATCTATTATGTATTTGTATTGCTGTCGTCACATGGTATTTGAGCATATACAATGACACAGAAGTCATCAGTCTGGAAACAATTGCTTTTCATTTATTTGCTTGCAAAAATGTTATGGTAGTTAAGCTGTATCTTGCTTTTGTACATGCAAAGAAGGTACTGTTCAGCTTTCTTGGTTTTTTTTTTCCTGTCCGTTCTAATTTAACTAAAAGGATTAGTTTTCAAATATACAATTTCGCATTTGTACTTAGGTGCTGATTCAATGAAGAATTTAAGTACTTAATTTCAATGGACTTCAGCACATGCTTAAGGCCTTGGATCAGGAAAGCATTTAAGCACATACGTTTATGCATGTGTTGCAATCCAGTCGACCTCAGTGAGATTCACATATACTGCTTAAAGTGAAGCATGAGCTAAAGCATTTTTCCTGAATAGGGACACTCCTCTGAAATGGGGCATTAGTGGATACAGGAAAGCTTTGGCATTTTGAGATGAAAGGTCATTTAAGTCAGTGGTTAACACCACTGCTGACGATCTGGTTTAAAATGAATGATGAAATATTCAGAATTTTAAAAAATACCATTTTTGTTTTAGGGCAAAATTATAACCCACTTGCCATACCCATGGTATATGCCCATACACCCTTAGGAAGGGGTGAGAGCAGCGAGGAAACTCCATGCTGTACAGCCTATGGAGTTCCAGACTTGAACTAAATCTGGCCTTTAGAATGGCCACCCTCCAAACACAGTATTTCCTTTCTTCCATGACTAAAAAGGAACTCACTCCCTGTAAAGGTATTTGTAGTTGCTGCTGACTCCTGTCCTTTCCACGCTGTCGAAAAGAACTCAGATTTGGAAAAAAAAAAAGTTTCTTAAAAAGCAAGCAACACTGTTTTACCATTCACCCATCGTAGGCATGGAGAGATTCCTACTGACTTTGATATTCATTGGATCAGTTGCCTATTGTGGGCCTTCCAAACAGTGAGAACTATTGTTCCTCAAGACTTAGAGATACTCTCAGATGACTCCTACCTCTTTGCTGGATATTACTTTTGGTCAAGAGGATAAAATCTGTATATAAAAACAATACTGTTGTGACCTTCATTGTCCAAAGTTCTTGGGTTCCTGCAGCACTGTTGTTTTTCCTCTCTCATCTTTCTTGTTTTGTAACAGAGTGATTTCTAAATCTCTTGAATGGACCTGTCACACCTTGATCATGAGCAATGCTGTTCAAGATGGTGTTTATGGAAAATCTGTATTAATATATACTTTTTCAAACTTTGTTCTTAATTTATGCATCTTATAAGTACTTTTCTCAAGGCTCTATAGGTGCTTGCTCTGTCCAGTTGTCCTCAACCACTGGTTCTCATCACAAAACTAAAGGATGGAAAACAATATGCTTTAAAAATTCATACACACAGTTATAGCCAGAAGAGTGACTATGTAAAAATGGCACATTACACAAATATCTCTGCTTCCTGTATGTACTCAGAAGGAAAGGATGTTCCAGTGGTTTACATATTAGCCTAAGTCTTGGATGGTCTGGGCTTGAGTCCCTCATCTGCCACAGACTTCCTCTGTGAGCTTGGGCTAGTCTCTGTACCTCACAAATAACAACATTTGTGTACCTCACAGGGTGTTTTGAGAATAAATACATTAAAGACTGTGTGGTGTTCACACTAGGATCTTTTGGAATTCAATTCTATTTAAATTAATGGAGAAAGGACTGGATCACTATGGACATTAATTGTGTGAACACTGTCTGGTTATCCTGGGAGTTATCCCGTTTATCCTCTACTTTCTTGATAATGAAGTCATTCACATCCACTTGGATGGAGGGAAAGAACCATTTAACTACCGCCTCACTAGTTGCAGAATGACAGTAGAGTATGCATTTGGCCTTTTGAAAAAAAAAATCCCAAAGATTATAGCAGCATGCTGTATTTTGCAAAACATTTGTGAGACTTAGGATATATCTACACTATCTGCTGGATAGGTGGGTAGCAATCAGTCGCTGGGGGTCGATTTATTGAGTCTAGTCTAGATGCGATAAATCAATCCCCGAGCGTTCTCCCATTGACTCCTGTACTCCACTGTCATGAGAGGTGCAGACAGACTCAACAGGGGAGCAACAACAGTCGACTCACTACCGTGAAGATGGAGTAGTAAGTGGATCTAAGTATGTCGATTTCAGTTACGTTATTCTCATAGCTAAAGTTGCATGTCTTAGATCGATTCCTCTCTCCCCTTCGCCCCCCCCCCCCCCCCCCATCAGTGTAGACCAGAGCTAAGGGAGAAAACCTTAATGGTAAGTGGCAGGCTGAAGTACAGAAACTCATTCAGTGGTTTGAGCAGCCTGCAGTGTGTCTAATATAAAATTTAAACAGCCAGGGCAGTAGTGTCAGGTTTTCCTATTGCTCTTATTTTGAGTCTCAGGCCTGAAACTGGTGACTGTGCATACAATTATTAATCGTGGAGGGTAGCAGAAGCTGTTTGTGTAACTCAGTGTTTATGGCAGGGAAGTGCAATGTTACAGTGATCCCTATCGTACCTTGTCTCTTTGCCTACTAATGTCTGTAAAACTTTATGAATTTGTGCAAATTTAATTATTTTCTGTGTATAAATGCTATTGCCTCCTTATGAATGCAATTTTAAAGGTTTTTATTATTAAACTGTTATTTAAATGAACCATCCACTGACATGAAAATGAAAAAAAAATCTTTTAATTAAGAAACAAAACAATCTTATTATCTATGAAGAACCTTTTCATTACACCAGCAGTGAAACAAAACAAACAGTACAGTACAAGGCACAACACAAGATACAGAAGGGCTTAAACTTACAGGCAAGTATACCTCCTCTGGTTCATGGCCTTCTGGCATGGAGTGCAGAGACTTGAATTTACCAAGGGTGACAGAGGACTCAAAAGAGCTGGGATCTTAGGTGCCACTGCTCTTGCAGCCCTGAACTGTGGGGGGAATGGCCTCTAGGAGCAGTGCTGCAGGGGTACAGCAATAAAGAGATGCTGTTGTTTCCAGCAGCCTGATTGTCCAAGGGCTGCATAACATGGCGATGTGCTGGTTTGCAATCCTACATTGCCTGCCGCCCTAACTGCAGCGTGCACTGCAACAGGGCACCTCGGCTTCATATGGCCTTCAGGAGGCTCCTTTTCCCATACAGTCTCTGGCCATTTTCCCTCTCAACTGCCATGCTGTCCTTTGCCACTGCAATGATCTCTGTGGAAAGCTCCTTCTCAGATTCCCTCTCTCAATCTTCAGATACTAGCTCCACCTCTCTCCATTTTTCTATTTGTTCTTTCTGTAGTGATAGCCGCAAATGTTCCATCACAAATTTCTCCCTGCCACTCCCTCAGGTTTGCTGGCTGTTCAGCCATTGATAAGGGCATGGGATGGGGTGTACAAACTTCACACTGGAGAGAAAGGGCTGAGAGCCACTCTGGGCCCAGGTAGCTCTGCCCTGCCACACCTGCAATGCATGGACAGGCTGGAGGAGGAGCATTAAATGGGAGCAGAGTAGCTCACTTGCAGGCCACCAGTAGAGCTTAACAGACTTGCACTGTGGAAGGTTCAGCTGCAAGAGCCACTGACTGTGGCTGACCTAACTGACCTGCTGAGGGCAAAGGGTGCTGGATGTGTGAAAGGTTGGAGACTTCTTCTTTACATGTCTCTGCTCTTCCCTCTTGTGTGGGTAGACTGGTAGAAAGTTACCAGAGAGGAAATCACATAGCACCCCAGGCTGTAGTACTCAACTGCCTACCTTTGGGCCCTGGATTGAAAGCTGGTGGAGAGGGTGCATCTGGGTTCATCTTCCGAACACATCATGGGGCTGGAGACAAAGAGACTCTCTCTGATACCAGAGACTTGGGACTATAAAGAGCCTATAGCTTGAGAGTCCTGACTTTGGGACTTTCGCTGGTGAAGGCTGAAGCCCCTTGTTGGGCAGTAAAACGAGCATTTGTTGGACTCTTTACATATCTCAGAAGGGTTGGACATGACTTACGGCCCAGCCAGAGTGCTGAGTTACAGAAAGGGAGAGATTGAGGCATGGCCGGAGTAGCTGTCAACAAGAGGCACAAAGACAGAAGAGATCCTGTCATGCCCTCGCCTAGCCACTAGGCAGCATCTGTGGGGAGCAGACATGGTCTGGCCAGTGCTGTGGAGTGTATTTAAAAATGCCAAATTATTATTATTCATGTTCTAGGGAGGCTGTGATAGCATTTTTTTAATACTAGGTGACTAAGGGGCAGAGAATGGCTTATTCAAAAGACAAAGGGTAGATCAGAAGATACACAGTGAAGTTATTCACCAAGATGCTCCCCTCAGAAGTATTACAGGAGTGGGAGGGAGTCCCAAGCTATGCCGGTGGGAATGGTCATGCAGTTATTTCTCAATCTCTGAACAAAAACTGAGCAACTTCTCAGTGTGATTTTTGCTTTATCTCCCCTGCAGACAAATTGAAAGTATAAAGAAAAACAGACAGGTTTTTGCAGTGCCTGAACGCTTCAGGAACTGTTACTCATCAGTAGAAATGTGTGTTACAGGACATTTGCTGGAGAGCCATTCTTTGTGGCTTTATGGACATGCAATGCCCATGAAAAGTGAGACTATGAACTAAACTTCTCTTCTTGTAACCACTGTCCGAATAAACTTTTGTATTTCACACAAAATAATGTTTTCCTTACTTGAGTCTGGTGCGGACAGCATACCATGCTGCCTGCCCTGCTTCCAGAAGTGGTTAAGAGGTTTGGGGAGTGAGGGCAGCATGCTCCAGGCAGGACAGCTGAGGGAGAGGGAAAGGAAAGTAGGGGACATAGTATATGATCCTTTTGAAAACAGCTGGTAGCCAGGGCATTAGCATGAGACACAGGCTGATGGCCCCCACAGCAGCTGCCATTTTGGAAAGATGTATGAAGTGGGAGTGGCGGGCAGTGAAAGGACAGTGTGGGAAGAGGGAGGGAAGTGGGACCTTGAATTTGGAAAAGGTTCTAGCTCACGTCTGCCTACAATGGCTGTGGCCATGGCGCACCCAGAAGAGAAGATGGCATGGCAGGATAGCATAATAATAAATACAACTGTAAACAGTAAATTGTTTTAAAACAATAATAAAAAGCTTACATACTGAGGCTCCCTCCATGGGATCAGTCCTCTCAGTCCCAATCTGGGTTACTGTATAGCAATCAGGATTGGTTGCTACTGAGCAGGAACTGGGCTCAATTCTACCTGACCATCGTCAGATCCTGGCTTTCTAGGGAGATCTCTTCACTGGTCTCTTCAGGTTCATCCCTCGGTGAGTCTTGCTGGTCATCCTAGTGGTGGTGGGGGAGAAGGGAAAGGCAGCCAGCAGACTCCACAAGCTGCCAAGGGTGGGTGGTCTCGTAGTTATATAAAATCCTGTCCAGCTCCTCAAAAATGGACAAGTTACATGTGCCCCGCTGGAGTTCCTCAGTTCTCCGTCATTTCAGTGGAGGTGCTCTGGAGTGGTTTGTTCTTTATCCAGCACTGTTCAGCATTCTGATCATGGTCCCTCAGGGACATCTGCCTAGCAATGGCCACAAAATGGTCTTTATTCCAGTGGCTGCCACAAGAGCTCCCTGCACTGACACTTCCCCAGACAGTGATGAGACAGGATATTGGTGAAGCTGCTTGAGGCATGTTGTAGGTTTTTGGTAGTAAACTGGAATTCAGGGGTGAATGGACAAAATCTGACTGTGTGCCAGTTTATAAATGAGGGAGGGGACATCTGGTCAACTTGACCCCAGAGCAGGGGAGGGCACAAAGGTAAACAGACAGGGCAGTAATGATCACCCACAAACAAGTGTGGGATAGCCATTGCAAACTGTGAAAGTAGTTTGTAGTAGCATTGTGTGCACGTGAATAATAGGCTGGACTAACTTGCTTCACAGCAAAATTAGTTCTCTTTGAATGAGCGCTCCATAGTTTGCAATAAATGTAGAGGCAATGTGCGCAAAATGAATTGCATCACGTGTGCGCAAGTGTTTTCAAAGCAGATTAATTAGAAAAGCTGTGGATTAACCTTCCCCTCCCCTACATGTGAACACGTCCCAGGTGTCACTTTTAAAACCAGCAGGACTATACAGCTGCAGAATCTTAACCGTGTCACTTAGTATCCACATATGGTCCCAGAAATATCCACACACAACTCTTTTCTAAAAATCAGAAGGGGAGTTGGAAAGTAAAAAAGTCACTTTATGTCAACATCCCGGATAGCTCTGCAGTGATTAACCATGTTGTTTTCTGGGGTGGGTTTTCTAGTACCTGGGCAGATAAAACCCCACTGATATTTTCTGTTGGATGAGCTCTAGAGGACAACTGAAATGCTTTTTAAATCAGTAAGTAAATACAAAAGAATGTTTAAGAGTTCAGATATCAGTGTCTCTCTTGCAAGGAACTGATGTTATCAGAAATACCCTAAATCAGTGCAAGGTATGCCAATCTGCTGTGGGGCCAAGCTGTGTGTCTCAGGAGATAGGCTGTCCAAGGTTATTAACTTGCAGTAGAAATGGAATCCTGAAGTCAAGTCTCAGTAGCTAAAGAAACCTCTGTTTACTTGTAAGACATAGGTATTAGTAATATTAAGGCTGCAGATGTGTACTTCTATATTTTAAAGCATTTGTCTTCCCCTTTAGTTCTCAGTGACAAGTGAGTGAACCATACATATTTCAGAGTCCATCTCACCTCTACATTATTTCTAGCTGAAGTACAAGATCATACGTTCAAAGCAATATATTTGTGTCCTGCACACTATACAGTCCACTTGGAATTTCCTTTCTATGTAAACATTCTACATTATGTACTATTATTTCCTTCAAACAAGTTAAAAATTAATTGACAACAAAATGAAAACATTTATTGCTATGATACATAGTATCAGAGGGAAATAATTTTTAAAATAGGGTTTAAAAACTCCAAAAACTAAAATCCTATTTGATTACAGAGGCTTAGTATGTGATTATACAATATTTGAATATTCTATAAATATTTTATGCACAAAGAAAACAAAGTTCAGGGAACAGTAAGCATCCATACTCTGCTGCATATACTGGCATTAGTTACAACTAGCAATTTGATCCATCAAGGTGCTGAGTGCCTTCAATTACTGTTGACTTCAGCTCCCACTAAGACATGGGCAGCACCTCACCGGACTGAGCCCAAAGATGCAATGGAAGGAGTTATTACAGTAATGGGTGTTTCCTGTCTCTTATGGAGTAACTAAGAAAACTGCATTTTAATAGTCATTGGTATGCACCAGCGCACCAAACTGCATATGACTGCATCACTTGTACACAACATTTTTTGATACACTGTATGTACAACATGTTTAGAATTTTCAGTACAGGTAGAGTTGAAATGGTTGTTATGTAGCACAGATTACCACAGGGGGGAAAAAAGTACTCTTAAACAGTGTTTTAAATAGAGAAGTTGAAATATTATTTTAGTGACTATATATCTTCTGGGAAATAAAAATAAAAAGTAGTATCTGACATACTTCCTGAAATTTTAATACTGGCTTTCAGGTATTAACAATCTAAAGTGCTTTCATGTTTCATACTTTTTTAAACTCTCAATTTATATAAAATTAAAATATTTATAAAATTGTTCTGTAAATGTGTGAATGTACAATTTAGTCTACCCCTGTTGCCTTGCCCAAGAAATTTGCATTACCATCTTCAAAATCTCTCTTCTGAAACCAAGGCTTTGAATTTGTTCCTTGAAGATAAGCGTCCAGAAAGTAACAAATACCAGGAATATCACTGGGAAAGTTTGGAGGAAGTTCTTCTCTTGAGCGAGGTGTGAACACAAAATCTGGATATTCTTTTAGCAGCCTATGAGACAATTAAAATGACTTGATTAAACATGAAATCAAACACTAACTGCTACTGCTAATAACATTCTTCTTTTGACATGTCTGGTAAATTGGAGAAGAATTTGTTCCAGTATCTATATGTTATTTTAAAATAGGATATATTGTCTTGCTTATTTAGCATAACCTTTGCTCATTGATTGACATGCTGGTATATGAGATATTCAAACAGGAACATAGTCTCTCCTTTTTGTCCATACAAGGCATTTTTGTATTTCAATTTGTTCTGAATGTACATGATAGATTTGTTGTTAACATTTCAAGAGACTATTTAGCATTAAATAATAAATCAGATGATTATATAAACCTGGCACCAGAATTCATCTTTCCACCAATGAGATGCTGAAGGATTTGTCAAGTAAAATATTTAGATCTAATATTAAATATAACCTTTATGCTATTTTACACAAACTTCCACAAAAGCCAGTCATCTCTCCTTTGGCATCTGAATTACTAACAAAAAGTTTACATCTACACTTCAGAGATTATTAACACTACATATGTGAAGTTCTAAGACATCTGTGTGTGTAAACTATTAAAAGGCTGAAAGACTACATGCAATCATCAGCTTACGATAGTGCTGAAATGATAGGGAAAGGAATTCTCCATCTCAGCCAAATCCCTGCCATAACAACAAGCCTGACTGAAGGTCTTATTGAAGGTCAACATATCTGGGCTCCTTCACACCAAGGGAGGTAATCAAGAGCCATAATTAATTCCATAATCAAGCACCCAGCATTGAGAATGTCCTTCCCAATAAAGATGGAGAAACTAGGTGGGTGAGGTAATATCTTTTATTGGACCAACTTCTGAAGTTGGCTCACTAATATCCTGGGACCAACATGGATATAACAACACTGCATACTTCCCCATGAAGTGTAAATCAAAGAACTATCAGCTCAAACATTCCAGCTGATCTCAACTGCCAGGTAAAACATGACAAAAGAAATGGGCTTGGATACCTGGGCTCCAACTCATAAGGACTCTATAATATAAATCAAAATCGACACCTTGAATAGAAACCAGTAAGGAAGTGGAAGTCAGCACAGTCTCTGAAACACAAGTGAAAAATCGTCTATGCACAAAACACTGCTAAGAAAGAAAAGACATACTCTGCATTAGCTGAAGTTTCCAAGTGGTCTTCCGGTGTAACCCTAAGTAAAGTCTATTGCACTAATCCAATCTAGAAATGACACAGACATGAATAATGGTGTTGAGGGCTATATCTGATATGTGACTTCATTCTCACAACTTCTTTGCCATGTGCATATAGAAAAAAAAAAAAGTATTCTTGGCCACCAAGGTTATCTTGACACTCTGAAGCAGCTAGGGATCTAATAGACCTCCACTCTGAGCTACAGGAACAAAAGGCAGGGCACCTCCTTAACCGAAGGAACAAATATCCCTTCCCTTTTTCCTCTGGTTTCTTTCCCCACCCAACATCATCACCTCAGACATTATCTGAATTCATTTTTCAACCAGCCCATTCTTATTCAAGCCATGATCTTGGCCAGATGCTGGAAAAGCCAACAGATTACATCGCCCTGGGGATGTGAAATAATGACTTAGAGCTATGTATTATCAGCAAATTCAAACAAACCTCATTATTTCCCCTGGTGGCCTCAAATATATATTCAGTAGGAGGGGTGATAGAACAAGATCCTTCTGTATCTCACAAGGGGAAACCCTCTAGCTGACTGAATAATCTAACCCTGTCTTCCCCTGTGAAAAGACAGCAGAGCAATTTAACTGCAACTTTGTGTCTCCCCAGCAGCGTCCACAGAACTATCAGCAATACCTTGTCATCAATGGCATCAAGGACTACCAACAGATCTAAAAGAATCAGGGCACCTCATTTTTGTCCATCACTAGGAGATCATTAACTAGGTGAATTGCATAGTCTGGGTTTCATACTAAGGTCTAAATCTAGATTGAACTGGGGTCAAAAAAACTTGTATAAATCAGATGTCACTGTAATTGCTTCACTGCAATCTTCTCAGTTACCTTCCTTAAACAAGAAAAATTCAACATCTGGTGATAGTTGCCAAGCTTGTCAATGTCCAAATATGTTTTCTTAAGGAGGAGCCTACCAACTGTTTAGTTAGGTTGTTATTTTCAAAGGTGCCTAAGTTAGTTAGGTTCGTAGCTCTCACTGAAAATCACTTAGCTTAAGCTCGGGCTACCAAATGCATCTGGTCAATGAAGACCAAATACTAGGAGATGAAGAAAAAAGCAAAAGATACAAAGCTTCAAGGTTAGTAGCAAAATGTATTATTTCAGTTATCGAGATTTTTTATTGTTCTCAATAGGACGGGGAGAAAATATGTATTAGCTATTCAGCCTCACTCCACACTTTGCTTGCTGTTGACCAGCTCCTGACTAAAAATAATGAAGGTACAATCATGAGCAGTAAGGTCAACTGATAAAATAGGAAAGCAAATAGGAAAGAAAATGAGGGAAAACTGTGAAAGTACTAAAGAAACAGTCACTGGTTTTAGATTTTTTTTTTTTTGGTAACTATACACTGTAAATTACTGTACCTGTAAGTTGTTGGACTGACATTTATTTTCCTAGGTATACTGCAAGACTCAAACTTGTTGGCAAGGGTTACATTGTTTCCAAAGAGACAATAGCGTGGCATTTTAACCCCAACAACGCCAGCAAAGACGGACCCAGAGTGGAGGCCAATACGCATCTTTAAATAAAATATATAAAACAATATTTGTTAGCTAAAATAGTTTAATCTATTGAAATCAGTTCATTTTATTGGTTTCTCCTTAATTAGAATGATCGTGAGGTGTGGGGTCATCTCTTTTAGATACACCTATTCCATTTTCATTAGCGGGAAGTAAACCTGCTCAGGGAGAGACTAAATTGTTTAATTTTACAGCCCTAAATTGATCTAGAAATGACATCAGGAGACACAATAACTCTCAGTTTACCTTCCTGGGTATTTAGAGGGGAGGGGAGGGGAGGGGCTGTGACATGGTTAAATACATGTAAGAAGCATTGGGTTTTGTCTTAAGGTCAGAGTCTGGGATCTAAAGAAGGAAAATTATGACACATGTACACCATATTTCCAGTGGTAGAGGTGAGCATACCTAGAATGAAGCCTGGTTCTAAGGTATGGGAATTGAGTAACTGATCAAACAAGCAGGCTACCGAATGCATAGGTCAGTTGGAGTATGCAGGAGTCTCTTCTTCTATAATTACTATTAGGGTTCGCATATTTTGCTTATTTGATATTGTTTTTTGTGTTCCTTCTGTTTTATTTGTTCTCCCTTTAAAGGACCTCTTATGTGAACTATTCTCTTGCACTTAGAGGGGGTCTCTCCAGAACAGTGTTTTGGCCCAGTGGAGAAACACTGTGGAGAAGCTTGCACTGCTACTACCAGCGCTACACCCATTCTTCTGCATCTCTACAGCTCTCAATTCTACACCTTTAACAAGAGCTGAACTGATGTTCTGTATAATTTTAAATAGACAAGCAGAGCTCTCTGCAACAAAAGCAACATCCACCCATATGGACACTAATATAGCAGTCTAGCTTAAAATAAGAAATTTGCAGTCAGGCATCTTTTTTCAAAAAATTTATTTAAAAAACAGAACAATAAAGCTGAGACAGTGCACAAAACAGCCAATACTTCTATCAAGAGATCAAAAATGGAAGAAGTTTTACTTTAATTTATAAAAAGCTTCCATCTGATGCTTCAAAGAGTCCTGTGGTACCTTAAAGACTAACAAAAGTATTGAAGCATAAGCTTTCGTGGGCTAATACCCAGTTCATCGGATGCATGTAGTGGAAGTATCCAGAGGCAGGTATAAACAAACAGGCAAGAACCAGGCTAGAGATAACAAGGTTAGTTCAAGGTAGTTCAGCCTGATTGAGCTAACCTTGTTATCGCTAACCTGGTTCTTGCCTACTTATTTATACCTGCCTCTGGATACTTCCACTGCATGCATCTGATGAACTGGGTATTAGCTCACGAAAGCTTATGCTTCAATACTTTTGTTAGTCTTTAAGGTACCACAGGACTGTTTGTCAATTCTGCAGATCCACACTAACAAGATTACCTCTCTGTCATCTGATGCTTGTAACTTCTTCTGCCATACACATTATTTTCTGCAACTCTCAAATGAATTTTATAAGTTTAATAGTATCTGTCTTCCAAAACTGTATCAGCAGTTGTGATGGAAATTGTAAACGTCTTCACTAAATATTGTTAAAATGTTTCTAGCATCTTTCTAATTACATTTTATTTTTTAATTTGTTGTGACATAATAAATAATGGGACATGTTTATAACAGATGGGTGGCATTCTAGCTGATAGAATGTGGAGAACGTAGCCATCTCAAAATAACTTTTCTTGGACTTCGATCTGAGCTACTAGAATTATTTTCACCTGAAAAAGGACTGCATTTAAAAACAAATGACTAATGACTAGGGTGTCAGGGGCCTAGAGACTTAATAAAAACAGGACCCGATCCAAAGCCCTTTGAATTCAACATAAAGATTTCCTTTGACATATGTATTTTGGATTAGTACCATATTTAGTACCTCCTGGTGAAACTGATAAAATATTTAGTTGACCATTTCTTTAATGCAAACATGCACAGGAGTCAATTTGTTCATACTAGTCCCATTTTTTAATGAGATGTAAACCCATGCCTAAAATTAAGCACATGCTTTGTTGAATTGGGGTCTTACTGTGTTGTAACCTCACCACAGCTGACTGAAGTTTTGTCCAAGTTGATGTTAGTGGTTTAACACAAAACTGGAATGGAAAAAATTGTCACTCTTGCCATAAGGATTGTTATCCTTTTGGTGATTCATATTCATCCACTGCCTCAAAACAGACCCTTCCAAATGTAATTTTCTCACTGATTTAATTTAAGAGAGGCTTAGTCTCCTAATTAAAATACCGTAGCAGAATATTGCACATCCACGGCAATTTTATTGTTTCTGAAACATTGAACAACAGTGCAGTAATGTTCTGTGAATGATTTTGGAGAATTTCAATCCTCCTAATGGATTTTTAGGTTTTTGGTTTAATCTTTCTTTCCTTACAGAACCCTAATCCCGAAAAGAATTAAAACTCTGGTCTTATTGTCAGACCATTCCCACACTCTCCTGGTTTGTTTCAAGTTATTAAACATTACATTGGTGACATTTCACTGATGACAAAATAATAAACATTTCCACCCCAGCAAAAAAAAAAAAATCTATACCTAAATATGTTTCTAATATATTTGCCTGACCTTGATAGGCTCTCCATGGGGAGACATCACCTCATCTGACAGCTCCATCATCTTCAGTGCCATCAATGCTATTTGAACAGCATGCGTCTCACTTTCTTTGTGTAAACCTCCAGCCACGCAGTAAGCATCTCCAATGGTCTCCACCTAAACATATACATTTGTCTCTTACTGTCTATGCAGTCTGACATGAAGAAAACACATGGCATGGTTTGAAATGCTCTCAATAGGCCACACCCTGCAGTTTTTACTCAGACAAAATTGCCGCTGGATTCAATTGGAGTTTTATCTGAGGAAAGACTGAGTCCTAAAATATAATTGGATCAAGTCCTGCGTAGAGCAATTGCAAAGACCGCCTTGCATTGGTGATGGCAACTGCTTTTATTATAGTAAATTTATATTATGCTAAAGTATGTCCCCCTACTGTGGGATTCTGGCACCTACTTTGATCAAATGCTTACCCCAGATTCACACCAGTGTACCTGAGAGCAGAATTTTAACCTAAGGCCTCTAACTTTCAGCAAATATCCCACATGACTGCACAATCAGCTGACTTTGTAGACAATCTCTGTTTCATTTTGTGACCTGTCAGATTATTATAGTTAAGGTCTGTGTCAAAATAATTCTTAAATCCTATTATTCTCTATACAGGCTTAGGCTCCCTTTCCTTCCTTCCCTCCTACCGCCGCCTCCTCCGACCCCCAAGATTGCCATAGAAATCCAATAAATTCTCTACCTTGTACACATCTAGCTCTCCGCACTGGTAATCAAAGCGAGTATAGAGCTCATTAAGCATGGTGATAACCTGCATAGGTGAACACTGGGCACAGATGGCAGTGAATCCTACAATGTCAGAGAAAAGCATTGTGACATTATTAAATTTCTTGGCTTGCACAACTTGTCCCTGCCACAGCTGCTGAGCAACCTCACCAGGAAAAATTGAGCACAAAAGATCTACTGTCTTCTTCTTCTCCTCTTCCAGAGCTTGGTGGGCCTTCTCAAGAGTAGCTTTAAGCTTTCCTAATCTCTTCTTTAGTCCATCTTGAGCTCTGGCTTGTTCTCCTATCAAAACAACATCCCTCAGTGCATTATGAATTGGAATATCAGAAAGGTATAATCCACGTCCTGTAAAATCTTCTAATCTGTCCACACAGGGAGATCCCAAGAACAAGATGGCACCAGATTCAAAAATATAGATCATTTGGCCTTTAAGATCCATTACCTAATAAAAGAAAGAAGAGTCATCCACAGCTATGGCAATATTTCAGGAAGGGGAAGAATCGGGGCACAGAGTTAGGCTGTTTTGCACAAGGAACAGTTTGGTCCTAAGGCCTTGCATTTTTAAAAAATAATTAAAGGGAAATATATGGTGCTGTGCGAAAGCTCCCTTAAAGCCAGCCAGTGGACCCAGTCAATAATCAGAACTACTGTTGGACTCCTAGGTGCCAGGGTAAAGCAGTATTTACTGGTAAATGCCTATTTCTGATATGGCATCAGTAAGTGTCAGTGTATACTGGAGAGAAACCAATAGCCAAGAGCATAACTTTGTGCATTTTTGGTGTGCATTTGTTGATCAGAAACCTATCGATTTGAGGTAACAACTACATTATGTGTTTCATGCACCAACTTATTTATGTTTGTCTGTGTGTCTGAAGGAATGGGGTAGGGAATCCGCTTCTATTTCAAAAGAGGAACTTTACAAACTAGCACAATTTAAAAATAAATAGGCATAAGTAACATAAACATCATGTTTTAAATTATCCACTAAAGAAAGCAAAACATTCTGCATTAACTATTTTCTTTTGTTCCTCTTCACATCTAATCATATAGCATGTAAAGGTATTGCAAAGTTTTCAGTAACACTGCTTTTAGGAGCCAGATTTTCAAAGAGCAGACACACCATGCTGTTTGCAAATGGACATTTGCATGTGTAGGTACCTAAAAGGCAAATGTATCTCTCTCAGTCACAAATGAATACACACGCTTTTGAAATCTGTCATCTCTTGGAGACTCTGAGATACTGCCTATTACTGTATCTGAGCCACCAGTAAGAGAAACAAACCTTAGATAAACTGACTAAAGCAGCATTGTCATTTCCCCCCCACTTTAAGTAAAAGTTGACTAAAACCTTTAATACATAGGGTTTTTGAGATGGTTTGACTGAATGGCTCAGCTACTCATTAATGGGGCTTGGAGCCCATAACATATAAATTGTAAGTTTGAACTGAGCACAGGTCAATTATGATCAAAAGCTGCTGACTGATCTACAACGTCTCAGCCTGTTTGCCAGTGACGCAGTGTCCACAGCACTAAATAAATACAAATATCACTAATTGGAGATAATTGGCATCCATGATGACACTGTCAGCAAGGGTAGCAAAGGCTGAATGAACCTGGAGAGTGAACTATCCTGTCAACCTCTCCAGATCAAGGTTAAGGCAGACTAGCAGGGCACTGTGGTAAAGCTTTCAATGCCACTTTCTCTATCTCTGTCCTGCAGCTGCTCTATCACTAAATGAATGTAACTGTCTCCAAAGGGACAGGGCTTCTCTGGCTTTACTTTTCATCTCAACAATCACCGGTTATATCTTCTTAACAAACAAATGTAGGGCCAAATCTTGCAGTCCTTATTCAGATTAAATTCCTGGGGAAGTCAGAGTTTTGAGTGAGTAAAAGCTTCAGGATTTGGCCTACAATTTGTTACACAACCTTCTGCATCTGATGAGAAGTGAAAGTATAGTCTCCTATTTCCTGGAAATACTCAAGTTTAGACAATATTGTTATAATCATCATTTTGTTGTATTAACTATTGGAAGGCAGAAAATCTAAGATTACAGGCTGCGCCTTCTTTATAGTGGCTATTGATTTATAACCCTGCCTCCAATAAAGAAAATAAAAGCAAATACATGCTTGACAGAAATAATGCTTATACATTAGTTCTTACCCTTGATGACTTCTTAACAGCATTGTCCCATCTCTTCACTCGTACAGTAAACTGCATATTGAGCATTGTCATGATCCCACTAAATGTGCAGTTTATTCTAGGGGTAAGAATTTCAAAGTACTCCTCAAAGTTAGGATTCGCTAGAAATTCTCTCCTGTTCAAAAGTCTCCTTATCCCATTGCCAACTTGCAGAACAGCCATATCCTTGTCAAACATGAAATGAAATGGGAAAGTCTTACAAAACAGAGAGGCAGAAATAACAAGAGAGGACTGTGGTTTACATGGCGATAAGGAAGGTCTTGTGCTTTTGACTAGTACAGAATACAACAAATATGGCTGGTTAATAAACTCCGTGCAGTCATTACGAAAACAACGAGGCATCAGCATCACTTCCACTTCGGTTTCATACAAAATATGAGCTGCTGCCTTAATAATGCCAGGCAGAATGAGACTAGTTATTTTCTTAGGAAAGAAACAGTACACGTTTAAGAAGTCTTGATCTTTTTCCAGGCATAATATAGAGGCTTCCTCAAGTTTGCTCTTTTCGTCTGCTTCTTGGCAATGGCCACTCTGCTTCAGAAGGGTATTGAAACTGTTCAAGAAGTCCTTAAGGGTTCCTCCAACAACTCCTAAGATGTGTTCATCCTCTTCATAACATATTTTGAATAGCTCTTCACCAAGAGATTCTTTTACAGTTTCAACTGGAACACCTACAAATGTAGATCCATTTCAGTCAATCACTTTGAGTTTCAAACCATTTTTTCCCTCCAGCACTAACTCATACCATTCTAACACTACACTTCCCCATCTCAGCACAGCCATCAAAAGAGACTCTGGGTTAGAAGTAACTTACTTAAGTCATAACATCAAGTGACTGAGAAACACAGAGTCTGGGTAAAACTTGCACCTTAACCTTGTTTTCCCCTTATATAATCTCCCTTACCAAATACAAGTTTTGTCTCAGCTAAACATCTTTGGTCCAGGAGTGCTGAACTGGGCTCCTCAAAACTTTGCCAGTGTCATTCCTAATCAGTTAGTAGGTCTTGCTATTGAAGGACACAAGACTCCACCTTCCTCCAGAGAGACAGAAAGAGCTGCTCTCAATGGGAGCACTATTGGCTTCAGGAATTAAAGCACTTACCTCTAAGTCAATAAGCTAATCATATATATATCACAGCTAAAAATAAGACAAGGACTGTTCAGGTTAGAAAAGAGATGACTAAAGGGATATGACAGAGGTCTATAAAATCATGAATGGTATGGAGAAAGTGCATATGGTAGTGTTATTTACCCCTTAACATAACACAAGAACCTGGGGTTACCCAATGAAATTAATAGGGCTGGCAAATATATAGAAGTACTTCTTCACACAACACATAGCCAACCTGTAGAACTCATTGCCAAAGAATGTTATGAAGGCCAAAAGTATAACTTGGTTAAAAAAAAACAACTAGATAAATTCATGGTTGATAGGTCCATCAACCCAAGATGACCAGAGAAGCAACCCAATGCTCTGAGTGTCCCTAAACCTGTTATGGTTAGAAGCTGGGACTGGTGAGAGGGAATAGATCACTTGATTAAAATACCCTGTTCTGTTCACTCCCTCTGAAGCATCTGGCACTGGCAACTGTCGAAAGACAGGATACAGAGCTAGATGGACCATTGGTCTGACCCAATATAGCCGTTCTTATGAGTTTCGTGTTTTAGATCAAACTTGATCTGTTCTCCCCATACTGCAGTAGGCTGCTAGTTATTTAGAGGGTAGTACATGTTCAAACAAATCTGGATTTCAATTGAAAATGTTTGACCAGCCAAATCTGTAACCCACTGGTGAGTATATGTAGCCTGTCCCACTCTGATATGAGTCTGTTACAGACCTACATAAAGAGCTTTGGCTCTTTATCTCAAGTTGTACAACTCATGCTTTTAGCTCTATTAGCTTTTAGTCCCCAGTTCAACCACTGGTGTGGCAGCCAAGATTAATGGTTACTTAATATTATTTAATGGTGTCATATTACCTGCTGCATTTGCATGATCGGTGACTATTTTTTCAAAATCATCTTTCTCCCCATATTTCCTGCAAAGACCAAAAAACGTAAGTTTAAAAAAAAATCTGCAAAATCAACAATAAAACTTAATGAAGATCACATTGCAATGAAAAAAATACTACAAAATAACATAAAATATCTTCCCCATGCACGCTGTGTAAAGATTGGCTCTGTTGATAAATATGCAAATTTTCATTTAATCACAAATGGGCCTTGGTACAATATTACATTACCCTGTAAACTTGTGATACATTAATGTTTTAAGTGGTCTGATCTTGAATTAAATGGTAAGAAATATAGGTCAAATGCTATGGACCTTAACTGACTGAAATTCTTATTGACTTCAGCATTTGGGTTTATGGTGACATTTTCTAATTACCTGTACTTGTATTCTATAATATAATCAGGTGTTTATTGAAATTATGCATTTCTCTGAATTAAATTAAAAATGCATGTCAGAAAATATTTCTATTTTACTGATAAATATCAGAGGTAACTTCACTGATCTCAAAATTAGTTAGTTCAGTGGAGTTGCTCCAGATTTGCACAAGATAAAAATTAGGCCCACTGAATTCTCTGGATTCACTGACAAACTTTGAGCTAAACTAAGGATTATCCTTATCTTGATTTAACCAATACATTTTGAATACATTGTACATTTACTGTTCCCTACATTCTTAATCTGAAATACCTGGAAATATATATATCACCATAGTACTGTAAGTGTCTACATTTTTCATTATCATCTGGATTTTCAATAGCTTATTTTTTTTCTCTCTTTCAGACTAACATTCTAAAAGGAATATGAAGATCAAGAAAAAATAATCTCCATTGATGAACCATTCAGGAAGCAGCAATTAACATAAACTATCCAATTTTGGATTAGTGAGTGTTTGTAAAGTACATTTAAAATATAAAATATTATTTATGTGCTACATAGGAACTGTATATTGTTGTTAGTAGCAACATTTCTCCCTAATTCAGTATTGTTTTTCCTGCAGATACAAACGATAAACACTTAGGGGAACATTTTCAAAAATCTCCATTAATTCAGGAGACCTTGCTTTTTGAAAACCCAACTTGAGACACCTTGAGGGACCTCATCTTTTACAGATGCTGAGCACAGTTAGCTCCCACTGACTTTGACTGAGGGTATGTTTACACTGCAGTTAAACACCTGCAGCTGACTTGCGTCAGCTGACTTGGGCTAGGGGCTGTTTAATTGCAGCATAGGCATTTAGGCTCATGCTAGAGGCCAGGTTCTGGCACCCTCTGGCTCTAGCCAGAACCCGAACATCTACGCCACAATTAAACATCTACACTGCACATATCTGCTGCAGCCTGCGCTGGCTGGGCTCCTATAAACACTCCTGCCTACCCTACCCAAGGAGTGCTCCCTGCACCAGTGTTGTTGAATTTGCCCATTCATTATTTAAGTCAGACAACACCTCTGTAATATTTTTAAATAAACTGTTGCACAGAGAAATTAAATGACATAAACAAGGCTACACTTCAAATCAGTGATGGAACTGAAAATAGATCTCAGGAATCCTGATTCTCAGTCACCTTCACTAACCATTCCTTTCTGCTTTCCTTTACCAAGTGTTATTTTCACAAACATATTAAACGTACCTGCTTTCATTTATTTTGTTCTTTGCTAATGTTCTCTGAAGTGCAAGATGTAACCTTTCAAACTAGAAATGAAAAGAGATAAGTTAATTAAAATGTCAGTTGCTTAAAATTGTAGCTGAGACCTGGCCTGACATGAGCAATTAACACTTATTGTGAGGTTTCATTTCTTGGAAGACAGAATGGGAGGTAAACAGGCCATTAGGTTGAGAACCATAGAATGTCTCAGACAGCAAAGACAAGAGGGAGAACACTCAGAGAACCATTTGCTAGAAATGTAGACAGGAGGTAAGGAATAGGTGAGCATGCTGCACTGGGAATTTTTCCTGCAAAATAATCAAGCCAATCCAAAAGTGTGTGACGTAAGGTATAGTACATGCAGTGAAATGTGTGAACGTATGTTAAGGGAGAGAGTTTCTGTATAACCTTGGAGCTGTGATTTACGTAGCACCCACTCCCCACCAGTACAGGATTTACCAAGGTGCCGGCCAATGATTCAAAGGGACCCTGGCTCAGCCCGCTCTTCTCTGCCCCCATCTCTCTCATGGGGGGCAGAAGCTTGGTCCTGCCAGCCCCACTGGCAGCCAAGCTCCCCACTCCGCAATATCTTCCCCCAGCATGCTGCGTTCCTGCCCCTCCCCATCTCTCTCCTTCTCCCTGCTGCTGAACAGCTGATTGCCCTTGCAAGAGAGAGGGAGGAGCAGAGCCACAGCCCACATGCTGCTCAGGGGAGGAAGCGGAGAAGAGGCGGGGATGGGGCCTTGTGAAAGAGGGGGCAATCAGGGCATACCTCCTCCAGCCCCTGCCATGAGCTGCTCAGGGCAGGGGGCTGGGAGCACCCCCACGCCCCTAGCCCACAGCCCCAACCCTCTGTTCTGACTCCTGCACCCCCTCACACACCACCAGCCCCTCCTGACTCCTGTACCCTGCACACATACCCAGTTCCCCCCACACATCCTCCATGCCCTAACTTCTGCATCCCTCACATCCCCATGCCCCACCCTGAGCACCAAATGGGAGCTCCTGCACCAACCCACCCCCACATTCCCACCTGCACCGTTCACACCAAATCTCCTGCCCTGACCCTGAGCCCCCCACACCCCGCACCCTAGCTCCTGGCCAGATCCTGCACGCCGACCCCCAGCCTGCTCCCTAATTCCCTCCCAGACCCTTTATCCTCAGCCCTGTGCTCAGTGCACCCCCACTCTCAGCTCACTGCAGAGAGAGATGAAGAAAGGGGGCTAGAATGAGGGAGAAGGTAGGTACCCACTCTATGGCCGGGGGATCCTGTTTACCCCATCCCCAGCCCTGGTGTGCTTGCAGTTTACCCCCGGCCCCTCCCTTGCTCCAGTCAGCAGGGACTAATCCTCCCCGCTTGCCCCACTGTGCTCATCTTGCCCCAGGTTCCTGCCTCACTCCAGCTGGGGACCAATCCCCCTCCCCCCATGTTCTGCTGTCAGGAATTCACTTTTATGTAGAAAACTATAATTAAATCAAGTCTTCCTGACTAGTGATTTAAATCAAATCCACCCTGCTCGCTATCCTCTTGCCCCTGGCCCCTTCATTCCCCAAGGGGGCCCACTAATATATGTTTGGTGCTGGGCTCTCAAAAAGTTAATCCAGCTCTGCCCCCCACCCCCGGGTTTGAGTTGGATCAACACAGTGTAGTGTTGCTGTATGCCAAATAAAGGAACCTTAGTGACAAAATCTGAAGATGAACTTAGTTTTTTGGATCCCAGAGAACTGGATGAAGTGTCCTAGATAAGATAAGTAGAAAATATCTCAGAGGGATCCCAACAAAAATGTAATAAAGAGAGTTATATTATTATTATAAAAAGGCTTTATTTGCTTTAATTAAAATTAATATCCCCTTTCAAAGAGTGAAAGTCATTAGAAAAGCATAGCATATCAATGTTTAGAGATTAGTTTAGGTTGATATCTTGAGTTCCAGTAACACTCTAATCAAGTTCTCTGTGTCAATGTGTCACTATGGTGCTGTATTCTAAATACGGTGATGTGGCTTTATTTCCATGTTGCTAAGGAAAACACTGTTTCTAAAATGTAGCATTTGACATAATCAGCTCTACTTTCTATTGCCATAAATTAAAAATGAAAAAAAGACTAAACACCATAGATCAAAAATGCTTTAAGAAATGTGGCTGTAAAGATAAGAAAAAATCGTAGAATCATAAAAGATTAGGGTTGGAGGAGACCTCAGGAGGTCACCTAGTCCAACCCTCTGCTCAAAGCAGGACCAACCCCAACTAAATCATCTCAGCCAGGGCTTTATCAAGCCGAGCCTTAAAAACCTCTAAGGATGGAGATTCCACCATCTCCCTAGGTAACCCATCCCAGTGCTTCACCACCACTCAGTTATTCCTAATATCCAACTATTGTTCCTTGTTCTGTCATCTGCCACCACTGAGAACAACCTAACTCCATCCTCTTTGGAACCCCCCTTCAGGTAGTTGAAGGCGGCTATCAATTCCCCTCTCACTCTTCTGCAGACTAAATAAGCCCAGTTCCCTCAGCTTCACCCCATGAGTCACATGCCCCAGATTCCTAATCATTTTTGTTGCCCTCCGCTGGACACTCTCCAATTGGTCCACATCCTTTCTGAATTGGGGGACCCAAAACTGGAAGCAATGCTCCAGAGGTTGCCTCACCAGTGTTGAATAGCGGGGAATAATCATTTCCCTCAATCTGCTGGCAATACTCCTCCTCATGTAACGTTTTCATATTGCAGTTAACTTTCTCATAAAAAATAATTATATTCCTTATATATCCCACTTTGAAGGACAACAGATAATGCTTCTCTTAAGCAATAACATTTATACGGGCATTTTTTTCCTGGCAATTTTAGGAAGTCACATTGAAGGGGTCAAGATGAAAAGTCATAAAATATGGTTTCCAAAATAACCACCAACCAGTGCCTCAAATAACCTCTACACCCATTTTTATGACGATAAAATACCTCAGAAAAGAGAATAGTTTTGAATATAGGAATTCCCATAGCCCCAGCATGACTCTGCCCATTCTAAAAAAGGCATCCTAAAGGTGAAATTCTGGTTGCTTAAAGAGCCAGGTAAAAAGAGTTGGTGAGAATGGCCAGCTACGGTGCCTGGAGGATATAATCCAACTGCTGTCCAGCCCAAACTTGCATATCCACTCTGCAGTTCCTACTCCAGCCTCCAATCTGGAACACAGGCCACAGCTCTCTGCATACACCTTATATATGGCTCTGGACCGGTGAATCTGCCCTGTGACTGGATCTATTGACCATGCCCCAGCACCGCTCAAAAACCACACCTCCATGGTCCAGCACAGAAAACTGCCAGGGAGCATGCTATCCTCTCACTTCAGGGTCCTTGTGTGCAGACTCTCTTTGGTCTGTCCTGTCCACCCCCAGTGCAAATGTATCAGTTCCACTGTAATTTCCATGTTGTATGCTTCCAGAAGACAGGCCAGGAAGGAAGGATACTCTGCCAGAAAAACAAATATCAGAAGGAAGGCAAAGAGTTTGATTTTCAAATAAACCCAAATAAACCTCATTTAATCAAGATGTAATTCACACGAGCATATCAACAGGAACAGATTGTGGAGCGTCATCCAACTCCTCACTCAACTTCAAGTATTGTACTCTATCATTCCAAAAAAAATAAAATAAATCCAAACAAGCAAGGAAACAAAAAACCCACATGCATTCTCTTGTATCGTGAGCCTAATGAAAAGTTATTTTGGGTCATATTGTACTCTTGATTCCTACGCATAAGTCTCACTGACGTCAATGGAAGCAACACACGCTGATCAGGGACACAATCTGGCACTTTGTTTTGAAGTTTTCAAATTGAAAAAAGGGTGACATAAGCCACTGTTAGGCAGGGCAGCACAAGGTAATCCAGTAAGAAATAAGCTTTTAAACAAAATTTTAAATCCATCTAGAAAGGAAGATGATTGGGAAAATAGGCTCTGATCCTGCAGCTGATAGGATGGAAACGGACCACTATGCCTGCACAGAACTCCACTGATTTCAG
This sequence comes from Dermatemys mawii, assembly GCA_007922305.1. Lineage (NCBI taxonomy): Eukaryota > Metazoa > Chordata > Testudines > Dermatemydidae > Dermatemys > Dermatemys mawii. The sequence continues at coordinate 63,690,722 of ML677326.1, forward strand.
CAACTGTCAACTCCTGTTGTAATGACCTTGGGCTAGGTCCTCTGCTGGTGCACATGGTCACAGCATCCCCATGAGGATCTGGACTATGGTCTTTCTATCTATCATTCTTCAAACAACAAAAAAATCTACTTTGTTAAAGAGAGAGAGGAAGAGAGTCAGAGAGAAATAGCAACAGCAAATTAAAAATAAAATTAGCTAAGCAAAAATATGCTTAGGTCACAGACAATATTTTAACAAATGAGTGTGGTGGGACCACTGCAAAAAGGCACAGTGGCCAATACATTTATGCCTGCAGAATTTAATTTCCTCTGAATTTCCAATGACTGTTTTAAGTGATGGATGTCTTTCATGTTACTGCACTAGGCAGAAAGTAAAAGAAGAGAGACTATTAAAAATTAATAGGCCGAGTATAAGAAATGGAAGAGATGTAGAAAAAGACATGCAAATAGAACAAACAACATTCCATCACTTGCAGTAATGTGTGCTGAATGTCACCTGCCAAGCTAACACACACACTCAGCACATTAACAATTGAAAACTTATTTCCCCATTAAGACTTCATGACAACCAGCTTGACCACTCATCACCAAGTCCCCATCCACTACAAGGTCCCAGCATGCACTATACACATGACATCACACTTATCACGGAACTCAGTCTAAGCCAGACAATTGGCTTAGATATGTTTACACTGCAGCAAGGAGTGTCTCTCCCGGCCTGAGTAGACAGACAAGCTCTAGCTCTTCTCAAGCTAGCATGCCAAAAATAGCAGTGCAGATACTGTGGCATGGGTGGCTCAGGATAGCCACTTGAGTCCATGCCCATCCAACCCCTTGGGGCCAATCTTGAGTGACTAGCCCAAGCTGCCACGTATGCTGCAACACCCACACAAGCTAGCACAAGTTTGTCTATATGGACTGGCAGTCTCCCCTCCCCTCCCCTCTGCAATGTACATATAGCCTTGCAGGTCAAGCAGATGCTTTATAAAATCTGTTTGGTGCAGGTTCACATAGCTCCTTTAATTGAGTCAAACCCTCAGGACTTCATCCAGTTCTCACTACTATTGAAATCAATGGAGTTTGCATGTGCATGGACCTCACTATCTGGGCAATGTTTGATTATTTATTTGTAGTATTTAAAAAACTGCTATCGATACCTTTTTAAAGTCAATATTGTACATGCAGAATGTGGCACCCGACTGCTCAGCTAGTTTGAGCAGGGCATGTGAATCTTCTATTTCCTTTTGCACTAGGCCTTAAGTTGTACCTGTGAAAATATGTCTTTACTATTTCTGCATGTCACTGTTATTTGTATTATTAATTTAGCATAGACATTCTATTCAATGCAATACAACGGGAAATGCTTCAAGCAGTTTGCAAGCTGGGTGCATCATTATCAGTACACTGTAATCTTTTACCTCAGGAAAAAGCAGTTTGCAGATGCTTTCAGCTAACGTGTGCAGATACACTCGGCTTCTGCTGGTTTTCCTTTGTGGAAGGTTCTCGTGAGTGTCTTTTTCATTGACTTCTTTGCAGATGGGCAAAGCTGCTCTAGAACTATTTGGCATTTCTGCACATTCCTCCTCATGTTCGTCAGATATATGACTTTGGGTCAGTAAGGAGAAAGGACATTCCCCAGTGATCTTCAAGTCTTTCAATTTGGTACAGAACATACTGTACAAAGTCTCTCTGTCTATTGAGATTAAGAGTACTTTGCTTTGTGTTTAATTCTCTTCTGCTGAGTAAGAGTAGGAGCCAAAACAGTAGATGAAGGCAATTGCTGTGGAAGATTATTTGTCATTATAAATTACTGCAGGAACAGATGTAGCTTTATAACCCTACAAAACAGGAAAAAAGAAAAAAAGAGAATCAAAACATGAAAGAATGTTAGTGTACACTAATTTAGTTTGCCTTACAGCTATGTGAATGTCAAATTAAGGTAAAGTCAGTCTTACCATAACCTGGAGGCTCTGACCCAGGAAAGAACTTAAGCACATGCCTAACTTTAAGCATATGAATAATCTCATTGACTACAACTACTCATAAAGTTATGTGCGTGTTGGATTAGGGCCCTGGTGGCTAATGCAGAAACATATTTTACTTGAACTGTAACTGTTATCATCATGGAGAATTACATCTCTGCTGAAAAAACAAAGACACACTGACAACAGTCAGAAAACATGTTTCATTCCTGTTAAAAAAATCTACCTGAAGTAGAACAATGGTATTTGTTTTCACTAATGTGGGAATTTAAGCCTCAGTGCTCTTGCTACTCATAGTATCACATTCATAGTCGGTGCAAGTATGACTGAGTTGGATATACTTGCACTTCTGGAATGTAAGACCATGGATGCCAAGATCCAGCCCCTCAGCTCAGGGCTGTTGTCCTGGCCATGCAGGTAAAAAGGCAAGTTGCAATGGATTTGGTTCAGTTAGCCTGCAACTGTATTCACTTTTACGCAGCAATAAATTCTACATTGCCTGTCATCTTTCTTTCCTTAATTATTTGGAAGGGCTGCCATCAGCTCTCCCCATTTCCAGTCTGGCCCAAGCCTGTTGCTGGGACCCCATCATCCTCCCCTCATATGAGGATTAGAGAGGGGTGGGAAAAGGGTGGATTGGTCTCCCATAGAACCAGATTTTAGAAGCCCCAGCCCTCCTTTTCCCAGCTTCCTTAAAACTACATCCAACTCCTGTTTATCAGTCAACTATATCCCCTTTGTAACAAGTATATGCCACACCTGTTACCTCCTAAATTGTGATAGCTTGACTTAACCTCCAGACTGGGAGCAGGGTCTGCCAATTATGGAATGGGATAGACAAAATTCAAGAAGATAAAGCTTTATAAAACATTAAAACAGAAATTTTGAACTTCATATGTCGAAATATAGAAAGTAAATATCCAGAAATCAACAAATCATGCCAGTTTTGCTATTTGTTTTAGTCCGTTTGCAATAATCCTCATTGAAAAGTCCAAATCACAGGATTTTGACTAAAAAGTTCTCAAGCTGCATTCTTCTTTCTTGGCTTATCTATAAACTCTCATTATCATCAATGGAAATATTTTTCATCAGATTCTATATGTATGGTGAAGTCATCATTTACCAACATTTAGCCATAAAAATCAAATCATTCCAACCTTGATAATAATGTATATGCAACTGTGGTGGGATGACTGCCCCACCCCCATGAAAGAGTAGGCCAGTGCGGCTGTGCAGACTGACAGCCAATCAGGGAGGGCCTGCTGGAGCCAATCAGGGCCCAGAAAGAGCCAGCCAATCAGGGCTCAGCTATGCCCTATAAAAAGGCAGAGGAGAGGAGCAGGCAGTCTGTCCCAGACCTTCACAGGGGAAGGTCTGGTTCCTCAGATAAGGAGCAGTACCTAGGACAGCTCAGTGCTGGGCAGCCTCGGCGGAGCAGAAGAGGGCTCCAGCCCTGATATCTGTCAGACTGCCGGCCCTAAATAGAAGGGCCTTGAGGGTGCGAAGGGCAAGAGGGGAAGTGGCCCAGGGACAGTTAAACAAGGGGAGAGCAGGAGGGTAGGAAGTTTGCTGTTGGAGGGTCCCTGGGTCGGGACCCAGAGTAGCGGGTGGGCCGGGGTCCCTCCCTTTCCCCCTTTGTGCTGCACTGGGCCGTGGAGCAGTGGCCGAAGTAGGCTGCAACCTGGCCCCTGATGTAAGGGGTTAGACTTGGGGGGTTGTGGCAGGCCGCTGAGGCCAGTACAAGGACTGCTGATATCCTCCCTGGAAGCGGGTACGGATGGACTAGGGGGCACTGCCAGACGGCAGTGACCCAAAGAGGACACTGAGTGAGGAGCAACGTGGGTCCAGACGCCAATGGAGGGCAGACGATAGATGGGACACCACCAGCAGAGGGCGTCCTGCATTGGACTGAGCTAATTCCCGGACTTGCCAGCAGGAAGTGCTGTGGTGGTGAGTCCGAACCCTGTCGCATGAACATTGTTAAAAAATGTTCTTTAGGTCTTTGATTATTCTTAAGCACATGCTTCAGTGCTTTGCTGAATTGGGGCCTTACTTTTTAAGAACAATGTTGAATCAGTTTAATATTATTATTGAAGCACTTTGTATAAACACTGTACCAAATACACCAGGATTTAAGAAAAACGTTTCTTTTTTTAAAAGATCTTTTGGTAAACAATGTAGCATTGAAATACAGTGACCCTTGGAAAGTGGCTCCCGATGAATGAAATTCTTCATTTACACACGTTTGTCTTTGATTAGAAATGAACTGTATGAAAATTTCAAATTCCCAGCTTTTGAAAAATGAAGGGCTGTGTTAACCCTGGTATTATTTTAACCTATGGTTCCAGTAAGTCTAGTTATTCCAAACATGAGCTTGATCTTTTTCCAGTTGAAGTATGTCAAAACCCTCAGATTTTCAAGTGAGAAGAATTAGGGCCTTGATGACTGCAATATTAATAAAAATATTACTGTACTAATATTTAAATTTCAAAACGGCTTAAAAAAAGTTGAAGCTTATTCCTAAAAGATTTTCCTAAAAACAGATTTGTTATTACTATCGCTTAGTACATATCTTTTTTACAAAAAAACTGGATGGTCCTTTGGTACACGATATCCCCATGCAAAACCCCAGGACACTGAATTAGCCTAACAAAGTAGGGTCAAACCATAAACCCCTACATGGCCTTACACAGAATCAAATCTTTAATGAAAACAAAGTGGGAATCATAATTCTACAATGTCTCAACAGACTCATCTACAGAAACATGCCAGCATCCATACACCACCACTTTATAAATTACAAAATTACAGGAGGACATCATCATATGCTGCTTTTACACTCCCAAAATACAAACAAAACAAACCCCAGAATCGTAACTTCTGGAGAAAATATGGGCAAGTGAGATCATGCACTTAGAAGACAAATTCTAGTCATATGAACATGCAAAGTTACTTTTACCAAAGTGAGTGCCAAATACATAATGTAAGAAAATGAAGTTTGTTATGTTATGGAAGACACTTCCCTAATTCAAATACAGAGGTACAGGTATTTAATATACAGTATTGACAGTAGCAAGACAATATATTATCATGCTACTGTTTACTGGGGAAATATCATCAGTCATAATGGGCCTTAAAGTATAGGAAATACGAGACAGGGAGTACATCACAGTCTGAATCAGACAGTCCCAATACTTGTTTGAAGAATGATGGTTGCTCACAACACTTGAGCACACCCATTGACAACAAATAATAATTTAAAGAGATAGGGGGGAAACTGGGAAAGTTTCTAGCCCTGTCCTTGCTGCCCAAATCATGCTCTTGAAGTCCATCCCATGACAACTTCCAGTGTTAATTCACATTCTCCCTCTGTCTCATATTAATGGTCATCATACTTACTTTTGAAAGCAAGTTGAAAATAAAATAAAAATCACAGCTCCCAGAATCAAACAACAAACAGTAAATATGTTGATCATTTGACTCCGTTCAAAATTCTAGCATGCCATGCAGAGGAAAACATTGATGAATTATACAGAATATTTACTGCATTGCTCAGAATCATTTTTTAAAAAAATACTTTTCAGTATATTTCCATCTATACTTGCCTGTATACCAGGTGAAGTGCCTTCCTCTATGCTCACCTGTATTACTTACCTGTGAATTCTTTACTCAAGTAATAAATGTCCATGACTATAATTTTAAGTCTAGTGCAATGGATCAACCATATCTTTCAAAGCAGGCTAATATTAAAATGTCCATGAAGACCAGATACAAGACTACTTGCTAACTAGCATTTAACAAACACTGTTTAATAATCTTATTTTATGCAAATAGGACAAAAATCACAAGCAAACTATTCTGTAAACCTAAAATTTTTTTATAATTATGTGGAGTAGCTCTAAACATTACAACCCACAACCATCCCTAGACACAATTAAAAGCTCAGTTTAAGGGCAGAATTCCACATCCAGCTCTTAGCATGTAGCTAAAAGGAAGGACTGATTGTCAAATGTTTGGTATAAAATAGACTTGTCATTTTAGATTTACACATGTATTTTCTTAGGGGCAAATCCTCTTCCTAGAACTTGACCCAAGTAGTTAAACTGCATACTAGGAGGGTGGCATGGGAAGAATCCTCTCTCCCCAAGCAAAATGGCTGTGGAGCCACGCCAGCGAAGTTATTGCACTCCAATGTCTGGAGCAGGCTCCACAGCACCCTGTGCAGGGGAGAAAGGATTTGCCACCATGAGATATCCTCTTGCCTACCCTTGTCCAATCCCCATTCCTCAGTGCAGTCAGTTACACAGAGCTGAGCTATGGGTGGCATGGAACCCTGAGCCCTCTTACACAGTGAAATCTCACCATTTGGCTGTTCACTGAGCCTCTACAGCTGCAGGGACAGGACAGCCCCTTAATGATTTTGGACCGTAAGCAGATGCATGTATTGACCAGGCATTTCAGCTCACTTTTACTGAGGAGTCTTGCTTTTCGGGCTGTCCTAACACCACTGATGACATGGTAATCGGGGTGAAAGTAAAATTGGTGTCTTACTAATATGGGGGGGGGAGCGTATTTTCCCCCAAAAAGAGGCGGGGCCTCAGGTGGAAAGGGAGGGGCTAGGATCAGAATCTCCCTGCCAGCCCTCCTTTCCTCCCCTATCCGGGGCTGAATAGTTGCCCCTTTTGCCCCCCAAATCAGCACCCGGGTTGCGGGGGGGAGAGGGACAGGGACCTTAAAGCACTGCCATGCAGCACTTTAAGCATGGCCCTTTTCCTGTGGCAGCGTTTAACGTCCCTGCTCTTTTGCCCCCCCCGCCCGCCCCCCTTGGCAGCCCTGCCAATAGAGACCTGTCAGGACTGCCAAGGGGGGGGGCGAGGGGGGGCGCAAAAGGAGCAGCAATGTTAAAGCACTGCCATGGCAGCGCTTTAAAGTTAGGTGCTAGGGGCCAGTATAGGCTTTTTACTAGTAGCCCGTACCAGCCCATACCGCCTTACTTTCACCTCTGATGGTAAGTGACCCGGTGCACAAATAAGTAAACAAAACAGATGCTACAGCAATGAAAACAGAATTAAAAAGTTTGTCTAATGGAAAATATCCAAAATGGCAGGGTAATTGTATTTTCATGCTTCTAAGTGAAATAGGTAGACTTCTATATAATTTTTCTCTGATACTCTGTCTTTGCAATCTGTCAAAATGCAATAAAGCTTTTAACTGAATAATTGTAATGAATAATAACGGGGAGACAAATAAATCTATGAATAGTACCTTCACAGAATCTTTTCTTGGTCTTATAGTGCAAAATCCTGTCCTCAGGTACAACTCCCATGGTAATCAATGGGAGCTACATGCACATGACTGGGAACAGAATTTTTTCCACAGTTCAAACAATGTAAATTGGAATCAACAAATGAGAGAGATTGCAGGTCCAAAAACAAGAAACTATTGTGAAGAAAATTGTGACATTCAAGTGTTCTGCTTGTTGGCTCCCCCTGCTCCAATTGCATACTTACAGCCTGATCCCACAAACTTATACACACACAAGAAACTTTATTCACCTGAGCAGTCCCATGACTTCAGTAGGACTGAACTCATGAATAAAGTTAGTTGTGTGTGTGTCTGGAAAATCACACCCTTAATTTGCAGTCATATAGTGAATACTTTATTATAATAAAATATGACAATAGCCTTCATCTGACAGTGGCCATAATTATTACTTTTGTTTGATAATCATGATCTAACAGATTTGTTGTTCCTTTTTTTTTTAATGAGTGGATGAATATAAACAAGCCAGTAAGAGATTCCAAAACCCTATAGCCTTTGAAACACACACACACCGTCTTTTTCATAGGAGTGTGTTTGCCGTATTAAGACACAAGCTTGCACAAGTACAGTAATTGCCATTGTTTTATTTAAGGCACTGGGGCACTTTGTGGTGGTATAAAAGCAATTGTGTGCCAAAAGTTTCTCTGAAATCTATGTTCAAAACAAATATGTACTTGTTCAAAAACATTTGTTCAAAAACTAAGCCCTTTCAAGGAAAACAGTATTTTATAAACAAATTCTAACCACAGATTTTTCTAACTCATTGTTTGCTACCTGTAGCACTACGGTGTCTTTCACACAGAGAAATTGCTAATAACTATAAGTAAACATGAAAGGCTTGGACATTTAACTGCCAACTCCCACTGAAGTCAGTTTTCCAAGATCCAATGGTAGTTGGATCAGATCCTAGTAGTTTTGCCATAATTGTCATGGAAATAGATTTGCATGTTTTCTTCTATTTGAAAGAATACATCCATGACTTTTGGCATTCTGGCACTTTTGCAGGTGGATGTGGTAGACGTGATAGCAGCAACTGAACCAACTCTTCTGAGATGCTTGAGAGCTGTTAAGTTAAGAGAGGCTGCATGGGAGGCTATGTAAGAGTAGGAACTTTCCTAATTAGTCAAGATGGTTTGTCATGGGGGTGGGGAGGTTATGGGTCCATAGTTTCTCTGGTTTGGGGGGAAAAGGAGTATCTAAGGCTATATACAGTAGAACCTCAGAGTTTATGAAAACCTCAGGAATGGAGGTTGTTTGAAACTCTGAAACGTTCATAATTGAACAAAACGGTATGGTGGTGGTGAAGTTTTACAATTGAACATTGACTTAATACAGCTTTGAAACTTTACTATGAAGAAGAAAAATGCTGTTTTAATCATCTTAAATGAAACAAGCAGAGAAATTGTCTTTACCTTGTCAAATCTTTTTTAAAAAACTTTCCCATATTTTTTTTAGTAGTTTACTTTTAACACAGTACTGAACTGTTTGTTTTTTTTTGTCTCTGACGCTGTTGAATTGTGTATTTCCCGTCCCAAATGAGGGGTGTGGTTGACTGGTCAGTTTGTAACTCTAGCATTTGTAACTCTGAGGTTCTACTGTAGCTGGTTTAAGAGGTGTTCTGAGAGCTGTTGTGCTGGCGCATTTGAAGAGCCCAAGGCAGGAAAGCAGCTCTGAAGTGGAGTGAGCCAGACCCCAGAATACCACTTTTTCACTGTTATTACATAGTTCTGAGTTCTTTTTGTATACAATGTTTAAAATCAGCTATTAATATTATAAACTGGTGACTTTTGTCTTTTATTTCAACGACCAGTCTGACTTTTCACATAATACACCATGTGCAACCCTGACATTATTGATAATATGACAATTTGGGCTGGAACCTACAGTGCTGGCACACCTCAAACTCCCATTCATACCTTGTTCATTTACTGCAGTCAAACACACACTTTTGTTGTCAGCCTTTGTACTAGGTGTATGCAAAACAGGCTTTACTGAACCTCTATAGCACACTGGAAAATAAATAAATCAGAAGGCAAATCTTGGCATTTCTTAGTATATTTAATCTCTGTTATGCCATCCATTGTTTTCAGTGGGACTGCTGCAGTTATCTCAGCTGCTCTTCTGTGAAATCCTTCCATTCAAAATATTCTGCTTTCTCAACACTGTAGAAAGGAAGAGCTATCAGCAAATGACACAGTATGCTTCTGGAATGACTTCTTCACAGGAAAAGTCAGCACATGCAAATGACAGCAACAGGCAGAGGACATGTAAAATGATCTCAGTGCTAACTGCCATGTTCTGCCCTTGTTCTGTATTTGCATCTTTCCTTGGCATCAGTAGGAATTTCATGCAAAGACTGAGGTGAGAATCTGTTAATAATAGTAATTCTTATGTGACAACTGTAATTAAAAAAATCTGTGCAACAGCCTGCACGAGAAACGGATTATCTAGGTCTAAAAATCTAAGATCTGTTCCATCAGAAATAGCTAAGTCATTTCTAAAAATGGCTTAGTGTTTTAATAACACTTTCACTGAAAACCAGATTCCTGAAAAGTTAGTCAAAGAGGACATATATATTACTTTGAACTTTCAGAATTCACTGTCATATTTTCCAAAGTATAGCCAAAAGATTAACTAAGAGACACAGTGGGTGAGGTAATATATTTTATTGAACCATCTTCTGTTGGTGAAAGAGACAAGCTTTTGAGCTCCAGAGAACTCTTCAACATTGCAAATATTGCCACAAACATTGCCCCAAATATTGTCAAATGCTGATTAGCATGATAGATCTATGCTACTGTCCTAATTATAACTAACACATTTAAACATATTTAGCATATTACAAACTAACACTAATTCAAGTAAGTGTAAAAACTTCAGCATTTCAGAAAACTACTGAATTTGCATACTGTATCCCACAGAACAACAGACCATCCAGACACTTAAAAATCTAGTTACTTCATTCAGACCTGAGCATCTTAAGGCCTATGTGCTGTCCTGAACAAACACAGGATTTAGGTATGTAATTAAGAACTGTACAGAGCAGGAATGATTTCCTGAATTGGACAAATATTAGCACCTGCTAGAGTTTGTCTATAAGTAGAATAAAACTGATTAAGGAATTTGGTGGGATTGAAATACAAGAGAAGACCAAAAGGACAAGAATTTGGAGAGTCACAGATTTAGATGTACTTTGTGTCCAAATTTAGGGGTCCAGCATTTTTGTACAAGTTGAAGTAGGAAGGCAACTGAAATCAAACTAATTCATCAGGGTTCTATTTCTAGCACTGCCGCAAACTTCTTGTGACCTTGGCCCTCTTAATTTTGCTGTATGTTTCTACTTGTGTAAAATGGGGACAGTATTTCCAATACCTCCGGGAGGTGATATTGATACACTGGTGTCTACATGGTGCTTTGAACCTTCAAAAGGAAGGAATACTTATTATTAAAATAATTGTGTGGTCTTGTAGCTCAAATAATTGAAGTTAAGCTACAGAGCCTGCTGGGCCTCCACTTTGGAAATGCTTCTGCTTGGCAGGCCCATCACACATAGTTGGCATTTTGATATCAGTGTGTTGTGGTAGACCTCACCTTAAGTCAGTCAGTAACTAAAGCCAAAGCAGCACTCCAGACCAAAAGCACTTGGCATATGGACCAAGCTGCAAGGGGAGATCTATTAGAACTGTATAGTCTTGCACAAGTCCTATGCCTTGATACAACACTGTGAGTCCTTCTACTGAGTACAATGGGACTATTCACATTGTGTAATCCACATAGAGATCAGAGCCCTAGTGGTTTCTCTAATGTAGTTAAACTTTTTCCCAAGTGTAAATTATTATTGCTTGACAATAGTTCCTGCTGCTTACCTCACAAGGAAGAAAAAAAGAGGGGAAGAGAACACAGGGAAAAATAAAGGAGAAAAATGAAAACAGCCAGAAAAGGGTACAATGGGAAACAGGCGGGAAAGGACAGAAAAAAGAAGAGAAGAAAGATGACAAAATGGCAAAAAGAGGGAGAAAAAGATATGAGAGTGGACGGGGGAAAACATGGAACAGAGTGAAATAAAATCAAGAGCATAGACAATGTGAGAGTACTCTTGTTGTTTCACATTTTTCTCTACTGAGAATTCTGTGAAACACCAAAGCTTAAACAGCTCCAAATCGCTGTCCTACTTCTGCAATGCTTCTATTAACTAATCTGTTTCAGGATACAAGTAAGCTAAAATGTGAAGTGAACTGAGTCAAGAATTTCAAGTTTCTTCTTCCTTCAATAAATGGTTGTTTCACTAACCATGCAGCTGGGAGCTGCAGTCTCACAGACTACGTTCCAGTAGATGTTAGTGAGGTCATTAGCTGTAATAGGGAAAACATCAGTCCCAGAACTCTGGTCTTGGCAGATAAGTTAAAGGAAATTAATTCCTACTATTTTGTTTTAAACTGCATTTATTTGCAATTTAAATGTACAGCTATTTAGTGTTACTGATTCGAGATTGTATAGTTTTGCATTTCATTTTTAAAATATTTCATTTCACCTTTATGAAATGTCCACAGAGCATTACATTCCTTTCTTCTTCCTCTCCTTTTTCTCCTCTATATTTCCTTTTTCCACTAGGACTGGGATGACATTTATTCCTGCATCTGAAATCCTGAGAAGGAAACGCTGTATATGGGATTTTCATATCTGCCAGATACTATGAGGGTATAGTACTACATATCTATCTACATTTAGATACCTATGTAGATATCTATCTACATTTCATATCTGCCAGATACTATGGGGGTATAGTACTACA
>ML677326.1:63702826-63767523 GCA_007922305.1 Dermatemys mawii
TATCTACATTTCATATCTGCCAGATACTATGGGGGTATAGTACTACATTGTGTAATACTTTGCTCTGTGAGTTGTCCTATTGATTCAGAAGTATCTGAATTACTTTTTATTAATATTGTGCATAGTTCTGTGTGTTTACGTACAAGGGATTATTTGCTATCGGGTGAGATTAAAAAGACGTTGTTAAAGGAATCAAGTAGGAAAGGCAGAACAACGACAAAGATAAAATAGTGTCAGAGAGAATACCAAGGCTCCTTAAGCAAACAATGGGGGGTGTGAGGCTCCCTTCAATCTGACAAAGTTTCCTTTTCTCAGGCCAACCTATGATCAAAGGGGACACTAAAAGCTTATAAGGTACTAGGCTGCAGAAATGGAGGCCGAAGTTGTCTGCTATTGCAAGCTGATACAAACTGAGGCAGAGTCAGGGTCTGTACTGCAGCAAGCTGGCTATCACTTGATCCATAAGAGAACAGGGAGGAGCACCAAGGCTAAATCCCATCTACCTAGGAGAGTTTGGGGAGAATGCCAGCTATAGATTAACAAAACACCCCACACATGCATATAGATCTCTGTTTTAAATTAATTTCTCTGAGCAATATGTACATTTTGGAAATAAATCACACTTTGCTTTGAAGAAACTGCTTCTGTGTCTCTGCATATTCCTTTCCACAGGCTCCCAAAGGAACATTTGCCGGATGCCAAATTCATTGGGCCCACTAAGTATCACTGTTGGCAACAACAGGGGTGTAACTCAGAGACCCCCTCAGAGAGCAGCTGGATTATGGAATCCCATCCCAAAGAGAAGTGAAGTAGACAGGGGACTGGAAGAAGGTTTCAGAAGGGACAGCCTACCCAGGGACTTTGGCAAGAGTATTATGATGTGACATAGAATTAGCAGGCTCCTTTTTCTGTGGTGACCCAACAAACTAATGACATTGTAGATGTACTGAAGAGAGATCAAAAAATCATTGTAAGCTTTATCAGACTCAAGGCCACTCAACACCATTTCCCATTCATCACTTCAAAAAAAAAAAAAAAAAAAAAGAAAAGAAAAGCAATTTCTGTGCCTACTCATTTTCTTAAAATATAAATTTGGTAAGTCATCTGTTGCCGAGGCACTTATTATTTCATTACATTTAGAGACAGAATGAATTTCCAGAAGTCTCGTTTCACTGGAGACTGGGTAATAAGATAATGACTGCTTGAAGACTCTGATATTAAGAGACTAGATGGCTCTGGAAATCATAATGAGATATGCAAACTTTCTACCTATTTATCTAATTTTTTTTTTTATCGGACTCATCATAGGTTACCAGTTAGATTCCAGCCAAACGATCAAAATCTAATCTGATGGCTCTTCGGTAGTGTTGTGACAGGATGACCTGTTCTAAGAATCTATGAACCAGTGCAGAGCTCCGCACTGGCACTCCTACAATTAGTGCCAAGTCAAGATATAAAGCAATGTGTGTGTCTAGCAGAGACACAAGGGAGTAGGAATAGAGGAATCCTGAGGAGAGCAACGTAAAAACAGCCCAAGAACAATCCCAACCCAGCTTCAGGAAAGCATCTAGACAACTGCTTAATCCATTCCTATTCAGGACAGCACTTACACATATGCTTAAAGTTAAGCAAGTAATTGAGTATTGTCCCAAACAGGAATGTTTTACTGAATCAGTTTCTCAGGAAGAAAGTTTTTATTAGGAACCCCATAAAGACTAGTTAAACCTTATTGTGTGTGTTGTTTAAGGAGCCACCTGTTTATAGACATATATGACATGACAATAAAAAATCCAAAATTCAGACTACACACATAGCAGGGATTCTATACAATTCTACTATAAAATCCCTTGGAGACAATCTATAGTTATAGAAATCATAGCAGCTCTGCAAGTTGGTATGCAGGAGTGCTGCATGTGTGCTAGTTCCCAGAGGACAGAGGCACTGGGGAAAAGCATGTTAAGAAGCAGCTCTTACATCTCTTTTGTGAAGGGTGGCACACACTCCGTTCTAGTGCTGACCCTATAATCCAATGGGTACCAAAGTGGAGCAGAATGAGGGCCCAACACCACCTCTTTTGGAGTACTGGCAGTATTCTGAATCTTGTGGTGTTTAGGCTCTAGGATTTGTGACTGTGCCCTATGCAGATACATAATACAGGGAGGAAAGAAGTCTTCAGCATCTTCTCAAGCTTTGTTCACTCACACAAATGGAGTCAGAATCACAAACCTGCTATTTCTTTGTTTTGAGCCCAGATCAGACTGTAACTTTTGTAATGTATTTAAAATATTTGCACTGGGAAATTTCCATTAATACAAAATATCTAATTTCCAAGGGTGTCTTATGGCAACAGAGAAATGAAGGAGTGGTGCATAACCACAGCATTACAACTATCTTTATAACACATTAATATTATAAATCTTTGCACAGACTTTTCTACTCTGTTTATAACAGAGGATTAAATCCTGCATTGCTTGTAGTACATCAAACTGACAACAGGAGTGAATTCCAAAGTAATGCAGCTCTGTAGCTAAAAGCCAAACCTAAGTTTAGCATTGAGGCTCAGAAAGCATTTGTTAATATTTGACTTAAGATTATGAATGTTTTCCACTAGTTGTACAGTAACTGTTGAAATAAAATAGTAGTGATATATTCTATAAACACTTGCATAAGAACTTCGCCTATCACATTTTTCTTCTAACATCAGATAGACCAGCCATCCACAGTACATAAATTACAGCCATAGCAATAAAATTCTGAATACACCATTTTAAAATGGTATTCATTTTGTAAAGATAAGTCTCCTATTCAAGAGTATTTAAATAGGCATATATCTCAATGTTTTTGCTCAGTTAAGAATTTTTAGCCTCATCCTGCTATACTGGAAGAGCCATATAGTGGCTGCTCAGAGCAGTGGTAAATCCTGTACGTTGGCAGAAGTATCGACTTTAAGCATCATCTGGCAAACAGATGTATTCAGATTTGGCGTTGGACAGGTTTAGATGCTGGGGAGCTACGTTTCCCATGTATATGATGAAAACTGTACCAGTCCACAGCCCTGTATACTATAATAAGCAAATGGTAAAGGGATGTGTCCTATATCAGAATGTGCATAGCTTTTTTTCCTTTATGTTTTATCTTTTGGAAGATTGTGCCATTTTATCTTTTAATTTGGCATTTGGTAGATATTTTTCTCCATTAAAGATAAAATCTATTTCAATGCCTATATTTCCTCTCATCTAGACTATTAATGCAGCTGTCTCTCACTTCCTCAGAAGCCAGTACCCAGTATGTGCAGAATACTTCCACAACTGGAACAAGAGGGATCTTCTCCTTTCTAGTTCCTGCCACCTAGAAACAGCAATCCTATATCTTGCTGTCTGCCTCAGTGACTCGCCATCTCTTTAAATCCAATCTGAAAAGACATTTTCTTGCTTTCCTTTACCTTTTAATTCCTCCCTTATCTAAAATTATAATTGTATTACTTAACACTGCAAAGTGCTCTCAGAAAAGGTTTGTAGAAAATCATATTCTGCTGTGCTGTACTGACCAACGCTAAAGCAACACAGACATATTTTTCTAATGCCTCTCTGTGCTATACAAGGAGCCGCATATTAACTTCTGAAGAGCTACATGTGGCTCCGGGGCTGGCACTACAGGCATCAACTTTCCAGGGGTTGAGCTCACTGCTCAACCCTTGCCTCTGCCACAGGCCATGTCCCCATTCCACCCCTTCCCCTGAGCCTACAGTGCACTCGCTCCTCTCCTCTCCTCCCCACGAACCCAAGCCTCCTCAGGCCAGTAAACAGCTGATTAGGAAAGGGAAGGTGCTGATCGATGGGGTTGCCAGTGGGTGGGAGGTGCTGAGAGTGGTAGGAGTTGGGGGAACTGATGAGGGGGCTGCTGATGTATTACTGTGGCTCTCTGGCAATGTACACTGGTAAATTCTGGCTCCTTCTCAGGCTCACATTGGCCACCCTGATTCTCTATGTTAATCTGCTCTAGTCTGTTGATTATCCTTTCGTCTAGCCTCAGCTATGTTTCTTTGACTGAGATAGTGCACCAATGGTACCTTGCACATGGTTAGTTTTACTGCTTTGTCTAAGTCTATCACTGACTGGATTTTTTTGTGTATTAGTATTTAGCAAGCCCTGATTGAGATCAAAACCCTGTACAAATATATTATAGTAAATGACAATACTTACCCTGAAGATCTTACAGTCTAAAATAAATAAAACAAACAAACATCAAGAAAAAGGAAGTATTACTATTCCTATTTTACAGAAGGGGAAACTGAAGTACAGAGGAACCTGCACAAGCGTACACAAGAAATCCATGGCAGAGCCAGGAACTGAATCCAGATTTTCTGAGTAGTTTTAGCACATGGCTGTCCTTCCCTTCAGACCATTCTTCCTGTATGGAAAAAGCAAAATTCTATCTTGAAAACCACACTGTAGATGTCAATGATGTTTGTGATTTCTCCCAACTGGGTTTTACAGGAATGTCTCTGCCAAACACGGTCTCTTTCCATCACATTTTAATTAGTGCCGCACTTTCACAACACTAGTTGGGTTATTTTGTCCTTTCAGAAAACAATAAGGACAATAGGAGAAAATAATTTAGCGAAAATTGGAGCAATCAAAAGTTCGGTTGACACAGATGTTCTCCAAATACATAGAAATCTGGCCATTTTCAGCAGTGGGAGTTAAAGAACCTGGCCCTGCAGCAAATATTTTAGGCTTTGGAGTCCATGCCGTGATGAATTGGGAGCTGCACAGCTGTTAGTGAAAGCATGAAACATAATTCTTCCCATAACCAAGAAGGGAGAACATGCTTGTTTATTGTTTTGATTTTTAATCACAGAAATAATTACACAAAAATGCAGAACTAGCCATCTTTCCACGTAATAAACTGAAAATGTTGCTAAGGTATTCTGCAACCAGAAAGCTCTTCCATGAGTAAACAATTTCTGTATCTGATGCAGAGAGAAATCAACTTTGCCTGAACAAATCTGACAGTTTCCACGTTCATCAATCCAAAGTGAAATACAAGGCTAAAATGAAAACTAAGTTAAATACACATTTACCTTGGTCACAATTAAAATATCCCTCACTATCACACAATATAGCCTTATAGTGCAGCTATTTCCTGACCTTAGTATCTCAATAATCACTGTGTTATAACTATTGCTATTGTGACGGAGTCAGACCAGAAGGATATAGGAGAGTGCTGGAAGGCAGGTATATCAGCCTTAGGATGTGCAGGGCCTTGTTCCCTGGATAGCCAAACAAAGGCTACTCCAGACCAATCAAGACACCTGGGGCCAATTAAGAACCTTCTAGAAAGGAGTAGAAACAGCTAGCCTAATTGGGACACCTGAAGCCAATCAGGGACTGGCTGAATCCAGATAAAAACCTCTCAGTTAGTCAGGTGGGCTGTGGGTGTCAGGAGCTGTGGAAGGAAGTTGTGCTGTTGGTGAGACTGAGTGGTGGACAACATATCATACAGAAGGAAGGAGGCCCTGAGGTAAGGGTGAAGTGGAGTTTGAAGAAGCAGGGACTGCTGTGGGGAAGTAGCCCAGGGAATTGTATTGTGTTTTGTGCCTAAAAGGTCAGCCATCTTAGCTGATACTGTTAGGGTCCCTGGGCTGGAGTCCGGAGTAGAGGGCGGGCCCGGGCTCCCCCCTTTTCCATCTTCCATACTGGCCTGTGATGAAGGCAACTCACTAGGTGGTGACTCTTGCCAATTATACTGAGAAAGGGAGGTCACTCTGGGGCCTAGATGAGTTTCTGAGGCCCCTAAATCTGCCAGGAAGCGCAGGACCCACAAGGACAGACTTGGAGCTTTGTCACAACTGGTGTCGGGAGTGGGAGTTTCTGACTCACTGTTCACTGCGCGGCAGAAGAAAGGGAGAGGTTTAAAAACAAACAAACAAACAAAAGTGCACTAGGTGTGGGGTGTTCTCACCACAATGGAGGACATAATAAAAGCACTGTTGCAAGCCACTGCAGCCCAGCAGGCGGCCACTCGAGCCCAGACTAGGGCACAACAGGAGTCCCTGCGGGTACAACAAGAGACTAACCAATTATTGATGGAGCAGGCCTCTCAGGATCGAGCCCTCTTGCGGGATGTGGTAGAACAACTGAAAGTCCTCACCACCAAAAATCAAGGATCTGAGGGGTCGCGAGTATGGAGGGCTGCTGGTTGTCTGCCAAAGATGACAGCCAGTGATGACATAGAGGCATATCTCCTCTCCTTTGAGAGGACTGCCTTGCGAGAGGCGTGGCCCCAGGATCAGTGGGCTAGCATCCTCGCTCCCTTCTTATGTGGAGAAGCACAAAAAGCTTACCATGACATGCCCGCTGAAGCTGCTATGGACTACCCTCAGCTGAAAGCAGAGATCCTGGCACGATCAGGGGTAACAACAGCAGTACAGGCCCAGAAATACCATGAGTGGAGGTATAAGGAAGGTAAGTCTCCGAGGTCCCAATTATTCGATCTTATCCACCTCGCACAGAAGTGGTTACGACCTGAGGTTTGCAAACCAGAAGAAATGTTGGAAACTTTGGTCATAGACCACTATATGAGGGGATTGCCTCCAGATCTTCGTGCATGGGTGGGCCAGAATGACCCTGCCACCTACGACGGGATGATCACATTGGTAGAAAGATGGATTGCAGCCCAAGAGCTGTCCCAACTACCCAGAGAAGCCTTCTCCCAAAAGAAGTATCTGGGTCCGACCCCGGAAGGCCAGATAACGAAGCATCCGGGAAGCCTCAGGTGGAAGAAGGTAGTAGCCACAGAACAGCCGGGAACCCAGAAGGGAGGAAGCCATGGGGTAAAGACCCCTAACCCAAGAGACAAAGGAGCATCTAGAGCCCCTTATAGATGTTATGCATGCGGAGAATGGGGACACCTAGCAGCGCAATGTCCCAACATTGAGGAGCCCATGCAGTGTAACCTGGGGAATTGGGCAGACCCATGCACCCTAATCAATCTAGTCAGGATTGCAGTCACCCCACACCAATATACAAAACCAGTGAAACTGAATGGGGTAGAGACTATGGCACTCATTAACTCAGGCAGTGCTGTCACCCTGATTTCAGGGAAACTAGTGAAACGCAGCCAGTTGATACAGGCTAAGCGTACGGGCGTAACCTGCGTACATGGGACCGTTAGCTATTATCCTGTCATCCCAGTAAGGATTGAAATCCAGGGAACTACCACTGGAGTAAAAGCAGGGGTGGTCCCAAAACTCCCATACCCAGTGCTCATTGGAAGGGATTTCCCAGGATTTGGAAATTTGCTCCCACCAGAGGGGCAAGACAGAGGAGAAGACTCCGAAGTTAAGGAGTCATCCCTAACAGAAAGTCACCCCCTCCTTCTTTGCTGAAATATCTCCCGAATTGTTCCTCGCCCCTGGGAAGGGCAGAAAAACCAAGAAAGAAAGAAGGGCAGCAAAGGCTTTAGGCACTCGGATTCTGCTTCAGGGCCAGAACATGGTCTGTATAGGCAGACGAACATAGGCAACTGAAGGGGAGAGCCCTGAGATGGAAGAGGGGTCAGAAACTGGTTCCAACCCCAACCTCTCAGAGCCAGGCGAGAGGGCAGAGATAGGTCCCTCAGAATTTAGGCTGATAAGTCCCGAGAGAAAGACTTTTGGACGAGACCAGATGGAAGATCTAAGGTACGAGAATGCCAGGAAGGAGGTGGCCGAAATAGATGGAGTACCTACAGAGGGAAAGGCCCGGGGGCCAGGGCCTTATTTTGTGATAAAAAGGAATCTCCTATACCGGGTCACACAAATGCAGGAGCAAGAGGTACACCAACTCCTTGTGCCCCGGAAACACCAGAAGGCAATATTAAGCCTCGCTCACAGTCACCTTTTTGGAGGACACCTGGGAGTGGAGAAAACCCAGGCACGAATCTTACGCAGGTTCTTCTGGCCGGGGGTACATGGAAATGTCCGGCGGTACTGTGCCTCCTGCCCTGAATGTCAACTGCACAGCCCTCGTCCACATGTAAGAGCTCCTTTGGTTCCCCTGCCGGTCATTGAAGTTCCGTTTGAGCGGATCGCTATGGACCTTGTGGGACCACTAGAGAAAACAACCCGAGGCCATCAGTATGTGCTTGTCATCCTAGACTATGCAACCAGATATCCAGAAGCTGTCCCCTTATGAAACACAGCCTCCAAGAACATTGCCAAAGAATTGTTGGCAATCTTCGCCCAGGTAGGGCTGCCAAAAGAAATCCTCACAGACCAAGGAACACCATTCATGTCCAAGTTAATGAAGGATCTGTGTTCCCTGCTCCATGTCCAGACCCTGCGGACCTCAGTTTACCATCCACAAACTGATGGTCTGGTGGAAAGATTCAACCGGACCCTCAAGGCTATGATAAGAAAAGTGGTAAGCAAGGATGGGAAAGACTGGGACAACCTACTACCGTACCTCATGTTTGCCATCCATGAGGTCCCCCAAGCTTCCACTGGATTCTCCCCCTTTGAGCTACTGTATGGACGCAACCCCTGAGGCATCTTGGACATAGCCAAGGAAATTTGGGAGGAGGAACCAAGTGAGGGGAAGAATGTTATAGAACATGTGCTACAAATGAGGGACCGGATAGCCCGGGTCACTCCCATAGTGAGGGAGCACCTAGAAAAGGCCCAAGAGGCCCAGAGAACTTACTACAACCATCAAGCCAAGGTTCGTCAGTTCCAACCCGGTGACCAAGTAATGGTACTGGTACCCACGGCCGAAAGTAAGTTGTTGGCCCATTGGCAAGGGCCTTATGAAGTAGTCGAACCTGTTGGGGAAGTGAATTACAAAGTGAGACAACCAGGACGTCGAAAACTAGAGCAGATATATCACATCAACCTTCTAAAACCCTGGCATACCCAAGAAGCGTGTGTAGTTGCTCACAAGGACCCATTGCAGGAGAACCAGAACCCCAAGCAGGTGAAGATATCTCCTGATTTAACACCAGCCCAAAGAGAGGAGGTGGTTGAGATGATCAACAGGAACCAAGATGTATTCTCATCTCGGCCAGGACGAACAACTGAGACATATCACCACATCATTACAGACCCTGGGGCCAAGGTGATGATGAGACCTTACCGAGTTCCAGCGGCCAAAAGAGAAGAAATCAGAGCAGAAGTAAAGAAAATGTTGGAGTTAGGGGTAATTGAAGAGTCCCACAGTCAGTGGTCTAGCCCGATCGTGCTAGTACCCAAACCAGATGGCTCCACAAGGTTTTGCAATGACTTCCGTAGGCTGAATGAAGTGTCCCAGTTCGATGCATATCCTATACCCCGGATAGACGAGTTAGTGGACCGACTGGGAAATGCCCGCTTCCTGACCACTCTGGATTTGACTAAAGGGTACTGGCAAATACCCCTTGCTGAAGATGCAAAGGAAAAGACCGCTTTCTCCACCCCAGAGGGACTGTTTCAATATACAGTCCTTCCATTCGGTATACACGGGGCCCCAGCTACCTTTCAGCGCCTTATGGATAAGCTATTGCGTCCCCATGCCAGTTATGCAGCTGCCTACCTCGATGATGTAGTTATTCATACCTCAGACTGGGAAACCCACCTGGAAAAGGTAGAAGCTGTCCTAGACACCCTAAGGCATGCTAGCCTTACCGCAAACCCTGCAAAGTGTGCCATAGGATTAACGGAGGCTAAGTATCTGGGGTACATTGTGGGACGAGGTGTAGTGAAACCCGAACTCAATAAACCAGAGGCCATACAAAACTGGCCCCGACCAGTTCGCAAGAAACAAGTCCAGGCATTTTTGGGGGTAGTGGGGTACTATAGACGCTTTATTCCCCATTTTGCCACTAGGGCAAGTGCCTTGACTGATCTCATAAAAGCTCGGGGACCTGAGATGGTGCGATGGACTGACACAGCAGAGAGGGCATTTACAGATCTACGGACAGCCCTTTGCAGTGACCCTGTACTTATAGCCCCAGATTTCACTAAGGAGTTTATCTTGCAGACAGACGCATCTGAAGTTGGACTAGGGGCTGTCCTATCCCAGATGGTCGGGGAAGAAGAACATCCAATCCTCTATCTCAGTAGAAAACTTCTCCCAAGGGAACAGAAGTATGCTGTGGTCGAGAGGGAATGCCTTGCCGTTAAGTGGGCCATGGAAACACTGCGATACTACCTGCTAGGTAGACAGTTTACCCTCGTGACTGACCATGCCCCTCTTCAGTGGATGCAGCGGAACAAGGAGAAAAATGCAAGAGTGACTAGATGGTTCTTATCCCTCCAACCCTTTCAGTTCCGCATACAACACAGAGCTGGAAGTCGCCACGGCAACGCGGATGGCTTATCACGGGTGCACTGTATGTCGACCCAAGTTGCCCAACCCCTTGGTGTTGAGCAGGGGGGAGGGATATGTGACGGAGTCAGACCAGAAGGATATAGGAGAGTGCTGGAAGGCAGGTATATCAGCCTTAGGATGTGCAGGGCCTTGTTCCCTGGATAGCCAAACAAAGGCTACTCCAGACCAATCAAGACACCTGGGGCCAATTAAGAACCTTCTAGAAAGGAGTAGAAACAGCTAGCCTAATTGGGACACCTGAAGCCAATCAGGGACTGGCTGAATCCAGATAAAAACCTCCCAGTTAGTCAGGTGGGCTGTGGGTGTCAGGAGCTGTGGAAGGAAGTTATGTTGTTGGTGAGACTGAGTGGTGGACAACATATCATACAGAAGGAAGGAGGCCCTGAGGTAAGGGTGAAGTGGAGTTTGAAGAAGCAGGGACTGCTGTGGGGAAGTAGCCCAGGGAATTGTATTGTGTTTTGTGCCTAAAAGGTCAGCCATCTTAGCTGATACTATTAGGGTCCCTGGGCTGGAGTCCGGAGTAGAGGGCGGGCCCAGGCTCCCCCCTTTTCCATCTTCCATACTGGCCTGTGATGAAGGCAACTCACTAGGTGATGACTCTTGCCAATTATACTGAGAAAGGGAGGTCACTCTGGGGCCTAGATGAGTTTCTGAGGCCCCTAAATCTGCCAGGAAGCGCAGGACCCACAAGGACAGACTTGGAGCTTTGTCACACTATATGTTTTCTTTTTTTAGTAGCAACCCCTGTTCTTGTTATGACATCACAAATTCCAGAAGTTTCACTGTAATCTCTGGAATCCATGATACCCCAGCATGTCACTGAAATAAAGAGCCAGGGGAATTTCTATGAGAGGAAAAAGTAAATTGTAAATAATTCATTATTTTTGTATTGACCATCTCCCATATTCTGGTTGGTGGAGACTTCCATTCATAAATGTGCATCTAATTCAATTTTAATGTCAGCTTTACACACACTGAAGAGGGGAAATAATTAGAGGACTGATTCCAAACCTTTTCCTCACATTGACTAGTTTTTAGTCTCACCTAACTTACTGGACTATGTGTATGAGTTGCCCTACATGATAATAAGCAATGCAAACGAAGCCCAAAGGGCCAAACTCTGCTGCCTTTAATCAAGTCTTTGGAACTGGCTCACACCTGCCATGATGGCCTACATACCCTGCTTTCTGGATCACTGTGTAGTCAGCTAATGCACTCTCCTGGAGTTCTTCCATTACAGGATTGGCCAATTTTCAACAGTGTGCCAAGAGACACAGCTGTGAGTAGAGTGATGCGTAGATGACACAGCTCCAGGGGGACCACCAAGCATCACTCTGCTTTACAGATACCCTTCTATGGCACAGTTCTTCAGGGTGTTGCTCCCTTTTGCAGCTGGAGAGGGAGAAAGTTGCTGCATCTCCTAGAAAGATACAGTATAGATACCCCATGCACTCAAGAAAGGCACAATGCCTGAGAGGTGGAGCCAAGATGCTTACACAGGAAATGTCCTCTGTGAAATAGTATGCAAAGTCACTACCTTTCTTGCTCACATCCATCCTCAAGGCTCACCACTGCGGTAACACGTACAAGAAATCAGCCCAGTAACATTGGCTAGAACAAAGGACAGTCAGAGATGGCTGATCTTATTTATTTAAAAAATCCTTCAAATGAACCACAACTATCAAGTTACTCATATCACTTGACTACATAACTCGTTGAATGTTAGAGTGCTACCCTTACTCTCCCTATCCTCCTTTGCATCTTGTCTTCATTTAGATTGTAAACTCCTTGCAGGTACTGAATCTTCCTAGGGTATATATATTTATACACCATCCAATAAGATGGAGTGTCAATGCAGATTGTGACCTTGGGTGCTACTGCACTACAAATAAACAATAGTAGTAATAGGACCCTGAAAGGAAGTGTAACAAACTGAACTGATGAGTTAAACAAAAAAAACAGGCTCCTAGTCAAGAATAAAAACTATAAATGTCTCTATAAAAGGCAAGAAGTTTAAAAACAAAAACTGGTGAGCTAGAATGCACTGCAGTGGAGCAAGACATTAAGATAATAGGCATTACAGAGACCTTGGGAAAACGACAAAAGCCACTGGGATACTGTAATACCTCGCTATAAACTACAAAAGACAGACAGACAGACTAGGTTAAAGAGACTGGGGAGTAGCTGTATTTAAAGAATTTCATAGAATCCAGTGAGAGAAACTTGGGAGTGGAGAGGACCACACAGTTGAATCTATATGGACAAAACCTCAAGCTGTAAGAATGTAAATACATTAGCAAAGCCATACTACTGGCCTTCAGATCAAGTAAAAGCAACTGAGGACAATCATAGGGAGAGATCAAAGAGGCAGCAAAATCTAACAAAATGATAATAATGATAAAAAACTCATAAACTGATCTAATGGCACAACAAGACATGGTTCAGAGAAACAATTTAATGACACTTTAAGTGATTGCTTCTTGAAACAGCTGGATCTAGAGCATACACAACAGGAGATGCTAATTTTGACTAAGTCTTAAGTAACACAGAGAAGCTAATTCAAGAAGTGACAGTAGCTGAGTCACTAAGTAAGAGGGATCACAATATAATTAGGTTCAACATCCAATGGTCAGGTGCAGTACCAAAAAGTAACAGTCTTGCTAAATTTTAGAAAGGGAGATTGCCTGTAAAATGAGAACAGTCAAAAAGGCCTTGTGACAGAAAGGGAGTATCTCAGAACTGAGTGACCATTCAGTGCACTTTGTAAGCATTCCCACATGGGCTGAATTTTGAGATAACTGATTAGGACTAGTAATTAACCAGTTAATAAGGAGATTCAACTCATCACCTGGGTGCTGTTAAATAATAGACAGGCAGGGAAATGGGGAGGTTAGGAGAGAGAGCAGGCAAAGAAGCCCATGATCTCAGAGAAGTGAGATGCAAAATAGGCAACATGGCACCTCTTCATCCCTTTCACCAGACCTAGGGAGTAGGTAGAAGCTTGAGGACAGTCTTGTTCTGTGGGGGGACAAAACTGTATAAAGACTTTGTAAGTCAAGCATGCTGTGGTGAACTTACTCAGGAGTGTGTGAGGACTGCTTGCAAAGTCAGAGGCAAAGTGTTGGGTAGCATACCCTGTAATAGGCCCTAAAGCTAATAGCTTTTTTTAAAAAAAAAAAAATTAGAGGAAGCATGGATGCTACTTTAAATAAAATAAAGGTCGTAACAATAGTTAAGAAAAAATGATAAAAGCAACTACCAGCAACTCTGTTAAATATAATCGCCTCCCCCCTTCAAATCCACACACATTTATACCATGAAATGTATCTAAAGGTAGAGGGCTTATGCAAGACCCTAATCATTATAAAACCTAAAAGTCATCCTATGGAGCTGAAATGGTGCATAGAACCTTGTGTGGGCCCTCTGCCCTGAGCTGAAATTTACCCCTAAAGCAATGGTTCCCAAACTTTAACAACCTGTGAACCCTTTCACTAATATGTCAAGTCTTGCGAACCCTCTTCCTAAAAATGAATATTTCTAGAGATTTTCTCCTTTACCTGAGTATAAATTACAAAATCAGCATTTTATGACATGCTTATTATACACTATTGATTATTAATTATTTATTATAGTATTTTATTACATTATGCAAATGGCAACATTCTTCCAAGATCTCATTTCATAGCTTATATCACAGTGATCGGCAACGCTGGCACGCAGGACCACGGGGTAAGCACCCTTAGCGGGCCCTGCCACTTTGTTTAACTGGTGTTTCGCCGACTGCAGCTCCCACTGGCCGCAGTTCACTGTTCCGGTCCAATGGGGGCTGCGGGAAGCAGCGGCCAGCACCGCGCCACTTCCCGCAGCCCGCATTGCACCAGGAACGGCGAACCAGGGCCAGTGGGAGCCGCGATCGGTGAAACAGCAGGTAAACAAAGCTGTGGGGCCTGCTAAGGGTGCTTACTCTGCGGTTCCGCATGCCAAGGATGCTGATTCCTGTTGTGTCATTTTGAATTGTTATAAGACAAGGCCCTGTGTTTCATCAAGGAGTATCAGATGTGAAACATCATGAAGGTATTTAAGAAGCCAACTCAAAGCGTTCCTCCTACACATGCATTCAGGTCTTGAGCAGTCCAGGCAAACAACACATGTTACAACAAAGTTTAAACTTATTCTTCATAATAATTTTAAAAACAATACTAGCTGCCTATTTAATTTTAAATACAGCAAAAAAAATCCACTTCCCTTTCCATTTCTTAAAAGGAGTCTTGAAGTTTAAATCTCCTCAGTATGATAGATATGCTTGCTTTGATCTGCTTCGCTCTTGAAAGTCCAGGGGCTCTGGGCTGCTGGCCCCTTGCTGCTCTGGGTTCCTAGGGACAGCTCTGTCTGCCATTAGGGATTTTTTTTCCCCCAAGAACCCCCTGTAACATTTCACAAAGCCCCAGGGGCTCATGTACCCCAGTTTGGGAACCATTGCCCTAGAGAACAGCACTGCTCTGACTTAGACTTAGGACACACATTGTTTTCCTTAAGAGAAAAAATCCCACTGCATCACACGCTGCTGGATGTCAGATAAATCTACCATCTAGAAATTGTTACCAGAAAATTAAAAATAAAACAGAAGCTGCTCCAAACTCCACATATGGAAGAAGATGTATACGAAACACACTATGTGAAATAAATGAGGAGCTAAGTATGTCTAAAGAACACTAGCTGTGTATCTCAGAATGACATTAGCAGGAGCAACAACACTGGATAACAGCATATTACTTAATCGGTAGTAATCAATAGCTGTGCAGCATGTTTAAAAGGCTTCATTAGAGATGATAGAACTGTCTCCTCAAGTGCTTCATACCAGTAAAGCAAGAAACAAGAATTTAAATTAATACTACAAACTGCTGTGTTAGGCAAATTCTGCAGTCCTTACTAAAGGAAAACAACCAGTGACTTCGCGGTTGGGGTCCTGGTGCAGGAAAGCACTGATGCAAGTGTTTAAATCCATCACACCTGCTTGATTTTAAGAAGGTGCTGAAGTGCCAATAGAATTTTAAAGTTAAGTGTGTGTTTAAGCTCTGTATTCAAAAGGATGAAGTCTTTCCTGAACTGAGGCTGTAGCTCTAAATATTATTTTAAAGTATCACACTTATCTAATAAGTATGATTCTGTACTATTGGGACAAATAGCCCATTTAAAACCTACTGGGACTCTACATTTTAAAACCATGTCAGGTTATTGAATACCTGCTCGAAGGAATCTTCAAATGGCTCAAATTTTTTGTCCTTTAAAATTAATTTGGTGCAAAACTTCAATATAATGCTAAACAATTGAATAAGTGTAATGTCATAACTATGTAGACAAAATGGTTTGAAAAACGATGGTAGAACTTAATGTCTGACTAGCAACCAAAAATGTTAGCATTTCATAACTCAGTTTTGAATTGCTAACAAAATATGCAACATGGCACTTAGAGTTTTAGATGTCAACATTCCAAAATTACATAAAACATATCTTACTTTAATTTTCAGTAAACCATTTACAAATATTTTAAAGGCTTGTATTTTCCATTCTGAAGCTGTTTTTAAAAAATAAAATGTTTGTGGGTATGCTGAATACAGACTTTCTGAATCACTACAAAAGCTGCAAAATCCTGTCAAAATATATCTACTTTATGAAGAAAATGCATTTATGTAACTCCTTTCTTTGTACCTAATTTAGAATAGCATTCTATTTGTTTCCCAAGGCTTTCCAAATTTCTGAGATACTTCTTTTATAGAATAATTTCCAAAATTATAACATTTTACAGCCAGTTTTTAACAAAACAAACAAATATTTTTTATAACATAATGAAACATTTATTGGTTTTTGGTTGGCTTGTTTTTACAGTTTTTAATTGCAATATTTCAAGTGCATAGCATTTGTATGTACAATGTCTGTGATACTTTATGTTCTCTATTACATAACAAGGTTTCAATTACCTTCCAATGTGTTCCGTCGACCTATCACTGTCTACACCAGGGGTTAAGTTGGCCTCACTATGTCTCTCAGGGTGTGGACAAACATTTAACCAAACATTACTCAGAGTAAGACAAATATCTATGGACTTTTTTCTTCTTGTATTTCCTCTTTACCCATGGGACTCAACCATTAACATTATCCTGTGATGTCCTTTATTCCTCTCATCAGAAAACTTTTCATTATTTTAAATGCATATGCAGACATAGTTAAGTCAATGGTAGAAAAGATGGGTAGCCATTTTATCAGCAGAGTCAAAAAGATAAATAATCACTGCACAACATCCTGACATTCTATGATGGTATTTGCTTCATGACAATCATTGCAGACTGACCTAATGCCATGAGACAAACATCAAAAACATATTTCCTCTCTCCTTCCTCCTCATCTCCCCTGGATCCTGATGGCTTCCATATGGCCAGTCAGTTGCTCAATACTCCACATGCTACTTCACATTTACCTAGTGGCTCATCTTATGCTCTTATGATTGGTAACAAAAATGCTGATCAGAACTACAGAATCCAGTCATATATACAGCCCTGATGAGCCACGCACTGTTTTATGTATTTCTATATAAAAAACTGAATTTCCCATTAAGTGTAGTTATACCACATCTAAATGGCACAACCCAGCATATTCACCTCATTTTGCAGTTGATTTCAAGCAGAGAAAATTTCCATTACCGAAATCCATGTTTATCCTGTACTATTACAATTGCTGGAAAAATTAGAAATATCATCTTTTGCTTAGTTTAATTTACATGTTCCCTCACCCCTATTTTCTGCAATTGGGGCTGATCCCATACTCCTAACTCAAAGAAACCACATAATGACTTGTATAGGAGTCTTGCCTGAGCAATGATTGTTGGATTAGGCCATTTAGAGTTACTAAAAGCCCACGTTGTTCGCTGCCTAACTAACATAATGAATAAGCAAACACCATCACCTTTTGTTTTATTATTGCTTTACATTTTGTGGTGAAGCAATCTTCACTTAGATTATTCTATAATTGCAGAATGGAAAGTCTTTGTGAGCAAATATGCTGTTTTCCTCAAAAAATTACAGTATCTGTCAGAAGTCTTATTAATTTTGCCTAGACTAACACAAATGCAGTATAGATTAACCTGTAGATCAACAAGTGCATAATACAAACCATCATACTGTGACAGACTAGCTATGTGCACCTTAATATTCATTTTTATTAATGTTAAATTTCTACTTAAGACTTTTCCTGCTGTTAATTCAGCCACAGAACATAAGAAAGCCATCTCAGTGCATATTCAGCCAAACAGCCACTTCTGAAATTACAGCCATTTTAGGAGCACCAATGGATCAGCTTGATAGAACACACAAGATGCATAAAACTACTCCTTTATATCAGAGAGAAGCTTTTATACATTCATCTGATTTTTTAAAAGTTAACTACTAAGCCCTATGTTAGTCTTAAATTAGCATCACTGAAGCAGAAAGAACTCCATCAACGCAACAAAGAAACTATAAGCATATAGACAGAAACAAAAACAACTTTTTAAAATTAAAAGTAGGGAAGCTGAGGAAATTAGCAGAAAAAAGCAAAAGTAGTAAAAATTATTATAAAATAGTTCTTGGGTTCCATTTCTTCACAGAAAATATGCAATAAAAAGTATAAAACAGAAGAAACAGCATAAAATTAGATACAGTATAAAATAATTATGTTGACTAAATCCACGTTTGTACATTTTATATATAAATTCAGAAAAAGAATGAGATAGCTACCTAGTCTGATTTCACTAACTTGACATCTACTATCAGTTGAGGAGGTCTTTTATGAAGGTACAATGTACAACACTCCAGTAAGTGCACATCCTATCTTAACATTCCAGTTTGCTCGGAGATCATTTCAAATATTAAACTGAAAAATACAGAAGCCATGTATCATATGTGGACTCCTGTTGGATTTACTCTACATTTGTCACTAGACAGTCATGGGCCTGGGTTAAGGAAAGAGCGCGTTACAAATCGTTATTGTCGGCTAACCTACTTTCCTATGCCCCGTACATGTTTCAAGTCACAGGGTTACTGTTTACATATTTCTCTGCAGAGCGATGAATCCTAAACCGTCATGCACGCGCGCAACATACATTTCTCCGTATGCACTAAGAAATACCGTGTCCCTCACTGCACCCAGCCTAGCTCGGCTGCCGCTGTGCGAGCGGGGATGCGCTGGAGCCCCTCGACTCTCACCCGGGAGCTCCGCCTGGGATCCGCGCTGGAGGCTGCGGGCGCGTTTGCAACATTCTCACGAGCAGCTGAGCTCGGATCGGCCCATTCGGGGGCTGCTGAGTCTGTGGAATCGACCTCGCTCCTTCCTTCCCACGAACCTGAGCGACGCTGCTCACCAAGCCGGGAGCTGCCTCTCGCCCCGCGGCCCTGACCTGCGTCCCCCGGGCCGCTGCGGCTGCCTCCGCTCCCTCCCGCCCTGCTCTGGAGCGTGGGAACCAGCCGCGGCCGCCGCTGAGAGCGCCCGGGCGGGGGGATCCCTACGGGGACAGGGAGCCGCGATCCGCGCGGGGAAAGATTCCTGCTGCCGCGGGGCGCCCGGGGGACCCGATGAAGGGCGGCCAGGGGCGGGGCGGGGGGATCTTGCCCCGAGGGGACGCGGCTCCCGGACAGACGGAGCGAGGGATCCGCAGCCCCGGCCAGGGTCTCTGGCAGCGCGCCGGGCGCGGCACTTACTTGATGTCGTCCCAAACCTCCGGGCCGTAATTCCGGATCACCAGCAGCTCCAGGGCGTGATTGACGAACCCGTACTGCGGACAAGGGGTGGGGGGTCACGGTCACTCTCCGGGGTACGACCAACGAGGGGGGAAGGGCAGAGAGTGAAACCCGGAGAGGGACACGTGGGAAAATCAGTCGGGGGGCGGGAGGTGAGGGCTGAGCCCCTTCCCAGAGCTGCTAAGCGGCCCCGCCGCGCCTGGCGGGGGTGTCGGGTAATCCTACAGCCACCTGTTTCCCGTTCGCACCTGCTGCTGCTCGGGAGCTACCCAGCTCTGCAGGCGGGGCTCTCCCCACCCCCTCCCCGGCACTACGGGGCGAGTGTCCCCCCACCCCAGACAGCGCTGCTGACCCCCGCCCCGCTTGTGGGGCGCCGCCGCCGGAGTTTGAGCCGGTCCCCACGGGAGAGAGAGACTCGCGCGTCTCGCTTGCCCGAAATCGCCTTTGCGCACCATAGCGCGAGCGCTGCGCCGCCCCCTGCTTCGTCCCCGCGCTGCGGCCCGGCCCGCTCAGAGGCTCCGAGGAAGGCGCCGCTCCGCTCCCCGAGCTCCTGGCTCCGGCAAACTCATGTTTGAAACGTGTGTTTGGCCAGCGCACCGCAGCCGCACACTCTGCGGCGGGGGGCGGGCTCCCCCCGGCCCAATCAGGGCTATGCTAAGCCGGGCTGCCACGGAGGAGAGGTGGGAACCAAAGACAAAGAGAGAGGGAAGGAGGGAAGAGCACTGGGAAATAGGTTGAGAGAGAAAGAAGGAGGTCGAGGAACAATTTACTCAGGGTCCGGGCTCGCGGTGCATTATTCATCTCTGGCAATTTTTAAATCAAGATGAGACGGGTCCCCCCACCCCCCTTACTGAGATGCTCCAGGAATTATGTTGGGAGATGTCCTATGACCTGTGTTGTGCAGTGCTCCTACTAGATGATCACAATGGGCCCTTCTGATCTTGGCATTTATGGGCCCAGGCTAGGTCAGTGCTGATCAAAGACCTTATACGTGTATTCAAATAATCTGGCTGAGCCCTAAAATCTGATTTCAACTCATGACATTCCACCACCTGAGTCTTGTTACTAGTACTTACATTCGTTTATTACAGGCAGAGCTGATAGGACCTTCTATAGTTACGGTTGCTCAGCACTTTCCATTATAAGCCCCTGTTTTCATTTGCTATTAACACCTAACTTTAAGTCTGAAATGTCCCATATCAAGTGTGTGCCACAGGCTGGACTTTTCTGGAAATTTTCAGCAAAAAATGGTTCACCTATTCCCAAGAATGAAATTAGGAAAAAATACATTGTGTTACCCATGTTAAAAAAAAGTCTTATTACTGTTTTGTTCAGATGTTCCAACACCTCCAATGTTTTGAAGCAGGGACTTGGAATTTGCAGGGAGAGGTCATCCTGATCCTATTGGGTTCTTCTGGGCAGGGTCACGCTTGTGTCAGGGATATGCCTTTCCCTGTCCCTATGAAAATCCACCCAAATTTGGACAAGTTACAAGCCTTTGAAAAATCTTGGTTCACAGTGTTCAGCAAAGACATTCGAGATTGGCAGCTAAATTCTCCAAACATTCCACCTGCACTCAGCATGCTCCAATCCAGAGTTGCAGGGACTAAACAGGACTTTCCCTGCAATTGATCCCAGCTGCTATGGCACCAAACACCGGAACTGTGAGCAAGAAGAATGTGTCTTTTCTCAATGCACAAACTTAATTCTTGCATTTCCTACTTTTGAGTGGTTTGCTTTGCAACCATAACATTCTTTTAATATATTTAATTATTATTTATATATCTAGGTGCTCATGGCACTGTATAAACTAATAAAAAGGCAGGTGCCTGCACTAAGGAGATTACAATTAAAATTAAGCTTTACAATTTTAAGCAAAGAGTGACAATAACAAATGGAGGGAGACAGGGATATGGAAAGCTACAAAAGTGATGACAGACCCTGCATTTTTTGGAGAGCACTTTCAGCCCAACTTTAGAGCCAAAAGATATGTTGTAAAGTGGAGGATAATTTAACTTTCAAATACATACAAAGTACATATTAACTTTCTTTGCCTCCTGGGTATATTGTTATTGTTTCATTTGTCATTGAAATAGGAAACTACAAGCACTGTGGTAAATAAACTTCCACTGATGTGCCTCATGTGTCATATAAATTTATATCAAATTCAGAAGAGGTTTAGGTGGTTTACATGCCTCTAGTTGAATTTTCCCCTTTCTGAATACTGTTAAATCATATTTGCCAGAGTTTAAGGATCAGAAATATATTTCTGAAGAACACATTTATTGTCATGGAGATGCACTGCTTTTCAAAATGGTAGATATTTTAAAATGTATTTCCTTTCCATATTCCTCTCTAAGGCTTTCAGCCCTGTTTATATCTTTGAATTATCCAAGACTATACTGTCAATATAGTCAGTGGGCCTAATTCACCACTGTGTTACTCCAGTTTTATGCTGGTACTGGGGTAATGCAGTAGTAAATCAGTCCTAGTATAGTTTTCAGGAACAAAGCCTAAACTTTTCATTAAAATATGATTTCTGAAAAGGGAGTTTCCTCCCCATTGGTTAAGGTTATTGAAGAGATTTTTGTTTAAACGGGAGACAAAGGGATAAACTCCCCATTCCTTCACAGTGTTTATTTACAAGCATGAACATTCTTGGGTCCCATCGTTTATCAGAATTGAAGGATTTTTTTTTTTGCAGGAATTCCTTATTAAAATATTGTCCATGGATGGTTGTCTAGAATTACTTTGTTCCCTCTGAAGGTATCTCTACATACTTTGTTGAACGGTCTTTTTTTTTTTTTTTTAAGAAAAAGTCTTGTGGTAATATACCTCAGTGAATCATGGATGAAATTCCCGCAGCAACAGGACATATGCAACACTACTCCCCGTTTTTGCGTTTGAGGATGCACACTGGTTTTACCAGACACTTCCTGCTATTTTACTTCCTGCAGAACCTCCACCTGCAATTCTGATTGGACTTCTTCCTCCTCATTTTCAGCCAGCAGGTCAGTGGTTTCTCCCAATCCTAGGGCCTTTTTTGTTACTCTGCTTCTACTGCTGAGCAAGTTTGGCTATTTTAAGTTCAGTTGCTATGCCATTCTATGCCATTCTTCCCTTCCTGTCCTGAACCAGTTGTTAAGAAATCTTTGTTATGTTGTTGTGTTTCTAAACTAGGGTGACCAGACATCCTGATATTATCTGGACCATCCCAACAGTGGGGCCTTTATTTTATATATGCAACTATACATCTCCAGCCTCTCCTTCCCTCCCTCGCCCCCCAAAAAAACATGTCCTGATTTTTCACACTTGCTATCTGGTCACCCTGTTCTAAACATTGCCGTGTTTCACCCTCTTGTGAGCAAAGTGATTCCTATATGTTCAGTCAGATAGTAAAGGATCTATTTGGAGGAAAGGTGATATACACATGCAAGATCATTCATTCGTTCTTTTAACACATTTCTTATATTCAAAGGGAAACACACAAATAACATTAAACACTGGAGGAAAAGTTGACATTTAGGTAGCATGACCCTTCCATAGTTATTTCTACACTTTTGACCTTTCACTTATATTGTAAAATAGGTTTGATTTTAGGAAGAATTAATTTATTCCTAGATGCCTCGGTATTGAAAAAGATGTATCATAGCACACTACTGTACTAATACACTTCATAGATAAATTCCCAACATCACTTTAATGGAATCCAGTTATGAAATCTGTTGATCTGGGATGAAGAAATTGCACAAAATATGACATTTGTATCTTAGTTGGTCAATCCATCTGCCAGTCTAAAAATAACTGAAAATTAGAGATCACTGGTAAGATTATGCACCACAAATTTTGGATCTCTCATTGAATATCTCAGCTCTCTGATCTTCTAATTTAAATAAAACCTCCTAACTGTATGTAACCAATTTCATTTTCCCTTTGGTGCAGATACTCAGTGCTTGTACCCTGCCTAATACAATGGGGAGGTAATCTTTTTTCAAGCCAAATAAATAGTAATAAGAAGATCCAACTTCCTATATACACAATCTCTCAATTTCCTACTAATACAACCACTCATGAAAACATTCTTGGACAATGTCAAGAAAATTCTCCTTTTGACACTTTTACAAACATCTGGATCCACTCTTCATTGTGTGGGAAAATGTTCTGAGTGGTTAAATGGACTCTATTCCAAACATCTCTTCACGTCAAAAGAAAATGGAACACAGAACTAAGCCTTTTGCATTCAGAGGACTACAGCATTATTTGGAATGAAATTAGTTTGACCTCAGCTTTGCAATCATTCGGATTTAAAGAAATAAAGGCTCCAAATCTTCCCCTATTAAAATCAATGGCAAATTTCCATTGACAACACTCTGAAGAGGATTGGGTCTCATATTCTCAACATTTGCTATTGGACTACATCTCCTGATCATTTAGGCCTGGGGTCTGATATCCTGGTTCAAGCTGAGGTAAAGTCAATAGAATTGCTTGCGGAGTAAACTGCTTCTTAATGTGAGCAAAGGAATTACAATTAACAGAATCTGGTCCTTCATAGGTACTAGTGAATGCTGGAAATGGCTGAGTACCTCAGTTACTCTTATTTATATTGAAGAACTGCAAGGAATTGATTAGGCTTTTGGCTTGGAAACTGAGCAAAAAAAACATGTGGAGCCCTCAAGCAAAGTTTGTAGTTTAGTTTTAATCAATGTTAAGAAGTACTTGGTGTGACATTGCACTCCATATGCTTTATGAAAATATGCTTATGAATGTGAATATGATGTAACTGGAATGTAAAAGGTCTCTTGTAAGGTATTGTTACAAAGCTTATAATCTACTGACTGTGTTCATCCTATTTGTTTGTAAGTATTATTTCTATATCTGAAGTTAGGAGAATAAGATATAAACTTGTATTACTGATGTAAACATATTAAGTGGACACCATTAAGAGTGCTTCAGAATCAATGAACTGTGAATGGCTCTGTTTACTTGCAATCCTTCCTGTGTACATGTAGACCAGCCCAGGAAGAATGGAGGCTGGGGACTCACAGGACATGTGACCATGTCACATGATACTTGAATCCATCTTAAATCTGGTACTTTTCCATTTAGAAGGAAGAGTGGGGATCCAGAGAGTCAAAGATTTCCGCCTTGCGCCAAAGCTATAAAAGGGGGTGGAACAGGACAAAGGGGGCTGCCAGTCATGAGAAAACCCCTAGTTATCATCCAAGATGGCTGCTGGAACTAACAAGGATTGTACCGGGGAAAGGATTGGGCCCAGACTAGGAAGGAGTCTAGTCTGTGAAAGAGGCTTATTGGAACATCTCTGAGGCAAGATACTACCTGTAATCAGTTTCTTAATGTATTAGGCTTAGAGCTGCGTATTTTTGCTTTATTTTGCTTGGTGACTTACTTTGTCTGTATGTTATTACTTGAAACTGCTTAAATCCTACTTTTTATATTTAATAAAATATTTTTTGTTTATTACTGAACCCCGAGTAAGTGATTAATACCTGGGGGAGCAAACAGCTGTGCATATCTCTCTATCACTATTATAGAGGGTGGACAATTTCTGAGTTTGCCCTGTATAAACTTTATACAGTGTAAAATGGATTTATTTTGGGTTTGGATCTTATTGGGAGCTGGGTATCACAGTGCTAGAGTCAGGTGATCTACAGAGCTGTTTTCACTTAAAGGCTGCAGCTTTGGGGGCGTGGCCTGGACTCTGGGTGTGTGTTGCAGCAGGCTAGCGTGTCTGGCTCAACAAGATGGGGTTCTGGAAGTCCCACGCTGGCAGGGAAAATGAGCTCAGAGGTGATTTCAGCACATCAAGTGACAATCCCAAGGGAGTCTCTGTGACCAAACCCATCACACTTGGTAACAATAATTAGAGCTATATTAGCCCCATTAATCTCACATTTTTAGTCAGAAAAGTTATCAAATATCAAATATTGAAAACCCAGCTGTGTCCATAGTTGTGGAAAAGTTGGTGACTAGTTGTTACTAAAATTCTTTTATATTATTGTCAGGATTGCCTCCCCACTCTGAACTCTAGGGTACAGATGTGGGGACCCGCATGAAAAAAGAAATAACCCCCACAAGCTTATTTTACCAGGTTGGGTTAAAATGTTTTTCCCCAGAACACAAATTCTTTTGTATTTGGACCTGGTACGCTGCCACCACCAAACTAGGTCTAGGGTAGTTTGGAGACCCTTCTTTCCCTTTCCACTAACCCCCCAAACTTCTTCCTTCCCTGGGAAGCTTGAGAGAAAAAAAAAACCAAACCTCGCCTGATCCTGCGAGACGTGCCTGATCCAAAATAGGATCTTACACAATGAAAAACAAGCAGTCAGCTTCTTAAAAGAAAGATTTTAATAAAAGAAAAAAAGAAAGGAATAAATCTCTTATAACCATCAATAGAACAGCATCTACCATAATCAACAAAAGGATTCAGAAACCAAACCTCTCCCCTGAGGCAATTTTCTCCCACAGTTGATATCTCTGCTGAAGCTTACAATATCAAGAAGCACCGAGCCAACACTCACCACTGAGAACTCTCCAAGTGATAAAGAGAAGATAAACTTACTGACTACAGTACTTGATAGAATCTTATAGTGAAAGACATAGCTGTGTTCATCCCATAGCCGAGGTGAACAGAGAGAGACCCAGAGAGAAACTGAAACTTAAAATCCTTTGTCTTCTGAGGAATTTCTCATTGGTTAGTTGTCCACCTCTCAGGTTACCTTTAGCTTAACCCCTTACAGGTAAACACTAATTCTAGGCTACTTCACACTTATGACAATTATTCTTATGAGAAAAAAATGCAAGCGTCTCAAACCAGAAAACCTTTCCTCACATGCCTAGCTCCTACATATGCAAGAAGTCCAATTTTCTTCTGTGGGACTCCTTGTGTGAGTGACAGCTACTCTCATAAGTAACCGTTTGCAGCATCAGTCCCACTCAGTACTTATTTTTATATTAAAGGTCTCATCTGTTTCTACTTTACTTTTCTTCATCATAGGCCCTATTTTTCTTTCCTTTCTGTCTCCCTTTCTTCCCTCTTCATCCCTCTGCCTTTTTCTCTCTCTCTCATTTCTCTTTTGGTTTGCACAGATTCACTCATCTCTCTCTTTTTTTTTCCCCTCCTTGCTTTTCTTGCAATATTAATGTCGACTGAATCCTTTTCTTTATGCACTGCTTCCTAGAACCTCTCTTCCCCGGACACACATTACATACAATATAGAAGCGGAGGAGCCAGGAAATCACAAACAAATGAACCAGCTGAGTGCTCTGCAGCATCAGAGCAACCCCTGCAATGTGGCAGTGGGGAATAACTACTATGGTCTGCTTTTTGAATCCTTATGCGTCAGAGCAGACCCCCTACCTGAACAGTAATTGATAGTGTATATGTGGAAAGTGGATCTCTAAACAATCACATGTTTAATTGGCCTAAGACTGATGATGGCAGAGGGAACATCATCTGTAAGGCTTTTTGGCTTTTGTAGATTTAATACATTAACCTGTGGTTTGCGTAAATGTGTGCGGATAGTTATTTGTACTTATTGCACCTATTCTAAAAACATCGAAAGTGTTTTTTAAAACATTATACCACTGCTAGAATACTTCAATTTTTGTCATTTTAAGCAGGAACATTTGTTATTTTCTCTTTACTCTACAATTGTATTTAGTCATAAGAAAGTCATTTTAGCAGTGCGTGTTGTCCTATAATGAGTCCGACATCCCCTGTGTTCTATAGACCTTTCCATTCTACTACCCAAGTATGCCTATGATCATATTCTTTATACGAAATTAGTACAAAGTAATCATTACTATTATGTTGTATTAATACAGTACAGTCTGAATTTTGAATCTTTAGATGTGGTATTAAAAAGACAAAAAGAGAGATTCTGAAATGGGGTTGATTAGAGTCCAAATAATTGGGGGCTAAAAGAGGAAATATGTGATAGTAAGAAGTGGCAATAGAAGACTGAATCAAAGTAAGAAAATGTCTGTGAACAATAAGAAGGGAGTAATCGTATTACTTGGATGGTTTCATTCTTTCACCACTGAAGCCTTGACTACACACTGGGGGTGTGTGTGTGTGTGTGTGTAATCTCCCACTGTTGCATTATCAAAAGTGCAGCTCCCCTGGCTACAGCAGTGGCCAATGATAAAAGTAGCTGTGCCTGTCTACATTAGTGTTCCTCGAATTGCTGCTAGCGGTGGAGTTGTACCAGTTGAAATGCAAGTATGGGTAGTTCCCTTAAAAGAAGTGAAAGCAAAAGGAACTTGAAAGGGCATTGGTCAATTGTTAATCTGCCCAGAGGACTTCCACAGTACTGTTTTGTACAGTTTTATTCCCTCACCTGTTGAACCTTTATGTGAGAGACTGCTGGGAGAGTGAGTTGACTTTTGCTGTAGTGTCATCAGTATGCAGATGGCACACATATCTATATCTCATTTTCATCAGACCCAGACCTTATTTCTAATTTCCTTAACTGACCTTGGATTTCAATGGAAGAATATTTCATCATTTGTGGAGACTAAATAAGTTTTGCAGTATGATTCTCTCTAAAATACTCAGGATCCAGATGAGAACTGCAATGTAGTCATAGCTACTCCTCTACAGCAAGGCAAGGCAGAGAAAAGGGTGCACTGGTTTTTCAAATAGTGGGAGAGTTTGTGTAACTTTGAAAGCTTGTTGCCCATCTTTTCTTTAAGTGGAAAGATCTAAAGAGAATGAAGTTTCTTTATGTGAAAGTGACAAAGAGTCTTGTAGCACCTTATAGACTAACAGATTTTAGGGATCATGAGTTTTCGTGGGCTAAGACCCACTTCATCAGATGAATGTGAATATTAAAAACCCCATTGTTTGTTCAACAGTTTCAACAATATAAGTTTGCAGAGTTTTGATAATGATAATAACCCCTGAGCTGCTAAGAGGGGATAGGGAAATAGTACTGGCCACATCTGATTCTTCAGGATACTGATTCACAGAAAAGTACCAGACAATGAATGCAATACTTTCCACAATAATTATCTTTCTACAAGTACCTAAGGGAGAAAATAAAGCAGTCTAATAAAGAATGACACCATAAAATGGCTTAAATTAAATCAAAAGGAAAACAAGAACCAGAGGGTGAAATGAAATTCAGAGCAGTCATCAGCAGCTCAATACCAATAATGCTATAAATGCTCTTAGAAAGGATGCAAAAGTGGACAGCCTATCGTTCCGTTAAACAGATAAGAGAAAAACCCCATTTGCATTTGAAATTGGTCTCAGGGGGGCTTAAATCCCTGTGCTTTACTCATATTGAAGGGTTAAAGTAACATAGACCTAACTCAAAATACAGCATCAACCCAGTTTCTGAAATTTTTGTTGATACTGTCAACCTGATGAGCATTAACTTTGAGAAGAAAATTCCTGATAAGACCATAGCAGCAATTTTACATCACTGGACCATGCATCTTTAAAGGGAAGAAAAGCATCTTCAATCTCTAAATATCACACAGAGGAGATATTCCTATCTGAATAGCTGTTAAACATCTGCAGGTTACCCTCAGTAATTTGAGTCACCTCAGTGACTTACTGTTAACAGGTTTCAGAGTAGCAGCTGTCCTTGCTATTACATGCCATTAGGCTTAATTTGGTTTCCTAGGAAGCATCCCAGGGAAGCAGATTTCCAAGTTAAACACATCACAAGTAGGTGCAGTGTAAGGTACATGACAGTTTGTGTTACATTTTCTTTTCTGTTTCTTTTTTGATTACACACAACACACTGTAAATTGTGAACCAGAAAAAGTTAGAAGCACAAACACAGTGTAACAAAGGAATATATGCTATTTTATATTTCCCTCCAGTACAGTAAAATATATAAATGTGATCACTAGTCACACAGGAGTAGCTTATAACAGAACCACTAACCCCTTACATCAAATTCTAATTAATAATCTTCACTGGAAATTGCTTGTCAAGACTCCTTTGTTCAGACTATACAGGGAAGTAGGTGTTGAGGATACAGGGGTCTCAGAACTGGCTATGATATACAGATCTGTTCAATCCATAATGGGTATTGGAATTAATCTTCTGTTGAGGTTTTTGGGTAGGTAAGGAGGAATTGGGTCAATTAGCAGGCTAATCTTGCTACTGAAGAAAACCATCTGCTGCACAACCACATAGGTGGCATTTTTAGTAGTTTGAACAATGCCGAACACTATGAATTTTCAGGTGGGTGGAGTTCTATATAGTTACATTTTTAGCTTAGTTTGTATTGTTTGGAGGTGGTGTCTTTTATTTCTAAATGCTTTCCTAATATCAGGAATGCTCTTCATTAACCATTTCACATTTAGCTTATCCTTCTATATTGGAAAAAATCACTTATAATATTTGTATTATCATCGTCTATTCTGGTCTCCTTAGATTTGATTTCTTGGTCCATAGGCTTATTAACAGACTTTTCTAGCACATAGCCAAATATGGAAAAATGTTTCAGAATCCTGAAGAAATGGTTTCAAAAGAATGTTTACCTGCCTCTTTTTAAAGAAAAGTGTGTTGTTCAATAAGCACTGAAATTAAATAATTCTTGTACTGTAAATTGTTTGCTGAAATGGGTGACTCATCTGTTTGAATTTGATGCCTGTCCCTGGGCTAGTAACAGCATGTAAAATGTAGTTAGTTTGGCCTGTTAAATGAGGAGGCAGAGGTCTGTGTCAGACTCCAGGCCAGACTTTCATAACACCCATCCTTCTATGTCTAGTCAAGTCAAATTTATTAACAGGGACTTACCCATAGGCTAATGTACCAAAAATTAAATTTTATTTACAATTTTATTTAAAATGAAATGTAAAATTTTAGAATATTAAAATAAATATACATACAAATTTAAAAGAACATAAAACCAATTACATCATATATAATCACCATGATACTGATCTTTTCTTTATTTTAGCAGTTGACCATGCAAATAATACAAACACTTGGACCACAGATACATTGTCAATTCCTAATAAATATTCTATTTTCTGAGAAGTCATAGAAAAATGCATCCAAAACAGAAACATGAAAAGCCATTTTGATCTCAAGTAGCAATACAAATTACAGTGTAATAAAGGAGAAGGTCTTCCATCTACTCAGAGCTTCATGGACAGATGCAGTTAGATTTCTCAATGCTACTATATTGGCCTTCTAAGTGAGCTGATTACATAGATTGAAAATGGAGAACAACAAAGACCCTCATTAACTTGTTATTGGACAAGCTGTCTAAATAACCAGGGGGAACCAAAGAGACAGATTTGAAATGGAAAGCACTGCCATGTTTATTTGCTTATTAATATTGTCTAAACTAAATTTGATTTGGGATTTCACATTTTAAACTTAACGCTAATAATTTTCTATTGTGAGAGGCCTAGAAAATACAAATAATTCTGAATATACTCAAACTATGGACATTTATGGACATGGCGGATGTTGCCCCCAAGAGTCCAGGTGAAATGTAGCACAGCTTGCATTAAGAACAAGGAGTACTTGTGGTACCCTAGAGACTAACACATTTATTTGGGCGTAAACTTTCGTGGGCTAAAACCTGATTAAGTGGGTTTTAGCCAACAAAAGCTTATGCCCAAATACATTTGTTAGTCTCTAAGGTGCCACAAGTACCCTCATTCTTTTTGCAGATACAAACTGGCAAGGCTACCTCACTGAAACCTGTCACACAGCTTACATTGGATCTGAGGTCTTTCCTTTTGTCATCTGAATGTATTTATCCACAACCCATTTTGTGGGAGTCAGATGCCTAGGTATGGGAGACAACTAACTTATTCAATAAATTGCTCATCAATCCTCCATTTATGCAAGCTTCGTCTTTGACTAAAAACAATTACTTTGATTATGTGGTGTATGTAAGGCTGATATATGAAGAATTACAAATATGTCCTGGAAACAGGTTTTTAAAATGTGTTTGGCAGTCAGGGCTTAAGTCACCCTGTCCTAGACAAAGGAATATGTCTCCCCCTGCTTGAGTATGTCTTTCATGTAAATTGAGTGTGGAGAGACAATGAAATTATATTTATATGCAAGGTAGACAAAACCATCAGGCAAACCAGCATGGGGGATGGCTTTTAACACTCTCAGTGGGGGATGGAAGCTGCAGCTCCAGGAAACCTTCCTACCGCCTGAACTAAGGTAATTGAACTATGGAAGATATAAGCAAGGATAGAGAGCCAGGCATTACTGGGCAGATACAAGAGGCCAGAACTCTTGTACAGTTGAGAAAAGTGGAACCTTTCAGCCAAGGGGGTTGAAAGTCTCTGGAAACTGAATATAGCTGAGAAACCTCCTTAGCACAAGACTGTAACTTACTGAAGTTAAATTTAGTAACTAGAAAGCATGTTTTGCTTATTGTTTTGTTGGTAACTTTTCTATCTCTTCCACACTAACTAGAAATCACAATGTTCTTTGTTAATAAACTTTGTGTTACTACAAACAGTCTCTGTGCTCTGTCTTTCAACCAAGTGTGGGCTTTCTGCTAAACTAGCAGGCTGCTGTATATATTGTCTCTTTGAAGGCAGCAAACTTGATAACATCTATGCAGGTCCAGCAAAAGAGGCTGGACATACAAGTGTAAGCAGTGTCAGGAATGAGATATATTCTGACATCTGGTGGCGAACTATGGGAATTGCAGTGAGTCTTGGAAAATAATTTTGGGGCTGATCAATTTGCATAGACACACCCACTGCGCCTAGCCTGAGCCCACAGCAGCCCACATGGCCACTTCGGCTGATGAGGGAGCCCCAGTTTCTATGTTGTTGGGGCAGGAATGATAAAGTGATGTTACTATGATTATGTGAATGAAGGACTATGGACATGTACTTGGCCCTTGTTATGATGGAGGGACTCGCCATCATCTAGGTAGCACTCACTGGGCAAGAGCCTTGCGTTTCAGAACACTGAGAGATTGAGAGAGGTGGTGGACAAGCACCTATACCTTTTGATGAGGGATGTGTCTGAGGGCCTCCCAGACCTATTGCACCCTGCTTCTCTCTACTGTGGAATGTGAGAATTGACTTTTGCTTCTATTAGGACCCTGGTTTGAGGCTGCTGAGCTGAAAATTGCTTTGGGCTCAGTGGTGCACCTGCACTAAGGCTCCCCTACTGTATGCTGAAATCACCTAAGAGCTAAAGAAATTACTGAGCACTGTCTTAAGTAGAGGGGCCTGAAAAAAGTGCAGAGTGGCTGGTGCAGCAGAGCAGTCTGCGTGTCGGCTAGCAGGACGGTTAGTGGAGTTGTTGGTGCGGCAGAGCTGTCTGTATGAGCCGTTGGTGCTACGGGCA
The DNA here is from genome assembly GCA_007922305.1 of Dermatemys mawii. NCBI lineage: Eukaryota > Metazoa > Chordata > Testudines > Dermatemydidae > Dermatemys > Dermatemys mawii. The sequence goes on from ML677326.1 coordinate 63,735,265, forward strand.
GAGTGGCCGGTGCAGCAGAGCTGTCTGTCGACTACCGGAGGCGTTGGTGCTGCGGGCAGAGTGACCGGCGTGGCACAGCTGTCTGTGTGTCAACTACCGGAGGCGTTGGTGCTGCGGGCAGAGTGACTGGTGCGGCACAGCTGTCTGTGTGTCGGCTAGCAGAGCAGCTAGCGGATCAACGGGCAGAGCGGTTCGTGGGACAGCCAGCGGAGCGGAGCAGAGCCGATTGCGGGGAGAGCTGCAGCGGAACCTCACGGAGAGGCGGCGCAGTCGGCCTCGGACCACGTAAGGTCCCCCATGCCCTACCCTCCATTTTCACCCAGGCTGGGAGGTAAGACTCTGCCAATTGACTTTCGAGCTCTGCACTGACCCAGAACAGAGACTCTTGGGCTGCTGGACTTTGGGACTATTGAGTGACTTTTTGGGGTTGCGGAACTCAAGAGCCAAAGGGAAGGCCATGGCCTATTTGCTGGGAGGGGGGCTTCTGGTTCATGGTTTGGTTTATTAACCTTTTTTTGTGTGGTGTTTCCCCAATATAATGCCACGTTGTTTCTCCCTGTTATTAAAAGGCTTTGGTACACTCAGACTCAGTGCTTGCGAGAGGGGAAGTATTGTCTCTTACAGACGCCCAGAGGGGTGGTATATGGTTGTCCCAGGTCACTGGGTGGGGGCTCGAGCCGGTTTTTGTATTGTGCTATTGGAATGGAACCCCTGGATACTGAACCCGGCCCTTGTTGCTGCCAACTCTGATGGGCAGAAGGGTTACACAAGGAAGATGGTTTTGGGGAGACTTGGGACTGGAAGGGCTGTTGGTGTCACCCTGCAAGGAGCAGCCAGTCTGGTGGAAACCAGGGTGTGGCTAGTATGCTGTGAGTAGGCTACTGGTGTGAGGGCCAAAGTCATACATCACAGAGGCACCTATGATTACAAGGCAGGCAGTGAGAGAACATCTTACTGGTCTGGGTTGAACCCGCAAAGGATCACAACCAGCTGGTGCCCTGTAAGGGATGGAGCTTGATTCCAGCCACTCCTTGTCCTTTCCCACCCATTCCCTGCCTACCTTCATAGGGGAGGGAGTAGCAGCCTGACAGTAGCTGCTCCCACCTCCATCCAGCATAGGTGCCAATGGTGTGAGTAGCTCTCACAGAGGTGTAAGGCGACTCCTTAGTCCCCTTGGTCCCATACATGCACAGATGTGCAGCCAGCCCCATGACTGAGCCCAGAATGAATTAATCAGGAGCTGTTTAAAACGTTCACAGGACAAATATTCCATTTTGCCATTTCCAATAGTGAGCTAGAAAAAAATACTTTTTTTCTGGAAGAATTTTGCCAGTTTTACTGTAATCATTTTTTCCCAGTAGCTGCAATGTTAGAGTAAATTTTTTAAGTCAGACTTGAAATACTATTGACCTACCTCATGAAGTCTTGATTTAAATATTATTACAGAGCTCAATATAATGACAAGGTGGCACATAGTTATGTGTATAAAACTTCCTAAATTGGTGTCAAGAACATAGTGTACTCTCAGTATCATCCATCTGCATTAATTTTAACTGCAATCCCATTACATTTACCACTGCTGCAATACAATATAGGTGTTACCCTTAATGTGATTGTGTCATTTGAGGTTACTAGTGCTGCCAAATGGCCAGTTCCTCCTCTTAATATCTCTGGAATGTTGCTAGAGCACAGTCAATGTTGTCATTCTGATAGATGCTGTGATTGAAATTAATACCTGGGAAACTTCTAAAATAGATGACAATAGTGTGTAATTTTATATCTGCAGATCATACAAAGTATGATGGACTACAAAACAGTGATTGAAGTGACTGAACCCTTTGTTTTAAAAATTTGCAGCACCTCTGGAATTTACAAGACCCCTATTCACTTCACTGAGGGCTGGTTCAGGTCTCAAGTGAAACACTGATTCATTTTCATACTCAATAACTTTGGTTAGTACTCATGTAAGTGTACTGACTGGAGATCAAGCTGTAATCTGTGCAGTGTCCTGAAAAATCCAGAAAATATATTTACAGCTGTAAATGAGCAAAGTTCTGATCTCGGATCTCAGTGGGGGAGTATGATTCTGCTCTACCTACATGTGCAAAACGAACAGAAGATGTTTACCTTAAATATTTAGAGGCAACTAATGGGTAACAATTACTGAGAAAAACAACAGTCTATTTCACCACACTACAGCCTATGAATGAAAGCAGGCAGCAAGTCCTCAGGACATTGCAGTGGAGTGGCCATCATCTCCGGATAATGAACTGGGACAAAATAGTTTGTTCAAATCAAAGCATACAACAAACTGTTTTTTTAATGTCATCATTCAAGAAAAACCTAACCCTGACCCTGGAAGAAAGGTATCAGGCCTGTCGTGTTTTTGTTCAGCTATTCCCATGAAACTATCAGCCAGCATTGTTAAAAGACTAGCTCATTTAAGATATAATGCTATGTTTTGTCAAACCATTGAGTAATTCAATACAGGAGTCAATATTCTATAGTATAATGGAATGCAGAGTTACTGAGGACGAGATGCTACCTGGACCAGATGCTGCCCGGACCTCTCCATACACAAACACACACATCACACCACAGTCTGTAGTAGTGTGTGTGTTTGTGTATGGACAGCACAAGGAGATGCCTCCCTGTTTTCAGACCCCATATAAGATCCAAGCAAAATTCCAGTTAGGGATCACAAGGGCTGTTCCCTCCATGTTCCACTATATCAGGCCTGCACAACTCAGAAAGCAGCAAGGGCCATATTACTGCAAAAAACCAGCTGTGGGCTGAAAAGCCCTGCCCTCGCCTCACCCCCATCCACTTCCCCCCACCCCACCTCTTGGCTTGCCCCACCCCTACTCACCCCCCGCGGGCTGCACAGTGAGCCCGTGCTGGCCGCATGTGGCCCCCGGGCCGCATGTTGTGCAGGCCTGCACTATATCAATGGATTTAGGACCTCCAATCTTTTGGAAGTTACCAGAGACCTTACAAGCCAGCAGTTTATTCCATCACTGCTTCATACTTGATACAAGAACTCATCACTTGTTGTATGTATTTGATTTCTTTGACCATTTTAACTCGTTCCTCTTTCTTTTCTTTTATAAATAAACCTTTAAAGATATTAGATACTAGAGGATTGGCAACAGTGCAATTATAGGGTAAGATCTAAGTTGTATATTGACCTGGCTATGTTGCTGATCTCTTGGAATTAGAAGAACCTATTGTTTGATGACATTGGTTTTAAATAACCACTCATCATTAAGTCTAGTATCTGGATGGTGAAGCAAGGGCAAGAATACCTAAAGAGACTGCATTTCTAACTGCTTGTTAACCAGTGTGGTGAGACAGAAGTTTCTTTTGTTACTGGCTTGGTACATCTAATGGAAAAATAATCACCAGTTTCGGGTGGGCCTGCCCCATTTCTCAGCAGCTTGTCCTGAATCTGGTATTCTCTGCTGTGACCCACTGATCCACAATGACAACCAGACACCAATATTATATTGTTAAGAGCTTTTCAAACACAATAGGGACCAATCATTTACAGGAGCCTCTACACCAAATGCAGTTCATACTTGACATTGAATGAGGTCAGCATCCATAAAGTTCAGAAACTCAGTTAATTCACAAATGGCCTGTACTGCATCTCATCTAAAGATCTCCCACCAGAGGTTTGGAAGAATAAATTAGTTTGGTTTTGGTTCAGTGAATGCATTTCTTGCATTCATTTAGAGCTGCGTCTGGAAAAGAATTTCTTGGTAAAATAAAATAAACCCATCAGAATAGTACTTTTATTTGTAATTATCTTCTTTTATAGGAAACATATTGCTTTGCGAGAAAGGCAATTTAATATACTAATTGGACTGAAGCACTGATGGGGTCTATTTTGAAATGTATTATGCAGTTGTGAAAGGACATTGTTGAAAGAGAGATAAAGGCTTCTAGTCATCAGCAAGAAATGAAATACTTTTTTAAAAGCAAATAGGATGGCAATGGTCTTTTGTACTAGTCACACACATGTCTACATTTAGGAGAAAGTTGCACCAAAAGATTCTGGGTACTAACTGTTAAAATTAACACAATGAGGTGAATTCTGCCATCAATATTAATGAGAGTGATATGCGACATAAAGAAAACAGTTACGTAGAGAGGAGACTTACTGAGCACTTGAGAGACTGTATTTATATGATTATCTTTAATAATGTCTATGTACATCAGATTTACTATTTTAGACCTCGAACCTGCAAACATTGAAATCAATGGGACTGTTTGAACACCTGAAGTTAAGCATGTGGATTTTTGCAAGCTTGGATTTTACACTGAAAACCTCACCAGTTGCATTCACAAGGTTGCATTCAGGATGCTGTAGCGCAAAGTTTAAACTATAGCTCTTGGAGCGAACTGGATTCTTTTCTGCTATAGCATATTCTTTAGTTTAACTTGTTGGCAACCTGCACAGATTTTAAAGATATGCTGAAGAGCATTTCTGTCTGCTGTCAGGACAGTGCTCTTATGTTTTTTATTGCTTCCTGTGATTCTTGTTTTGAATGAGGGAGCATTGTTTCTCAGTGCTCTGTTATATCAGAAAGTAGAAGGCATGGCTCTGGGTCTGCACCACGATACCACATACCATATCTTACTTTTTGTGGGAAAATGGGAGTGTTCCCAAGCTGGTCCAAATAGTGATTTGCTTCCTCTGTATCCCATATACATATCAGGGTTAACATAAAGAAATAATTACTGAGGAATATTTCAAATCAATCTTGTATCCTAGAATGAAAGTGCACTAGAATGTTATCTGAATGATTGAGTTACCTTTTTTGTGTTTTAAAAGATTATTCTCTGGGATTTCAAAGAATTTGTCTTTACACAGGCAGTATTTGCTTGACTGACATTACCTAAAACTATTCAGCTTCCCTGTCTCTGAAATTTGATGAGAACATTGGGTTTACCAGTCATACCTAATGAAATATTTCCATTTCCAAAAGGTATAATGAAAACAAAATTCCTAGTATTACATATCATTACAATCATCTGAACCCAGTTTGGAGAACTCAAATCTGTAAGAGCCTGGTGTATGGCAGCATGTTATATGGACTGTATGCATGTAATTCTTTGACATGGTAGATAAAGGTTAAGTTTCCAGCGCATTGTACAGGTGGTTTGAATCATGTCATGATAACCCTCTCATCTTTGATAATCAAGCTTGGTGAATGTGAGATGACTAAAGATAGTTAAATTCCATCTTAGAAATGTTCAGAGTGTTTTTCCACATCCAGGCATAATCCTTTCATCTCTAACAACCTACTTCCTATGACAGGAATGGAAACCTAAACACTGTAGTGCATTTTCTACTTAACAGCCATTGTACACTGTGTTCCCACAAGCATCTCATCCGATCTGATTTGTAGTCACTACATCATGCTCTTAAAGCCAGAGACCCTTGAGAAAGAATTACTCGTTTATTCTGGCTGATGATATACTGTTTCCAACCCATCTTTCTTCCCATGTTGTTTCACAATGTGTTTATCTAGAATTTCAGTTTTTAAAAAATTAAGGAAGCTTCAGCCAGACACTTATTTGATCTTCACTTATAAACTTTTCATTTAGTTTTCAGGCCTCAGCTCATGTAATCACAGGATGTCTTAGACTGTCTGTCACCATTCATTAGTATTGTCTCATCTAAGGGACCTGCTCAACTCATTGTAGGCACACTATTCCAAGCCATTTACATTCAAATCAAGATACAGGTCTCACTTTCTTCACAGTTCAAGGGTATTAGGTTCAGGCACAGCTTTGGTATGAATAGGCGTGGCACTGATATTATGTAAATGCAAAATTTGATGTTACTGTTTCATACACATTGACTCTTATTCTTCTCCATTGACTTCAGTGGCGTTACTCCTGGTTTACACTGCTATATATGAAAGAAGAATCAGGTATATAGTCTGTATTGTTCCTTTCTGTATTTATTGTAAAAATGTATTTATTGCAAAAGAGCCAACAATTAAAGAGAAATGACATACAGTAAACGAACACTATTTTATAAGGCCATATTGTGCTTTTAAGGCAAAGCCCTGAATAAATGAATGCTGTTTAAGTGTGTCACCTCAGTGGGGCAAACAGAGGCATTGATCTCAGAGGCACAAGTTCTCCATCACTCTCCTCTTATGTGAGACAAGAAAGTAATTTACAATATCCCTTTATGGAAGTGAGTGAATCCACCTAGTTCTGCAGACCTGCATGTCCAAGGGCAGAACCACAATTCTTCATACTCCCCTAACTGCTTGTTTCTGAAGAGAACATCTGTGAACCTGCAAACTGGGAAGCCTTAATGGTAAGAGCTACCTCCCCTTCCACTCCCATCTGCAACTGTGTTAGATCTAGGCTCAATCTAGCCCATAATAAGCAGTGAACATCTAGCCAGCAACAGTTTATTATATTTCTTAATATTACTGATGCTGGTGGAAGCTAAACTTTGTGATTTTTCCAAAGACTAAACAAAAGCTTAACTGTTTTTCAGCATCTGCTAGTACAAGCACACAGATATGATTACCACAGCTATTTTACAGAATGGTTTATTTAAAAAAGCCATTTGTTAAACTAAAGTTTGATGCAATCTCTCCTGTTATTTTTCTCCACAGTCTCTTGTTTCCCACTGGTTATTTTTTTCATAAAAGTTGAGCAATAATTTTCAGAATTGTTTTTAAAACATTCTAATGAAACCTCCTGGTTAATATATACTATCTTGGAAAGGTACTGTCAATCCTGTATGGGGACCCTATTACCACCTGTTTAGTTTCCCTTAAGATCCAACAAATCTAGAGCTCTCTAACTGCATAGTGAAGCCTTACCATTTATCTTTTGAGATAATGCAGATATGTCAAATTAATAGCAATTTCCAGCCTTTCATGTTATAAGTTGCGTGGGAAGAAAAGTGTTTCAAATCACTGGGAAAGGAAATTTGCTCAGAAAAATAGTTGACACATTTAATCTATGTGACAAAACTTTATGCCCTTCATTCCTCCTCTACATCACTTTCACCATTTCCTTTTTCTTCTTTACTGATTTTAATATTATCTTCATTCATACATGTTTTCATTAATAACTTCTAAGGGTCTGATCCTCTATACACTGCCACGCATACTCATGTGCATAGGAATATGCAGGATTGGGCCCTGAATTTGTTTGAATGGGATTTTCCAGAGTGCACTCTTAAGTCACTTACAATTTGTTTATTTGAGCGAGCAACAAAGAGTCCTGTGGCACCTTAAAGACTAACAAAAGTATTGAAGCATAAGCTTTTGTGGGCTAATACCCACTTCGTCGAATGCACGAAAGCTTATGCTTCAATACTTTTGTTAGTCTTTAAGGTGCCATAGGACTCTCTGTCGCTTCTGCAAATCCAGACTAACACGGCTACGACTCTGATTCTTGACTGTTTGTTTGTTTGTTTGTTTCTAAATTTCACCCTAGATATAGTCCACCTGCTACTTTTAAAATTTGTTGATTTCTTTAAAAGCAGCAGTATTTATCACTATACACACACTGTATCAGTATCTTATTGCACCATTTCTGCATAGTACACAGCCCAAAACCAGAGCTTCTAGAATGTATGAGGAAACATATATTAGTCTGAGTCGCCCATCTCTAAATCTGGAAATCAGTTTCAAGTAAATCTGCTTAATTTATATTGTAATCTGCAGAGCTTTTGATGTATACACTGATTCTGGCAAATGTGTCAGTTGACTCTGTATATAATTATCACATATTTTGCAATATAGTGCTTGATGCTGACATTAAAAATACAACAAATTGAGCATATTCACAGTATTAGTTTTCTAAAGAGATATTTCAGTTCTATTTTCTTCCTTCCTGGCCCCTGAGATTAAAGCAGGTCCAGTGGCCCTGTGCCAAAGGAGGTGCTCTTACAGGTGGGACTGCACCTGGACTATAGAGGATCAGAGTACATTTCCGTGAGAGTAAAACAGAAAGGGAACAGAATTGGTGTATGGAGAGTTAGAAAGCCTCAGGAAGAGCAGAACTACAGAGAGAAGAGCCTCCTGCAGTGGCCCTTGAGGAAGAGAGTTGGGGCTGGGTACGAAAATAAAGCTGCAAGTTTTGTTTTCCCTGTAGGTCAGGCTCTGCATTTTCTCTACGTGCTCGGAGACCAGGAAGGGATAGTTCCTCCGGGATGATAGACCAGGCCCAGCTAAAAGCTGGGTGAGACAGTTTTTGTGTTTGTTTTTTGAAACTGTGTGATAATAAAATCAGACCTCAAGAAGGGCTGTTATTGATGAGACAGACTGTGTAGAGTTAAGGGGCCTAGCAGAGAGAAAATAGAGGCGCAGTACTTCAGAGTGACCTCTGACCATGAGGAATAGCTCAGGTAATGGCTGACATTTTACAGGGACTTTAAAACTGCCCTAATAAGGCAGTTGAGGAATTCCCCCAGCACATGTTAAACAGAGAAGCTAGGAATTTGAGTCTGAGCCACTGAATGCTGAGAAACATGCTGGTTTGAATAGCATGATAGCTGGTTCTACTGTTAGGTAAAAATCAGCTTGTCCTACGCACCGTTCCAACACCCGGGTAGTGCGGAGTTGGGCTATAGCTTGAAACTGTCAGAGACCATGTAAGAAACACACTGAGGCCAAGCAACTTTGATCAAAGGGCACGCACCCCCCTCAGGCTAGTAGCTTCGGAGGCATATGGCAGCTTTATTAGACACACACATCAGTATTTATAGGTTTAAGACACACAAGGAAAGACACTAGGTACGTCTCCTGTATCATCTCAGGCTGACCTTGCGCAAACTGCTTACTACGGTTACTCAATCAAGCAGAGAAAGAGCAGGAGAGGGAACAAGGCAAAAATATTTGAACAAGATAAGGAAGTTAAGCAAGGCCTGGAGGAATTTATTGCAGGGGGCCCCTTTTATCGAACACTATCTCACTCTCTTTCCTCCTGCTACTCTGCTCTCTCCCTCTTCCCTCCTCTGTGCCCTCTCCTTCCCTCTGTAAGAGGCATGTTGGGAGGTGGGAAGTAAAACAAAAACATAGGTATCAAACTATTAAAGCCAGCAAGGTCATAAGGGTTCAGTGGTTCAAAATTAATATCTCAACTTAAGAATAGCCATACTGGGTCAGACCAATGGTCCATCTAGCCCAGCAAGTGCTTCAAAGGGAATGATCAGAATAGGTAATCATCAAGTGATCCATCCATTGTCACCCATTTCCAGTTTCTGGCAAACAGAGATAACCTAACGATCTTGGCAACCTAACAAGTGTGCTACGTTCTCACTCTACTTCTGATTATTTGGATAATAACAGATAAAGAAGGTTGCTCCTTTATTTCTGAGGAAAGGAGAAAGGACAAACAATGTATATAATATCGTACAAGTTACTGTCTTCCTGTAATGGATTCTGCAAGTCTTCAGGAATCATGAGTAAGAAAAGAGGAACTGAGGCTTTTATGTCCTCAATGCAGAACCTTCTTGCCCATACAGAGCTGCTTGATGAAGCCCTCATTTAAACCATGGCAAATAATTTTTCACAGTATTTTCTGAATTACTGATCTACAGATCGTTTGTCTGTTAATTCAATGTTTGGTTTAGTGTCTGTGAACAGATGCAGTAGATTTTTCAGACAAACAAACCTTACTTACAATTTGCTGGCAAAACCTAAAAAGGAGTTATGTTTCTTATATCCTTCAGTGATACATTGAAACACAATCTACAGTTTACACCCCTTGATCTTATTCAACCAATTTTTTCCTCTATTTAACATAGAACAGATTGCAGTTCTCAAGGGACAATATTATGCCATGAATATTCTAACAAATCCCCCATTGACTGCAATAGGAGTCTTCTAAAATATTAATGGCACAGTAACAGCCCACTGTAGGTATGTTTATAATTAAAATATTTTTCCTTGTGTTCAGCTAAATCTTTGTTCAGCTCCTAAACATGAGGGCCAAAAATACAGTTGTTCAACTAATCTATGGTCAACAGAATGCATTGTTAATTGTGGTAAGGTTTGTTTGTCTGAAAAATCTACTGTACCTGTTCACAGACACTAAACCAAACACTGGATTAACAGACAAACGATCTGTAGATCAGAAGAAAATGCTGTAAAAATCATTTGCCAAGGTTTAAATGAGAGAGCATCACACACAAAACAGTATATGTGCCACTGAAACCCTGTAAGAATAATAGTTGCATGATAAATAGGAAGTAGGGCCAGAGACTGCAGGACTACAAGATTATGCTAAAAAACAGAAAAACAAGAATCTGTGAAAGAATCATATCACCACCAGTTTGGCCTATAGACCTTTATCAAGGTTTACCCTGTGTCATTTACATTTAGTCATTTTTGAGTTGTGCATGACCAGAAAACAATCTTAACATCTGAAAAGTGTGATCCTAGGAATTACTGCACAATAAATCTTACTAGAATACCAGGTAAATTAATTCAAATAATAATTAACATAGAATTTCAAAACGCCTACATTAGATGAACACAATACAATAAATGCAAATGACCATGGCTTCAGTAAAATAAAATCATACTTTTCTAATGTACTAGAATTCTATGACCACATCAGCAAAATAGCGAAAGACAGAAAATCAGGTGGTATAATGGGCTAGATTCTGATTCATGTTATCCAGTAGGGCAAAGAAACTGTAAAGCTTCCCGAACTGGGCAACTGAAGCCCAGGTGAATCACCTTTGTTCTGAACTCAGTGGGAAGTAAAATGTCAGGATGGCAAGAGAACACCATATCTTCATATAGAAAGCCCATCAAAGATGTCAGGATTAATTTAAAATGAGCTATTAGAGAAACTATCTGTGCAGGGAAAATTGATAGCCAGGTAATACTATCATGTTCCAAAATATGTGTTGTTTGAGTGAGAAGCATTCTTTTTTAATGTTAACTAGATAGCCTTTACTCGTGTTAAATTTACTCACCTGTCTATTCCTATTGATTTCCATAGACTACTGCATAAATAGATTCTGCTCAGTGTGAGTAAGAGATGCAGAATCTAGTTCTCTGCATTTTTGGACCTGATATGGTAAAGAAGATAATTAAAATGACTAAGACTTGAAAGTGACCATGAATAGTCACTTAGTAGTTAATTCACCATGTTTACTAATTCAATGATTAACACACAAATATTTATTAAATGTTTCAGTTCAATAGATAAACTTTCTGGTAACACATTATAAAGGTAAAATAGTTAAATGTCCAAGAAATATAACAAACTTCTGTCTAGCTGGGAATAATGAATATATCTGTCAGTTGAAGGAAGTGTTCTTTCATTTGTGGTGTGTGGTTTATCGTTTTGATTAAATCAAACACTGTACTGAACAGACAGAGCAGTTGTATGTTTTGTTTGCAATTCAAAGGTCCTTGGAACAAAACATTCATGCACAAACTGCATTGAAAGGACACTTTGTTGTTGTTGTTGTCACCATAGGCCAAATTCTGCCTTCAGATGCATGCATATGGCTATCACTGAAGTCAGTATAAATGAAGTCATTGGGAGACTTGTGCACACGCTAGTGTTTGGTGTGAACTTTTTAATTTTAATTCTTTCTGTTTTAACAAATGATTAACTTTGAGGAATCACACGAAATGTATGGAGCTACTCACATGCTTAAAGTTAAGCATATGCATAAGTGCTTCTCTGAATCAGGGCCAGAGTGCCTAGCAGGTTGCCAGATTGAATTCATACTATATGTGCATCCCTTGAAGCATTCACTTGGCTGCTAGTCAGAAAGATGCCAGTATCAGAATGATTACAGTAGTTTGTAAAATATAGATTTGTTGCACATGTCAGAGTTTTACAATACGAATTATAAAGTGAAATTAAAGAGATTATTATTTATACTGATGTGCAGGCAAAATTAATTGTTGCATTATAGTTTTATTCAACAGTGATCAAGTTGCAGAGTATTTCCTGGAAATTAATGATTGCCTAATGGACCAAGCCTATTGAAAGCTTACAATGAAAAATAAAGTAAAGGTATACATTTTTAAAAAACAGTTATCCGAGTGCATACTCTACAGTGTTGCTAGAAAATTAAAGCTGTGTGTACGAGACAGACTGTTGGTGTGAAGAGTCAGGTTTGACTAGGGGAAAGGAAGACTGCTTCCCTCCGATATTGCCCATACTGGAGACAGAATACCTGCCGTGATGAATCAAAGTACTGCTCATCTTTAGCAAGTGGCAAATTTCTAGATCATAGAAATTAGAGATTGTAAAGGCCTAAATGACCTGCCAGTGCAAGATTTAGGGAGTGATCCTAAACATATTGATTTCTAAGCCTCATGCTTACTAGCTTGAGTAGTTATAGTATGGAGGTCCCAGGTGATGCAGATCTTAACCCTGCCTGTTTTTATTCCCAGTTACATATCTAAATGAAATCATCTACCTGCATATGCAAAATTGCTCCTTAAATCCTTTGTATTTGTAAAATTGCCCACCCAAACACAGAAGGTCAGATAAGGCTAGGCTGAAAAGCAGAGCCTAAAAGTGCAGTTCAGTTATGCCTTGAAAGTACATATAGACTATTAAAAAGTAAACTCAAACCTCACACTCACCATATAATGGACTATGTTTACTGAAAGTTTTTAACATAATTCCTATTACTGCGTTTCATAAATGTGATTCATTTTGTAAACCAATCAGAGACTCATGTATGGTGACATTCAGGTATCCCCTAAAAGCCAGAAATGTTGCACTTCATACTAGTGTTCCACACTAGGGCTGAGAGGAGAAATCCACCTGTAGACCAGGGACAGGCTGTGTGGCTGACTTTTACCCATCAAAGACAAGAACAGGAGAAGAAGTACTGAAACTTCTATGATGTATTGAGGTATTAAATGCTTTCAGTGTGAGCTGAGGACCCTCAACAATAGTTAGAAGGTGCTCAGCACCAGAAGGGTTTCAAGGTTTCTATTTCTGTACTTGCTTGTATTGTGTGAACCGTCCTTCTATCTATCCTATAGAAAACTTAGTTCGTAATTTTGTGAGGTGCTGAGTTCCTTTCTAGCCATTCCATGCAGATCAGTGGGACGTCCTCCCGTAAAAGTCAAAAGAGCAATGGGCTACATTGTCAAACTTATCCATTTCTTCTTTCCAGTATGGATGGCAGGATGCTTCTAGGGATATTTCCTTAGGATATTGCATAATCAAATTTATTCTCTGATTTGGTGATAATCACTACCATGTAGTCTATCAATTACTGAAAAAAAATTATTAGCCCTCAATTAGCCAGTCATTGGTCTTTAAATGGTCAGTGAACTTTATTGGCCATTCAGAAAAGGAATGGTTCTCTCAGAGTCATTTTAAAGTACTCTGTGAGAAAGAGAAGTTCCTACGGAAATTTAAGCCAAGTAAAACAGAGTGAATGGGGCGGGGGAGAGAAATGTTGCTTTCTTTGTACTGAAAAACTGGATCACAAGTTTTCTTATATGGGAAATCATCAAAGGGTCAAACTTCTAAAATTCTTATAGTCTGATTGTTTGGCAAATTCCTAAAAATAACACCAGCTTTATGGCTTGAAGTATTTCTTTTATTCTGCAGTTCTGTGTGAATTTGAGAAATTTGATACAGATTACAAGACTAAATGAAAGAAAATGCTTGTCCATTAATATCAGTGCTTGATTTGATATTTTTAAGGCAAAACCTAAGAAACAACCCAGTATATTAATATACTTACTAATTTCTTCTTCTGCAGTGTTGTTGTAGCTGTGTCAGGTCGATTCCAAGTTATTGCCTAGTCTCTAATATCTTTTATTGGACAAACTTCAGTTGGTGAGAGAGACTAGTTTTCAAACTACGCAGAGCTCTTCCTCAGACCTGAGAAAGGCAATCAGTGTCATAACTAAATGCAAGATCAAACAGATAGCTTAGCACTAAGAGAAGTTCTCAAACTGTGGTCCATGGACCACCAGTGTTCCACGAGCTCCATTCAGGTGGTCAGTCATATTATATTCTAGGTGTTGGCAAATTCATTGCTTAATAATTAGTTCCATTATCTTTCTGGGTACAGAAGTTAAAGTGCCTGGTCTGTAATTCCGTGGGTTGTCCTTATTTCCCTTTTTACAGATGAGTTCTATATTTTCCCTTTTCCAGTCTTCTGGAATGTCTCCCATCTTCCATGACTTTTCAAAGATAATTGCTAATGGCTCAGATATCTCATCAGTCAGCAACGTGAGTATTTTAGGATGCATTTCATCAGGCCCTGGTGATTTGAAGACATCTGACTTGTCTAAGTAATTTTTGACTTGTACTTTCCCTATTTTAGACTCTGATCCTACCTTATTTTTACTGGCAGTCACTATGGTAGACCTCCAATCACCACCAATCTTCTTGGTGAAAACCGAAACAAAGAAGTCATTAAGCACCTCTGTCATTTCCACATTTTCTGTTGTTATCTTTCTCCCCTCATTGAGTAACAGGCGTACTCTGCCTTGATCTTTCTCTTGCTTCTAATGTATTTGTAGAATGTTTTCTTGTTTTGTTTTATGTCCCTTGCTAGTTTGATCTCATTTTGTGCCTTGGCTTTCCTAATTTTGTCCCTACATACTTCTGTTGTTTGTTTATATTCATCCTTTGTAACTTGACCGAGTTTTCACTTTTTGTAGGTCTCTTTTTTGAATTTTAGATCATTGAACATCTCCTGGTTTAACCAGGAGATTGGGAGTCCCAAGGCAATACCTGACCAAGATAGTGCTGTGAGGAAAACAGGACACTATGGGTACATCTACACTACCTGCCGGATTGACAGGCAGTGATTGATCTATCGGGGATCAATTTTATTGTGTCTAGTGTAGACGTGATACATTAATCCCTGAGCGTGCTCCCTATCAACTCCTGTACTCCACCTCAGTGAGAGGCAGAAGTGGAGTCAACAGAGGAGAGGCAGCAGTCGACTCACTGCCATGTGGATGGCCAGGTAAATCAACCTGAGATGCGCCGACTTCAGCTATGTGAATATCTTAGGTTGACCCCCACCACCCAGTGTAGATCAGGCCTAAGAGTGGCATTAAACAATGTAGGCATAGATTACTTTGGCTTTGTGGAAAAAAGTGACAAGTTACCATAAGGATTATTATTAAAGTAGAAAGATTAAATACTTCTTATCATGAAGAGCGCTGAATAAAATTTGTGGCATGTTATGGAATCACAGAAAAATTGCATTCTGTGGAATTTTGCTGCATTTTCTGTGGCATATGATAATCATATTAATAGCCTAGTTGAAAGGCACCAGATATTGAGCAGAGCCCACTGCATCTAATAATTTGAAGAAAAATAATCTTTATAAAAACAAAGCACAGTACATGTTATTAATATCCACATTTCTCTGCTGTAGCTGAATGTTTTAGGTGCTGTGTTATTTCCCAGTGTTTATTTTACCATAAAAGGAATTTGAAATCACAAGGGTAGAGAACATACATCAATAGCAACAAGTGAATTAGGTACAGAAACCAAACTTTGACTTGGAGTCAATGAACTCCAAAGAATAGCCTCTGCTTATTCTGGGTCTAAATCTAGCCCAAATCTTGAGTTTCAAATCTCGACCATGGCATGAAACACATCATAACAGTCAACTTCAACAATTAATTAGATATAGGGAGCAATATTTTGCATGGACTTTGATGGGGTTTTACGAAGCGTATGTCAATATAGAATTTGGCATATGAAATTTCCATGTGTCAGTTGGGAATGCAAAATAATTGTAGTTTAATTAAAGAAGACCATTGATTGCAACTCTTATGGCTTATTCAAGTTTAAAAATTACTGATGAATGCTGAGGAAAGATTCTCACAGTAATTAGACTTTATAATAGAAACAACTGAAGAGAGAACACTGGAGCATTTTAATTTCCCTACTGTTACTTCTGAATTAAAAAGATGAGACAGATAATGAAAGTAAGCAGACATATCTGATAAGCAAACAGTATGTGTCTTTAAACGCAAGAATATAAACCTATCCAATGTACTTGTAGCCCAGTATGGAAATGGTACACCAAGTTAGAGGGTGCTGGTGCATGACCAAAAATGTCCCAGGGGGAGTGGGTGAGGAGCTTCGGGGTCAATTGTTGGTGAGTTATGGGGTGATTGGGGAATGTTGAAGGAAGCGAAGGGGAAGGGCAGAGGGAAGAGTCAAGGGTGAGGAGTGGGGAGCTGAGGTGTTGGGGGGCTGCAGTGAATAGGATGTATTTGAAGATGTGGGTGGGGGCTGCCAGGATAAGTGGGGGCTGGTGGAAGGTTGTTGGAGTGTATGTCGGGACTGGAGAAGAGGAATTGGGATGTCTGTGTGGGGTGGGGTGGGGAGCGGTCTGTATGTGAGGTGGGAAGAAAGGAATTCTGGGTCTGCATGGGACGGTGGTGCTTTGCTACCTAGTTTACAAAAGGTGGGGCCCCCCAACTTCCACAGTACACAGAGCTCCAAACCTCTTTAAGATGAGCCTGCTCCTCCTACCCCACAGCATCTTGCTAACAGTGTAGCCAAGGCAGGGATAGCAGTTGAGAATCCCAAGCGGAGATGGGTGCCTCTCTGCATCCTATAGCACACCCCCTTTAGTTAGCATCTCAAATTGGCTAGCTTAGGTGGCTCCCTGCTTAGAGGGCTGTTTTTTGTGAATCGCTGTCTAAGGTGCCTATTTCTCCCTATTCACTGCATAGGAGCTTAGGCGCCCAACTCAGGTGTTATGAATCTCAGCCTAAGGTGCCCAACTGTGTTAGCACAATGGAACCCCCATTCTGATTGGCACCATTAGACACTGCTGTTGACGATGAAAATAGTGCTCAAGCAATGAAAAGTCTTGGGACATTTTCTCACTTTCAGTAGTATATTGAAGTTCTACTGAAGGCCATATCTTACTCCCTGTAATCATGCAGGTATTCTCATTTGAGACAATCAGACTAGGCCTGTATGATAAATGAGACAAAGGAGAGGTGGCTGTTAGTGATATTTCTCTAAATTGGAGGAGGATCAGGAGATCATGGGAGGGGTAACAAATGTGAGCTAGAAGAATGAATTACAAATGAGTTATATATAATAAAATCCATATTTTATGTTTTCATATCATATGCAATGGTGTGTGCCAGAATACCGCAATTTGCATCCGTTGCTTTGACACCACAAGTGGAGGCAGGTGTCACACAACATGGTCTGAAAAACAGCAGATGATGTTGCTTTAGTCACTGTGGAAACCACACATCCCATTAAAGGCACATACTTGGCACTATTGCAGTTGAGACATTATGGATTTCTTTTTTAAATCCCCATTGTTATTTTGACAGCTGAGTTGCCAGAGTTACAAGTACAAACAGCGTAAAGAGAAAATTTTTTACTGTGTTCATTAATATTGCTCTGAGTTTGAAATAGATCCCATACTGTGTAAATCACTATTTATTTATTTATTTTTGTAGAAAATTCATCACCGTGTAAGTGGCAAAGTCTTGAATTTCATGGAGTTTGCACAGAATGAATTTCACCAGCAGTCATTGATGTTGACTAAGTTTGGACACTGAACTCCATTCTTTCATCTGTGTGAACAGCAGTCTACCCTTCTGCATGTGCACAGCACTGTAAGCTAAAGTAATAGTTGAAAGATCATGGTTTGGGGGCATTTTCACAGTTCCATGCCCTCCATGAAATCATGATTTACATTTACCACTACCTATATGATTTGTAAACTAAGGACAGCTTTCCTAACACATGGATCCTGATCCTATTAAAGTTGATGGAAAGACTGTCATTTACTTTAATGAGAGTTGGATCTGGGCCAAAAGGCAGACTGAGGAAAAAATGTACATTTTCCAGAGCTTTTCTGCATTTAAAGTATTAACTAGCTTGTCACTGAGGCGGGGAGTAGCGGTATCACATCCTGTAGATTTGCAAAAGAGATTGATAACACAACTAGGGATGTTGTAGTCCCTGCGGGATCTAGGATATCCATGTAAAGGCAGAGCTTATTATGTGCTGGGACTTGTTGGGGCTCAGCCCTGGCACAAATCAGTGAGTGGAGTTTAGTGAAGTATGCAGTTCTACATTTGCATACAAGGCATGCCCTCGCACATATAATATGTGCAAGGTCATGCTGTAAGGAGGATGTTAATTTGTCCTACAAAACGGCATCCTTCATGTGGTATGACCTTCCACATATAGTGCATGCAAGGTCACAAGCTGCAGAAAATGCCATATTGTTTTGCTTGAGCCTCGTTCCCTATTTCTTTCAGAATTAAGCATTGTGTAAAAGTAAACATATTAGCGTTGAAAAAATCAAATGAAAATGTGCCCCATCTTAGTGTTGACCGCTAACTTGCCAGAATGACAAAAGGAAAAATTGTGATTACTACCACGTTCAGTCTGATGGAGCCAAATCCAAAGGTGTCATATTGTGATGTAAATTATATGGTGTTGAAGCATTGCGAGGTGGCATAAGTGAGTGTAGTGTATGTTGAAGGAGATGGCAGGGCTGAGCAGGAAATGCAATCAAGAAGAGAGTGTAAAATAAGACCCATTTTCCATGCTAACTTTTTGCTTCAAGAAAGCTTTCTGTGGCAACTGACCAGATAGCAATCA
This sequence comes from Dermatemys mawii, assembly GCA_007922305.1. Classification (NCBI taxonomy): domain Eukaryota; kingdom Metazoa; phylum Chordata; order Testudines; family Dermatemydidae; genus Dermatemys; species Dermatemys mawii. The sequence continues at coordinate 63,753,871 of ML677326.1, forward strand.
TAACCATCCCCGGGACAATTCTGAATAATACAAATTAAAAAAATAGCAGCTGAGGAAAACTGGATATTTAAGGGATTAATAATTTGATCTACTGTCTTCCTCCCTCAGTCTATCTATTCTAGTTTGCCTCATATTAGCAATGACGAATGTTACCATCTGACAGCCATTCATTCAGTCTGTGAAATGATCAGACTATCTCACTCCAGATTCTAGTGGGAAGGTGTCCAGTTTTCTGGGTAATCTCTGCAAACACAAATTCAGCTATCATCTCTATTCTGACAAACCACAGGTCTCTCTGCTCCAGACTTGTCTTCTTCTGTCCAAACCAAAACCTTGGCCTGTCTCACTGGCCTCCCCTTGTACATGTCTAGCCACCAGCTCAGGTAAATCATGGCTGAAATAGAGCTCTTAATCTTGGCTCCCTGCTATTTCCTTTCTCTATGGCAGTGTACCACACCACTGTCAGTCTTATAATTTAGGTGTCATCTTAGACTCAGGCATCTCTCTATGGCTTCACATCCAGGCTGTGTCTAAATCTTTCTGATTCTTTCTAAATAACACTGCATTCACAAAGCTAAAATTCATGTGCAAGCTCTCATTATTTTACCTTTCAACCACTGCACCCTTCTTTTCTCTGATCTTCACAAATGTGATTTTGCCCTCCTCAGACCATTCAGAATGCTGCTCAAAAATCACTTTTCGGGTAATCACTTTGATCATGTAATCCATCTTTAACATTCATCTGCAGGCTCCCTCTCCTCTATATATCATCAGACATAAGCTGGTTGTCTTAACTTTCAAGGCCCTTCACAGTCGTTTCCTGACTATACTTATTATCACTTATTCACTATCAAAGGTCAATGCCCACTTTTGATCAGCCCATGGTATCTGCCACCATCCCCTAGTTGTGAAATTTGCAAATAAGTACCTTGGTCCTTTCTCCCAAGCTGCCCCTCCAGCTTCGGGAGGAGTACCCCATAAACATCTGTAAGGGACCTCATTATCCACCCTCAAAACCCTCCTTTTCTGTGATATCTACAAAAAATTGACAATGGTTAGACTACTGGTGTGCTGACACCACAGCCTATCATGCTGACCAGTACTGTCTCATTGTTTCCTTGCACTCATGTACCTGTTTGTATCCACCTCTTGCATCTTTTCTGTGCTTCTGTTGGACTTCCACCATTTTAGTATTCATTAGCTATCACAAACGGCAATGCCAGAGGATCAACCTTATAGAGTAATGTAATTCTGCCACCACTTTTTCATTGTAATGTTGGCGGTTGCCTTTTTGTGTCTTTGGGGCAAAATGTCAAGGAAAGGGTACATTATGTAGTATGCCTGTCATGTTCAGTGATCCCCTAGTGGTTATGGCAAGGATAAATGCTATATTTATATATAGAATGAAGAGTAGAATCTCTTCGGTGTAAGTTCCTAAAGCTTCTCGAGGGTGGTGTGTGTGTGTTGCATCAGGTGGTTCTGGAAATTGGGGAATAAAGAAGTGACTGGAAGCTGTTAATACTACAGTGCCTCCTTATATCTCTAGAGTTTATATTTAAAGCCTCTGCTGAGGGTCCTCACCACCATTCAGATACTTGGGATACCTAGAAGCTTCCAAATTTGGGAACACAGAGCACTGGGCTCCATGGAACTGACAGCATCAGTATAGGGGCAATAGTTTTCCCATTGTTCTGGGAAACAAGAGGACAGTGAAGGAGCTGGCGAGCCTTTGACCTTCTAAGAGAACTGTGCTGGAAACGAGAGAGGGAGAGGGGAGAGAGAGAGAGAGAGAGAGAGAGAGAGAGAGAGAGAGAGAGAAAAAACAAAAAACCCCCCATCATTTTACAAGCTGGAAAAGGAAACAGGGTGTATCACATTCCTTTCTCTTAGGAAGAGAGTGCAGTATCACTTGATCTTATCAGAGGGTGGGGGAGTCCAGCTAGAGGGGCCAGGAGATGGACTTTTGGCTGGAGATTTTGTGAATTGTGCAAGTGGGGGAATGGGAGCTAAAGGCTCCTAGTCCCTTCCCCTGCACAGATCACAAACAGGTACCAGACACAGTCCCATCCCAAAAAATCATGCTCCTCTGCTTTCTGCACTTAAATCTATATTTGCCTTTGTCCTACTGTAACTTACCTGGTGTGCAGTCATGTTTTTTGGACATTATTTGAGTAGAACAGCCTGCAGGCAATGCACCTGTCCTGGTACATAGGGATGCTGCATGGAAAAAAGATTTGCACACCTCAAAATAAATGATCATTCTGAGTCCAACACAGTGACATTTGGAATGTCTCAGGCACTTAGGAGCAAAGGACAAGATTCTATTCTCCTAATTAAAGTTAATTGCACTGTGTGAGCAGTACAGCTGAAATCAGTGAGATTGCATCTGAAATAAAGAATGACTTCACATGAGCGCTATATCATGTGACTGGCTTAGTCACAGAGGTGTAATTTTCATGACATTTTAATGAGCAGTTTTATTACAGAGGTATCCATCTCTTTTCTGAGACTCCTTTTATAAAGAGGGAACTGAGGCACAGTGAGGCTAGGTGACTTACCCGAGGTTACCCAGAAGATCAGGATACAGAGTAGAGAATTAAATGTGGGTCTTTTATCTTCCAGCTGATTGACCCAACTACTGGGTTATCCTTCGTCCCTTTGTGTGGTGTAAGGGCACAGAATTTTGCCTGAAATGAACAGTGAGGTATTCATGCCCGCCCATGAACTCCAGCAGGCCAGTACTCTGTGCTGATTTTATGTAATGTGAAAAATCATTTTTTTAAAAGATAGTGCGATTGGATAATGCATCTATTTTGCATTGAGTCAGTGACATGTCAAAGCCCTTCCTATTTTACAAAATGTATTAATAAATTGATTCTGCTTTGATAATTAGCACATTGCAACATTCCAGGCAGAGTCTGACCACATATCAGGGACTATTTTTGTTGAATAATTGTAAATGGAAAAGAAACCCGGCAGCATGAAATACGATGTGCACTAATTGGGTCTTGCAACCAGTGTGGCTCTTGCCATTAGTGGCTGTCTAAGAACCACCTGGTGAACATTAATTAAACAACATTCCCTTGTGTGCAGCATATTGCTTGTTTGAGAGCAATTATCACTTGAGTATACATGAGATACATGTCCTGCCTCATTATAACCTGCCTGTAATTAGTTGAGAGAGCAGAAGACCAGAATAAGCTCAAGGAGTTCCAATTGATCAATCATGAAGTCACCAGAAATTTGATCACAGCTTCTATGTAAAATACAAACCTGTGATCATTGACTTTCCATTGAAGAGTCATGTAATTATTCTACACTCTAAATTTTATATATCTATGTGCCATTATATCAACACCAACTTATCTATAATTTTTCTGTAATGTTTTGCTTTCTTTGTGCCTTAAATGGTGTGTATATATAGTATTGAATGAGCTGTTTAGACTTTTCTCCTTTATCCCAATCTTGCTTGAAACAATGTTTTTCTTTAGTAAGATAAAAGATGTGGTGTCAGAAATTGTTCGCTAATGTATTCTAACAAGCAATCTAAAAATCTAGCATAGACAAGGCAGATATTTTTTTATTACATGCAGCTGGTGAAGAATGAAGCAAAAGAGAGAATTTAGGCTTAAAATTGACCCACTTGCATGAGGTGAAAACACATTTAATCTATATTAGGCTTTTAGAACATCTTAATTAGCACACTAACTAACACATTCTCCAACACACCTTTTACCCCACTCAAAAACTTAATTGATTTGCAATACAGGGTAGTCTGCCTCTTTAAGGGCCAGGAAATTGTGAACCAGTCAACCTCTTGCTGCTATTATGTCTGTGCAAGGTGGGCGACTTAATGTTATTACACCTACAGCTCTTGAATTTGGGTCTGGAGGGTTTCTAGTCAACTCATGCCACACTGCTGCTATCCAGCAGCTTGCTGCAAATAACCTGAGCAGGAGAGACCAGAAGATCTGAAGTCACACCTGTGGAGATTTCCCTGGGCCTTATTGGAGAAACATGGATTCTAATTGGTCAGGCCTTCCTATTTAAACCCAAAGAGAGACAGGGGAAGTTGTCTGCCTATATGGACTCTACCTGGTTGCTATAGTAGACTCTGCTTCCCTGCCTTGTTCTGATCCTTGCTCCTAGACTCTGATTTAAGCTCTGATCCTGAGCTTGGCTTCCAACTCTGATTCCTGCTCCAGTCATCTATATCTTGGCCCCAATGCTTAGAAGTAGGAAAGCCCAGCAGTTGAGGGAAATGTGACCAAACAAATTATTTCTAGTGGGAAGAAGCCTTGTTGAGGGCCAAGAGCTGTCTAAGGACTCTGACTGAGTAGTGCCCTTTGTAGGATGGTGAGCCTGGACAAGACTGTGTTGATGGATGTTGAGACAGGCTGTTATTCCTGGGACCTTCCTGTAAAGAAGGCAAATGAATGCTGAGCTTGACTGGGCTGAAGGTTCATTTTTGTGTGTGTGTGTGTGCTCTTGTTGGATTTCATCTATGGCACTTCCTTCTCAAAGGGAGTAATGCTTTAAAGTGCTTTGGCTGGAGATTATTGTGAGGAAACGGAGCTAGAGGACTGCGATGATGAGTCTTGCTGAAGTTGATATGAGGTGATATTCTGAGGGAGCCTGTTTTCTTGTGGCGAGTCTTAAATGGACTCACATTACGTTAATGTATAGCCATTGCTGTAATTAAACTGGCTTGGTATGTCCACACAAGCTCCTTCTGTCAGTGGTGTGTGTCCTCATCAGTCATTTAACTGTTAGTGTGCCCCCCCCACCCCCAATCTGGAATAGTCAACACAGTGTCTATACTAATGCTGCATAGCTGTCACTACATCAGCCTAAGGGCTTGTCTATACTTGCAAGTTAGGGCACCTGGGGCTACTTTAATTCACACTAACTCCTGAGGTGTTAACACTGGCAAGGCACATACAGTGCCTGGACTCTGCAGCTGGAGCGCTCCTGGTAATCCACCTCCACAAGAAGCATAAAATGTGTTGTGCTCTGGCTGAAATGCCCAGGCATCAGTGTGGATGAGGTGTTGCATTACTGTGCTGTGATTGGCCTCTGGAAATGTCCCATAATCCTCTGAAGTCAAGTGGCCACTCTTCTCATTGTTTTGAAATCAGCTGCAGGCATGTGGCTGTCCCCTTTCAAAGCTCCATTTCTGACAGCTGCCCTGCTTATCTGCTCTGGGACAAATCAAACAATTAGTGTGGAATTCTGCTGGGAGGAGGGTGAGAGAGAGCATGTGGGGTGGGCAAGGGTCAGCTGCTGCTGCTGTCTGAACTTACAAGACAATATGCTGACGCACTCAACCCCCCCACAACAGTCTGCCCCCACCCCCCATACACACAGCAAACTCCATACTCTGCTCCCCCTCCCGATTTGAAAAGTACATTGCAGTCACTTGCACACTGGGATAGCTACCACAATGCACTGCTCTTTGTGGCATTGCAAGAGCTGCTAATGTAACCACACCACTGTGCTTGCAGCTGACAGTGTGAACACATGGCAGAGTTTTCCCTGCTCCTGTCTCCGAAGGCTGCCTTAACTCCCAGCGCTCTATATCTGCAAGTGTAGCCAAGCCCTAAATGTTATGCCTCCTGCAGAGCTGGAGTTATTAGGCTGGTGTAGTGAGCAACTTACATTGACGGGAGCAACACTGTAGTGTATACCAGGCCTTACAGTTACTCTTCCTTATGGTGGCTGGTTCACTTCACTTGGCTATAGCATTTACTAAGTACATTTAAATGCACCTGTTTTAACTGAGGTTTAACAGCATTTAAATTTAAGCATGTGAATATTTCCAGTGACAATGGGTCTAATAGTTAACATTCCCAGAAGATTGTATCAATTTTTAAAATGGGAGGTGGGTAATGCTACTAAAGACCATTTTAATTAACAAAGCTTTTCTGGCATTTGCCTAGCACTTCATGCATGCTCTGACAGAGTGACAATATGTTTGTCATCGTCCCTAGAGCAGTCCAAAGGATGACAAGTCTGTTTCATGACAACTTTTGAAGTGCCTTTATTCTGCTTTGGAATAAAAAAAAATCAAAGGTTTTGTTTCCCCTTCCCCGCCCCCCTGCCCCAAAAAAACGCACACCTGTTCTGTTTGAAAACCTGAGATTTTTGGTTTATGCCTCTGTCTGGTCAGATGTGACCAGAGAGCTCTTGGCTTCAAAAAACTTTTTGATGGAAACATTGTGAAAATACATCTCTGAAATGTTTTGGCTGGAAAAGTAATATTAGGTAAGTATATGACTTATGTGTCACAAAAAAGTAGCTGTTGTTGCTGGGCTATAAGTCAGCAACAAAATATAGTGCCTGTTCTCTGTACAAGAGAGATCGTTACACAGCTGTAACTGGCTGTTTCCTATTCTAGTTGTAAACAGTTTGTTTTAGTTTGTGGACATACTGATTCATTCTGAGTCATTCTTTTTCTAGGTTAGACCTGCCAACAGCAATAATTGCTCTAGAAATAAATATAAACAACATTGAATTAAAGCTTCCAAATTCATTTTTATTCAGTGGTTCTCATGGATAATCAGATGTACTGCCTCATCTGACTTAAACAGTGATTTTTAGTTGTTCTGCAATTCTCATGGATGCAGGTGTATCCCAGAAAGTCCAACTTCTCTGATTTTCCTGAAACAGTCCAGGCTGTTTTGTGATTCCTTTAAATACTAGGATCAGACCCTTGCAGCATGTGCACATCTTGGTGAGTCTCTTTCCTTTATATCAAGGATGATAAAGGAAAGGGTATATAATGGGCAACATAGTTTGGTACTGTGGAAAAACAAACACAAACTTGTTAGTGTGTGCCAATATTCACTGTATTAGTGCCAATATTCATTGTACTAATAATTGCCTCATGCTGAATAAATAAAGGGAGATACTCAAACTGAAGTCTTTGACATGAGTTTGTATTCTCCAGACCTGTGAAAGGCATAACTAATGTATAAGACTTGACTCTCCAGAACATATCTAGCCAGAAAACTTATACCAGCCAGCATCCCAAAGGAGCTGTGTGCCCACCCTCTGCGTTGTGATTAAGATGTATATGAAGAAGGTAAATAGTAAAAGGAAAAAGCCTTAACTGAGTAAATAATTAACACAGCAACCAAAATCAGGGGTCCTGCTGTGGTCGCCAAATTGTTGCAATGTATCTATGTGGAGAGAGAAATTAAGGCTCTTATGGATCTCTACTAAGAAGTCACAGGTATGGCTATTCCTGAATTGAGATCGATCACCTAATTGATCTCCATGCAAATAAGGATATGGGACAAGAAAAGGTTAACTAAAGAGGTGCTTTATTTAACATAAAGTAAGTATATGGACAAAATATCTGTGGCTTGCAAGGACACGAAGCTTAGAACCCTCTTCCTCTACAAATGACAGATAAAAGTATTTATACTTTATAGATCAAAGTTGGTTTGATCATCTGCCTTGGCCTTGAGATCTTGGATCTGGACCTACTACTGCACATGAGAATGACAAGTGGTGCAAGAGGGACTTGGACCTTTGACTGCTGGACCAGGATTAGGATCAGGATCAGGATTACTTCTCAGGCAAGTAGCTGTGGTGGTATCTCCTCTGGGGATTCTTTATCTGAGAACATGGGCTGCAGCTAGGTAGGACAGCACCCTTGACCCCGTGTGTGGGCCTTATTTATTCTCTAGGCAGATTAATGACTACTTGACCACTCCTTTTCCTGCTTTTCCATAATAGGGCACCAAACTCAAACAAAAGGACACCAAAGTTCCAAAGAGAAGGGCAGTCAGCATGGCTGCCCAACAACTACTAGACACCATTCAACATGGTGATTTTTAACAAATTTTTGACATTACCATTTCCCAGGTAAATAATGCAAGATACCACATAGACCTAAATCAGAGCATGCAGCATATTTAAATATAAATTCATGAATAATGCTCTACAGTGAAGTATGAACTGTCAATGAAAAATACTGACCACCTTTCCTCATAGGTTGTGTAACAGGAGTTAAAACAGAGTGGTGGCTTACTTTTTTGACTTTTAGAAATGGTGGCTTACACTTTTGTCTTCCCTGGTAACTGCTTATGACTGGCAAAGAAAGCACTGGCTTTATATTGCCTCACAAATAAGGAGAAGCTGGGTAGTGTGTGTTCCTCTTTCTTGCCAACCTTCAGCAGTCCTAGAGAGATACCAAAAAATCATGGTCCTGTCATCTTTACAAGTTTACTGCAATTCTTAAATTTGACTTTTAACTCCTGTTTTTCCAGAGACATCACAAGCATCTGGCATTTAACTAATGGTTCCATTTATATGGCCTTTGGAAATTTAGACCAATGGCTCCATTTTGAACTGTGTAAAAGGAGAGCAATTTAATGTCTTTCATAAATTTGCCTATTTTTCAATCAGCTGTAGCTGACAGAATTCAGTGAAACTCCATGGAATTCAGCTGGTGTAAAACTAATGCAGGAATAGAGGATGACACACTAGATACACCCTACATTTTTCAATATTGCATAGTACAGCATTAACCCTTGTATCTCTGTGGAATCTGACCATCTGCTATATTTTTGCTTTTAATAATCTAGGTGAGCCTTATCGGATTAGAGAGATTAATACATTCTGTGACACTTGATGAATAGGCAGACCATCTTGAACATGTAATTGGCTGCACAAGTGGGGCTAGAAACAGAAAAGCAGCTGTTGACTGCAGTCATAACTTCATGTTTCATTAAGGTAGTGTTACGAGGCCTCTTCTCACCTGAATATGGAGCACTTTTTGAAATGAAGTGCTGGCAAAAGGATGAAAATATCTTGTGCTGCACTGAAATTTATCAACGAATTTCACTCTGAATTTGAGGACTGAATGTTGCTTTCATTAGGTTTGATTTACAATGGAAGGCAGAACTGGGACATTAATATGAACACTGATTACTTAATATTACCAGTGAAGCATAAATTAAATATTTTATACTAGACAAAGGTGTTAGTGAGTGTTAAGACTGCTATTAAGAGTGATTTTTATACCACAACATCTTGAAGGTAGTCACATTTAAAAATGTGTAAAGAGGTTGAAATGAGGCGGAAAGCAATAAATCATTAGAACATCAACTTGCCATATACCCGGGGATGAAACACATTCGTTTTTTTAAAAAGTCAAGAAAATAACTTGCTGAGTATATATTTTTGCAACAACACTGTATATCCATAAAATGTGTTTTCAGAAACTTTGAAATCAAAATTAGAACTGATGCACACTGGGGATTACATCTGCTTAATTTGTCCCTTTACTACTCAATCCCACTGCTATTTGGGATTTTGGATGCATCTCACTTCCAAATGGCTGTGCAGATGACGCTCTTAAACAACTGAGTTGGCTTAGAAGGTAAAATCTTACGCAAACAAGACCTATTGTGGGGTAAAACCCTCCCAGTGGGTTTAGCATTTTATCAGTATTGGAATGTTTCTGCATTTGCTGTTAACCACTGATGGTGTTCAAAGCCCAACTGCAACAATTTGCTGTAAAGTTACATTACTGGTCCCATATATTCTTAAAAACTAAATTATTTATATACAATATGAACTTATTCTTTAAATAAATTTAAAATATCTGGCTAAACTAATTGAATATGCTTTTCTAAAATGGGATGAAGTGTGGGTTTTTCTATAGAAAACCAAATGACCCTGAAAATTGGGTGTCCTAATTTATGCAAGAACTAGTAATGTCTGTCTCACCAACAGAAGTCAGTCCAATAAATGTTATTACCTTGTCACTCTACTATCTTCATTACGGTGGATGTTGTGTCTATAGGTAATACGCTCTCATGCTTTACTTGTAACTCCTCTAGTGCCTTTTATCAGTGGCAGGGAGTGGTGAAGAAAACCAGCTTTGCACTAGTGTTGTCCTTGTAGAACTGACTGAGACTAAAGATACTCACCATTTATACACCAAACTCTACAGATGAAATCTATAGACTGGGTAATGGAGGTACAAGAAGGTTAAATGACTTGTCCAAGAAGATGCATCCGCTAGGAAGAGAACTCAGAACTGCTGATTCTTGGTCCCAGGTTCAATAAAGCACATTTTTTCTGCAGGGTGTTTTTGTCAGAAATGCTCACCAGGAAAAACTTGGTTAGTCTTGGTAAATGTTAATCCCTTAATGTTGCTAGTAGTCTCTGTGCAAAAAGCAGCAGCAGCAGCAACAGTAAAGTATGCTCAGGGTCAATAATGGACAGCTGACGTGAGGATTTATCCTAAAATGTGCACTAACAAAAGGATTCAATTATAGGCAAGCCCCTATCTGTTACTACAGTAGAGCAGAAGATTATCACTTTATTTGAGATTTCTTCTGCAAGTGGGTCTCTAACACTTTGAGATGTAGACTGAGAGATGGCAGTTTGTTTTAATCCTACTCTGCACACTTCATTTCTCTACATAGCTGTTCATATTTCCCTCTCCCTGGATTGTTGTTGTATCTGAAGACCAGATTTTTAAAGGCTTTTAGGGGGCTAAAGATGAAAGTAGGCCTTTAGGTGCTATTTGGAAATTGTACAAGCTGCCTAACTCTCACTGATTTCGATAGGAGCTAAGCATGCCAGTCCTTTTGAAAATCCCACTAGGTGCCCATCTTTAGATGTCTAAATACCTTTTAAAAATCTCACCCTGCAAGCCTTGATATAGGCCAGAATGAGTCCGACTAAATAAAGTCAATTTTTCCAGCTTAATGGATCAAGAGAAGCTGTGAAAGAAGAGATGCAGGTAACACTCCAAGCTGCCTTAACATTTTTTTTTTTGGCACTTTCTGCTCACTTACTCCATGCCAGTCTAAGTTCTTAGCTTTCTCACTAATCTTCTTTGACATTCAATTCACAATCCTATTTTCAAGAATCTCTTATCAGGACAGTACTTCCAAAGGGAAAACCGACTGCAAGATATATTTGAATCCAGAAGCTGAAAACAAAGCTGCACTTCACTAGTTCCTTTAACGTTATAAAAAGGGTCCTCTTTCATTTGGTGACAATGATGTAATGTTGCTGTCTACCAAATCCATTGCAACATCAACTGCTTAACTTGATGCTTAAATTAAATTCTAATTTAACACAGCCAGCTAAACCAGGGGTCTCAAACTCAAAAGACCACAAGGGCCGCATGAGGACTAGTTCATTGGCCCGAGGACCGCATCACTGACACGCCCCCCGACCCGGACCCCCCCCCCCCCCCACCCCCTCCATGAGGTCCCACCTCCTCCCCTGAGTGCGTGGCTCCCCGCTCCTCCCCACTCCCTCCTGGAAAGTGCTAAGCGCCTGGAGGTAAGCAGGGAGGAGGCAGAGGGCATGGGGAGCTTGGTGGCTGCAGGAAATTAAGTGTGGGGAGAAAAGGGGCATGGGGAGCTTGGCTGGCCCAGAAAATAACCTCGTGGGTCACGTATTTGAGACCCCTGCCTTAGGTGAACTACTCCATCACCTAACAAATCTGAGCCTCATACTCAGCCTCAGTGTTACACATACAATGACATAAAAGTATAGTAAAAAAGAAGAGTAATATAATATGCCATTAAATGTATTAACTTTTTTATTAACTTCTTAAACTGTAATGTGAAATAAATAACTTTCTCCCCCTTTCTCCGGATAAATAACTTTCTCTGCCCCTTTCTCCCTGCTCCTCCCCTGTGCAGGAGGCTTCCTGCTCCTGTCCCCTCGCTCCCAGAAACCACTAAGCCGGGGAGCAGCACGCGGGTGAGAAGCACATTGCGGGGGAGGGAAGCTTTGTGGGGGACCTGAGGAGCTTGGTGGGGGTCAGGAGGGGCCTCGGGGAGCTTGGCAGGGGACCGCAGAGAGCTTGGCGGGGGACCGTGGGGAGCTTGGCAAGGGGTGCGGGGGCTGTGGGGTGCTGGGAGCTGTGGGGAGCTTGGTGGGAGCCGTGAGGAGCTTGGCGGGGGAGCGGGGGGACCTTGGGAGCTTGGCGGGGGGGCCGCGGGGAGCTTGGCAGGAGCCGCGGAGAGCTTGGCGGGGTGATGGTGGGCTGAGGGGAGCTTGGTGGGAGACCGTTGGGAGCTTGGTGAGGGGGAAGGGGAGAGCATCGCAGGCTGCAGGGAAGGGCTTGGCAGGCCAAATGTGGCCCATGGGCTACGTGTTTGAGACCCCTGAGCTAAACCAATGTAGGGTGGGTTTAAATCTTTACTATATAGAAATAGGGGTGGTGTTCCCTCTAATTTTTGCTTTGCAGGTGCAGAATGAATTTTATGGGAATTTGATGTCTGACACATCACCTCCATATTGGTTCACACAACAAAATTCATGTGGTGGGTGTAGGACTGAGGGGTTTGGAGTGCATGTGGGGGCTCAGGGCTGGGGCAGAAGATTGGGTGTTGGGGAAGGGATGAGGGCTGTGGGGAGGACAGTCATGAGGGACTCAGGCCTGGAGAAGAGGGTTGGGTGCAGGGAGTTGAGGGCTCGGGCTGGGGGTACGGGGTCTGAGGTGAGGCCAGTGATGAAGAGTTCGGGGTGCAGGCTGCTTGGGGGCTAGGTGGGAAGAGAGGACCCCCTCAGCTCTCTCTCCCTGAAGCAGCACCTGGGCTGGGCAGGAAAGGTGCCTTTCCCCTGTCTGCAGCAAGTCTGGGACAAGTCAATGCTGGGGCCAGTGGAGAGTGTCACCTCTCCCTGTTGCAGTCCTGAGCCCCTGCATGGGGTTTAATAGGTGACTGAGCAACTTAGAGGACACTTAGGGTGTAACCCTTTAATTATTTTGTGAGCCCTTAAGTAGTTCTCACTGACTTTTCTCTTAGAAGATGCCAGAAATCATTAAAAGCAGCAGCAGTATGTATGCAGGTTGGCCTTCTTTATTTCTATATAGATAATTTACTAAATACAGTTATTTGGGACCCACTGTGCCCATGTGGTTTCTTCATTGTGTTTCTGTCTTGTGTAAAAGCAATAGTCCACATGCAAAATTGGACTGGTTTATCATTACTTCATTAGTAAAATCAGGACACTCAGAGGAAATCCAGAGTACTCTACAAAAGCAGCTCCCTCCTGTTTTCTTCCTTATAAACATACTTTAGATACAGGATGAAAGCCAGAACCCTTTTTCAGGCTGTCATAGGGGGCTAAGCACCATTTCATCAGGGATAACTTCAAAGATTAGTTTATGTTCATGTAAACACATTTGACATGATCATGAGTGAGCCTACTTATCAGAATTTGAGGAAATTTTCCTGTCTCTGATCAATATATCCTTAAACAAATATTGGTTTCCTTTAAAATGCTAATCTCTTCTTTGTGTATCTGTACACTTTCAAACTGGAATCCTAATGATCCTTAACCTCCCATTATGGTTGAGGTAATTAGAGTTGTTTGTTGTGTGGGCAGTCTTCAGATTGAATCTGATCTTGATTTGATTTTTATTTTTCATTCCAAGCTGTCAATATCCTGCTTCCAAATATCACTTTGCTTACTTATTGATGTGTCAACTAACATTTTGGAGTTATATTATTCATTGTTGTAACCGTGACAAGACCATCAGACCATGATGAGTCTGATTTAAAGGCAAGCCAAACTCAAAACAATGTTAAAAAATCTACTTTAAAAGTTAATGGTGCGCTGTCAGGATTGCCTCCCCACTCTGAACTCTAGGGTACAGATGTGGGG
>ML677326.1:63767533-64082096 GCA_007922305.1 Dermatemys mawii
CCTTTGTCTCTTGAGGAATTTCTCATTGGTCAGTTGTCCACCTCTCAAGTTACCTTTAGCTTAACCCCTTACAGGTAAACACTAATTCTAGGCTACTTCACACTTATGACATGCGCTTGGTCTGAGCAATCTAGAGAGCATTTTGATATGATTTTGCTGCTTGGATTGTTTTTCATTGGGGATGTAGTGGAGGATGGGATATTTCTTGGTCTTATCTTCCTCTGCCCCACTCTTCTAAACCCACTAATATTGGGGGAACTTGTGTCTAGTTTTTTAGAATGACTCACTTCTGATGAGGATACCTCATAGTGCTGGTAACTGGAAAATGTGATGCATCAGTAATACAGTGTTAATCACAAATGGTCTGTAACTTCCTGGCTTTGCAGTGTTGTAGCCATGTTGGTCCCAGAATATTAGACTAAGTGGGTGAGGGAATATCTTTTATTGAACCAACTTCCGTTTGTGAAAGACACTCACTTTCAAGCTACACAGAGCTCTTCGTCTGGTCTGGGAAAGGTATTTGGAGTGTCACACCTTAGTACAAGGTGGAACAGATTACTTACCATAAGTAACTCTGAGTAAGATCATTCAAGGTGATCAGTCAACACCGCTGCTGTCATAGGTAAGAAAAGAGGGGTTAGTGAATTATAGATTGTTGTAAATAAGCCAGTGGCTTAAGACCATGATTTCTAGGGTCTACCAAAGTTACAAATTTAAGCTCCTGGGCTCATATTTTGAAAGAGTTATGCAGGTTTCCTTGGAGGACAAGGACTTAGGGGGTCAGATATGGAGTGATCACTTTGAAAAGTGTTCACAAGTGCTATGGTGTGTGTGCTGTTATTTTTCTGAGTTTATTTGAAAGCATAGTGATTTTTTTTTCTGGTTTCACCCACATAGTTATAGTATTTAGTGCAATGGATGTGATGCACCACCTGTTGTGATAGGCATGTGTAGGACCCATGGATCTTGAAAAATGTGTTGGAGTGGATACTAATGAGATGTTTTCAGGTTTTGCATCTAATACAGCAGGATCTGGTGCTGTTTTGCGTTGGTGTGTCCTGGTTTATGGGGAGCTTGCCTCTAACGAGGCTGTGAGGTTTTGGATTGTTGGAAGGCGAGAAGAGATGGTTCAGAAAAGGTGGGGATTTTTTTCCCCCAGGAAAGTATAGGTTGCAATTATTTAATGATAGCCAATACAGGTTCCAGTGTGGGCTGTAGGTGACTATTACTGAAGTGTAGTCAGATGTGTTGTTCTGTATTGAAGGCCAGAAAATCCCCCTAAAACCCAAGCTCTTCATCCAAAGAAAGTTCCCCACAGACCAGGACCCACCAACTCAAAGTGGTGGTCAAAATCCAGAGCTAATATTCTGATCACTTTATTTTTGTAAATCAAGAGGATTAGTGAGATAATGCTGAAAATTATACTGCACACTCATTATACAATGGCAGCTCTGAGGCACTTAATGATTTTGAAATAAGCCCAACATTGTCCTTTCCACTCAGTTGACAAAGCTTCATACAAATGCTAATGGTGGGGAAAACTGTGGAGAATTTCATATGAGAGAAATATAAGTGGTCTGTCAAGTGTTTGCAGCTGTGAGTTTGCTTACCAAAATGAGGTGCATATGTTCCACAACATTTCCCACTGTGACTTAGCAAGAATATAAAGCTTTGAATTGGGCATAGGCTGGAGTTAAAAAGACGGAGCCTGGCTGTTCTGGTTTCACTCTTTTGTAAGACTAAACTTTAAAGCAGATTTTTTTAAAAAAATGCATTAGAGAGGAATAATTGAAGAACCATGGAGAATTCTTACTGGAAAAAGTCTACATGCTGTAAAATTATTTGTTTTGCAGTTTTATTCATTTCACCTGAGGTTCCCAAAACATTTACTGAACATTAATGAGCCCCTAACAGAAGGTTACTTAATCAAAGATGCTCTGTTCCTGTACAATTTTCCATAACTGCCAACTCCCCACTTCTAGCATAACCAAAGTACATAATGTCAACAATAATTGAAAAAAACCCAAAACACTTCTTTTTTTTTGTACTGGATTTATTCATTCAGACAAGTCTTTTGCACTTTTTTGTAACAACAATGTATTTGAATCTGTTGTACCACTGTACAGCAATTAGAAGCAAGAACAAAAAATGTTTGTTAGATTCACAGCAGATTAGTGCTTTATTGCGTTTTTAAAAAAGTGTATGAAACATGAAGAGGATGAATTAGAATGAGTAGGTGGGCCAATGAGTCCATAATGGAGGCTCCAGTAGCCATACACCGCCTTTGAACAGGTATGCAGTTGTCACAAATCTTGTTCAAGCTCAGAAGCCAGAGTAGCATCCCAGTCTGCAGGTTTTAAGGAGGTGGTTTCAGTCCACATTGTTCCCTATAGCTTGCCCCACAGGAAGTCTATTTACTTGGAAATAGGCATTGAATTTCTTCCTTAGATATTTTAGAAGCAGTTTTCATCATAAAGACACTATAGATTGTGAGGCACTCCTATCACAGTAATGGGAGGCCATATAAGTACCTCAGAGAGCAGTTTGTAAGAATCAGAAACTAGAACATTTTTTGTGAAGCCAGGTAGATGTAAGGAGAAAAATTACACAGGGTGAAAATTTACCTGTGGAATTACACAGGGTGAAAAATTACACAGGGTGTTTCAAAATTTCAAATGATTTGTCTTGCCTACAGCAATATAGAAGCTAAACATTTGGCATTGATTTGGACCCAGTGAAAGGTACAATTTCCAATTAGTCTTTATCCTGAGAATTGAGCTGTACTAACCTATCTTTTAGATGATACATCTTTGTCCATTTTGACGCAGATCTTTATTGAATAAACAAATCTCAAACTTTTAACCTGTTTCCTATAATGGTTTTGTATGTTGTTTTCAAGGCCATAATCTCAGTTGTACTGACTGTAACTGTCAGTGCCCCTGTAAACACCTTTGCACACTATTGTAGTACTCTTTTTATGCAAAGCATGCTTTGTGAGGTATTTAAAAACTCATAATTTACTGATCATTGTCCTGGCAACACTTTATATAAAGTTGTAAGATTCTACTGTATGGTGATGCGAGGGCCAGGTCTACACTACAGCCCTGTATCAGTGCTCAGGAGTGTGAAAAATCTACAGTCCTGAGCAGCATAGTTATACAAACCAAACCCGCTATGAAGACAGCACTGAGCTGAGGGAGAGCTTCTCCCTTTGACATAGCTACTGTCTCTTGAGGAGATGGATTAACACCACCAATGGGAGAAGCTCTCCTATTGGCATAATAGTGTCTTCACTAAAGTGATACACAGCTGCACTGATGCAGCGTTTTAAGTGTAGCTCTATCTGAACACCCTTTCAAAGTCTGGAGAGTGGCTGAACCAGTTCCTCAGATAAAAGACAAGCTAATGCCTCAGCCAGGTGTAAACAAGGTCAATAGGCCATTACTTTGATAAATGGCTATTCTTCGGTTGGAAAGGGGTATGGGCAAAAAAAAATAAATCTATATTTTTAGCAAAGGAACAGCATAGAGTTCCCAGCAACATAGATGTTTTCCCAGCTGAAATTCAGGAGACTATTTTATAAAAAGGGGATTGGTATCATAAAAAATGAGGGACAAACATCCCAAAGGACACTGTCCTCTTTGTTCTCACTTTGTCCATTGATTCACTGCACCAGAAGGAACAGAGGAAGGGGCCGTTAAACAGAAGGGATCCTGGCATAGACATTTGGCCAATAATGCTGTTGAGAGCCTATGAGGGAAAAAAAACTTATTTTGAATTTAACATAGCTTAAGTTCAGCATTAGTTGTGTTTCTTTCTTTTCTTCTCCCCCTACCCCACCCCATTACTTGCACTCATTTTAAAGACTCTTTGTAGTTAATCAATTTGTTTTTATCTAAAACAGGGCACTGAATTGAAATGTTTGGGAAAACTCCATTTGGGATACAGGATTTGTGCATATTATTTTTATGAATAAAATGAGACTTTATAGGCACTTGTATTGTCCAGGAGAGGGCTGAGTAGAAAAATATTTATATTTCTGGGGGGGGAAATGTGAGCCTGGGAGTGTCAAGGATCCAATGCAGTATAATTTTGGCTGGTAAAAGTCTGAATGTGACTAGCAGGCCACGAGTACACACAGACGTAGCTGAGAGTGACTTGCATGCTAAAGACTGCTTGTGAGTAGTCCCGGAGTGGAGGCCACAGCAAAGCAGTGTAAAAAGCACCCCAGCTTAGAGGGTAAGTGTGACACAGTACTCACTGGACTAGATTGTACCCTGGGTATGTCAAAATGATTAGCCTTACAGTTTCTGCTGGAGCTTAAATGTGTAGTAGATCACCTGAAAAATCATTTAATTCAGGAGTTACTCACAGGCTTGTAGCTATAATGAATTTCTACTGCCTATTCCAAGATGCCATCAAAACAGCATAGGATATACTATATTGGTGTAGCCAGAGTAGGCTTCCAAAAGCGCAAGTAGTGCAACATTGGGGGTCTCAGTCTGCAGTCTTCTCTCTGGCCCAAATTGGTTGCTTTGAGATACCCAAGTCTTTAAATTATCCCAGTGGCAATTTGATAAGGGCTGTATTGATAGAGCTCTGCTCTTGATTAAATTACTTAGCCAAGTGTGAGGCTGTCCCAGTTTATACCAGCAGATGACTTAACCCAACATGAAACAATTCTTTCAATAATCCTAGCTATTCAGGCTTTTTTTCCTGAGTTGATTAAATAGGCCAATTAACTAATGAATATCAATTACTTGTATTCAAAATATTCCATTCTGTATTCAAACCAATCTAATTGTTGCTGTTTATAAGAGCTGTGCCAAACACTGACAGACAACTGGATGCTTGACCGTATCACTTACACAAGCAGACTTGTAGGCTCTTTAAATTGCCAGAGTTTGATACATTTGTGTAGACCTTCCTACAACATAATTGGATCATGACACTCAAATATTTTAGAAATCTTAGATTTTGGAATTTCTACACACCTCAAATAACCTCTTTTGACTTAATCACTATCAATATGAAGAGCAACATTTGGACCACATTTATTTTCTTAACCAGCATAATTAACATCTGTGGAAAAGGAGAAATGCTCCAGCCAGCAAAACTAAATGAACAATAAAAATCAGACACACATTGTATATGTTTTGCCCATTACTGGCATATTTGCTTTTAATGTTGTCCGCTTCTTCTCCCTTGTCCCATCAATAATGGTTGGCAGCACCTTGTTCTTCAGTGCATATTTCAAGCTTCTTGTCCTCCTTCAGCAACTCAAACCATTTTCTTCTAGGTCTTTATCATCTTTGTCCAGTGACTGCTAGCTCTTGTATTTTCTGCATCAAATCTCAATTATTGCATGTCCCACACGTCTCAGTTTCTATACCCAGTTTTTCCATGATAGGGAAGGGCTATCTGTATCATGACTAGTATAACTTTATTGCATAGCCGATCAGCTCTCCTCTTACCGAGCACCACCTTGAGCATTCTCGCTTCAGCAGTGTGAAGTAGTTCTCTCCTCCTCATTTGCCAGCTTTCTGACCCATATAATGGATGGCCTCACTATGATCTTACACTCTGGCATTCTTATCACAGGACAACTCCCTTCCCTTACAGAAAGTGCTTTTCAATCTCCATAGTCTGAGACTTACAGATGAGGTTGTTCTAACTGCCCTTTCCATGAGCCTCCACCACTCTAACCTTCATTCTAAAACTCATCTTTCACTCCTGTCTTTGGGCATTCAGTTCCCTGCTGGGTGGCATAGCCTTCTGGCAATTCTGAGGGTTAGCTCAACCCAGTTCAGAGCCCCCTTTTTTCCCTCCCTCTTCCATGTGCTACTCTTCTCCTACTCACAGCATCCTAGTACACTTGCTTCATCACTCAGCCCTCCAGTCAGGTCACACTGTGATTCCCCCTCATGGGGGGTGGAGAGACTTCCAATGTTTTTGCTCAAGCAGTCCTCACACCCACTGCCCTGACCCCAGCAGTACATTGGTTCCCTGCTCCAGACAGTACCACACTGCAGTTGTTGGCAGGGGATCCCAGATCCACCCTCTACTCTGGGTTCCAGTCCAGGGCTCTATAGCAAATGGTTCATGTCTGCAACTGCACCCACTTTACTGCGTTTATCAATGAATGCATTCCTAGCATGCTTCTCCCTTACCTCAGGGAGAGGACAGGGGGCCTTGACACTGTTGCCAGCCTCCTGGCTTTATAGAAGCTGCAGGTGAGCTTCCTTTTAATTAGCACCCTCCATGAAGCCTAAATCTCCCCTTATTTACAGCTTGCTTGGCTGACTGGACCCACCTGACCTAATTCAGCTCTTGCAGGGCTAAGGTGGAGAGTGCAGTCTCCCACTAGCCTTTTCACTGAGAAGTCCATTGCATGCGACAGAAGATGCTCCCCAATCTGCTCTCTGCGGATCACTTTAGAATCTCAGGGGGTTTATTAGACTACTACTTCCTGACATGAGGAAGAGATCTGTCTGGAACATGTTGGCACCATTCTTAGAAGTTTGTGCTCCTCCCTCTTTACAAAGTATGTGTTGGCAACCATCAGGCTATGGCTAACTCCAAGATATCCTCACCAGCTTCATTTCTAGTTACAAAGCCTTGTCCTCAATGAAAGTTGTCACGGGCAGTGGGTATAATAGGCCAGGGAAGGCTAAGCCTTCTCTGGCACAGCCATTGTCTACCCACCGCCAGAAACCTGGGCCATAGTGGCTCTAGCCCTTCTCCTCTGAAGCCCCCATCACTGACTTATGCCTGCCTGGTATGTCTTCCTCCACTCCATGCCCCCTCTCCAGAGTCCTCACTGTTCCCTGCTCCCATAGGGAAGGGAAGGAGGGATGTGGTGAAGTGAGGTGGGACACAGTAAGGCAGAGGTGGGAGCGGGGTGAGGAGGTGAGCTGGGATGAGGAGGCAAGTGTTGGGCTGGCAGGGATTTCACTGTAGTCAGGGGTCTGGTGTGGGAAGGAGGAGGCAAGAGGTGGGTGGGTGAGCAGGGTCCTGGCTAACCAGTGGCAGCTGAGGATGTCTTGCAGTGGGTGGGGGTCTGGCAGGAGGAGGGACATGGCGAATAGCAGGCAGGATTCTCACCATGGGTGGGGAGATGAGGAGGGACATGGTGGGGGAGGGCTGCCAAGCAGAGGCAGGGCCTGGGGTGGGGGTGGAGTGTGGGATGAGGGTGGAAGAGGCAGGATAGGCAGCTAGCCTCCTTCAGGAGAAGCCTCACCTGCTGCCTATAATCATAGCCCTCTGTGTTCTCCTACATGTCTGAGATTTGCTGTGATAACCAAGTTCTTCACTTAGCTCTTGGTTCAGCACTATCTAGAATTCCTCCTCCTCCTTAGTCATACAACCAACCTGCAGTGCATATTTATGTATAACAATAAATATTTGTTCTCCATGCTATTCTAGCTTTCATCAGCTGGTCACTCTTTCTTTGGATGTCCACTATGTTATCCTGTAATGCTTCTGATACATCTATTCCTACTCCATTCCGCCTTGCTACTGGGCCACAGTATGTTAGTTTGTAACCTTCCCCCCATGTTTATGGATTTCAATCCTTTCCATTTTCTCTTGTCTACTGAGAATGTGCACTTTCTTTCTCAACTCAGTGTAGCAAATGTCTTGCACCTTATACACAGATGGCTTAAGGCCTTGTTAGCTGTGGTACACAGTCCATTTAGGAGAAAGCCTCAGCTGGACTATTGTGCCCAGTTCAGGGCACCACACTTCAGGAAAGATGTGGACAAACTGGAAAGAGTCCAGAGGAGAGCAACAAAAATGATTTAAAGGACTAGAAAACATGACCTATGAGGAAAAGTTGACAATTGAGTTTTAGTCTGGAGAAGATGGGGTAGGGGGGTACATACCTTTTCATGTAACAACCTTTTAAGTATAAGGAGGGTGAAAAATTGTACTCATTAATCTCTGAGGACAGGACAAGAAACAATGGTCTTAAATTTCAGTAAGGGAGGTTTAGGTGGACACTAGGAAAAAACTCCTGTCAGGGTACTTAAGTACTATAACAAATTGCGTAGGGAGGTTATGGGATATCCATCATTGGAGATCTTTAAGAACAGATTAGACAAACACTTGTCCAGGAATAATCTGGTTATTACTTAATCCTTCCTTGAGTGCAGGGACTGGACTACATGACACATTAAGGTTCCTTCCAGACCTGCATTTCTGTGATTTGGCTACTTGTGGAGGGGTTTTCTCAGTCATTATTCCTGCATTCAGGACAGCCAAACGTAGATCTTGGGCTTGGTTCTCTAGCTGCATGCACCCATAGTGCAGTAGCCTTTTCCCATTTTCCACAGAAGTCATACAAAGTGGTTGTGCATCACTTCTGAGGGACAACCTAATATTATAATTCCACTGCATGCATCCGACAAAGTGGGTATTAACCCACGAAAGCTTATGCTCTAAAATTTTAGTTAGTCTTTAAGGTGCCACAGGACTCTTTGTCACTTCTAGTATTATACTGATCTACTCCATGAAGACAGACCCATGGAACACGTGTGAGAGTCACAACTCTGACAAACTGGCTGGCCATGCCTGACCTTCTTGACTTTTTGATATTGGAGTCTATTCTCTTAAATGGACTTCTGTGTAACATGGCTAACAAGCCGCATCTCCCCAAAGAAATCTGGTTAAAGGCACCAGACGTGTTCTTCACACACCCATTCTCAGTTCAGAAGGCAAATGGTAGGATTTGAGTAATCCGAGGTTATATTTTGTACTGACCTCAGGAAGCATTTTCTAAAGAGTAAAAGCTTGTCCTCAAATCCATCTTGACTATGGCAGCTCTTAATGTTCTCTATTATTGTCACTTACTCTCAATTTACACTAGTATAACTCCATTGATTTCAAGTTTAGAGCAGCATAACTGAGAGCAGAATTTGATCCATTATCTCCTGTTTCATGACTTTCTAGTAGTTATTAGAATGCAATTTTAGTCTGTGTTCATTGTCAGGAAAAGTTCTATCAATAATTGAGGATGACATCAAGAAGACTTTAATACAATGGAGCTGTGTTAAACAGTAACATTCTGAACTCTACTATAAAGTAAAATAATCTACTCTAGATGGGCTTAGTATAATGGGAGGGATTCTGATCCCACTCATGTCTGTATAAACTGGCATAACTCCACTGAAGTTCATGAAGTTGCTTCAGTACAATGTGAGAATCTGGCTTAATGGACTTACACTGGTGGGGGAAAATGGGGTCGAAGCAAGGTCAGAATCAGGCTGAGAATATCTAGTTAGAAAGAAGTACAAATATAGTTAGGGAGGTAAATCTAGCTAGAATGTACACTTCCTAAAAAAAAACTCAGCCGGCTACAGCAGACACCAAGGTTGTCATATAAACCCTTTATTCTCTGCATACTGTAGCATGACTACATTGTCTGATACAAAACTCAGTTTCATAGAGATCTTGCAGTAGCTAATATTTAAACTCTTAGGTTTTTCTATAGTGAGTGATTGGCTACATTTCTTGCACAATTGATTGGGCTGGTCATCCTGACATTATACTCAATCACTAATAATATAAACAGTGATTACAGAATAATACATAAAGGGCTCAGATTTGCACATTTGATATGGATGTGAGTCCTCTAGCCTGATTATCCTCTCTCTGTTTTCTGTATCACGAGTAGCTCTGAAGTCAAGAGTTACAGTAATGGTGAATGAGAAGCAAATCCAGAACCACTAAATTCAATAGTTTTATTCCTGATTTACATCTGTGTGAGAGATCAGAATCAGTCTGACAATACCTTTCTTCCATTATTTCATGTGTTGTTCCAGGTGCTGATGAAGAGAGCAGAGCATATCAGGAAATACGTGTCTTCAGATATCTAGTTTAATTTGTTAACTATTTCTTTACAAATAGTTTAGTTCTGCAATGTCTTTTTGAAAACAAATTGCAATGAAAAATACTAGGCCAGAACTGTAATACTAGGCCAGATACTGTGGCCACTGCTTATTACGCTACACTAATCAGAAGGGTCACTCTTTGTGCTCTCTCCAGCTGCTTGTTTTCTATTTACCTAGTTTTCCCAGCCTTACCCGAAGAGCTTAAGTGTATGTCAAACAGAGTTGGAAACAAGCCTCTGATCCACACTCACATTAGTGAGGCTTGCACTAACAAACAAATTATTCTCTTTCTCTCTTCCCTCCCCACCTCCAGACACCCCCGGGTTTGAGAGCCTGACCTGAAAAGTCTACTCCGCTCCCTAGGCTGGGAGGCTTGCTCCAGATGCGGCATAAGACATGCTTTACAGCCATTTTCACTTTTTCTGATGTAACAGTGCCTAGCATTAGGGAATCCCATTCATTGATTGGAGGCTACAAGCGGTCTCATGCGGATTTTCTTGGGGTTAGGAAGAGTCAGACAACAGTCACTGGCAGATTGATGCTAGAATTAGTATACTATTGCCAGCCACATTTAAACTCACAATACAGACCCACATCAGGCACTTTGACTTCACCACCTTTTCATTAACAAAGAAGGAATACAATGGGCTTGCATGCAGTCATCTATAATAAAGCCACAGTAGGTTATATAATTATGGTTCTAAATGATTTAACTTAATCCAGTATTAGTAATACTGGTTGGACTTGGCCTGGGATCCCCTAAAGCATGTATGTTTTACTGTCCTAAGGAAAGGAAAAATTATAGCGTGTAATAATTCACCATCTCAAAGCTTAAAAATCATTAATAGAAATATTGGCTTTTCCGATGGCTCATTGGTCCATCAAGTCAAGGCTGGCTCTGCAAGCAGCCAGTACCTAACTGGAACATATCATACTGAATCAAAAAAATGGTAAAGCTAGTTTAGCTATCCGTTTCTTGAGTTGTCTATACCAGATGCTTTGGAGGCAGCGTCCTCCACCCCTATATGTGCATAGTGGTCAACTGTGCTATAACATACCTAGGGGGACACGTTTCTTCTTATCCTCAGCTGCTGTTTGGTCTGGGTCCTGTAGCATTAGGATGGATTCCTATTTACACAGTTATGCTAAGTAGACTAATTGCAGATAACTGTCTTACTAGTCATATAAAAATCTATTGTATTAAATCCTAGCAGGCTCTCTGCCTTGTCTGTATTTCATAGACTATACATTTTGCAAAAATCTTTTGTTTAGCACTTTGAAATCGGTTGCCTTTCAATTTAACTGAATGTCCCCTTGTTCTTCTATTATGAGAAGAGGCAAATAGGGGCATCCAATTACCCTTCTCTACCACTTATTATTTTGTACAACTCTGTCTCCTCTCTAAACTAAACAATCCTAGAGTGAAATGTTGGTCCCCTTAAAATTAATGAGATTTCTGTCATTGACTTCAATGGGGCCAGGATGTCAGCCCTTCAACTCTTTAAATTCTGCATATGTCAAAGTCCTTCCATGATTCCAGCTTTTGTTGCTTTATACTGTTCCTTTTTTGTTTACACTAAATCCTGTTCAGTTGTGGTGCCCAAAACTGATTAAGGTGTACCACTGATTTATGAAACTGCAACAGTTATACTTTTTGAACAATTTCTTAAAAAGGTTCAACATCTAGTTGGGATTTTTTTTTTTTGATCAAAGATGCATAGTATACAGATATTTTTCACAGTATTGTCAACAATCATGCATAATGCTTAAAATATATTGAACTAAATAGAAAGTCTTCCTTTAGTTAATTTGGAACAGCAATATTAGTATGTGCATGACATTGCCATAGCCTACATCCACTTTTAAGTGCCAGAGTTATCCTTTCACCTAGTTTTTCATGGTTGTCTAATTTTCCCTAACCGTTAGAATTAGGGGAACATTAATAAAATATTATTCAACAAGCTCACAATCCTCTTTAGACCTAACTAATCTAAATTTTGCATTGGCTACAAATTTTGCCACTTCAGTATTCAACCTTTCATTAATCAGTATTCTAAGTAACATCAGTACTATTATAGCTCCACAGAGTTCCCTCTCATAATCTCCATATAAGTTGAAAATCAGCATGCTTGCCTCCTTTGTTTTCTATTTTTTAACCACGTTTCTAAACCTTTAGATGAAGGCACATTCCAAACAATGCTGTAAGTAGGGTAAAATTTCTTCTTGATACTGATATTTGATTTACTTTTATCTTATCTTTACTCTTCATGATCATAGAGCATGGTATTTGATTACCTTTTTCTTAGCATGTAAATACCTAGGGCCAGAAGGGACCTTCTGGGTTATGTCAAGTTAAGCCCCCACTACTCTAAACTAAAAGTATCCTAGGTCATAAAACTTTCCCATATGCTATTTCTATAGATTCATAGTATAGCTAAAGCCAGTGGGGCTCTGTGTGAACATTGTTGTTCTCTTCAAGATCCAGGCTAGTCCCTACACACTCCAAACTCCTATTTCCAGTTCAATATCTGTCCAATAGTTTGCAAATAAGACCTTGGAATTCACTGTTTCGGAATAACCATCTGAAAATAAAAATGAAGAAAATAATCATTAAATGAATCCCCTTCAGCTGCTGCTTCCAATAAACAATGATGAAGACTATGAATGACTGAAGATGAAGAATACTATGAACCTTAAGTAATTATCTATTTATGGGCCTTTTCAGAAGGGGAAGGAGAAATGGTCTCAAGAGGATGTTTTAATTAAAATCTAGCCAAAATTTAGCTACATAATTAGTACCATCAGTATGCAAAGGATTCCTGTATTCTTCCCTATTATTCCCTTCGGGACTGATTTGCTAGCACTTATTTCAGCATAAAAATGTGTTGTGAATGAAAATAGCTTCATTTAACTCAATCTGGTTTGAAATAAAAGGGGGTGCAGTAACCTAGGCCATATGTCAAAGGACTTGCTCTAAATCTAGCAGCCAGCACTCCTTAATGTGTGTAAGGGGAGGAGATAGGAAAATGGGTAGGTCAGTGACCATAGCAAAAAAGACAAAAGCACAAAACCAAGCTATTACATTTAAAATTATTCCCCAGGACAGAAATGTCATGAGTTCAGCTTTGTCTCTGGCAAAAGATATAAATTAATTCTTACCCAACACACTGATTCCTTTAGAGGTAGTTTGATAGGGCTCCAGCAGAATGGGAAGATTCATATAATGAGATAGAAAGGTCAAAACAAACTTGAAATAAGATCATGTTTAATAAAATCATTAGTCTGAGAATACTACTGCTAATTCTGTCTTGTGTTGTTTCTAAATTACATATGGTAGATGTAACAAAGCATTGACAGAATGTCTTAGCTGACTAGAAATCTCTGCCAAAGCAGTGAAGTAACTAGTTATCCCATACGCATATGTAGTTAAGCACTATGATTTATTCAGTTCTATTAAAGGAATTTTTAAAATCTAGTTTTGGGTATTAGAAGACATTGAAGAGTGCATTATAAGCATTACTGTTCGGATACTGTTGCGTTCAGAACCATTTATCATGTAGTCCCATATATTACATTTTTTAAATGGCTAATTACAATTAACTCTAGGCTGACATCAAACAGAAGTCAACAAAAGTTAAAGCTTTTGTATAAAATTTCACACATTTTAAACATCTGTAGTCCTTTAAATATTAATGACCTTTTCTGTCATACCAAGTAGTACCTTATTCCCCAAACAAAGTCTGTTGGAGTTAAAAATGTCCTTAGGATGTAAGCTTAGAAAAATTTCCTCACCTACCTTGTCGCTGATTTGTATAATCTTTTATTGCACTAACTTCTGTCGGTGAATAAGTTTTTGATCTACACACATAGCTCTTCAGGTCTGAAGAAGATCCTGTAAAAGATATTATGTGAGCCACCTTCTCTTTCTAATATCCTGGGACCAACATGGCTACAACATTGCTAAGAAATATAATGGACTTTACTGTTATCCTACATGGCTGTTTTAACCTGGCAGCCCCACTAAAAGGAATCTGTACACACCCTGACACTTGAGTTTTCCATATTCCTGATGGCAACAAAAGCTATTCCTCCTTATTTAGAGACAATCAGAGAGACTTTCTGAAATGTATTGCTAACAAAGGTGCCCACCCTTGCTCAGAGGACTAGTCCCATTGATCTTCAGTAGGAGTACAGTGAATAATGACTTCCGAATTCTTGATTTCTGACCCCATAACTGGGTTAATTTCATGTATTTTAAATGGGAAGAATTACTCTTCCCATCTCTTCCTCACTGTATCTAATGCAGCATGGCTGCCATGTTTCCATCCCAGAAGAAGATGGCATTCATTTGTAGGTAGTGATCCTTTCACATACATAAACAAATTCTAACTTGCCTTATGCAGGTGTTCTAAGGAAGAGAAGGGTACAAGTGAGCCTTTTCTCCTTCTAGAACTCCTGTGCAGTGGCCAGGCAGAGTACTTACCTGAGTACTAGGCAGGGAGCCCAGAAAAAGCACACTAGTACTCCACAACCCTACACATAGTCAACTGCTTGGAGATCAAGGCTAGGACTCCATCCAACCTATCGTACTAGATCTACTGATATCTGGCAGCATGCAGCAAGGGAATGGAGTGCGTAGTAAACCTTTATGCAATAAGTTTTAGGGCTACTGCTAGTATACTTCCACCATATTACCTCAGCCATTCTGTCCCTGCCTTCCCTATGTAGGCAGAATGGCTGGGGAAATCTCTGTTTGACCACTACAAATTATGCCCTCACTGCTTCTAGCACAGTTCAGGATTTAAGGGGTTGTGCTGTGCATCTTGGGAGGGGAAGGAAGGGAAGGGCCATTAAAATGTTGACATTTATTGTTCATGGTAGTTTAAATCTACTGAGGTGTTCGGAGTGTTCCTTATTTCAAGTATGAAACAGTGCCTCAGATGTGGCAGGGGTAAGTGGGATCATACTGAGATAGTTCATTGCAGTCTAAGAATGAGTAACTCAAGACTCTCACTCCTCCACCTCCAGAGTTTAGCATTTTCATTTTTTTAGTGGAAGGGGAGAGGGAAAACAGGATGAATATTTCATTAAAATGTTTGGGGAAAAAAGCCTCTCCTTTTTTTTTTACCAGCTCTACTTCAGATCACTCACTTGCAGAGTCCCAAAGGATCTGTTCTTTCCTCCCTCTGTACGAAGCTATAAAGCAGAGACTGTATTCACAATGGATTAGGCCAGTGGTTCTCAATCTTTCCTGATTACTGTAACCCTTTCAGGAGTCTGATTTGTCTTGAACAGCCCCACATTTCACCTCACTTAAAAACTCCTTGCTTACAAAATCAGACCTAGTAATACAAAAATGTCACAGCACACTATTATGTGAAAAATTGCTTTCTCATTTTTACCACACAGTTCTAAAATAAATCAATTGGAAGACAAAGTCCTTATATTTCAGTGTACAGTATATAGAGCAGTATAAACAAGTCATTGTCTATACCAACTTCGCTAGTGCTTTTTATGTAGCCTGTAATAAACTAGGCAAATGTCTAGAAGAGTTGATGTACCCTCTGCAATACCTCTGTATACCCCAGGGGTATGTGTACCACTGGTTGAAAATACCTGCATATAGCTGGTGGTCTAGTCCATGAATGCTGTCCTACACCACCCTCATATTCAATATAAACTACAATTTTCCCAGATATTCTAGGAATTGGAAGATATCTTCAACTGGATGAAAAGCAACTGGCCATAACTTAATTGAGGGAAGACTGAAGTAATGCTAGTGGGGAGAGAATCCATCCATGTAATATCATTGTTTATTGAGAGCATCAGCCTTCAGGTCATTAAGACCCCCTGCAGCCTCAGTGAGTATGCCCAGGAGCTAGGAAGCAAGCCTCCCAGGCTGGGAATTAGCACACTAAAAATAGGTGGGAGGATGTTGTGGGTCTGGAGCAGAATCAGCTTAGTCAGCTGAGCTCAAGCCCACCTGAACCTTTAAGCTTGACCTTGGGTAGGAAAAGATGCTGACCTTAAAGCTAGAGTTACCTTAGAAAATAGCAACAGGATGCTGAAAGCACATCATCCCAGTACTCTGCTCTCTTCCATAGTCCCCCATTTAGCACTGGGTCATATTTAAAGATTCTGTCCTCTTCAAAGGCCTATCTGTCCAACTTCTTCATACTGCATGATCATAAACTCCTATACAAATAACATTGTTGTAGGAAAAAATGGAACTGTCAACCTCGAATGGAAACTTCTGTAGAGAAGAGACAGAGCTTTCTCATTGCCTGAGTGCTCCAGGAATCTGGGACTTTGTCCTAGAAGAGATGAGGATGAGGATGAAAGAAAATGCAAAATCCGCTTCTTCAACTTATCCTTCATCACAACAAACTGAGCCCAGTCCTAGGTATTGGACTGAAGAGAGAAAAGATGTGTTGGAGTGCACTTGATAACATTGGTAGGTGCTCACCTATCCTGCTGCTGGCTACTGTATAGAGCTGTGGAATAGTGCAGATACTATTCCTAGTTACCTTATTCTTAACACTTTCACTTGAATGAGTACTATGTCTAGCAGATAAAAGCATATCCTGATGCACGATGCATCCTCGCCAATTAGTGAAAATTATCTATATCTTAAGTACTTATGTGGTCCCTATTACTGTAATATCTGAACATGTCAGTCTTTAATGTAGTTATCCTCACAAAATCCCTGTGAGGTAGGAAAGTGCTATTGTCCTCATTTTACAGATTAGGAACTGAAGCACAGAGACTAAATGATTTTCCCCAGTGACGTGGTGATTATCAGTGTGCTTTATAGACAATATAAATGACTTTGGTTTAAGTAAGGAGGCAACTACAGCTGCATTGTCTCTGGAAGTCTTAAAAGTTTCAGGCTTTCTTTTAAACATACTGGCCATATTTTATATGGTTTATGTTCAAAGTTTCACAGACTTTTAGAAGAACTAGTTCATTAGTCTTTTTAGCTGGAAACATTTTTGGCTTTCACAAATGATTGCAGCCAGTTAACTATAATTATTCATCTCTGGATCCTTTCTCATATGTATCAGCATTAGACAGCGTTCATGCCACTGTTCTTCTTTGCAAATTTTGACCACAGAACTTCAGAAGAATACAATCCATGTGACAGATCTGGAGCTGCTCTGCTCTATTATATAGCATGCTGACAGTTATTTGGTATGTATATATTGTGTGAATAAACTACACCAATATCACAGGGGGCTGCCAGGCAAAGAGAATGGTTCAAGGAATGAGTCACTTGAGGGTCACTAAGAGAAAATGCCAGGACAGAGAAATCAGGAACACAAGATCAAAACAACTTTACCAAGGCTTAAAAAGAGTCTGTGTCTGTCTCAAGAGAGGATAGTTCTTTAGGGGAACCAGACAGATACCTACTGGACTGCCTGAAGAAGTAAGGCCTACCTAGGTTACTGTTAAGGGATGACAAGACTTCAAGTATTAGACATATGTAGCCTGTTTTTAAAATCCTTTTTCTCTAAATGATTTGTTACTGTTGAAAAATAAACAGTGCCTGTAAGAAAGCTGTCTGATCATTGTACATGCCACTAATCAAAGATTTCCAAATGGAACAGTCACAGCTTTCCAGCAGAGGATTGGTTAACTAAACAGTTGATATGAAAGGTGATGAAGCCAGCTCTAAGTGGAAGAACTGTTTTGAGGTGGAATTCCACAGGTGATGGCATGAGTCTTGAAACCTGAGGGGGTTTATTCAGAGAAACCAGATAGGGGATACAGGTGTGGCTAGCTCTGCAATTGTGACAATCAGATCCTCAGACTACAGTACATCAAGGGAATTGCTTTCAAGGGGTTGGAGCAGTAATATAGATACAGGTATATCATGTTTGTCATTAAATCCGCATTTATAATACATTACCACAAAGTGGCATCTTTCTGATAACAAAGTATTTATTATTGGATACAAAAGCCAGTTAATGTGGGAATTGGTACCCCATCTGAGCTGTTCTGGGAGAAGGAGGTGAATTTAGACTGAAGTTTAAATTTTATCAGCAAAACTTGAGACTTCCCAGGCTTGCTTGCTACTGTCCTTTCAGTACTGGAAGGGATTTTAAGTCATAAAACGATAGCAGCAGAGTGTAGGCTTGAGGAAGCAGCTGTGAACAATTTTCCGTGAGCAATTAATACTGAATTCAGAGAGCAGCTAAACATCCAGTTGACTTCAATGGGATATGCAGGTGCTTATCACTTCTTGGGATCTGGCTTAATATGAGGTGTTACAGAGAAGAATAGCAGCCATGCTTTTTGTTTCTCTAATGGCACCTTTTTTCACTTGTAAAGAGTGAAATGGTGAATGCAACTTGAGTTGAACAAGTGGATCTTCATTAAATCCTGTGTACTTCTCTCTTCATTTGGCTGATTTTGCTTCCAACCTAACTTCCTTTTCCACTGGTATCCCCTCCATTATAGTCCCTCCAGGGAATATGGACCCTCTAACTCCATTTCTGCTGATTGTGATACAGTAGCCAAATGAAGATGTCAGTCGAGGAATGGGCAAGGCTTTTTTAAAAAACCTGTGTCCTTTTTAATTAAAACAAAAACATCAAGTGATAAGGTGAAAGTCAATGAAAAAGTTTGCAGAGTCCTATTTTTAAAAAAGCCCCATTTTATAAATTAGTGTCGGTATCTGGATACAATATGACTTGTTCATTATTATGAGATTTATTCCTTTACAATGATGCAAAACAATAAGTCCTGCTGACGTAAATGGACAGATGGGTTTCTTCAAGATGTTGTCTAACTGAGAAGTAGCAGCTGCAAAGGTCACTGTGTCTTTTTCATTCTATCAGTTTGGAAATAGGTAAAATGTTAGCTTGGCAAATCAATAACTAGTGCCTAAGGGTGCAATAAGGAGTTCTGTTTCTGATTTAATATAGGCTGTTTTGGTTTTTGTGTCTTGTTTTTTTTTTAATCTGCTATCCATTTGCAACTAGACTTTCTTTCCTGGCAGATCTCTAATTATTCCAAAAGTAGAGAGAGCAGATAGATTTTAGAAAGCCAGAGATGCTTGCATGGTATTTTGTCAAAACTAAGGGCTAAATATGAGCCATATTCTGGCCTCTGATAAAAGAAATGAAATGCTAGTCCCATATACTCATTTGAGAGCAGTATCACCTAAGGCACTGGCAACAAGAATAATTATGTATTTTATAGAACTTGTTGAAAAATCAGCTCCCCAAATGGTGGTTGTGCTGCACGTATCCTTTTTCAGATAACAGTGATCAAGATTTACATCTTTATTAGAGCACATCAGCAAACAACACCGACTTGTTTGGAATAATAACCTTGTTACATCGGTTGCAGAGGAGAATGCTTTGGTCTTGAAGGCTGATGCAAAGGAGAGTGGAACACACACAAATTCTAGAGGCTAGTCTTGTCTTGTGAAGCCTGATTTCTAGAATGGTTGGCTCAGCAGCTACAAAGCCCTTTGGCATTAATGGCAGCTGTAGTTGCTCAGCACTTCCAAAAATCAAGATTCAGTTTTAGCGAGGACACTGCCTGGTTCTACTTTGTGCATATGCATATAAATACAATCATATTCTATGAATAACCCCCTTGCACAGAGGACCAAACAGGTGCACATTCTAACACTTGCCCACAGAGAGTTTAGACATATTTAAAATAGGCATGTGAATATTTTCAGTTGTAAAGTGTGAATTTGTACCCACAAATGGAGGGCAGGGGCAGAAAATAATTTTCTTATGGGAGGTCTGCAAGGTCATTCCATTAGGGAATGTCTGATATTCGTTCTCAGATTCTGAAATAACAAAATCAGTAAGACTAACATGATTATGATTCAACGTCATTTTGCAGTAAGCTGTACACTCCTCCATGCAATGTAATTAGGAGGTAGACACAGTGATTTTCAGGTATAGGTGGTTGAAAGAAAGAAAGTGGAATACCATTTTGGAACATGTAATCTATTTTATTTCTCAGGTAGGGGCTATTAGTCACAAAACCAGAAGCAAATTACTTTCTAGCTTGTTGGGCATGATCATTGCTCTCAGGACAAGAGCATTTCTTCAGTTGTTTATGGCTTGGACAATGCTGTCTGTTCTTGGCAATTTTTTGTGTGTGGTTTCCCTATTGCTGTACAACATGTTGAACTTTCACTTGAAGGGATCAGTGGGGCTGCTGCTTATTTCCCTGAAGTAAAAACCTTCCAGTAATCATAACTTATCCCACTGCATGTACTAAATACCACAATTCTCATTCCTTTCTGTTGCTGGTTTTTGTTTCCCCAGAGGACAATCACTCTAGTGATCAGCACTGCCATATCAGAAATCAGAAGCAGTGCTAATTACTGTGGCTTGATCCCAAACCATGACTTTGTTTTGTGGTTTGTAAAAAAACTCTCAAAGGCAGGAGACCTACAAAGATCCCCATCCTAGACAATGTACAATCACAGCCACACAGGCACACAGTATCTACATATACTAGTTTTATGTGAATAAACTCATGTATTCTTCCATTTACAATGAAATATACAATGAAAAGATAATACCGCTCCTTGTGAAAATCATAGATACTGGAACCAAAACTATCTTTAGTAAAAGTAAATGCAAGGAATACATTTTAGCTGAACATTGTAAAATGTATGAGTTGCAAAGGGAAGCTCAATACTGGTGAGCTCTAAATTACAATTATAATGTACACATTTTCTGACAGTGAGTGGCTATTGGTGAACAAACCATTAGGATATATTAGGTAGTGTAGCTGCTAGCAGATGGACAGGGATTTCAGTTTCAATCCAAGCTGATCATCAGTTTATGATGTTTGGCAAACAACAGGATTCATAATATATGGCATATCCAGTTTGCCTGGGAGATTTGGCAGCTAATGACATCCAGTA
This sequence comes from Dermatemys mawii, assembly GCA_007922305.1. Classification (NCBI taxonomy): domain Eukaryota; kingdom Metazoa; phylum Chordata; order Testudines; family Dermatemydidae; genus Dermatemys; species Dermatemys mawii. The sequence goes on from ML677326.1 coordinate 63,788,327, forward strand.
AAAATCACTGAGGATTTAATAGCAGGATATTTGTTTGAGTTGTCCATTTAGAAAAACAAAGAAACAAAGATATAGACTTTTTTCCCAAGAAATCAGAGCTTTATTGCTATTTCTGTTTCATAGACAACCTTCTCTTGGAATGCACTCAAATGACTATAGCTCAACAGATACATGAGTTCATTATGCATCTACCAAAAATATCATCATGGTTGCTATAAGCTTGAACATGCACAGAATTCTAAAGTGGATTTGCCTACCAATAAATTTATTAAAAAATCTTGTTTTGAAAATTCTAGTTGCTAGCAGTTATTCACATCACATGATCACTTCCAGGTAGTCCTTGAGCTTGGTCAAAGCCAAAATCTGGGCACTTTCTGTATGTATTATGAATATCTTGTACCTTTTCACATTAAGAATAAAGAGAAATCTCATTTTCATAGGTTTGTATTTCAGACCTATATAGAAGTAGAAGAAAGGGTGTTAAATGCTGCTTTTAAATTCAACTACCCCAACCTCATTTTCAAAAAAAAAATGAAATTGCAGTTTGTAGAAATGCTGTTTACAATGTATACACTTGGCTGCTGGTTTATTTAAATGAAAAAATTACTGCAGGTTAACTATGCACTTGCTATTTGGCTAATGATGATTGTTGTAGCTTCATTAACTGCAATCACTATCTTATTGTTTGTCATTAGCATAATTTAAGACCTAATTTAAGTTTCTTTTAACTGTAATTTTATGAGTTGAAGTAAACAAGTCTCAATCAATCTAGGTACATATATGAACTGAAGTTTATGCAGAGTAGTATAAAACAATTAACTTGATTATAATGTTACGCTAATCTTTTACACTAGTGTAATCCACTTGTTTCAGTTGAGTTGTTTCTGATTTGTACATGAGAGAGGGAGACAGAGCTGAATTAGGCCCATAATATTCACAAACCATGAATCATAGTGTGCCTGAGGAACAAATTTAAAACCTTTTTCAATTGCAGAATTCTTGCCTTATTCAGTCTGTATTGAATAGCATGACATTTAACAATGTCCTTCGCACAGAATTTAAGTACGGTTGAGACAAATGAAGGATGCCTTACAGAAATAGAAAGGTAAGTTAAATAATTATTTATTCACATCAGTAAAGATTTGCAGGTTTAATTCCTCATTTAGCAGCACAGATCGCTGTTCATTATCTCTGCTGTCTGCCTCCAAAGCATTCTCTTGCATCAACTGTAATTGACAAGGGGAGGCTGATGTACGTTAATGAAAGTTTGCCTAAAACAGGTTAAGGTCTTGATTACATTTATTCAGGTGAAACTTCTGCTCATAATAAAGCTTTTGATAGAAGCTATGATGCTGATGGTGCTTTTCTATATTGATAGATACACTGATTAGCGGGAAGCTTTCTTCATAGAATCTTCTTTTAAAAAAATCTTAAGTGTTTTATTAGACTTATTAGTCAGTGTAATATGGATCTTTTATCATCATGGCTTTCCAAAAGAGTTGCTATAAAAGAAAATGGAACACACACACCAAAAAAAAAAACCCAATCACCTTTTTGTGTACGTATAAATAAATGGAGAACATGAAAAGATGGTCCAGAAATTGCTCCAAAACAGGGCAGTTAATGGGTATATTACTTTTTTCCATGGATCCTCCTTTAAGTAGGGTCATTGGGGGTGGGGAGGAGGTGACATAGCTCCGAAGACTCTCTGGTAGCATGGTCCCACTGGAGTCATGATTCCAGGAAATAGGATGGGGCTAGTGAGAAGGGGTACAAGACCTCCATAAACATAGACCTTGCTTCTTGAGGATCCCACAGGGTCGGGGATCAGAAGCAAGAAATACCAAAAATCATTGAATGGCATTTCCAGTACAATCTTGCAAACTCAACAAGTTTGCATCTTAAAGATATGAATTTTAGAATTTATTGAACCAAACCAAATCAGAACCTTTTGAGGCACGTCTGAGGGACTGCATAGTACAGCTGAATGCTGAGAATGTGTCAGAAAATAGGTAACTTTTTCTAGTGTCTGACATTTTCCCTTTTTCTGATTCATTGATTATTTTCATCTTTTTCTTTTATTCTGAACACACACACACAGCTCCCAACAAACATGAAAGAGGCATGAAATGGAAACTGAAACATTACCTGAAATAAATACTAGCTTCTTATACTTCAGGAAAAAAAGGATTGAATAACAACTTCCGAATGTCAATGGCTGTTTTATAATACTGACACTCCAGTCTGAGATAAGAAATATCACCTATATACATATAAAATCCCTGTTACTGCAAACATTGTTAATGAGAGTCAACTCCTTTTCTAGCTTACCTAAGAAAAAATATTACATGCAGCAATAAGCACTAAAATGCATTAATCATAATCCTATGATTTTTCCATGGCATTGCAACAAGGCTGTTTAGGTGTAAATATGACCAATGCAGGAAACTACTTTATTGTACTTATTCTTATACTGATGTGTCTTGACTTCTCTATCATTCCAATTTATATTTGTCTGTAATAACTAAACCCCACAAAATGTGTGTGCTTCAGCAATCTCATCTTTTTAATTAACTCCTCCTGAATAATGAACCTGTTAATGATGCAAAGTGCTCCTGTCACAAACTGGTTCTAGGCTACAATCCCAAACCGATATATTTCCCACAAGTATACTTATGGGACTGTATGAATTGGATGTATGTTGGGCATGTGTATATATAATCTTCCCTCTCTCAAGTGCTTACATGCTTTTAAAGAATTAGGGTTTTTGTAATACTCATTGGCATGTATATTTTTTATTTTTAAGATAACCAGTGACTTAATCCAAAAGCAACATCTTTATGCCTTTCATGTGAGTTTCTAATATAAAGGTTATAAATATAGAATGGAAAATGAGAAAAGAACTTAAAACTTTCAAAAGAAGCAAAATCAGAGCCAAAATAAAATAAACAGAAATCAAAAATATTTAACAATTATATTCATTTGGTAGGAATTTATTAATAAATAGTCTACAAAAATAATATTGAATTGTACCTTTTCAGGGTCAGACCATTTCCACAATGCAGGGGTTGGGGAATCACAGAAATAACTTACTTAAAAACAATCCTAGCAAAAATATTTACTAAAGCAATTGGAGTCCCAACGCTAGTATCAGGTGATCTGGGGTATGATGGTTTGTCTTGCTCTAAAAACTCTTGACTTCATTGGAATGCTTATGTGTTGTTTAATCCCTTATAATTAGAATGTCACTGGGGATTATCTCTATTTCATTATCTGATTCAAAACCCAGCTTTTGCATGATCTTGTCAAATTACATTGGTATGTTGTGGTTAATGTAATACTTGCCCACGGATTGATAATCAACTACTTTATGAATAGGAATTATCTTGAGAGCAACCAAATTTCTGACCAAAATATTGTTACTGTGAATGAAGAAATGACTGAAGTAGCCTACACAGGGCACTTGCACGGTCCCATCATTGGTAAGGGATAGCAGGGAATAGGATGAGCTATGCAGTGGCAGATCCTGACTCCACCCCTAAATGGGGCCGTAACCAGGGCTTGGCAAACAGGGCAGCCACATGGGCACAAAGCCACAGGGATGAAAAATTGGGGCAGAGAAATGAAGGAAACAAATGCAGTGGGCACAAATATGCTTGTTTGCCCCGGGTGCTAAAATTCCTTACTTACAACTCTGAGTGTAAATATTACCAATTAACTACCAATATTTCATGAACAGGGGCTTGTGCAGAGATTTAACTTTAGCCCTTTTGGGGGGGACGTGTTCTGTGTCCCCCTCACCTCCCCGTCCTGGCTCTAGCAGGAGTTTGCTCTTCCTTTCTTCCCTCCCCCCAGTCCTGGCTCTGGCAGGAGTTCACTCTCCCCACCACCATGGTCCCAGGGCCGTAGGAGTTCTGTGCCACCGACAATTACTGAAAAGCAATGAAATGAGGAAAAGCAACCAAGAGGAAGGTTCAACATATAGGACAGGAGTGTCTGCTTTATCTTATCTCATCCGCATCATTGTTTTCACTGTGGAATATGACTCATAGCCTTCCATTGGATTTGCACCCACTCATTCCATCGCACCTTGGTCTTGATCACATGAAGGAGAATATATTGAATTAACCTGGGCCTTTACTGGAGGAGATGGTTTTGGGTTTAGTCAGGAAACATTCATCTGTCCATTTCAAGTGGAATCAGATTTAAGTTATTTATCAGACTGCTGTTTATAAATGGCTAAATAGCAAGTGAACATATTTTTGGCCAAAAATATGTTCAAAATTTGTCACCAAATTTAAAAACTAGTCCCTAAAGTGCAGTATCTAAATTCATATTTAGCTTCATCAGTAAAAATGGCTTGACTTTCAAAGCTGCTATATATTCAGAGATCCCAGAGACTTCAGTGGGAGCTGGGGGTTGCTGCATTTTTGAAAAACAGGCCAGGCATGTTTGTTTAGGTGACTAAATATGGATTTAGCTGAGTGTCTTTTAGACACACAGGTTCAAAATCATTGGACTAATTCCTTGCCTGCGCAGGTTGTGCTGTACTCTAAATCTTCTGTATGTCCTGAGACAAATAACACCATTTTAACTGGAAATAGTTTTTAGCTTTCATCTTTCTGTTGAGGAAACCATTCTGCCCCAATTATGGAAACAAATCTTCAACAGAGTATTTTTTTAAATCCGGAAATTCTCATGGGGAAGTTGCAGGCCAGGCAGAATTAGCTTTTCCAGAAGAGCTGACAGTTGTTGACATTTTAATATGGTGGAATTCAGCAAGTCTGCAAGCCTATTTTTAGGGGATATAAATTTAGCTATTTAACTCTTCTTTCTGTGACTGAACCTGGGACATAAAAATGATTAACATGATGACAAAGCACTGCCTGACCTTCTTCTAGAGAGACATAAACTTAGAAGATTAATAGTGTGTAAATTGGGAAAGCTGTAGAATTCTTTCACATCATATTTCTTGTGGTACTTTGCCTAAATATTTTTGCTCTGACAACTTCTGCGCTTACCATAACACTGGATACTACAAAAGAAAATCTGTGTTATCTTTCAGCTGGATAGGTCTTCAGCCTTCCTGGTGCAGCAAAACTGGCAAAGAAAATATGAATAGTTGGTGGTGGTGCACAATAGTGGGCACTATGCTGCTATTAACATCGGTCCCATCATAAAATAATTGGTTATACGTAGACAGATTTCGCAAACCTTCACAACAGGAAGGTTGTAACGTAGGTTGTCCCGTGATCGGTCACAAGAGACTATGACAAGCCACACAGGAATAACAGATTAACTCATGACTTAGTATATCAAAGTAAATGAAGATGATAATTTGTGTCACCAGTGTGACAAACTGACTATGGTCTGTCAAACTAATATATTTCATCATAACTGAGGGAGAATCAGGAAATGATGTTATTTAGATTTAGAAAAAAAAACTCCACCCAACCAGACTGAGCTATCTTACCCATAAATGATGGGTCAGTCCATCAGAAGTGAAATAAGTTTATGGCATACTCTCAGAACAACCTATGAAATGCTATGCTTAAGGTTTAGATACAGGGAAATTCCCAGTGAGATGGGTTAGCTTAAAGGGTTAGAAAAATCTGGTTTTAGGGAGAAAAGTGATCTCCTTTAATATGGTAATGAATCCTAACACCTAGAACTTGAAAACAGGATTCATGGAGGGGAGGAGGATTCTCTCTGGAAAACATGCAGCGTGTGCTCTCAAAGGAGAGGATGGAGCTAGGACTTGCACTTTGAGCATAGAAGGTTTTTCTTTTCTGTTACAAAGTAAAGAATGCCTGTCTAGTTTAGATTATGGGGAGTACAAATTTATACGTGTTAAGCAAATCCTCTATTTGTTTTAAATCTATTTTTATTTCAATAAATCTTGTAAGGAACTCTATATTTCTGTGGGTGTTTTCAAGCACTGTCTGTAAGTGACCATTTATCACATAGTCTAGCTTGCCTGGATGGCACAATAACTGGAGCGTCTAAGGGAACTATCTGTGACTCCATTATGAAACTATTTGTAATACTCCGAGAGTTCACATTTGTTACTGGCTTGGTGAAATCTAAATATAGCACATACCACCAGTTTGGGGTGTCTACCCTGCTTTTGACTGGGCGACCCTGAGGTAGGTACTCAAGGTCATGAGCCACTTAAGACAGTATGATAAAGGTGTGTTGCAAAAGGGTGCAGCAGGTAACATTTGGAGAGATGTCCACAAGACTCGAAGATTAGTTCAGTCACAGTTCCAAAAGATCTTTTGCTTATTCACTTATCAGAGATTTAGACTGAAACATTTCATACTTATGTTCCATGCCTGAAGTAATCAGGACCTACAATGAAGTGTGCATACCCCAAATCTGGAAATAAAAAGTAGGGCAGGACCAAAGAAAGGAGGTGTGATTAATGTTGAATGAACAGCATGAGAAGTGGGACATTTAGTCTAGGAGAGCGATGCACAAAAAAATCTCCTTGGGTTGAAAACAGTAGTATGGTCTCAGTAGTGAGGCAGAGTGGCCTCCCACTGAGCCAGAGTGGGAGGGACCATTCTCTGACCCTATGTGGGCAGAGCCAGGCCATGCTCATCCATCCCACCGGAAGTCAGGAAATAGGACAGGAAGCATAAAGGGCAGGTCCTGGAGCTCAGCTGGGTGGTAGTTGCAGAAGGAGACAGATGCCTCCAGTCTGCTCTTGAGATGGGAGACTGCAGTGGACCCCGCTGGAACTGCCGCTGGCCATCTACCCCGACTAAATGGAGGACCCCCCACAGCTCCAAGTACATCCCGAGGGGAGGGGAGGAAGTGGCCCAGAGGCAGACAACCTCAGTTTGGCTGCACTGCTGCTGGAGACTTGGTCAACATTTTGTGGCTGGATTCCCCTCTGATCCAGTGGTGGAAAATTCCTCACTGTTAGGTCCTGCATCGAGGCTAGGGCAACCAGATGTCACGATTTTATAGGGACAGTCCTGATATTCGGGATTTTGTCTTATATAGGCCCCCCATCCTCTGTGCCAATTTTTCACACTTGTTATCTGGGTACCCTAACTGGGGCCCAGTGGACTCAGGTGGGCTCAAGCCTACTACCCTCATCACCCTACCAATGGGATGGCATCCTACCCTCTCTAGGCCAAGAGTCTTGCGTTTGTCAGCCATCTACCAGAGCTAGGATGCCTGACCCTTGTGCTGTTCTGCCCTGATTGTAGGCCGGAGCCTTAAATTGTTTGCTGCCCCAACCAGACTCAGGGCTGGACCTTGTGCTGCCCTGCCAGGATCAGGGCCAGGGCCCTAACTGTTTGCCGCCCTGCCCTGATTTAGGGCCTGGGCTCAGGGACTCATCTGTGGATCTGTCCAGACTGCAGGCCAGAGCCATCATCTATGCAGTGCTCTGTTAATTCCCTGACTGTGGCCGACGCCTAGTAATGTAGTGAGGTGGAGTGGCCTCCCGCTGACCCAGAGAGGGCAAGACATCGCTAACCCACTACAGTGGTTCATGATGCACTAATCATGGATGATGAAGAACAAGGTATTACAATCTAAAAGGGAATTTTGATGGTTGGAATCCATATAATTTAAATTTTGTTCTATAGGCAATGTCATTATTGCATTACAATGGGTATGCTCTAGCATAAAACTTCCAGTTACTGGGGAGAGAGAGAATCGCTTACCTAAGTTGACCCAAGCAATAATCAAACGTATTTATTTTCTGGAATGCACATTTTAAGAGAACAACAATAAAAGAGAACATTTCCTTGTAAGTGCACAATTTTTGGCATGTAAAAAGACTCCTTTAAAACTTAAGACAGTGAAAAAACAGATCACTGAAATGTGGATAATGTTTCCCACATTGGGCAGACTTCCCCTTTCCCATAGAAAATATAACGAAAGTACATGTACAAGCTGCCAAAGCAATCCTGTTCTCTTCTTGCATAACAGTGGCATCCTCACTGCTTTTACTGTTGAGAGTCTAATTATTGCCCTTTTAAACTCATTTGTTTAGAGGATTAGATAATTCAACCATAAAAAAATCACTCAGATTTAATCCTATCCTAGTTGTGTTCAATTTGTTCTTTATTAAAATGCCAGAGTGCAAGCTAAAAAAAGAAGAACAGATTGAAACTGAGTGGTATTATACTGTTTTACATATCTTTACCTTGGGGGAAAAAAAAGCAACTTCAGGTAATTTGTCATGTGAAATTATTGCTTTTAGTCTTCACCAATTTCCAAGCACGATGAATAGATAACTACACAGAAAAAAACGAAAGTAACTGAAGTGAGAACAATGAAATCCAATGATAGCCTTAGCTCAGATGCACTCTTCTTCAAAAGGACATGTAAGGGAACAAATTAATAAAAATAAACCTTAGTCCTTTTTGAGGACACCACTGTCGTAGTGGGCTGCAGAGTAGCTAGAGGAGGGTTGGACAATGGGACTCTATGGAGATGGGGCATCCTTGTCTTGTGTGATCCCTGCTGATATCCTGAGGCATCAGCCTAACTTTACTAGAAAGACCCGACCAGCAGCTATGCCACCACTGGCCTTCAATCCAGCACAATTGGGTGATGTGTACAGTGAGAGTCAATGCTTTTTCAGGAAGCACTGCATCTTTATAAGGTCTCCCGCAAGTTAGTCTGCAGTTATGCATGGGAAGCATGCTGCTTAGGTTAGGTCTACACTGCATGTTAGCCTGGGAGATTGGGACCTGGGTTTGAGCTCTTGGGTTAGCCCAGTCTAGCCTGAGCGTGAACCTTCCCATAGGAAGGTACTACTCATGTTTCTGGGTCCTCAGTTTCTGCACTCACCCATGTGTATCTGGGGTCATATCCCATAGTTCTTTGTGCTGAGATGCTCTAGGATTCTTTCGTAGTCAACCATCAATTGCAGAAGAATTTCTGTCCCTCAGGAGGAACTGTGAGGAGGACACTGGAGGACTATCAGCACTTGCACGATTCTCACTGCAAAGTGGGCAGGTTACTTTCTGAGCTAAAGCCTGCCTTCAGCCTATACCCCCAGCTGTGCAAGCACTAGCATATATGCACATGCTTGCGGGGGTGGGAAGTTGGGCAAAAACTCATGTAATATGTACAGGAGCATTGGCGTACGACATTATGTCTACACTGTAGTTATATCTTCATCTCCATTAGGAAGCTAGTCTTTTGGATACACTGATGTAAGCATAGGTGATAAATACCATTTTTTAAATGTAGGCGTTGGCGGTAGAATAAAATACAGTCATCACGCTACTGCAACAGATTATTTCATTATAATAAGAAGCTCTAAATTCTGCCATTTGAACAGAAAATTACTACTTGCAAAACTCTAGTTCCAAACTAGAGAGGAAATTTCACAGGTTACTTTTGCTTTTAAAATACCACACACAATTTTGGTATTTCATTTACTGATGTTTCATGACTGCGTGTAACACAATCATAGGGTCAATTCACCTGTGGTACAAAGGACCAGCTCAAGGTCTCCTGCATTAATTAAGCTCTATACAATCTTTGTGCTGGGGATTCTGCTGCTGAGTGGCTTCATATAGGGGCCTGCACAGTCCCTATGCATCATATAAAGAGTCTCAGAACCTTCCCTGTATTGCCAGCATAGAAGGCAATAATGGAGTGAGGCAAGGGGAGGAGCCTACAGATCTGGCTTTATTCAGATACAGTGACCCCATTATCTGACACAACTAATGGGGGCGGACACGGTCACTGATCAAGCCGAGAGGCTGGAAGACAGCCACTGGGGTAGAGAAAGCTTTCCAACGTTGAACTCTGGCTAGGAGTAGTGGCCTACTATCCCCTGTTGCTCTGTACTCCACCAGCAGAGAACCCAAAATAGTCAGGTTTCTTATGAGTGGAGTGGATTTCACCCTTAGTGGCTCAAAGAAAACTGCTCTAAGTCTTCACACTGAAATAAGGTATTCACTTGGGTAGTTAGTATTTGTTTGGAAATGAACCCAGCAAAGCAGTATTGATATAACTGCAACCCAACTGATGCAGCACTTCACCTGTCCCCTACTACTTACTTGGCAACTGAATTCAAACTGCAGAAAATATTGCATTAAAAAAAGCTTGGTGACAAAGTACCATGCTGGCTCTAAGCAGTCCTTTTAAAATGTTTTAATCATTCCGTGGTTCATGATATAGTTTTAAGATCACCAAATCAGGGACCACTTGTGAGCGTAGGTGCGCAGTCACTATGTGAAAGGAATCATGCGAGACAGATTGCTAAACATTTTTTGACATATTGGCCTTGACATGCCATGGGTTTTACATGCCCTTGGCACAACGGCAATACTGAATGAGTAATTACACAGCTTGTGATATATTCTGGGATAAGGCACATTTATGATCAGTGACTGCATCTAATGCTTCAGTTTCTCTGTGTGTTTTAAACAATGTGACACATTCTATCCCCCTCTGGATTCCATCTGCTGGAGGAAAACTAACCCTTTACTTACCCCCAAAACATAGTGTACAAAGCAAGTCTCTGTTGTAGATGTGTTGCCTACTGTGTTTAGACTAGAATAAATATAAATCAACCGAATGTCAGGATTTAATTCTGTTCTGGTACATAATAAACTATATATGATTTGCAGTCATCAGAATCCTAGTGTGGATTTCAAGCACGCTAGTTTGCAATGCTCCTGGTTTTATTTTATATAATCATAGAATTGTAAGGACTTTGAGACGTCTTCTAGTCAGCCCTCTGCACCCCAGGCAGTACTAAGTATTATCTAGACCATTCCTGACAGGTATTTTTCTAACCTGCTCTTAAAAATCCCCACTGATAGAGATTCCACAACTTCCCTAGGCAAATTATTCCAGTGTTTAACTACCCTGACAGTTAAAAAGTTTTTCCTAATGTCCATCCAAACCTCCCTTGCTGCAGTTTAAGCTCATTGCTTCTTGTCTATTCCCAGATGTTAAAGAGAACACTTTTTCTCCCTCCTCCTTGTAACAACCTTTTACATACTTGAAAACTGTTATCATGCTCCCCTCAGTCTTCTCTTCTCCAAACTAAACAAACCCATTTTCTTCAATCTTTCCTCATAGGTCATGTTTTCTAGACCTTTAATTATTTTTGTTGTTCTTATCTGGACTCTCTCCAATTTGTCCACATCTTTCCCGAAATGTGCCACCCAGAACTGGACACAATACTCGAGTTGAGGCCTAATCAGCACGGAGTACAACAGAAGAATTACTTATGTCCTGCTTACCATACTCCTGCTAATACATCCCAGAATGATGTTTGCTTTTTTTGCAACAGTGTTACACTGTTGACTCACGTTTACTTTGTGATCCACTATAACTCCCAGATCCCTTTCTGCAGTACCCCTTACTAGGTGGTCATTTACCATTTTGTATGAGTGCAAATGATTGTTCCTTTCTAAGGAGTACTTTGCATTTATTCATATTGAATTTCATCCTGTTTTCTTCAGACCATTTTAAATTTTAATCCTATCCTCCAAAGTACTTGCAACTCCTCCAAGCTTGATATAGTCTGCAAACTTTATAAGTGTACTCTCTATATCATTATCTAAATCATTGATGAAAATACTGAACAGACCCAGAATTGATCCCTGCGGGATTTCACTCTTCATATGCCTTTGCAGCTTGACTGTGAACATAAGAACATAAGAAGGGCCGTACTAGGTCAGATCAAAGGTCCATCTACCCAGTATCCTGTCCAGCGACAATGGCCAATGCCAGGTGCCCCGGAGTGAGTGAACCTAACCATTAATGATCAAGTGATCTGTCTCCTGCCATCCATCACCACCCTCTGACAAACAGAGGCTAGGGGCACCATTTCTTACCCATCCTTGCTAATAGCCATTAATGGACTTAACCTCCATGAATTTATCCAGTTCTCTTTTAATCCTGTTATAGCCCTAGCCTTCACAGCCTCCTCAGGCAAGGAGTTCCACAGGTTGACTGTGTGCTGTGTGAAGAAGAACTTCCTTTTATTTGTTTTAAACCTGCTGCCCGCTAATTTCATTGGATGGCCCTTAGTTCTTCTATTATGGGAACAAGTAAATAACTTTTCCTTATTCACTTCCTCCACTCCACTCATTTTATATACCTCTTTAGTCTTACCTCCATATCCCCCCTTAGTATCCTCTTTTCCAAGCTAAAAAGTCCTAGTCTCTTTAATCTCTCCTCATATGGGACCCATTCCAACCCCTAATCATTTTAGTTGCCCTTCTCTAAACCTTTTCTAATGCCTGTATATCCTTTTTGAGATGAGGAGACCACATCTGTACACAGTATTCAAGATGTGGGCACACCATGGATTTGTATAAGGGCAATAAGATATTCTCCGTCTTATTCTCTATCCCTTTTTGAATGATTCCTAACATCCTGTTTGCTTTTTTGACTGCCGCTGCACTCTGCATGGTCATCTTCAGACAACTATCCACGATGACGCCAAGATCTTTTTCCTGATTAGTTGTAGCTAAATTAGCCCCCACCATATTGTATGTATAGTTGGGGTTATTTTTCCCAATATGCATTACTTTACATTTATACACATTAAACTTAATTTGCCATTTTGTTGCCCAATCATTTAGTTTCATGAGATCTTTTTGAAGTTCTTCACAGTCTGCTTGGGTCTTAACTATTTTGAGCAGTTTAGTATCCTCTGCAAACTTAGCCACCTCACTGTTTACCCCTTCCTCCAAATCATTTATGAATAAGTTGAATAGGATTGGTCCTAGGACTGACCCTTGGGGAACACCACTAGTTATCCCTCTCCATTCTGAAAATTTACCATTTATTCCTACCCTTTGTTCCCTATCTTTTAACCAGTTCTCAGTCCGTGAAAGGATCTTCCCTCTTATCCCATGGCAACTTAATTTATGTAAAAGCCTTTGGTGAGGGACTTTGTCAAAGGCTTTTTGGAAATCTAAGTACATTATGTCCACTGGATCCCCTTTGTCCACATGTTTGTTGACCCCTTAAAAGAACTCTAATAGATTAGTAAGACATGATTTCCCTTTACAGAAACCATGTTGTCTTTTGCCCAACAATTTATGTTCTTCTATGTGCCGGACAATTTTATTCTTTACTATTGTTTCAACTAATTTGCCCGATACGGACATTAGACTTACTGGTCTATAATTGCCGGGATCACCTCTAGAGCCCTTTTTAAATATTGGCATTACATTAGCTATCTTCCAGTCATTGGGTACAGAAGCCGATTTAAAGGACAGGTTACAAACCCTAGTTAATAGTTCTGCAATTGCACATTTGAGTTCTTTCAGAACTCTTGGGTGAATGCCGTCTGGTCCCGGTGACTTGTTACAGTTAAGTTTATCAATTAGTTCCAAAACCTCCTCTAGTGACACTTCAATCTGTGACAATTCCTCAGATTTGTCACCTACAAAAGACGGCTCAGGTTTGGGACTCTCCCTAACATCCTCAGCCATGGAGACTGAAGCAAAGAATTCATTTAGTTTCTCTGCAATAACTTTATCATCTTTAAATGTTCCTTTTGTATTTCTATCATTCAGGGGGCCCACTGGTTGTTTAGCAGGCTTGAACCACTGATAACTACTCTCTGAGAACAGTTTCCAAACAGCTTTGCACCTATAGTAGCTCCATCTAGGTTGTATTTCCCATTTATGAGAACATCATGTAAGACAGTATCAAAAGCCTTGTTGAAGTCAAGATATACCATATGTACCACTCCTCTCCCCCCTACCCACATATAAGATTTGTTACCTTGTCAAAGAAAACTATTTAGGTTGGTTTGACATGATTTGGTCTTGACAAATCTATGCTGACTGTTACTTATCACCTTATCATTTTCTAGATGTTTGCAAATTGATTGTTTAATTATTTGCTCCATTATCTTTCCAAGTACTGAAGTTAAACTGACTTGTCTATAATTCCCCAGGTTGTCCTTATTTCCCTTTTTATATATCGGCACTATATCAGCCCTTTTCCAGTCCTCTTGAATCTCTCCCTTCTTCCATGACTTTTCAATGATAATTGTTAATGGTTCAGATATCTACTCAGTCAACTCCTTGAGGATGTCTTTCATCAGGCCATGGTGACGTGAAGACATCTAACTTGTGTAAGTAATTTCTAATTTGTTCTTTCCCTATTTTAGCCTCTGATCCTACTTCATTTTCACTGGCATCATTAAATTAGATGTCTAATTGCTATTAACCTTTTTAGTGAAAACTTAAACAAAAAAGTAATTTAATACTTCTGCCATTTATATATTTTTTTGTTATTGTTTTCCCCTACCCTGTCCTTGGTCTTCCTCTTACTTCTAATGTATCTGTAGAATGTTTTCTTGTTACCCTTTATGTCTTTAGGTAGTTTAGCCTTGTTTTGTGCCTTGGCCTTTCTAATTTTTTCCCTACTTACTTGTGGTGTTTGTGCATATTTAATGGGCATTATAGCACTTTCCGATTTTACAGGGGTGTTGTGAGGATCCATATATTAAAGTTTGTGAGGCATTCAGACATTACAGGAATGGGGGCCATTCTAAGTATCTGTGACATTGATAATACTCTGAACAAACCTTATTGAATAAAGATTAATACTTTTGGGGTACATTGCATTAAAAATGCAATTATGTAAATGTTGTTGTGGCATTGTATGTACCATCTCTTGTCCTGAGAAGGAATGCTAATACACTTCCCCATTATCAAACCCTTGAAGCCTCCCCTGGGGACATTCAAATATACTCATAGGCACTGAATCCTTCAATGCTCCAGGGCTGGAGCACCTATGGGAAAAAAAGAGTGGGTGCTCAGCACACAGCAGGCACAATGTTAAGTGGTGCTGCCCGCAGTCAGCTGTTTGGTGGCTTGGGGAGGGACTTGGAGGAGGGTGAGAGCAGTGAGTGGCAGGTGGGTGTGGAATGGGGTCTCAGGGCAAGGGTGGACGGAGGGTGGGTGGGAAGAGCCAAAGCAAGGGCAGAGCCTGGGGGCAGAATGGGGGTGGTCAAAGCCTATGTATATGCTACTTGACACTGAATTCTCCAGGGACCACCAAACAAAGAAATGGCTTTTGAATAAATATCCTGGCTTTAAATTAGTTCAGGCCCTCCTTCCTGATTCAGCAAACAGACAGGTCCCCTGCTCCTCAGAGGCCCTGATCCTTTGAGAGTTGTTGGAAGGAGTGGGTCTAATGAGGCAGCATAAGACTGAGTGCATGCCCTAAACTGAAGCTCTGATGAACTTGGAACCAAAAGGAATCCCTTTTGAGGTGGGGGATTGAAGGAATTTTCCTGCCAGAATCCATGGCAAAGTGGACCCTGGTGAACTTATTAGTATACATGTGTGTGTGTGTGTGTGTGTGTGTGTGTGTAGGTTCTTCTATTGTTTTTCTGTATAATAGCTTTTATTTTAGGAATAAAGTAGACTTGCACAGGAAGAGCTGTGTGTTACCTTATAACTGTAGCAGTTACACCTGTTAACTGTCTCTGAAAGGAAGACAAGCAGGTGTCTGTGCTGATGATAACAGTGTAGACAAAGAGACACTTGGCGCCACCCAAGAGAACCAACAGCAGGAGAGCTGGAAACCTGAGCAGGTGCCTTTACTGTATCATTGAGGGAAAATACAGGTGCAGTTGCCCTGAACTGTGACAGAATCCTCCCTTACAGCTCTGAGGTGGCACTGAGCATTCTCTGTTTCTCCCTCAGGTGCTTCACTGGCTGGTTCTCAGCTGTTCAGGGTGGAAGGAATTCCACCTCTCCTTCTCCGTACCCCCTCAGATCAGGTTGGCAAGGAGGGACACAGTTGCTTTCCTTGGCACTGTGTGTAGGAGAGTGTGGGTTAATTGCCCATGACTATCTGATTATATCTCACCTATCACACTTCTGCTATTGTGGGGGGCCTCGGGTCCCTTTTGGCCTTATATCTGTGACTCTTACTCTGACAGTGATTTGACACTATTTGGTGTGGCATACCTTGGAAGATGGGTCTGACTGGACTCAAAAATGTAAAATTGGTTGAATCCTTCAGAAAGCTTTTCCACAAGTACTCATTCACACTTGAAAATCAATTTGCTTCTGCCGTGTTCATGTGAGAATGTTCCAGAATGTCCCTCTCCAGAATGTTCATGCGATTGAGCCATACCATGTGAATGCTAATAGCTATTTCTGAGCTCAGATACTTGATCATTTCTAGTGTAAATGCTATGTTTTATATGGAGAGGGGCTCTGCATGACAAAGGAGACAGCTATGTTTCCCAAAAACATACAAAGCCCTAGCACAGTGGCAATTAAATGAGACACATAAGGACCTGACTGCATACATAAGGCACAATCACTTTGGGCAAATATGATAGCTTGATTCACAGTTTACAGGAGCCTAATGTTTATAGGAATGAACCTTAGGACAGTTCTGAGTTACTCAGAAACGGCTATCTTTTAATGTGATTATTCACAGTAGTAAGCACTGCAATAAATGTTTGCAGAGTTGGTCCTATAGACATTCTTAGATTGTAAACTGTTTGGGACAGGGACTGTGTCTTCTTGTTCTATGTTTGTACAGTGCCCAACACAATGGGGTCCTGTTCCAAGACTAGAGCTCCTAGATGCTACAGTTACATGATTTAATAGCCATTTACCAATAATCTTCAGTAATATAATTTGTATTAGGAATTATTACATATGTTAGTGAATAGCATTTAAGTACTGTGAAATTCAAATAGCATCATTAGACATCATCTTATCCTATGAGGGCAATAAATAAAAGTCAGAAGGAAACAACCATGACACTGAAGGCCAAATGCTGATCCAACAAAATCCATGATGAAACTCCTGTTGACTCCTATGGTCATGAGTAGTAGCAGTAGTATTGTTTATTTGTCTGTTACTGTGTAAGGGTCTAAAAAGCCCAATCAAAATCAGAGCTGTATTGAGAGGCACTAAACAATCACATAGGCAGACAGTTCCTGCCCTGGAGAGTTAGTCTGCTTATTGAGATTAAGTACATCTTGCATTCGCTCTTGTGTGACCTTTCTTCTTTTCTTCAGTTAAGTGTTTTGTGTAATGTAGCATGCTAGGGACAAGGATCTATGAGGTATTTTTATTTTTGAGTCAATGTGTACATTGCCCTCACATGGAATGTTGACATTCTCCACCAATACATAATACATGCAACCCACCTCACAGTAAATAATAGTGTAGCCAGCCAGCATGGATATCAGCCAGGTTTCTCTTTGTTTGAATATGATTGGGAAAAATGTAGATCCCTTAAGAGATAATTGTGAGCCAATGGCTTTGTTTTTGTGTCTTAGTGATCAAGACAAAACAAAAAGATTTCAGTGAAAAAACTATTCCTTGCAATTCACATAGCTGAGAGTGATAACTAAAGGGCAAGTGACGTATTTCAGATTACAGAGTGCTGATATTCAGCATTTTTCAGTGTGAAGAAGAAAACTCATGTTATTTGTCATTGTGATTTAGTACGTTTGTGAAGGAGGGAATTTTAAATCTTCTACAGTGCAACTTTCAGAAGGAAAGGTCTATATTATTGTGTAGAACTGTAGATCATGAATATTTTTCACATCCTTTATACTTCTGGTTTTGAGCCCAGGTTTGTCTCCTGATTTCCTTTACTATATAACGATTAAGGCTACATTTTAGTCACAGGTATTTTTAGTAAAAGTCATGGACAAGTCACAGGCAGTAAAAAAAAATACACAGGCCGTGACCTGTCCATGACAGGGGTACTATATACCCCTGATTAAATCTTGGAGGGGGGAAGGTCAGACAGCACAGGAGGCCCCATCTGACCAAGGGGAGAGCCCAATTCTCCTGGAAATGTGGGATGTATACACTGACACCGATACAAGAGCCCTTGTTGGAGTTGGGATGATCTTATTAGTAAATGTGTATATTCTTTGTTGTTTTAATGTTTTCTCCGCAATGCTTTTACTTTAAGAATAAATGTGCTTGCCTAGAAAGATCTGTGCGGTAACTTATAACTATAGGCAGTTACACTGGGCTTCGCTTTCTCTTCAGAGGCTATAGACAGTGGGCTGTTTAATCAATCTGGCATGCTGGCAACTCAGTGTAAGCAGGGAAAATCCCTGGTCTTCTCTGGGAGATAGATGCTGGTTTCCACTCAAGACAGGTGACAGTTGGCACACACAGAGTAGGCGCCTTTGGTGGACTCCAGGGGCTGGGATTGCAGGGAAGGGGAATATAGGTACAGTTAGTCTGAACTGTGACACTAAGCATTTAAGCTGTACCCATCAATGTGGTGTTTCTTAAAATTTTAAGATAAATTGATTAGATTGTAAGCTCTTTAGGGCATCAGTCATGTTTTCCTAGGTGTTTATGCAGTGTCTAGTACGATGGGATACTGATACTTACTTCAGGCCTCTGGGTTCCAATGCATCAATAAATGTCTGTTTCTCCTCCTCTCTTCTCTTCTCTTCTCTTCTCTTCTCTTCTCTTCTCTTCTCTTCTCTCTCTATTTTTTTTCTTGAATCAGAGGGGTAGCCATGTTAGTCTGGAATTGAAGAAGTGACAAAGAGTCCTGTGGCGCCTTAAAGACTAACTAAAGTATTAGAGCATAAGCTTTTGTGGGCTAATACCCACTTGGCTGGATGCATCCGACGAAGTGGGTATTAGCCCACGAAAACTTATGCTCTAATACTTTAGTTAGTCTTTAAGGCGCCACAGGACTCTTTGTCATTTTTTTTCTTGTTATTATGGAAAGTTTAACTGAAGATATGAGTTTTGCACTGCTCCAAAGAAAGGGAAGTTAAGTTATGGTTATTCTCGTCTTTGGTGTAAAGGAGTTACCCAAATGCAGGCCAAGAATGCTGTCACCTGTATACGTGTGTGTGACTCTTGTGGTCAACAATGTCATTGTTCATCAGGAACGTAGATGCTGTAGGAGACATGAGAGAAGCAGACCTCGTAGCCTGTACTAATCTTATGGGGGGCTTTGAAGACTAAACCCAAAGCTTTGAATTATGCCTATGTTCTTTCTTTCTTACAATGTTCAATGTAGGCTCAGTCAGCTCTCTGAATTTTTCATAGTCTCTATATTAGACTCCAGCAACACAAATCATATACATAATAGTGCATTGGGGGACCTTATTTAGCAATATGTTGTGTTCTCTCTCTCACACACACACACTGTACTCACCTTGGTGTGTAAAGATCTGGAAACGTGTGTTCTTACATTTTCCCCAAAACATGAAGTGACAACAGAGGCTGTAGAGGTAGACATTTATTTCAAACATCAGAATCCATAGAAATAGCAGTGGTATGACTGGAATGAATTGAAGCTTTTCTCTAGCAAGATATGATTCCAGCCTGGTTCTGATCCCATAAAGAAAATCATGCTTTTACTGCAAGCTGACAAATTCAGGTGAAAAGGTTCAAATCAAGTTCAAGTCTAGTTCAGTGCTCTTCCATAGCAAAATGTTAGGATGCCACTGCCTATATAGAAAATCTACCCTTAGGAAGACCACCAGAAAAATCTTGCACAGATGCTGCTATTCAGCCTTAAGCTGGATTTTATTTTGTTTTGAATATATTAATAAGCAATACACCTGTCTGTTTCATAACATAGGCTCAGTTTTTTTATTAATGTTGTCCTTACATGGTCCTCATCCTCACTATGGCTGTTTTGTCCCTCTCCAGTCTTCTCTAATCAGCTGGATGTTCCCCCACCCTGTAGTTGCTGTAGATCCGCTGTACCAGTTGCTGTAGATCCACTGTACTTCTACATCACCAACATTTGTGCAGCAATGTAGCAGGCATGGTTATGGCAAAAGGGCGTGTCTAGGACTTCCCTAAACCATGGTAGTCCCAGCTACTAGAAATGGCTTTTTAGGACGCTGGCAGCCAGCCTACATTAAAGCAGCCCTGATGTGGCTCTAATTTACACCAGGGACTGGATCAGTGGCTGCACAGTCCTGGGATTGGGGGGAGTGCAAGATGGCTCACCAAATATAGGTGTACCCATCCCAGTCTCCATTAATCTCAGAACCTCCATTATAGTCTTGTCCAGTAGATACAAATGGTATTCTACCCTGCCTTGATTATACAGGAATACTTTCTCTGTAATCTGTGCAATTTGGCATGTTTTAATCTTTTTTTTAAAAAAAGGTCAACCTTGAACATTTCTCTACATCAGTTAATTTATTTTTTTTATTTTTTATAACATCACATAATCCTACTTCCTCTTTTGCTAATGTTACTAACTCACCCAGGATTCTCTCAGGGGCTTAACTTTTGCTGGTAGTTTGGGCTGACTCCACAGAATCTAGATTGTCTTTCAAACATTGTATGATTGCCCTTTGCTATTAAATTGGTCATTTCCCTGAATGTAAGCTAGTTATCCGTAACACTCAATGCAAGTTTTATTCTTCAATGACTGGGGAGCTCAGTGTCTGGAAGAAGATTGACTGTCCACACCTTCCTTCTTCAGCGAGGTGATCTTTTTTCCTCTACCTCACTCATCTTCCTTCCTCCCCTACTCCTACTTAACTATTTATAACTTTTCTATGACAGTTCCAGTGAGATTTCCCTCTGCACCAAGCTTTACTGGTATCTTCAAACTACTAACAACCAACTATAGCGGTTGCTAAAATATTTGTTAATCCTTATCTAGCCACTTGAGAGAGAAAAAGGAAATTAACTAAGGACGTTACATTCTAAATTTGAGTGTGGGGTTTTTGTTTGGTTTTTTTTGTTGTTTTTTTACCTACTTTTTTACCTACTCACATTCATACTCAATTAAGCAGTGGCAGAGCAAGTTACATAGGTTTCACTGGGTACTTTTTATGCAGAATAAGATAAGTGAGTGGGTAGATGTTGCACATTTCATATATAGTTAAAGGAATTTCTACCACTTTTTATATATAGGGTGATGTTAAACAGCATTGACCTGTTCTAAAGTCTTTTTTGATCTCCCTACAAACACACATTACTTGTAAGGAATAAATCAAATATTCCCTTATAAGATAATCCTGGAGTCCTAACAAACATTACTAATTGCCTGTATGAAAATATTCAAATAAAAATTAACCCAGGGTACATTTAGTATTTTGCACTGTATAACAACAAGGACAGGTGCTAGAGTAGATGAGTCACCTGTGTGCAGAAGCAAGGCTCTGAAGATAGACAGTTTGAAGATTTGGTTTTCTATACAACATATCTTTTATAAAGGGTAGTAGTGTGAAACTTTGCGAACTGTGAAAATTGAGCTAAAATCATTACATTTGCCCAGAGAAATATGACTTATTAAAGATTATATACCAGGAATACAAATGACTCATACTGACATTAGATATTCATTTTCTTAAACTAATTAAATAGTTATGTGAAGAAGAATATTGCTTCTAATAAAGTTAATAACTTTGCATATGCATTCAAAATCTCATTCAACTAGTAAAATGACAGAAAACTGCAGTTCTAAGGATAGAAAGATACATATACATACTAGCATAATAGTCTATATCAATTTCCCATGGATTAGGTGCCACAGATCTGCAAATGAAACATTAGAAATAGGTGGCAGAGTTTGAAATATGACATTGACTAATGTACCTGAAGTAATATGGTCTCCCAGAAGTAAACACTAGACAGGGCTGGCCAATTA
Organism: Dermatemys mawii; assembly: GCA_007922305.1. Taxonomy (NCBI): domain Eukaryota; kingdom Metazoa; phylum Chordata; order Testudines; family Dermatemydidae; genus Dermatemys; species Dermatemys mawii. The sequence continues at coordinate 63,809,930 of ML677326.1, forward strand.
CACTACATACAATATATATTGTGTTATGCAACACACCTAACAGAAGAATAAAGTACATTTTATAATTTGTTTTCTCTGTTTATTGACAGGGTTAAGCCATATTCAGAAACAGACTTAGATGGCTGAAGGCAGTAGGCTGATAAGGGTGTTGGTACTCTGCTTTGTGGAATCAAAACATTTTGTGATGCTGCTTTTAGTCAAATTCAAAGCATTGAATGAAGTACAATATGCACAATTACTTAGAGAGCAATTAATTTATTATTATTATTATTTAAATTGCCATAACTTTGATTCAGCACTGCAGGCTGTTGATATTCAAGACACTGCAGATTCCTGAAACTCTCAGCATTCAGCAGTGGGGTTTTTAGGACTTGGTACCCACATATCGGAGGCTCTTTAGAAAACATCTAACTTTCAAGAATAGTAAAATCATTTATTTTATTTATTCAAATGAATAAAAACACCTACAGCTGCTCACCCTATGCCCCATAGCTGATTTATGCCTATCTCAGACTAAGGGTATGTCTACATTATGAAATAGGAATGTGATTTTTAGCTTGCGTACACTTACACTAGAGAGCTAGCACCCTAAAAAGGGTAACTGCAGTGGCGGCAGCAGCACAGGGTACATACCCAGGGGATGCAGGTGGGTTTATACTGAGGGCAGCTAGCCTAGGCTGCTGTTGCCTGCGCTACCATGGCTACCCTACTGGTTTTAGTGCATGCTATCTCAATAAGAGCCAGCATGAGTACATGTACATCTGCTGGGAATCACATTTCTAACTTGTAGTGTAGACATAGCCTAATTGTACTATATAATATAAAGGACAGCCAGCAAATAAATATCCACTAAAATTCTCCATACTTATTTTACTCTCTTTTCAAATCCTCTTCCTGCTTTTTCTCCCACCCCAAAATAAGTTGAGTTTTAAATTTGCATTTGATCTGAACATTTGGTAAGATTTAAGGCACTAAGAAGTAAAGAAAGACTTCTTTAAGAAGTAACTTGTCTTGTACACAGCAAAATCTGACAGATAGTCTTCAAGTAACCAACCACGGATGACCTGCTATGTTTGTGTGGGACAGGGGTTAGAACAGGTACAGTCTGTAAGGAGATGACCAACAGTATAACCACCTAGCTGCCTTAGCGAAAAAACAAGTGTGTTGGAGATTCTAAGCCAGGATGCAGAACTTGCACTCTGTGCAGATTCAGCTTTGCCTTCTCTCTTCTTCTACCCCTTCCTCCTCCTCATTTGATTTGGGAGTACACAGGAATTAGGGACTCCATAAGTACACACAGAGGTTCTGACAGGACTTGAAAGAGGGGAGTCCCCTTGCAGCACTTAATTGATTCATTTTATATAAAAAGTGTCTGTGTGGTGGTGGGGAATATGGATCTTTAGGTCCCCTGTCTTCTGTTGTGGAAGTGGAGCCCAGCTACTTATTCCTTTCAATCTTCACTAGTTGTTTGTTTTCAAGGCTACTTTCAGAAAGAAGAGGGCTAGACACCTTTTTTTAGAATGAAAGTTAAGATTTCCCCTTTACTAGGCACAAAGCCTGACTTATTAGTGGTCTTCAAAGTTAGAAGGAAAATAAATCAATGTCTTTGATTTCCTCCAGAAGCTGCATTTTCTCCATTAACCAGATGCTGTTACTAATGGATCCATAAACCTGAGAAGTTTAGAGAAGATAGAGGGGAAAACATAGTTCAGATCTTGAACTCTAAAATACTTAGGAAACTGTGTTCAGCAGTTAACAAATGGGCTTCCATGTTGCCTCCTGATCCAGCAAAGCACTTGCTTAATTTTTTACCATGTATGTAGCCCCATTGACCTCAGTTGCCTACAGTATGCTACACGTGCCTAAAGTTAAGCATACTCTTAAGTGCTTTGCTAGATTAGGGCTAGAATGAGAAGGATCTCATGATAAACAATAAAATTCTCAGGTAGCAGAGTTAGAATGGGTCCAGAAGTCCGAGAAACATTGTTTCCATTAGGTGATTTTCTGATGTGGTAGCACAATTGAACCACACATTTCCAGCTCTAGCATTTACATATTAAACATAGCCAAAGTCTACACGTTCCTTCTCTTGGTATTTTAATATAACATCTGGCATTCAAGAACAGTAAGATCATAAGCAGAGTTTTACTAGGATCCCTTTTTATACATTCAATAATGAAGCAGATGACTGTTTATCTCTTTACAGACACATGTTTTATTATTGTTTGCATAACCAGAATTCAAAAAAAAACATGATTTGCTTTCAGTGGAAGCCTAAGTAAGGCTGCAGAAGCTACACATCGCAGTCCATAAATGTTTGAGTGAAAAAGTCCGTAACTTAAAAAATACACTAATGATCCATTGAGGATAGTGCTGTCAATCATCCTGTTAAAACCTTCCCTTGTTTGTTAGAGTAGGTGATGATAATGGTCCCTTCTGACTTTATAATCTGACTATCTGAATCTGTTACATTATTGTTCTCTTTGAGCATGCTTAGCAGCTGTGAAGACATCTTTGCAGGACCCCTTTAATAGGTAAACATGTTAGGAAATGGGATGTTAGGTTTTGTAAAGATAAGGAAGGTGATAACCAAGACCAGACTTTGGGATTTTTTAAGGGGAATAACAATTAGGTACTCATTGACTTTTGCTAATTTTCTTCCCCCGTTTTGAAAATCCCATCCACTTCTTTGTCCCTCTAATCAGATTTTTGTACCTGAGAGGCTTAACTAAGGCACATTAAACTGTTCAGTTACTGTAAAGTATTATTCATATGCATTCCAGAAACACCAGTTACAATTGTATCTTGGCACCAATGTTTAGTCTTGAAGACTATGCAGTGAATCAGTCACAGGCTGCAAAAGGTCAGTGCTTCTACTATATAGTATGCTGTACTACAAAAGTAGCATGGACAGGAGCCAGATGAAATGCATATCTAAGCTGAACTGCCTGCTGTTCTCCAGATATTTGGAACCAATTCGTTAGCTAAGCCACTGATTTATGAACTCTGAACATTTTAGCCTTGTACTCCTAATTTAACTTATATTAAAATAGAAAAGGCAGTATTAAAAGTAATACTAAGGGTTTGATGTATATGTACCAAAGCAGGGAAGTTCAGAGTTAAGGCCAAAGTATCAAGTTGGCACTAGGTGCTTAATTCATTCCCCACTTGTTTGTTGATGATACTGTCACACAACACATCATCATGCTTTCTTCTGATACTTTTGCCATTCACAAGCTGAGTTTGGGAAGGCCAAAGATGCAGCCTAGAATTCCAACTCTAAATGTGAATTTTCATTGGAATCAAATTCTCAGCATATGTATTTGTGTGAGTGCATAAAACATTCACAATTATTTGCATAAAGCAGGTGTGTGTGTATATATATATATGTAAAAAAAGGACAGCTAAATTCAAAGTATCCATTTTGCAAACACGGTTTAGGGTTTTGGCTGCACTAATGGATAGGCCTGTAAATGCTGCATGCCCATTTTTAGAGGTCAGTTGAAAATGTGACCCTTACTGTTCAGTAAACTTAGTTTTTAATGCTTTAATTTCTCTGTTGTATTTCTCATCTTTGATAGTGATCCTCATTTTTATTCTATGCTCTGCAGAACAGCAGGATTCATTAAATGAGAAATGAATTCCCTTTGTTTTTGCATCTCATTTGATCTTTAGCAGTGCTAAATTAAATTTCATTGATGGTATTTGTTTTTTTATGGATCTCCATCTGGATGCTGTTTTATGTGTAACTTTTAGAGGGAAACTTCTATCAGAGGCTCTTGAAAAGACAGAATCTGTTACAATATGTCTTTGGAATCATTCTAGACAATTAATTAGATTGTATCTGGACTGCATCATCCTGAAAAACGGAATTAAATGAAATTGAGATGAGGTGTTGGGACTGTCCCAATCCATCCATGTGACTATTGCGATGAACTGGTTGCATCCTGGATACTGATGGGCAATGGAGCTCCCCTAATATCAAGCATGATCTAATATAATTTTTGACCTTAGTCTTCTCACTGGAATCCTACTGAGGGGATGAAGCATCAGAATATTTGAGCCCTTTGAGAAACTTGATCTGTAAATGACTTACAGTGCTCATCAATCCACCATTTATATACATTCCATTCCCACCCACTATAGATTGATATGCACAGAAAGATTGATACTGACTTAATTTGACCATGTCTAGGTCTCATCAAGTGTTCTGAAAAGGGCTCCCCACCACTTCAGAGTTCTGTGCTTTGCAGCCACCATTTTCTTTCCTCTCTCTGCTTCTCTAAGTGAATGGTGAGGAGGTAGATAAGGGTGTTTCAGCCATGATCTGCAGCTGTCAGTACAGCAGGATGACTGACATCAGCTCTCAGAGCCACTCAGTTTTGTTCCTTGCCTTATATCACTGGATCTTTTTGTTTGGATTAATTCAGTTCTTCTGTCTTCCTTTTGCACCTTTTTTGTTGCATTTGTTGTTATAGGTTATTGTGACACTTTATGAACTTTCACTCACAACTGAGCTCACAATTCAGGTAAATTTCTAAGCCCAATTATTACAACAAGCACTCTCCTAAATTCAGATCCCTGCTCCAAGGACTAATTATTTATAAATAAACTGGAACAGCTTCAACAGGACAAACTGAGACAGGCTCATCCTACAATGACTCACAGCTCAGTAGCTTGGACAGTTCCCTGCCTTGTGGGAGACCCAAGTTCAAATCCCTCCTCTTTATCAGGCCGAGAGAAAAATTGAACTGGGCTCTCACACTCTGCAAGCATTGTAACCTAATTATAGGGCTGAATGTTTCACTAGAGCTGCTCTTCCTCACAGCAATTAGTGATGCTAGCTTCCAAATAACTGAAATAGCATTTTTCAATGAATAAACTATTTGCCAAAAAAATTGCCTAACTCTAGATATCAGCCTCTTCTTCCAAGTGCAGAGGGTGCAGGTGCTTTGAGATCTTAAGATGGAGTATTGGCTGTAGATGCTCTACCGGTGTTACATGTTCTGACAGAGGATTCCATTCCTCAGCCTCCCGTGGCAACTCACTGCACAGACCCCATCTTCTCTGGAATCTGACCCATAGACGTGCACACGATTTTGAAAGACCCAGATTTTTGCAGTGAAACCAGTGCAAGATCACAGAAACTGTGAACAAGTATAGTTGCATTGTCATTGTGTTCCACAGCCTGAAAGCTGGACTTACTTTTATTAAATCTGGCTCTAGAGTCTTCAAAATTTCAGGATTTAAAAGCACAAGCAGATTTAAAAAAATCCGAAGGCGCCATAAATTATTTTTGACATTGGTTAACAATGTCACATTGTTAGGGTATTTTGTTTTGAGGAAAAAGCCCAGCCTGCCTCTGAACTGACAACTTAAGCTCCTGGCTTCAGCCCAATGGCAAATTGCAACAGATACAGTAGTTAAAAAATGCCTTGAAAAAGAGGTTTTATAATGGACACAACAAATGATTCTTAACATGCCAGGCTATAAAGAAACACACATTTATCTTCTTCTGCACAGATCATTCATCTTCCAGACAGTGTTCTTTCAAATTAATTGAAGTCTTCTATCTGTTGCTAGAGACAAGGTGGGTGAGGTAATATTTCTTAATGGCGAGACAGACAAAGCTTTCAAGTTGTGTTATTATTTATTTTTTCCCCACACTAACAGTCACTATTTTTGGATACCATTTATGCTTTTGGATGCTGATAGACTATGTATTTTCATGGCATTGTCTTAATCTATAAAGTTAAATGTTACTTCACTTACCCCCTCTCCCCACACACATACGAAAACCTCATACCCACTGATAATTACTTAAATGCTAGTTGCAAGAATTGACATGGCAATAATCACAGACAGTTCATGTTGTTTTCTTAGGAACTTTGTCTGTTTTCTCTTCTTCATGAGTGTTGTTTATTTACTTTAAAAGTGAAAAGAAAAGTATGCTGGCCATAAATATCAGAACTCTAGCATATTCTGTTATAACAGTGGCTTACTGAATTCTGAATTACACTTCAGGTAGGGTACAGAATTAGAAGGAGCTGTAATATACCCTATAAATGATATTCTTTTCACTGATTTGTTGACAGTTTAAACAACTGTTATGGTCAAGTGATAAATGATGGATAAGGTGTTCTACACTTAATATTTTCCTGTGCTGTTGTGTAGTGCTGCGGTGAGCTGTTAAACAACTTCCCAATTGTATCACAGATTTCAGTAATGGGTGAACTGGGAGATGTCCCTTAACTACCTCCTGGGGATAGGTTATACCTGGCTTCGGGGAAGTGCATAAGATGGAAGAATGTGGAGGCACATTGGGTGGGATTGTCAAAAGGGCTTAAGTGATTTAGCAGCACAAGTCCCACTGAAACATTAACAGGACCTAAAATCTGGTCTATACTTAAGTTTTGCTGGCATAGCTGTGTCAGTTAGGAGTATGAAAAATCACACCCCTGACTGACATAGTTATGGTGGCGAAAACTCTACTGTAAATGCTGTTAAACCACACAAGACATGCTTTTTGCTGGAACAACTCATTTTGATCAAGGAATTTGTATAAGTTATACTGATAAAAGCAATCTTTTTGCCCCTATAACTTGTGTCTACACTAGGAGGGTTTGCTGGTACAGTTAGAATGGTATAGCTGTACCAGCAGACTCTTTCTAGTGTAGGCAAGGCTTCAGCCTTTTGAGCACTCTTGAAAATCTCACCCCTTGTGACCTGGCTTGGGGGCCAGGCAAAGACTTGATGGAAACTATTATCAGTGGTCTCAGTTCATGTTGCCAATATTACTAGCCTTCTGGGAAGAGGCACAGACGAATTTAAAGGAAGAACTACTACTCTAGAATGCACCTCCCTCAGAGCCTCAAGTGAAATTCTAAGTTTGAATATAAAGAATTTTTTTTTTAGATCCACAGATGAAAGTGGCTTCAGAAGCTGTTATAGTTAGGCAGCTATATCTAGGAAGCTACTAGAACTAGAAGCTACTTAACATTTAGAACATAGTTGCTAGTTCTTAAGAAATTCTTCTATAGATTTTTAGTGCTTCTGACTGCTGTATTTTTTTGGGTGGGGAATGGTCTAACCTCTACAAGCATCAGAGTAACAGATTTTTCTTTCTTCTCTGCCTTTTTGTCTTTACTCTTGTGTGTATTTAACGTTTGCCTAAAGAGCAGGAATATTCTTAATTAGAATCACCTGAGACAGAATCAATCATTTAATCAGCTTTCCTTTCTTCTCTGACAAGAAAGAAATGTAGTTACACAAGAGACTTTTTAAAGTAAGCTTCTTCCCTCTGAAAGATATCACTGAATATGAGAAAAAGAAAGGAGACCTTTCCTAGAAAGAACGACCATTTAACTTTAGAATTCCAGGTATTTTTTCCTTTCTATTTTGTCTTTGATATTTTCAGTAAATGTTCAAATAATTTTTTATAGTGTGATTACCACAGTACAATGTGGCAAAGTCTCTACATGCAAAACTTACAAACCAAACTTAACTGTGTTAGTGTAGTAACAGTAAAAATAGAGAACTAGTAACACCTTTGAGCCAAATAAACTATCCTCAGAACAGATCTAGATCTAAAGTTTAGATAAGAGATGAAAACTTTCCCAGAATTTAAGCGGGTATGGATCCACTAGTCTAATTAGGGCTTTAATAAAAAATATCTTTTGGTAAATCAGCATCACACATATGTAAACAGCTACACCTGTATAGGGAGTTATAGTTATGATTATTGGGGCTGACTCAGCTCCCTTTCAGGTCTGTTCTTTCTATTAACTTCAGTGACAGATGGATTTGGCTCATTGTGAAATAACATTTCAAGACTCCACAGGATTGTAGTAGAATCTACACATCAAGAAGAGGATACTAGGGGCAAAAACATCCATCCACCAAAGACACAAGATGGGACAAGACATTTAAAATATAATTATTTATTAGATTCCATACCTTAACAGCTCATTAATGTGACTGAATACCTTCCACAGGTCAGTGATTTTATATGAATAAAACTGATTTTTTTATTAGGGGTTTATTTTTCTCTGTGGTTGTAATTATTCTGGTCATCAAACGGTCCTCAAGTGCTCCAGAGAAAGGAAATCGGAGGGATGAAATACTAAACAGCTTTTATTTATATATGCTGCAATAAACACATAGTGCCTCATCCTCAGCTGGTATGCATGTGTACACCAACTGACCCCACTGAAGCTATGCTGACTTATATCAGCTAGAGAGTGGTCTATTATGTAAATACATATTTCCTCCCATTTTTCCTTCTTTTTTAAAAAATAGTATTTTTGGAACTGTTACTGTCCATGTATATTTTAAAAAAAGAACACTGGTCATACTTGCTAAATAGCTCATGGGTTGCCTTAGAATGCTGATGGTGTGATATTTTTTTTTAAGAGAATACTCCCCTTTTTAAATACACTGGCCATGTTTGTAGGAGATCCTGCTTCAAGGATTGTTCCATTGCCAATGGTAAACTCATGTCACTTCATACCTCTGTATGAAATATTCAGCCATCCATAATACCTGTAAATCTGTCAGCTCCATTTTCTTGCAGTCTGATTACCTTATAGTCTTGATTTCTTCTGCAGAACTTCTCCTTTGTATAAAGCTGTCTGCATTTTAAACCTAACTTATGATTCAGAATAACTTGGGTCCTTTAGATAACAAACTGTGCTTTAATACATGAGCCATGCTTATTTTCTGAATGGCACTGCTGATCCTAAAATTTCAATTTTCATTTTCAAAGAGTGTTTGTATTCGATTAGCTTAAAATGCTCTAAACTAAAATTGTCTGAAAGTGCAATGTATTTGTGATACCTTTCTTACCTTTGCACAATGGTTCATAAAAGACACAATCAAATTACTGTATCTTCAGGTGTTTGGAGAATAGATTTCCAATCTTGCTCCCAATAATTTCAGTGAGTGTCTTGTCATTGACTTCAGTGGAAGTAGTTTCCAATTAGTGTGCCCCATCCAATGGCTGCACATGCTTTGTGTTTGTCATTCATATTGCTGTAGTTGAGATTTGACCCAGAATCCTACCAAATGAGTCAAAAGAGAACCATTCTAGGGACTGGAATGTGGGCAATCACACTTAATGGTTAGTCCAGATCCAGGAAACTGAGCCAATGTCAAGACAAGGGTTGAAGTCAGTGTCAGGGTCAGCACAAGTCAGAGATCAAGTCAAGAGTGAGAGTCAGTAGCCAGGGGTAGGACATAGGAGCAGAAAGGGGAGGTGGGGAGTGGGCAGATGGACATCTGGGATAAGGAGGGCAGGAACCAGCAGGGCTCAGGAGTAAGACAAGTAGGCAGGGTCTAAGTGGTAACCAGCCAGAGATTTACCTAATTGCTCAGACAACTTCCTGTGTCTCTTTCTGGCTTCATTAGTGCATCTGGGCCAACCAGTGGGCTGAATGTCTCCCTGAACAAGGAGCTTCTTGGCAGAGTCCTTGGTGAGCTAGAACTCCTCTAGCTGTTGGCTCTAAATGAGCTACCAGGTAACGGCTATGGTCTAAGCACCTCCCGGGGACCCGCAGACCCAGGTTCAAGATTTGCAATTTGTCAGATCCATCCTCTGAGTCAGTCAGTAAAAGCCACACAAAACTTGTCTCAAGTGGAACCTACAGTTTACATATACAGAAAAAGCCTCCAATTCATTAAGGTACTTTGGCATAGGCATAACTTTAAGCCTGTGAGTGGTCCTACTGAGATCAAGGGGGGCTAGTCATGTGCTTAAAGTTACACAGATTTGACAAAATCCACTTTGGCCAAGAATACATGGCTACTTGGGCAGAGTATCCTTTTCCCCACCCCCAACATTTGCTGAGAAGTACAGCAGAAGTAAAGAGAAACAATATGGTAGAGAAAGTGATGTGATACAGGAAGAAAGCTGTTCTGAGTTACTCCAACTGGGAGATGGATTATTTTGCGCCCCTCCTCCTCATTAACTTATCTATAAAGTGCAGTTAGCAAACACCGACAGGATTATTGAGCTCATGCCTTTCATGGATTCTTGTGACATACCCTTTTGTTTTCAGAATAATTCAGATCAATTCATAATGATGCTGTAAATCCTGAGAAACTGTTTACTCCAAATTCTCTCCCATGTATCTACTGAGAGAATTTGGTACTATAAATGTGAAGAGAAATAAGAAAATAGAAACTGAGGACAACTGAAAGAATAAAGAGAGCTAGGCATATCCATTCCAGACTGATGCTTTGCCTGCTTGGTTGTTCCCTCCAGTTAGTTATGGTTCTTTGTACAGAATACACATAATTCCATTAGCTCAATGTACCTTCATATACACTATCTCATTGGGAAAGAATTTCTGTTTACCTGGAACACAGTTAAACAAATCTCTATCCTAGCTATAGCACTAGTCACCAATGTCGGTGTTCAAAGAGCTAATATTTCCACTCTTCCTGGTCCCATTTCTACTTCTAGCAAACTTCACAGTGGGCTTGATTCCCTGGCATTCCCCCAGAAATCTCACATGGGCATTAGCTATTGCTTGGAGTCCAAAAGGATCCTGAAGGTGAATGTCTGTTTCCTGAGACAAGGTGGGTGACATAATATCTCTTATTGGTGAGAAAGGAGCTTTTGAGCCACACAGAGCTCTTCTTCAGATCTGGGGACGGTACTCTGAACTTCACAGATAAATACAAGGTGGAACCTTTCCCAGACCTGAAAAAAAATCTATGTAGCTCAGAAGCTTGTCTTTCTCACAAAAAAAATTGGTCCAATAAAAGATACTACCTCATCCACCTTGTCTCTCTCTAATATCCTGGGATCAACAGGGCTACAACAACACTGCATAGTTCCATTTCCTACCAGTTGTTCAAGACCATGGAGTCAGTGGCATTTAACCTCCTTCTCATTGCACTCTTTCCATTCAGTGTCATCACACAATTGATCTTCACATCCAGAGCTCTGTTTATCTAAGAACACCAGAGTATCATGGGAGACTTTTTTATTGTGAACTACTGACCCAAACTATAATCTATTCCCATGTGAGCTGTAAAAGATGCAACAATTCTCAGTAGTGCAGATAAAAAACATACCCTTATTGATTCCTAACATTGCAAAATTTCTTTCTCAATGATGAATCAGATCCTTTTATAGCACAAATGCAAAGCTTTGTTTTAAACCCACTACCAAGAAAAAAAATACACTAAACATTAAAGTCAATATGTTAGAGAAATCCCTACAGAAAACATTCCCTTAAGATAAAGATACATAACAGTGACTTTTTTTGCCCTAAAACAAAAGAGCCAAAACACCAGGAACAGCTATTTTTAATATAAATAGGTTATAGCTATTTATAATCAAAAGCTTTCAAAACCTGACTAAATTAAGTAAATGATTCATTCTGTTATCTTAGCAACACTGTCTGGGCATATGTGGTCTGCAAGAAAAGATCCAAATATGAAGCAGAATGCATCTGAAAAAGACTAGCAAAAATTTAAAATAGCACTTGACTTTTCTCCAGTTTAATGCACTGAATGTACATTGGGAATTCATAAACACGGAGAAACAATTTAGATTTCCCTTGCTACATATCAAACAAGGTAGGGAAGAGAAGTGCAGAACTGACAGCATAGTTTTAACAATAGTACCCTCTTACATGGAACTCTGTACCCAGCTTCTTGCCCATACACTTTACCAAAACTGAAACTAATCACAGACCTTTAACAATGGCCTGGCTTCAGCTAATGAACTTAATGGTGGTTTGAGAGCCAATTAAAAGAAGAAAAGTTTAGAAGTGTAATCCTAAATAGGGAGGTCTCTCCTCTTGAGGTCTCTTCCAACCGTAATCTTGTATGATAATCCTGCTCTGCTGTAAATGAAAAATAGCTCCATTGACTTCCAGGGAATTACACAGATGTAAAAGCAGGAGCAAAAATCATGCTCCAAGAATCCACCCTATGGTGAACTGTCTATAGGATTTTTTTGTTTCATGAAGCAGACTGTACCTCCCAAGTGATCCTCATGATGGAGGGCATCTCTATGCATTTACTTTTCTCCCTCTATATATACATTTCCTGACTTTTTCTTTCCTCATTTTCATTACTGGAAATTATTCATTTCAGAAATACTGAAGAAGGAGGTTAAAAATATATTATGCCTCTTAAAGAAACTGGTCTTCTCACATCATTTTAAACTGGCGGTATTGTTTCTCTTGTATTTGGGTTGTAGCAGATTGTGAGTTATACAATGGTTATCAAATATAGTCTAAAAATTATACCGGTGTGACATTATTTTGCTCAGTTCAGTACCCCTTTTTTAATTGACCACCTGACCTATCCTTTCCACATACAGAGGAAAGGATAGCTGCATCCAGAATGTTATCCATTCCCATTAAAATTCTTGGACTTTGGGCCAAGATTCTGGCCCCTGATCCTGTGGCACAAAACACCCAGAAAGCTAGATTAGCCAACCATCTGGGTATTTCATCCTGTACAGATGGGATGGCATAACAGTTTCCATGCCTGCAACCCCAACACCCTATGGTGCTATGGCCAGGGAAAAAGTGGGTATCTAGGTTATTGCTACATCTGGATGACTCCCTGCTGCTGAAACAGCTATTTGGGATCATGGGCAGGCAAGTGTATGAGACAGAAGCCTTTATGGAGCCTGATTCTTGGCTAACCCCCAAATCAGGGCAGTTTAAAACCAGCTTTGTTCCTCCCTTTCTGGACTTGCATCAAGTACAGCCAGAGGTGAAAGTAAGCCGGCAGCTATTTAAAGGCCCCGCGGCTGTGCTGCCGCTACCACCCTGGGGCCTTTAAACTGTCGCCAGGGCCCGGGGTGGGGGGTAGGAGGGGAGGCCCCTTACCAATATGGGGGCTGGGGCTGGCTCTGCCCTCAGCCCCGCCCCTTCTGACCAAGGCTCCGCCCCTTCCGGAGTTGGCCCCAGCCAAATCCCCGTACCACTAAGATGCTGCAGTTACTTTCACCCCTGAGTACAGCTCAGGCAAATCAGGGAGTCTGACCATATGTTCTCATGAGAAAGATTGGTCAGTAGTGTCAGTACCCCAGTGATAAGGGTTTCAGGTGGCAGCTTTTTGGAAGCTACTGCCAAAAACTTGTTATGCCTCTAGGAATTCACAATGAAACAAACTCTCATGTTTACTGAAGATTAAATTTCATGTGCAAAGCCCTCCACAACCCAAAAAGAAATGTAATAGGATTAATTTGCTGTGATAAGCACTGTAGTGTGGATAGAGTATCAAATGCATCAGATTATCTTCGTGATAAATGTCAGCACGAACCAGCTTGCACTATAGGCCAGTCTTGAAGAACACTGTCTCCACTCTCATACACCACACCCTATATCACCTCCCTAGGTCTTGCTTAGTTTTTCTGGTGCCTTTACAGTTACACTGGGCTGAGTAACATCCCAAATTGCCATAAAAATATTTAGTGACTGAATCAATTTTTTAAAATTTTAGTCATAAAATATTTTAATAAAATTCTGTTTGGGGTTTTATCTTCCACAGGGTGGCTATCTATCACGACCCTCTATGTCTTAACTAGTGGGGTTTTACCTTGAACTTTTGGGCAAAAACTAAAGGCAGCTTTCTGGCAGAATAAATGGTACATCTGTCAAGTCAAAAAATTGAGACTTTTTGCAGTGAATTGGATTTCTTATAATGTTTGCCCACACTAAGTAGGTTGAAAGACTCAGCCCTGGCATCTCAACAGATGCCTATCTTCATCTGTAGGTGTCTAAATATATTAAAAATCTGTCCCTCGGTGTTACATGCTACCCTCACATGGAAAGAGGAAAAATCTGGTGTCTCTTGGTGGGTGGAACTGCAGCATGGGTCACAAAAGTAGATTGGTTCTACAACACACTCTCCGTTATCCTTGACCTGCACCAATGCTATACAAATGGTGTGAAATCCTGGCCCCACTGAAGACAGTGGTAAAACTTCAACTATTTCAATGGTACCAGGATTTTAACCATAGGCTAGATAAATGTAAAATTTTGGCCATTAATAGCATCTAACAGGTCCCAGTGATCTCAGCTCCCTCTGAGAAAGCCACCAGTGGTTGGAAAAGTTGGTAAATCTCTTCTCTTACTTCTGGATTCAACACTGCTTCTGATCACGTTTCTTTCAGATCTGCATAACTGGTACATGAAATAATATGAAACAAAAGCACTATGTCGCCAATGACATGCTGCTTATCACTATCAATCAGTTTTTGCTTATTGGTTCAGTATAGTTCAGTAATTGCTTTGCCATACTTAATTAGGATCACACAGATTAAGAAAATATCTTTCCCCCCAAAATCCTAAACTTTGTGGTTGCCCCACAGTTTCCATCTCTCATCTGTCCTCTCTCTCTCAGAAATTCATTAATACTTTGGCTTTGATTTTGCCTGTGCAGCAAGACCATTCTTTCATTACCATAATTAGATGGGGATATCCCATTTAGAAGTGATGCCATGATTCACTCACATTAGTTTTGTACAGCCCCTTTGCACTCTCCTTGAGCTGCCTGCTAATGTCAAGGCAGGGAGTTATCTTTTCTTGCTCTCCAATCATCGGTGGTGTGCAACTGCCAGTTTTGTCTGAGGGGAAGTTTTTAATGTTCAAGGTCAACGTTACTCCTGACCAATAAAAAAAATGGGCCTGGTTATCAAAGAAGTCAAGTTTCTACTTTGACCCAGCAGTGACCTGTGTATAAAGATGCTCTTATCAAAATTCACTGCAACAACCTCATCACTTACTTCAATTTACCTTTGCATGTACTACTTCTCCCCCATCCCCGGCCTCCAGCAGGCAAAGACCCAAGATGGTCAGTGGACTTAGACCAACAATATCATTGCTTAACACTTGTGTGGGCTCCTTAAAAGATTCCAGGATGATGGTACACAGCCTTTTCTGTAGGTTCCACTGAGCAGAGGCAGAAAAAAAGCTTTTGAAACTTACTGCAGTGCTTGTTCTGCACCTGTTCCTGGCTTCACACTTTCATTCTCAATGTTTTGAGGTGTTCTGGTTTTTGGCTGATGTTTTTGGTGATTCTAGTCAGCTATCTTCAAACCTGTATTATGTTTTCATGCAGCAAGAAAAACAATTTATTGAACTATTTGTTACTCTAAAATGTTAGCAGGGTGCTATTTTATTATTTGGTTAATGCTGACATGCTCGGTGTTGTACAATATACACAATGAGACTGCAAAGAGCTTATATGCTATAGACACCAGGAAGACAATGCACTGAAGAATTCAGAGATGGGAATTAGAGGCTTTTCTGCCTGTCATAATTATAATAATGTTCATACGGACATTAAAGAAGAGTCCAGTGTTACTGTAGTACAGAATATAACACTATTTTTGTATAGATTCTTTACTAAACTGTGATCCTGATCCTGCAGCCCTTTCTTATGTGAACCAACCCTCTGAAGCTAGAAAAATAAGCGTTAGCAGAGTCATAAATCCAGAAATGCTTTTCAGAGACTCAGGACTTTAAGGCCTTGTATCAGCTTTGGGAAGAAATAAGGGTTCTGTTTATGAACAGTAGTATCCACTCTGTAGTCAAGGTAGAAACTACTTTCCCATTATAAGCCTAATTCTCAACATTCCCCCCAACAATACCCCTGAAATTGTACATGTTGTATATCATCCCATGATACGATGTTTCTAATAGGTTTTGGGGGCGGGAAATCATAACAGTTTTTAAGTTATGGTACTAGAGGAACTACAGAAATGGCAGGTGAAAGCCATCTTATCTATATTAACAGCTTAGAACAATATTTGCAAACCCGAGCACCTACATATGAGATCCTAAATTCATACTTAAGCTTTTAAAAAATGAGACAGCCTGATTTTTCAGAGCTAGTGAGCACATCAGTAGGCTTTGAACACTGGAAACGAGGCACTCAGTGTCTATTTTATTGTGTACATACTGTGTTATTGTTATGGAAAGATTAGCATTATCATGTTAAACATATTTTTGGAACTAGTCCTCTAACTTTGGCTAGTCCCCACTCCTTTAAGTGAGAATCTGCCTCCCAGATGTAAGGGGAATGACTTGAGTTCTGCTACATGACACTGATTCCCAACTGGGGAATGGCCCCTTGGGAATTCACTGTTTCAGGTAGTCATTGAGCCAGATACTATGGCAGAATGGTAAATGGGCTGAAATCTCTTGTGATTACTATTAAATTGGAATCTATGCAAGAGGTGATAATGGTAATCCTATCTCATGCTGTTCACCTGCAGGGATTAGGAAAGAACTATCTCTTCAAGCACACAGCATTTCACAACTGTCTAATTATTTGCTAGGGACTGGCTCTGATTTCTCACTTCTACCATAAAATAGTAACACTGCTCAGCTGGAGGGAATAAAAGCAGAATAAGCGGAGTGCACCGCTAATTGTTTTACGCATGGCCAAAGCTTGAGGATCCAGATATAGGAAACTATCACAAATGGAAAATACCAAATTATATCCTGATAATGAGGACCACAGGCAAATTTACTGTTATGTAACTCACCCACACTGCTGCCTTCGGCAATGTTAATTTCTCGTGAAGGAGAGCATAGAGAAAGGTGAATTGTTTGTTTTCTTGTTTTGTTTTAAAATGAATATAATTCTGGAGAGAGAAAAACAGAAAAAAAATTCCTATATCTGTAGCAGAAAGCCTTTCTAAGCTTTATTTTATATTTTTCATTCCTTAGAAAATTAGTACATCCTAAATAATGGAGTCTTTCCTAGAATATCTCCTTTATTACTCCCATAGGAATATCTAGGGATATGTTCTCCCTTTAATATATATGTACATTTGTACATATTTATTATTATTATTATTATTATTATTATTCCACATGTATAGTGTGGTAGTATATAGAAGCCAACCCAGTCAGGGGCCTATTGTACTAAGCACCGAACAAATGTTTAGAAAATGACAGTCTCTGCCTTACAGAGCATAATCTGGAAGACCTGCTATACAAAGAGAAAATCGATTGTCCAGTGGTCAGAACATTGGTCTGGGACCAGGGTTCAGTCCCTGCTCCACCACAATTAACTTGTGACTTGTGTAACCTTGGGCAAGTCACTGGGGGTGTGACTACATGCTGCAGCAATGCATACCACAGAGCGTTGATTTCTAAAGTGCACTAACATTGCTCATTAATTGGTCCTTGTAGACTCTGCTGGAAAGCACCAGAGGTTACCTACATTCAAACAGCATACCAGCAGGATCTACACAGACCAATTAATGTGTAACACATTAGTGCATTTGGAAATCACATGCCCATAGTGCACATTGCCACAATGTGTAAATAAGCTCTTACCCTCTCTGCCTTGCTTCCCCATCTGTAAAATGGAGATAGCACTTCCCTACCTCATAGGGGTTTTGTGAGGATAAATGCATTTAAAGATTGCTAGGTACTTGGATCCTATGTTGGCAGGGCCACATAAGTACCTAACATAGATCCCAGGGGGATGATACAATTGGAGGTGGAGGGTCAGAGTGGGGGCAGGGCAGGGGTGACAGGATAGCAAAGGAAATCCCAGAGGACTAAAATGTCCATTAAACTGTATGGGCTCTTCCATGGGTTCTGTAGGAAAGCCAGGTCCTTGTGATATAAATTGGAGTTATATACATTTAACAAGGAGACTCTTCTGTTCTACAGTCTAGTTCATTTAAGCTACTCAGCAAGATGAGCAGGAGAATGGCATAAATATGAAACTACAGTATAAAGCATCTGACATAGTTAGAAACATTTTGGCATGACTTTTATTTGGATGGTGAGTGTAAAACTGTCTTAAACCTTTCAAGAGGAAAAAATATAAACAAGGATCTGAAATTTTCCACCCGCCTTTTGCCAGTATTTCTTAGAATGCTTCATTAAAGCCTACAGATTGTGTTCAGTGTTTCTAACCTTTAAAGGAAGAAGAGCTTTGAATTGTCAATTCACAGGCATTTCTTTTTTTACCAAGTTTTGCATATTTTTCTGACACATGATTATTTTACAATATATTAAAAATGTATGTCCCTCCTCCATTGCCTTTCTACAATTTAAATAATTACCTGAATAAAGAATGTGAATTATGGCTTTCAGGCTTCTCAGTTCAATCATGATAATTTATCTTCTAGCAAAGAATTTAAAACAAAATTACTGTCTCTTTCTGGTGTGTGATATTAATGAAAGATATTAATTACTTCTTGGAGGGTATATTTCCTTATCCAGATCACAAACTTAAAAAGAGATTTGCAAGAAAAAAAAAATCTGCTTAGTTCTCTCACTCTCATATGCAAATGATATATCTTTCTATTCCTTCTGGACCTCTACTTCTCCATATACATTCCCTCATCCACACACAGTTTCAGCAACCATCCTTATACTGACAGCTCAGTGGGCTGTTGTCAGGGCCAGCTTTAACTTTTTTGCTGTCCAAGCAAAAAAAAGGGAGGTTGGGGCAGTGCAGCGCGGCAGGAGGAGCGAGAGAGGGCAGCGCAGCTGGAGGAGCGAAGGACAGGGGGCATGAGGACGAAGGAGTGAAGGGGGGGCGGCGCAGCCAGAATGCCGCCCCAGGCATGTGCTTCCTATGCTGGTGCCTGGAGCCAGCCCTGGTGGTGGTTGGTTGGTTTTTTGTTTTGAAGATTTCATACAGAGCAGGTACCATGAAAACTCAAAGCAACTGTACTGAATACATTTCAAGCGTTTTAAACTGCTAAAACTGATTGCCATTTATTAATAAAACCCTCCAGAATTCCATGGTTTGCTTATGGGTGGAGGTTTATGGACAAACTTTGAAAATTCATAATGAAAAACAAAATACTCTGTTTCTGAGGTTTTCAGACTGCATTGTTACTCTTTTGCATCCCTATAACTTTAAATGTTTTTTGTTAGATATCAAAAAAATCCATTTGTGTATATAATTGGGAATCTTAAGGTTAAATGGTACTTTCAGGCTGCTCACTAATCAGAGATTTTGCCTTGAAGTTTTAAGAACCTTTCTGAGGAACCAGAAGATAATCATGTTTTCTTCAGGGGTAAACAGAGATCTGTATTCAGTAGTATTAGTATAATAAGGAAAAAATGGGCACAAAAAGGTGACTACGCTTCAGTGGATGCCTGCAACCACTCAGAACCTTACTGGAGCCATTCATAATCATTTGCAGGATTGTGGCCTAAATTAACCACAATTATTAACTCACTGGCCTCATTCTAAAATACACGGAACACTCTGATGTTCCTTTCTGCTTGAGAAATCATTCTGGAGAGAAAATAGAATAAAATAGAATGCAACACCAATGTTCTCCTCTAAAATAATTCTTTCTGTTGGGAATAAAAGAGCTATTTAAAATCAATACTGAGATAATTAGCAGAAGGAGAGAAAGGCTTGACATTTTTGACCCCTTCATTCTGTGGAACAGAAAAAATAGGACAGAATGGCTATAGAGGCTAATGCAACAATGTAAGGGGATTTATCATAGAATGGTACTCTTATTATGAACTACAGTGGGAGAACAAAACCAGTTGACCTTTTAAAATAGTCTTGAACAAAGCAAATGGCAAAAAAACAAATATTTTGTTTCAAGAGATGGTTGAGTAAATTATATTAGAATGGAAACTTTATAAAACACAAAGGACTAGACACTGGAAATATACTAGCAAATGATACTGTTTTTCTTTCCTTTGCTACCACACAAACCTGCTGCTCATTTGTTCATTTGGATACTATGTAGTTTCCATGTTTTCCTCCGTGCACACTCCTTTCCACTAGTACCAACACTGAATTATGTACCAAAAACCTCCATGTCTGCTGTTCATACACACATTAGCTTTAGCCTTCTTTCATTTTCTATTGCTGTCCACAAAAGTCTTCTTGATATGGAGGAACTGTTCTGTAAAGGGCAGACTATGGTATGTATCCTCCATTTCCTTCCCCCACCCCTGAGAACTTCACATACATTTCCACAGCTAGGTGATGAGAATGGACTTTCAGAGCTAATCCCTCACCTATGTCACTGAAGGCGGTGATGTGCACCAGCAGTAAGTAGCATTAAAGATGAATAATATTATGGACAAGCTCTTCATGTGTACACTCTAGAGATTCCTAATCTTACAAATAAAGCGTTCAAATGTTCAAAGGCGCTGAGAGCTCTCACTACCTATTGACGCCGGTGGGAATCATAGGAGCTCAGCACCTTACAGGATCAGATCCAAAATAAGAAGTAAAATCAGTTCCATAAACACAACTTTGCCAATTTAGTAATCAAGAATCTTATATTGTGGCAGATCTGAGCTCAGTATCCTTTGATCATATTCAGAAGTTTAACCTCCCACAAGGGGAGAACCTTTTCCTTCAGCTGTGACTACTGCAGTATGATTTGCACTGGGGAAACCGTGTAAGTACAAACCACTCTGCATTGGGGTGAAATAACTTTTCTGCTGCCAACATCTAATGATGGTGGCTAGGAAGGGATTTTTCTCTTCATTCATCACCATATCATCCCTATATCATATCATCCCTATTTTATATATATATAATATATATATATATATATATATGGATATAGGGGCCGTCAGCAACTCACAGCAGCCTAGGGCCAAATTTCTCCAGTTCAGGCACCATGTTGGGGCAATATAGGCATCCCTGTGTTGGTGCATTGACAAGTCCTAATTCTTCAGCATTAGACAATAAAACCCTGGAGGTCCTGTTCATTAAGAGTCAGATCCTATGAGGTGATCAAGGCCTTGTGTATGTTACTGAGCTCTCTCCATGCCCACTGAAGTCAGTAGAAGCAGAGGGCACCTACCACCTCAAAAAAGTCACTCAGCATCTTAGAACAATTATGGTATCATGTTTTTGACGTAGGGTAGGCACAACATGAGTGAAAATTGAGACCTAATTTAGGGTTCCTCTATTTCTGAGAGCCTAAACTGAGACATCTAAAGCCTGATTTTCAGAGATGCTGTGCCTCTAGCAGCTTCAACTGTCTCCAACTGACCTTTAGTGAAGGGGGTGGAGGATCTTTTCTTCTTGTATTATTTTGTCTGGAAGTTTAGATTCCTCTTCTTCCCAAACCCTGCTACCGTGTGGCTACTACTATGAGGTAGAACTAAGTTGGCATTTAATATTGGTACAATTCATTGACTGTGCAGAAGAGGAGGAAAGGATCTTGCATAACAAACAAATAATATTAATAGTACCCTAAGGGATTCTCTGCCCTGTTCAGCCTCAATACTCTGCTTTAAATATGTTCAGGCCATAATGAGGCTCCTGCATAAGGCTCTGTGCAGAGGGCCTGCTGGGAATGGGAGGAGACGCTGGCAATCTCTTCAGTATATGCCATTACATGGATTTTCTGTTGCTGTGGACTGCTTTTACATTACACCAGGGATCACACCAGTTCTTGGAGCAGCCTAAATTTAGATGGGTGCAAGGATGGTTAAAAGCCACCTTAGTCACCTCCCTTCTACCTTCTCTCTGAGCTATTCCTTATGTGCTGCACCTCCAGAGTGAACAACACAAAATCTCAGTCACTTGCTTCTCTCACATCTGCAATAAACCACAATTGACTAAAATCATGTCTAATCATCTTGTAAGTTCTGCAGCAACCAATCTCAACTAGATAAATTTGCATGTACATATAAATGGGTGAGAGAAAGCTTTGATAGCAGCAAATTTAACAGACAGCAGAGAAAGGGAGAAAATTTGTCTGACAGTGGTTTACCAGTGTCGAGGGAGAACAGTGAACTTTGTTATGGCCAAGGAAATTTCTCCATGTTTCCTTTCTGTTCTGACACTACTAATCAGACAGTTGTAGGAATTTGTCTGTATCACAAAAGGTAGAAGGCACATACTAAAAGCATCATCTGTAGTTTGCTGGCCTCTAAAATGCTGAAGTCAGTAAGACTGGATCAATGTGGCTGAGGGCAGATTTGACCTAATGAATTCATAAACTTTTAGCCACATTGATTCCCAGTATAAATTCAGTAACGTTTATGAAATCACACGAGTATCCTCTGTGGAGTAGTGCTAGACCCTTCCACCCAACTGGAAGGCATCTTTCCCTTTTTCACTCCATAGTCACTTTAGGACTCTTGGGCTACCTATCTTCCTCAGAACATATCTGCTTCTAAGTGCTTTTTACTCTTGCTGTGGCAGGTATATCTGTAGAGGAAATGAGAGCCGATGAAATTAACACCACTGCACTGCAAAATGAAATAGCATTTTAAACCAACCAAATATTTCTCTGGAAAGAAATGAAAAATAAATAAAGGGGGTAAGTCCAAGCTGAGAGTTACTGTGGCATTTCAGCCTCAAGACCTATATGCTGTCTTCCAGCTGACATAGAAAACTACTGAAGCACAAAAGTTAACTGAAAAATGCTCAGCGTAGCATAGTGGTCTGTCCGGCAAAGAGGCTGAATGGTCTCCCAACCGGAGTGTTAAGATGGGAAAAATTGCTAATGATATCCATAAACCGCTGATTATATCGATGTTCTCACTGTGTGGATCCTAAAGTTTAGGATGCTTATCAGACAGCCTTGGATCTAAAAAGTTGATCCAGCTCTCATGGAAGTCAATGGGAGCTTTTCCATTGACTTTAACAGGAATTGGATCAGACCCTTGGCTTGAGAAACTTATAAGGAAGGGCTCTTTCAGAAGGTGTCCAGTATTATCTTCTCATTTGGCCAGAAATATAACAGCAGCTTTTTTTTGGAACAGCAGTGTTTTGGAACTTCTACTTTCAGTGAAAGAAGGCATCCAAAAATCCCTCCCCCACCCCCTGCAAAAAAAAAAGTATATCTTTGAATTTGAAAAATGGTTTACTTTGAGCTACTCTACCCATTTAATCAAACGTACTATACTTTCTGTCCATTAGTTTTCTAAAATTTGCATCCACTCTTGTTAGAACTACTAGCAGAGTATCTTACTGGGTTAGATGGTTACACCTACTGAGGTTCAAAATTTGAATATGTTTCCTACTCATGTTCAGAATATTGTACTAAATTTTCTGACTGATCAGATACCTTCATTGGAATATTGATTCCAAATATTGATTATTGTCACTATTGTCAAAGTAATGACAGAATACACACTTCCTGAACCTGTATTCCCTGTGCACTCAGAATTGTCATGGAAGTTAAGGTTCAAGGAATGCAGTGTCTGACCCCCAGTGTGTATGTGCAGATGATTAGTTCACAAAGGGCTGCTTTCAGTCACACTGGATAAATCTGAAGTAGTTCCACTGATGTTGGTGTAACTGAGCAAATTTTCTTCTAAGATGTAAGTTTGATTTTTTTCTTGCATTCCATTTCATCTCCATCATTGGTCACCAGGATGAAATATTATGGCTGTGAAATCAATTTCTCTCTTACATGATTTGGATAACATTGCTAATGTACTTCTTACAAACATATTGCTATTGAATACATGTACTGTTGGCAAAAATGAATTTTCAAATCTGTGAGTGTATAATTTTCAGGTTTTCCCTAACCCAGCATCTCTCTATAGTAGCTGAGTGTGTGATGTATAGTAACATAGGGATACGTTGTTTGATCCTGCAACTGATCTTAGGGATGAAGTGATTGGGGCAAGGTACATGCTTAAAGTTAAAGTTAAGCATGTGCTTAAGAGCAGTACTGTGTCAGGCCCAGAATGCTTAGCACCTTCCAGGAGAGGGCCTATATTCAGTGATGTTGTGTGGGAGGAGGGCTGCATAGAACAGGGTAAAGGATGGAAAATCATCAGACACATGAGGCTTCCCTTGTTGCCTCGAAACCAATACCATTAAAAATGAGTGATCAAGGAAATCAAAGCACTCCAGGCAGCCATGCTACCAACACTATTATAAACAGATCAATAATATAAAATGTCACATGTATCTTCTTTGGAGCATTTTTTCAAAACAATACACTGACCTTTATAAGGAGCTTAGAGCTGTGAGGAATAGTCTGACTCATTTTGTCTGTCATAAATCTAGAGGCATCCAAGAGAAAAGTCAAAAAGTCAGGGGACTCTGCTTCCATTCAAACTAAGACAAAGCAAAGGAAAATAAAACATGCTCCTCATGTGAAGAGACATAAGGAAGGGGTGAATGTATATTATACCAGCAAAGTAAAGAGCCTGGGCTAGTGTGAAGTGCCATAGCTCAACTGAAGTCAATATAGAGCAACTGTCCTCAGATTAGCCAATAGCCTTGTGGTTAGGGAATTCACCCAGGATTCAAAAGACCCAGAGAAATGTTCTCACCACTAGGCTATGGGGGACTCTCATGTTTTTCATAAAAAATTTAAAAAGGTCTCGTTTTCATTCCACATCAGAATGCAAATACATTCAAAACCTTACACTTTTTGCAAAACAGAAATGTTGTTATCCAGGCAGGCCTAGTCACCAAACTTGTTACTAGCAGCAAAGGTGAGGTTTCCACATACCACAAGTAGCTTTTCAGACTATTTCCAAAAAAATGTTATAAAAAAAAAAATTAAACAGAAAAGCCATAAACACAAAGGGATAAATAGAATAGAAATAAATATATTGTTGTTCCGGCATTATTGAAAATAGTGCCATTGCCTAAATCTCCTTTCTTTGTGAGCAGTCTTCGCCATGTTTTTCCAAGTGATTATGAATAGCAATCAGCAAGTGAGAAGAAAAGAGGAACAGTTCTTTGTTTTCAGTCACATTAGTTGAGGTGCATACAATCTCATGCAACTTTTTATAAAAAGAGTGTATTCTATCTAAGTCAAGCATATTACAGCCAAGTTGTTTGTTTTGTTTTTAAGAACAGGGCACTCATTCAGGAAAGCAAACCTATGCAGGAAAGGCACTTGAAGAAAGCCAGATTTAAGCAAATGAATAAAGTCAAATATGTGCTTAAACACCCTTCCTGAATGCAGACAGATTTAAGGCTCCTGAATGCCATGAAACAGCTGATCACAATGGGCAGAAGGCATGTGGTGGGGGGGGAGGGGCTGATAGGGCACCATTTTTTTCCCAGAGTTGGCTCCTACCAGGAGCCGCATATTATCTTCTGAAGAGCCACATGCAGTTCTGGAGCCACAGGTTGGCCACACATGCCATATAGCATGACAGAGGACAACAGTAGGAAACGTTAAAAAAATCTAGAATTCCATTACGGGACTTAAAACTAGAACAGGGCACAATTTTCATCCCAGTTTTTTTTTTTCTGGTGAAAACGCAAATTTGGCAACACTGAACCATTCTGTGAATTCATGTCAGCTGTTCACGTCATGTGACTAAGTTCTCTGTTTGTTGGGGGGTGTCAGAAAAAAACATTTTGTTTCATTTAAAAAAGTGAGATGTTTAGATTTTTTTGTTCAAAAAAATTTTGTTTTGAAATTTCCTTCAATTTTATTTAAAATTTTCAGAACTTTAAAAAATGCTCAAAACCAAAATGAAACTTTGATCTATTTTTTTTAATTTTCCATTCACTGAATTTTTTTAATTGTTTTCAGTTTGACACATTTTCCCCAAATTTTCATAATTGCCAATGAACCCACAAATCCATTATGCATCCAGATGTACTTAGAACACTGCTGTCATTTATCAGACTGATAAATCTTTATTATTATACTGTGCACTGTTAATAACCCAGAACTGAAATTCAGTCCACTTATTTTTAAGTTTACACAACACAAAAGGAATCTGTTAGAAGGAAAACTATATATGGAGTACAATTTGTCTTCTGTTGTAAGATTTACTCAGAACTGTTTTGTTGTAGTTCAGAGGTGTGCATTCTTAACCCATAAATGAATAGTAAACACCAGAGGAGATATTATTTAGTACGGCAGTTTAAAGAAAAACTTTCTTTAATTTAAACTCTTCCTCCAATTTAGTAATGTAAGTGGCATGTTTGGAGAATGGGGAGAACAAGCAAGCATGCACAAGGCAGTATGATGGGAATAGTTACACACTCCCCTCGTAGGATCATCCTCTTGTCCCATCAGAGTGTTCTAGCACATCTTCCAGCACCCTGCTGAGAGTCTTAACAAGAAAAGAAATCTATTGTTCAGAATCATCTTCAGAATCATTATGCTCCTTTCAGTAAGAAAGTGGAGAACCATCATTTTACATTAAACTTCCTAAAATAGCCCTGCTGGAAATACTTTTTCCTAATAATTTTTCATGCAGCCAAGGGGTTTTCAGATCTCGGTGCCAAAGGAGCTGGGTTGCTGATTAAAATTGTTTGATCAACGCTAACAGCCAGAAGACCTTCCATTATCTCCTTTTCTGTTCCCTCTCTCTTTCCAAAATGTCTTTTTGTTTTGACTTCATCTGTGTCCTCATTTAATCAAAATGAAGTAATTTGTCTGGTATGTATTCTTATCATCATTATGATACCACTCCTGTTTTTACAAACTGATTTTTAATGTGACACTTGTATTGAATGTTGTCAGATCTCACATTCAAAAGGCTATGCTCAGATAATCATGATGAGATGCTCATACTATATAGTTAAGGTTGAAATCAAGTTTCTATTAGAAGGTCAGTTTTCAATATGGATTTAATTGCAGCTGATGTAGTAGCAACGGTCTTTGAAAAAACAACACAGCATGCGTATTTGGTTGGCACTTCGGTAAAACTACACAGAATATCTGCTTGAAAGAAAAAGGGCAGAGAGAATTTATGTCAGAATAATTAACAATATGTGTCGCCATTCATTAGGATCAACAGAAGACCCTGTGGCAGCTGGCAACAACAGTGGCATACAAGAGTCAGCTAGTGGCAAAGACATGTCACTCCCTGGAATCACAGAAGGGGAAAAGGGATCTCTTGCAGATCATAAAGTACTTTCCCAGTTTACACTGAGTACTCATGTTGATTAGAAGAGTTTCCATTTTAATCTTTCTTAATCAGATAGAATGAATTTGAAGAATGTGCATCAGGCAATATCTGCATTTTACGACGAACTGCTATTAAACTGAATTGGCAAAGACTACATTCCTTCCTTTTTTCTGCATGAGAAGAAAATGTGTGTAGATTTATTGATGCTTAAGAAAAAGCAGACAAGAAAAATAATGTGAACATGTGATACTTTTCATTAGATGACCAGACATGTTGTTATAATTGGCTTTGAAGCATAAAGAGTCTCTTTCCACAGGAGTCAAATATAAATAGGAACAGAAAGGTCATAGGTGAAGTACATGCAGGAGAATATGGCCTATATTTTCAGAATTACATGTGCTAGACTGCATACATGTAATTACATGCACAATTCAGGGGAATACACAACCAGCTAAAAATCTAAATGATTATTTGTTTTCATAGTAACCATGATTGCATGGTTACAATAGTCACAGCAGTGGTGAATTCAAATTATGCGCACACATTTGAAAATATGGGCGCTGGTTTCCTGTTTCAGAGGACTGAGACACTGGGACTGAGACATGGTAACAATGAACCTTTCTAGGAAAACAAGAGGGGGAAGAGTGGTGAAGTCAATTGAAAGTTTATTAAAAAACATACAAGCTCTTCAAGAAACAGTCATCATTGAAGATCTTAAAGCAATTAAAAGTGTACAACACACTGTGTTTGATGAGGAGATCCTCTGGGTTCACCTGCGGAGCGCGCTGACGATTCTAAAGCCAATTGCTTCTTCAACCCCTGTATGCGAATCAGACAAAGCACTTTTTCAGATATTTCTCAACTTATAGCAAAGGCTGCGAGTCTGTCAAATGGAGATCATGGAAGTCATGAATTCCGGGACTTTCTGGGACTTCCGCAGCTGCAGCTGCTGGCATGGCTGACCCCAGTTTACACTGGGCCAGTCCAGGGGCCAGTTGCACCAGCGACTGCTGTGGTGGTGGCCAGCCACTCAGACAGCTGCTGGGATGGTAGACCCTGGCGCCAGTTGCACCGAATGCTACTGGAGGGGCTACAGGTAGCTGGCCAAGGGTCACCCTGAAAAGGAGGGCTGTCAGAGCAGCAGCAGCCCCAGGGGCTGCCCTGAAGGCCTTCAGAGCAATGGTCCTCAGAGCAGCAGGCGGTTGGGGGCTGTCAGCCCCTGCTGCAAGTGTAGGGGCTAGCCATTGGCCCCCAGGGCACCCCAAAGCAGCAGTGTCTCTGGCCTCAGGAGCTGCTAAGTTTTAGTCAGGGGTATTTATAGTAGAAGTCACAGACAGCTTGTGGATGTGAAGTTTGTTTATTGTCTCTGGCCTGTCCATGACTTTAACTAAAAATAACCGTGACAAAATATTAGCATTATTTATGGCCAAGAGAAAGGCAACTGTTTTTGACAATCTAAGTGCATCTCCATTCACAAGTCAGGAAGAAGTAGAAGTGAAGGACTTTACTCGTATGTGGGAAGAATTTTCCTGCAGACCAAGGCATGTAACTGCAAACCTCTTAGATCCAAGATTCAAAGGTAGTAATGTTAGTGATGATAGCATTGTTACAGCATTTGACTGGACTACTAAACAAAAGCAACACATTTAGGACTAGATGTTGGAAAAGTACTTTCAAATTGTGCAGAACCTCTTCAGGAATTTGGACCAGGTGTGTAAACTCAGAATCTGCTAAGCATATTCCTCTTACAACATGGTGGGAAGGTCTTTTACAACACAGCCTCCTCTTGCTTCTCCCCTGCCTCAGATTCTTTTGTCGTCTTCAGCATGTGAAAGAAACTGGTCAATATTTGTAAATATACCCACAAAATCAAGAAACAGGCTCACGTGTAAGAATTGAGAAGCGCGTTTCAATTCATGCAAATCTTCAATTTAGTGGAGTACATGAGGATCATCGTGAAAGTTCAGAATCTAAAACTGTGGATCTTTCAGATATACTTTCCGATTAGTGAAGTCACAAGAAAAATCGTGAGCTATGCTAGCATTTCCAAGATTATATTGGTAACTAAACCTTTTAATTTATATTATATTTGTTTATAGGATGGCTAGTTTTTCTACCATTATGATACCTACACTACAAATGAGATAATGCATATTAAAAAGTCTTTATTTATATCCAAATTTACTGTTCTGCTGTCTTAATTATATTATAATGAATTTGCATAGGGAAGTTCATTTTCTGAGCATTTTTTTAAGAAATATGTCTCTTCTGTATCTGTATTACAATATTATGTCTCTATTTACATTTTATTTTGGAACCCTACAGATATAACTTTCCTCTCTGCTTACAAGTCAACAATATTGATGCTTTCTATTTTCAACATTTTTCTCCCTTATTTGAGAGAGATGTCAACAGACAAAAAAAAAATACACTTAAGTATCTTAGTGTATGGCTCCATCACTGATTCTAGGTGTATTTGTCATTATTCAAAGTAAAGAATTTATACTTTTTATTTCATAAATACTGTATATCAGCCAGCACTATTTATGTGCTAACTAAATTACACATAATACATTTCTCATTCTTAAAGAAGAAAATAAAGTTTAGTTTTGATAAGCAAGCAGCTATTTCAGTTATTTCAATTTTATCCCAACATTCTCGGTTGTTGCCATCCTCAAAATTTCTGGAAATGTTTCATTCCTAGGCAGGATGCAGAATTCTCCAAGGCCAAACCAAGAAAATAGAAAGACATGAACACCTAAACAATATGAAAAAGTAACTGAACCTCAAAAATAGTCTATTTCAAGTTGTGCACAGAACTGTTGAAAACCCTATGTGAAAGGGGGATGGATTTAAGTTTCTACTGTGATATTTTTGCCTGTTTCTTTCACTATGAAAGTCTTTCTTTAAAACCCTTACTCAACTATGTACTATACACAGCAGAACCTTGAGACAAGAAGAAAAAAAGATCAGTGGGGCAAAGAGTGATATGTCTTTGCTTTCACCCCTTAGACACTCTTTTTATTCTGCAGAGGCCAAATCACATTCTTTCATCCATGGTTGTGAAGGGACCTAGACACAACAGAACTGGTGTGGGGCTGTTCTGTTACCATTGCACAGGGGAAGCAGGATTTGTAGCACATGCATAGAAGATACAATCCCCCTGCTTTCCTTACAGCCTGACTGAGCAATAGGGCCAAAGAGACATGGTATGGGTTGGGGAGGAGCTAGCAAGGACCAGTGGATCCTTCCTAACTTCCCATGCATCCAAATTCAGTGGTGTGGGGTAGACTGATAACCAGCAATGTTTTCCTTTGTTAGCATTTTAGATCCAGCTATTTACCTTAGAACTAAATTACAACAAAACCATATAGCTAAATAGCGTCATAGCTCTCAGATCTACACTGATCAAAGAACCTATTGTTAATTCTTGCTGTAAGTGCATTGAAGGCAACGCAGTTAACAATAAGATGACTTATCAACTATCTAGAGAGCTGTTGTGTTCTTTTGAATACACATTCAATGTATATCAAAAGTGTAAACCCCCTATCTTTTTCTTTCAGCAAGTTACCATGCAAATCTATAATACTATATAAAAATGTGAAATAATAAATGATCAATAATAATCCATGAGCCAAATTTGACCCTATGAACCCTTTTTTCCACACTGACACCTTGTAAATAAAGAGTAACTCCGCATAAGTCAATGGGTGAAATTCTGGCCTCACTGAGGTCACACCACTTTTACGATGGTGTAACTGTATTGAGTTCAATGGAATGAGTACTGCCATACAGCAAGGTAAGTGAAAGGGGAATCCGGCCCTAAATCTTAAATGAATGGTCTGAATATTGTTGCCTGGGCTCTAAACTATAAGCTACTAGTTTACTTGTAAATAAAATAAGATACAAAAGCCACTTCTGAAAGTAAAGGATCATAAGTAACCTTACTTGCAAAATTGTCATAAAAATTTTCACCCTAAGGAACATAATCCACTGACTCACATTAATCATGATAATAAAAACAAACAAATAAAAATGTGCAAGGCTGAAATTAATACTTTATGTTGTAGACTATATAAAAATCCCTATATAATGAACAATCTAGTCTGGAAAAATGGTTCAGATAAAGGCATCCACTTATGATAGGTATATTTTTTATTTTCTTCTGTTAAAACTGAAGTATCCTAGAAGAATAATTGCTTTCCCACCAACTCCATATAGTAGGGTAACTGTAGTTAGTAATGAAAACACAAAAGCAATAGCTTTATTCTGTGGTATGTACATTAAAAATCTATTACTTTTTGGACTATCTTTCAGACCATATATATTATATGTCTCATTAATGCTCTTAATGGAGTGGGTCAGTAATGGCTAAATTTGCATATTTTAATGCAATAACAAAATTCAGATGCTTTTTCAGAATAGGCTACTATTCACCAGGATAATTGGATTTGTGGGTCAGGACCTGACTAGGTCTGTGCTTATGATTTAACTCCACACCATAAAAGTACTGGTAAACCTTGATCATCTGAACGTCATTAATCTGAAACTGTTATCTGAAAGCCTCTGGAGTCCCCACCAGACACAACATGACCCACCACAGCCTCACTGAAGCAGTCACTAAATGGCACCTTTGATCAACTAGCAACACTGCTCCATTCAATTTCTGCTCCACTGTACTTCCTGTGTTTCAGCTGCCAGGCTCTGCCTCCTGATGCAATGATCTGTTGCCCAGCCTCATGCTAACAGGTGGCACTGCTTTGTAATGCAATGATTCACCACCTGAGCTAACCTCTGATTTTATATAGATTTTTGGATATCCACTGACTATCTCAGTCAAGGGGATGTGGCTAAAGAAGGACTTTCCTGAGGAGACTGGATAAATCTGGAGTCTATCCACCATTAGGAAATGCTGCAAAACATTGTGCTCTGACAAAGTTCCTCCTCCATAAGAAAAATAGTACACTCACAACACTGACAGCCCCTTCTACATGCTGCTTTCCCTCACGCTTACAAAATCCCCCAAAACCAACCAAACAAAAATATAACCCAAACCCAAGCAGAATTTTATATTACCCATGAAGAGACTTCATGAAGCCCACCAGGGACTTTGGTATTGTGAATTGATTTCACATCGAAGGTGCTTACATACAGAGAGGATGGGTTCACATAAATCCACTGAAACATGGTAAAACTGCGGATTACCTGTACTTTAGATCATACTTGATTTGAGTTTGATCTGTGTATCTATGGGAAGCAGCAGTGAAACAGCTTACAGATAGAAAAAATATTCTATCATAGCTTTTGGTGATTATTATGAGTAGATTTTCAGCTGCTATAAAATCAGCCTCCTGAATTCAGCCTTCTGCATACTCATGAAATAGATTCTGTCACACAAAATTAACAAGCCTGTTTTGAACCAAAAGAAGCTCGAGGCCCATCTTTGAAAGTTCTGACAACCAAAAGTACATGCTCCACATTTTCCTTCCTGCCTCATGCTTACACTTCATTTTGTCTTTCTTGTTAAACATTATGCCGTGACAGGAAGGTTCAACATTTGACAGAGCTGGATGTTTCTGTTTCCTTTCAAAATTCATCCTAATAGCTGTGTGAAGGACAAACTGTTATTTTGTTTATTGACAGATATTGTTACTTTATGATCCTTAATGCCCATATAATAATTCTGAAATCTCTTTGTTATGCATATTATTTTTAAATGATAATGACACATGAAACATTACCTGCATATATCCCCTCCCGTCCTACAGAGCGATTAATCCCCTTCATCTTCTCTTGTGCACTGCACGATCTCCTTAGCTATGTTTCCTATAATGAAAATGACATCACAGGGTGGCTGTCTGCCTCTTTTCCACATTACTTGCAAATTAATTAATGTCCTTAGTAGTTTAGAATGTTTGGAAGGATTTTATATTTCAGCTGGTAATTGTAATTTACATACATCATGTGTATCTTTTTCTCAGGGCCTAGGTTTTTAGATCAG
This sequence comes from Dermatemys mawii, assembly GCA_007922305.1. Classification (NCBI taxonomy): domain Eukaryota; kingdom Metazoa; phylum Chordata; order Testudines; family Dermatemydidae; genus Dermatemys; species Dermatemys mawii. The sequence continues at coordinate 63,842,723 of ML677326.1, forward strand.
TGACTTTTTGAAAGTGTGAATCATGCTGCTTTAATTTTTCCAGCTGGTACGGTTTCAAGTAAGCAGACAGAAATACAATGAAACCAACACTTTTGCAATGAAACCAGTCCATTACAAACCTCTGTGCTCAAAATTTTCTGATGGAAATAAAGACACTCTCTCTCTCTCCTTTTTCTTCCCAGCATGCCTATAATATCTTCCCAGCTACAAAAATAGTATCCAAAAAAAGCCCAAACACCTGCCCACTTCTGCCTGCTGTCGTATACCAAAAGCTTTTGCAAATCAAATCATTTAATTCAGTCACTCACTGTTGATAGTACATTAAAAAGCACACCTATTTGTTAAACGTATCAACTACATAGATGAAGTGTTTTGTAAGGCCCTGATCATGCACTCATTGAATTCCTTTTGTCTCAGATTGGTTTTACCCCAGTCAGCTAGCCAGGCCATCTCAGAGAATGGCCCTAAGGCTATTCGCATAGCTGAAGTCAAAGTATCTTAGGTCAACTTACCTAGTCGTCCCCACTGCGGCAAGTCGACTGCTGCGGCTCCTCCGTTGACTCCACTTACTCCTCGTGCCGAGGTGGAGGACAGGAGTCGATTCGGGGATCAATTTATCGTGTCTAGATGAGATGCGATAAATCGATCTCTGATATATCGAACACTACCTGCCAATCCAGCAGCTAGTATAGACATACCCTAAGATAGTTTCTCCATTGTTCAGCAGTCAGACCTATTCAACCTTAATGACTTACGATCACAGTTCTTGTGACTGGGTGGGAGTGTGCTGAAACTGTCTTCTCCCCCTGATATTGCAACACAACATCTCAAAAATCCTACACATAAAACACTTTTTTGGTACAGATCAATATTCATAACGTCTATACTTGTCACAGTACTAAAGGGAATTTAGGACTCAGCTGTCATTGAAAGTCCCCTAGGCCCTTTTAAAAATCCCATCCTATAAGACTATGAGTGAGCCAAATAATAACCTACTTTATGCATTCATGCAAGGGCACACAGAGGGTGTAAAACAGCCCCTTATTCCCTTGCACCAGTGTGCCATACCACTGCTTCCTTCCTACAAGGAGAAGCAGGCTATACACAGCTGCTGTATTCCTCTCCAGTACAGGTGGGTGAGAAGGGATGAGAGGGCCTGGAGAATGGCTAGAGACATGACTCTGCCCCTGAACAGTCTAGGTGGCATAGTTATGTAGGCACATACACTACACTAATTATAGATTTGTCATAATTTGCTTCTTCCTGGAGCAGCTAAGAAACTGTAATGGAGTCATCATCTCCCTCCCATGGGCAGCACAACAAACTGACTGCGAGATCACAAAGTGATGAATGAGGATCTGGTCCAGTGTGAGCATAACTGGTAGAATTTAATCCTTAGAAAATAGCTTTGGTTCAAATTGTGAACTCCCTTACTTAGACTGAGTTTAAACAGACTACCCGTGTCAGGAACTGCTCACCAATGTAAATAAGGGGCTCAGAGTCTGGTCCTATGTCTCTTTACATCTTTCATGTTTAGAGTAAATTAAATGTCTGTCCATATCACACAGAAATATACAATAAAAGCGGATCGCTAGCAACGGATAAAATAAAATGTCAACATGTGCCACCACTGATTTGCATCTGATCAGGGATTGGCAATGCCTAGTGTGGATTTCACAACAATTAAAGCTGCTGCTTCTTGCATTCTGTGTGAAATGGTTTAGAGTCTATTATTCTAGGATTAAAGGAATATAACAAAGGATAAAGCACAAACTGAGAAAAGAAAAAATAGTATTTTTGTGCAGCTAGAGTAAATAGAAAGGATGTGGAATGTGTGGCTTGGGAGCTAAAATAATGGGGTTAGAAGCTGTTTTTTCAAACCTAGCTGCAGTTCTCCACAACAATTTTTGTTTATTTTCACATTAAAATAAAATTATTTTATGTGCTGGCATATGATTCATTTCAAATGAGCTTCACCGAGCTGATGATTTTCTTCTTACTTACTTACCTAATCACACTCAAGTTCTCTCATGAGCATTCATTCACTGAATAGTATATTGAAACTTAAGATTTTGAAAAATCTACTTACACTGACTTAGGCCATGCTGGCAAAACTTACTTATGTTACTACCATATATGCTGGCAAAACTTATGTCACTCAGGAGTGCAAAAAACCACACCCTTCAGCAACATAAATTTTGTCGACATAAGCGCTCATGTGTACAGCACTACACTGGTCGTTTTATTATATCAACAGGAAGGCTTTCTCCCATCGGCATAGAGTGGCAACACAAGAGATCTTACAGTGGCACAGCTGTACTGATCTTGTGTCGGTACAGCTGTGCCACTGTAAGTTCACTAGTGTAGATGTGGTCTTAGGCTATGTTGGTGACTGAACTCTCTGTGTTATATAAAAGATTTGTCTTTTAGCTGCAATACTGCCATTATATTATAATTATATTATAATATTGTTATATTCATTACGGTTAGTTCCTCTCTATAGCATTTTGAAGACATCTTCTAAGCTCAACTAAAAATTGTCTTTCAGTCAGTTTTCCAAACTTCCACTGTAGTTTACGGCATAATTAAACCTTTTAAAATACGGCCACACATAGATAACCTCCCATATGTAAAACATTGCAGAGGCTGTAACTGTATGGCTCTTGGCATACAGTTAGCTTGGCTCAGGAACTGTATTTTCACTGTGTGTGTACAGGGCCTAGCACAATGGGGTCCTCTACTAGTAGTCTGACTCAAGGGCTTTAAGCATGGGAAATCCCAGCATAAAAAGAGATGCAGGAAAAGGTACCACAGACTTATTTAACAAGAGATGTGCTCTCTGTGCCAGAGGGCTATACTATCTCCAGAAGCGGAAGACACAAGGAAGAATGGGAGCAGGAAGTACCTGGCCTTCCTTAATGTCATAAGACTCTCAAGAATGGAGAGGACTCTGAGAAAGGGAATTGCAATAATGTGTTTGTTGTCTATTTTGTAGCTCTGTAACTCTAGTGTGATTTTTAGAAGTGTGTGTGCAGGGGTGCTTTGTGAAGTTTGTGTTCTTTAGTTAAATTATGATCTGGAGTGCCAATGAGGGTGGACCTCTGGGAAGGGCTTGCAAAAGTTACAAGGAAGGTTTAGGGGGCCAGTACTAGTCTCAGGGCTGAGTGCAGTTGGACTGGAAAGTCCCACATCCTAAGGGAAGGGGCCAGGCAGGAAGTCTAGATCCCAGGAGCATGTCTGAAAGGCCATAACTAGAGACAATGTGGGATGCTGGATGCTGCTCAAAACCAGGTGGCTTGAAAACATGTGGGATCCAAAATTTTAGTTCAACACAACAGACTGGTAACAATCTACTAGAGGGAACTCAGCACGGCCTGTAACATCTATGCCCTAAGGTTGGCAGGAGAGTGCATTGGGACAGTAATAGCAGTGTAAATATTGCTCTACTATTTACTAACTGTAAATAATACAGTTAGTTGGCATCTAACTGTAAAGGTGGGAAGAGGGTCCGGTTTTCAGGGTCAGAAAGAGGGAGAAAAACAACAAGCAAAGTGTAGACATCTTACGAAAGGCGATGTTTGTCTTTTGTCTTATCTTTTCAGAGTGTGAGCTCTCTGGGGCAAGGATTGTTGTTTTTATATATTTGGACAGTACCTAGCACATTATGGGTGCTATCAAGCTATGAGTAAATAAGATTCATATTTACAAGGAAACGTAGGATGCTTGGTTCCCTATAAGTAAAGTCATTAAACCATAGTAATTATTTCATGCCATCTCAATATACATAAAACTACACGACATTGACATTTCTCTCTGTGCTCAAATCTGCACATTTCCCTCTTTTTGGCAGTGCAGAACAAATAAGACATCATGTTTATTTTGTAGTTAGCAGCTAAAGCTGGTTACTCTTCTCATATCAATGATTTATTGAAAAGTATATTTTTCTGTATCATGACGAAATGAGAAATGAGACATTTGTAGAAGTTAAAATTAATCAGCAACATCTGTCACAACTAAACAATGTATCTATTACAAATAATGTCTTCACTGCCACACTATTCAATGTTTTCATTAATGACCTGGATAACAGAGTGGAAAATATGCTTATAAAATTTCCAGATTTTGGGAGGGAGAGCTAGCACTTTGGAGGAGAGGATTAGAATTCAAAAGGACCTTGACAAATTGGAGAAATGGTGTGAAATCAACAAGATGAAATTAAATACAGATAAGTGCTATGTACTATACTTAGGAAGAAAAAAAAACCCAACGGCACAACTACTACATGAGGAATAACTGTCTAGATGGTAGTGTTGCTGAAAAGGATGAGGTGTGGGGTTGATAGTGGATCTGATATTGTATATGAGTCAATAATGTGAGACAGTTGTTAAAAAGACTAATATCATTCTGAGGTTTATCAACAGCCATACTGTATGTAAGACACAGGAGGTAATTGTCCTACCCTATTCAGCACTAGTGAAGTCTCAGCTGGAGTACCATATTCAATTATGAGCATCACACTTTAAGAAAGACATGGACAAATTGGAGGGAGTCCAGAAGAGCACAACAAAAATGAAAAAGATTTATAGAAAACATGTTTAGTCTTGAGAAAAGAAGACTGAGGGAGGACCTGATAACAAATATATAAAGGGCTACTGTAAAGAGGATGGTGAATAACTATTCTCTATGTCCACTGAGAAGTAGTCAAGAAGTAATGGACTTAATCTGAAGTAAGGAAGTTAGGTTAGATATTAGAAAAAAACTTTCTAACTATAAGGATAGTTAAACACTGGAATAGGCTTTGAAGGGAGGTTGCAGAATCCCCAACATTTGAGGTTTTAAGAAAAGACTGAACAAACACTTGTTAGAGATGGTCTAGGTATATCTGGTCCTCCTCAGTGCAGGAGGCTGGACTGAAGGGCCTATCTAAGGCCCTTCCAGCCATAGGCGCTGACTCTGTGGGCACTCTGGGGCTGGAGCACCCAAGGAAAAAAAATGGTGGGTCCTCCTCCCAGCACCTCCTGCCCACCACGGAACAGCTGTTTCTCGGCATCAGGAGGCACTGGCAGGGGAGGGGAAAGGAAAGAGGGTGCAGCGTGTTTGGGGGAGGATCAGAACTGGGTGGGACAAGGGCAGGGAAGGGGCGGAGCAGGGGGTGGGAAGAAGCAGGATGGGGCCTGGTCAGAGCTGGTGGGGGAGATGCAGCATTCACAGACAGCTTCCTGCCCAGAGGCTGTCCTTCAGCTTCTGAAGGAAAATCTGTTTTTAAAGGTTTTTAAAAGGTTTTTTCCATTCTTCTTCCCCCTCTCCTAGCATGGTGACATGGTTATTCCCAGTGGGGGAAATTCCCTCTTGACCTGATAGCAGGGATGTCTCAGTGTCTTCCCATTAGCTCTAATGGTCCATCATTCTCTTTCCCTGGGTTAGGCAATTGGAGCTGCTTTTGTATAAACACCTGACTTGGGAGGTGCCCCGCCCTGCTGTGAGGTATAGTTGAACTTGTAGTTCAGGTTATGAACTAAGTTTTCCACATACATAAATATAGAGCTGCATAATCACAGTCTGTATACACATCTCATAATATATACAGGAGATCAGAACATTACAAGCTTTCATAAAACACCTTACTCAATATCCCTGTGCAATACAATAATACAGCATGCAATCTGGCGGTACCGCTGCTTAAGCCTTTTACTCTTCCCTTAAGGTGTCTAGATTGTCACAGAGGTGACAAAAATAAATGGGAAAACATGCAAAATCAAGATTTTTAAAATAAATTAAGGGCTAGATTTCTCCTAATCATACATAGGGTAGGCAAGAAAAGCAGGAAGCAGGTGCTTCCTCCATCAATCCCTTGTACCCCTGTAGAGGGAGGTAGACACACTCGTTTCCTCTGTTCCCAGTGCAGAAGGACTGTAGTGCCAGCAGCAGCACTATAAAGTCTAAAAGTGGTGGTGAGGTGTAGGGCAAGAATGGGACAGTGTCCTGAGCACCTATGGCCCTAGCCAATAGAACTGAGTTGGACTACTAGGCTGTGAAGGAGGAGTTTATGCTATGCTTCGCAAGCACATACCACTGCAGTGTGCACACCGCCAGCATGGTTAGTTACTAGGCCAAATCTTGGCTTCATTGAAGTCAGTGGTAAAACTTCCATTCATTTAAATGAGACCAAGGTTTCACTCATTATGCCTACCTCAAACACAATGCCTTCAGGAACTATGCCCTGTGTGCAGCGCCTCCTCACTACACCCACCACCCCACCCACAGCAACTTGGGCAGTGCCTTAGATCAGACTCTAAATATTAAAATATCACAGGAATCAAGAGTCATTGGAGAACAACTGAGATATAGTATGGCTCCTGGAGTCCTCTATGTACAGTACAACTGAAAAGCAACTTCTGGTAAAAAGATCAGTTTTCATAATAAAATAATGGGAACTAAACAACAAAATGACTCATTATACAATATACATATATTAACAATATAGTCAGAGGAAGGGGGCAAATTATTAATAATCATGTTTACTACAATCATGCCTAAGGACCAACCAAGAATGGGCCCCTATTGTGCTAGGCACTGTACACACACACAGTAGTAGATAATCTCTATCCCAAAGAGCTTACGGTCTAAACAGACAAAATAGACACAGGGTTTGACAAGACAAATGTTTTGAATTCTCCCACTTCCGATCCTTTCTTGGGCAGATGAAACAGAAAGATAGTGGTTTATCTGTCAATACTTAATTAAAAGCTGACACATTTATTTCACTCCAGGCACAGCGTGTATTTCTCAAAAGGGCATTCCGGAGGGAAACAAAGGTTACAAATAAATTTAATGGTGACAAGACAGACAGACAAGTGCACATTAGCAAATTGATTACTGCAATTGCACTTCATTGTGTGGCAGCATAAACAGAAAGTGAATTTCCAAAAGTATTTACCTTTAAGATTTCTAAGCATTTTTTTGTTTAATAGATAATATGTAAATGGCATTGAAAATATTGGTATTCAAAAATAAGCGTGAAAGTTGCAGATTTTCTATCTATTTGAAAAGAATATACCTGCGAGAATAACATCTAGTCAAGTGGGGGAAAGAATGTGATGCATTCTAAGATGGTATAACTTCCTTACTGAAGTTCAGTTTCGAGAAGATGGACAAGAATTCCGAAAGAAGTCTTCAGAAAAGAAGATTCTTGGGAAAAACATGGCTGGATGGCAAACACATTCTACCATGTAAAATAAATAAATGCAACAATGCAAATTATTATTTATAATTGCAATTTCTCTGTTCTTGAGTTTGACCTCAGCAACGCAATCTAAAATTGTAAATCCTGCAGTATTGCATTTTCAATGATATATATCTTCTATTTACCCATACACAATAGTTAGACCCCCAAAACTTTAGTTAGTGAGACTGATGTCCAGATTTTCAACAATTAGCAAGGAGAACACATTCTGCTCTCACCTATATACTATTGATGTAATCCCATTGACATCATCAGTGCTGCACACTCATGAATGAGAACAACTTTTATTTAAAACAAATACATTATGTAGACATGCCATGAGAAGACCACTGCTAACTAGCAATAATATAACACAGTAATGTGTCAGCAGCTTGGCAAATGTACCTGACACAGTATTCCATTATGATATGCTACCTGGGAAATTAGGAGAAAGATGTTCTTTACTCTTGCCTTAAATGTATGCATCCTGAGAAAATGTTTTGTTGAAAGCATCTATTGAAGCTCACATAAGAATATCTAAACACTACTCAGAGCACAAAGTTTTCTTCCAGATACCATCATCCTCATTTCCAGGGGAGAACCCAGCAAACACGGCGCCTTTGTGTACACTTATGGCATCACAAATAACATTTGCTTCAAGAACTGGTCAAAGATTTAGGTCAGTTCTTATTTTACCCAGTTAGGTTTGGCTGGCTCCAGTATAAACCAAGTGATGTGGCTTAGTGAAGTGATAGCACTTTTTTTCTGATCTGTGGAAGGCCTAGGTTTGGGTTTCTTGCTCCCACAGTTCTTGCTAACATTATAATTGAGACAGGGACTGTGACCCTTCAAATATTTTAGTACAATTAAATTATTAAGAGGGTAAGGTTGGTTTTTTTGTCAAGGCCCTGGACTAGGAATAAGAAGACCTGGAGGAGTTTCCAAGTTCTATCCCAAAGTTTCCGTGTGTCCTGGGGCAGGTCACTTAATCTCCCTGTGCCTCAGTTCCCCATCTATAAAGTGGGAATATTAATACTTCCTTTTTCTGTCTGGGCTAATTAGAATGATAGATCTTCAGGGCATGCACAGTCTCTTACTAGGTATTTGTACAGTACCCAATATGTCCACATAGCACTTAAATACCCACAGCTGATCTGATTCCGCTGATTTGGTCTCAGGCTGCAGGGCTAAAACTTGCTGTGTTAGGATTTGAGGTGCAAGTGGGGGAAGAGTCCCACAGCTCAGGATCCTGTTTGATCCCAAATGTCTACACAGCAATTTTTAGCCCCGAGGCCTGAGCCCCTCAAGCCCCTGTCAGCTGAATCAGGCCATCTGCATCCATGCCGCCAGTCTTTTGTTCCAGTGTAGATTCAACCTAAGTGCATCTACACTGCAATAAAACTGGACCCACAGCTGGTCCAAGTCAGCTGACTCAGGTTCACAGGGCTTGGGCTGTGGGGTTATTAGATGTTTGGGCACAGCCCCACTGCAATTGTATAGCCCGCAGCCTAAGGCCCCAAAGCCAAGTCAGCTGACATGGGCCAGCCACAGGTTTTTTTATTGCACTGCAGACATGACCTAAGGACTACCATAATACAAACCAACAGTAATAATAAAAATAATGTAATTCCAACCTTAATGGCAAATATAATTTAGACTCTTGCTAGCTGCCATGCTCTGAATCCTCAAGATCTGTTCTCATGGACATGACTGTCGCTGTCAGCATCACCACAATAGTATTTACTTATTGGCCGGAAAGAGATGAATTCTAAGAAATCTGATTCATTATTTATTTGGTGTCATCTGTTTTTGCCTGTCATCATTAATAAATTAATTAGTTCATGTTTGTGAAGAATTTTGACATTTTACAGCTGCATACTGTTAGTGTGAACTCTTGCAGAGTATTTGTGTAGCACCAAGTGGTCTCTTTTGTGTGCAGTGAGATGGACCAAGAGCATAAAATCTGATTTCCTTCTTAATCTGAATCAGCGTCCTTAATCTAGAGTAGGAGTAGAAGATATATTTTTAAAAGGAAAGACTTCATCATTGATCCAGCCAAGAGTTTACCTAGATATCTGCCTCTCAAAGTCAATTGCCATAAACACAAACACAATGGAATTCATATAATGTGAATTTGCTTCCCCTCACATATAGCAGCATTTACTGCAGCCAAAAAGTTGGCACTAACAAAGTATGTATACTGCATAAAACCTCCATAATGGCACTTTACAAACACTGTACCTTAAGTCTCATATAATTTTGGAGTACGTAAACAGTGCAGGAATTGTTAGCAGAACATTACATCTTTTCTTACCCTGTACAAAGAAAAAAAAGAAAGGATATTTGACAACTTTGTTTCTAAGTAAAACACTGTATCCCTCAAAAATATATCCTATCATTGCTAATCTTTTAAAGCAGGCAGAAGTTATAAAGGAATGAAAAGAAGAATATAGGAAAAAGAAATTAAAGGGGATTTAAGCACTACATCTGAGTTGGACGCACTGGAATGATTCACAGCAAAAAAAGTTATGGGTTTTTGTCCCATGTGAAAAGTAGCTGAAGCTAATTATGGTACTTAGTTCTAAGCAAGCAAATGAATCAAGCTTTATAATGCTAAATTCTCACATCTGCATTGCAAATTAACATTAAGCATTCAATTATAAAGAATTGTACTAATAGTAAATACAGCCATTCTGCTAGGATAAGAAGAGACAACCTGAAAATACTCATCTGGACAAATTTGAAGTGGTAGCCACACTATGTTCAGATGATCTGAGGCAGGTGGGGTCCCTCCCCCAGCTGGGGTCAGGAGAGCTCCCGTTTCCTCCACTTGGTGTGCAGGGACCAAGGAGATGGTCAAGCAGAGATAGCAGTGATGGCAAGAGATGGACTTTAAGGCCAGAAGGGACTATCAAGATCATCTAGTCTGACCTTCAGCACATTGCAGTCCACAGAACCTCACCCACCCAGTCCTGGCTAAGTTACTGAAGTCCTCTGATCATGGTTTAAAGACTTCAAGTTTCAGAGAATCCACCATCTACACTAGTTTAAACCTGCCAGTGACCCGTGACCCATGCTGCAGAGGAAAGCAATTCCCCTCCTCCCCCTGGATCTTTGCCAATCTGAGCTAGAGGAAAATTCCTTCTCAACACCAAATATGGGAATCAGTAGGATGCTGAGCCTTTTGGCAAAACCCACCAGCCAGACACCTGGGAAAGAATTCTGTGTAGTAACTCAGAGCCTTCCCCATCTAGTATCCAATGACCGGCCATTGCAAGTATCCTGAGATTTGGAGTGGAATTGGATGATTATGCAGGAAAGAGGATTGGAGCTGAAGCCAGCACTGGAGTGACAGAAGCTTGCTGAACAGGACAAATGCCACCAGCTCAAACAGGAGAAGAAGATTAAGTCACATCCAAGAGGAGGAACACAAAGGGTTCAATATTCTTCCTCCTTCCTGAGATTATGCTGTTCCCCGACTTCCCAGGATGTGGGACAGAGAAAGAAACTGGGCTTTGGGGAAGAATGTTTTTGTTATGTGAATTATTGTAATTTAAAATTATAGAAGATATTGGCTGCCACACCACCCAGTACAGATGACTTGTTCCTCCCCATACTGCAGGGGCATAATCTGAAGGAGTACATATAACCATGCCACGTGTCTCCTCTGCCCAGCAACTCCCCCCAACCCTGAGCCAGCTAGGGCCGCTGCACTCTCCCCACCCTATATTGCCTGCAGGGGGACTGTGTCCTTCTCTCACTGTACCTCCGTCTCCCCGCCCCCACAAGCATGCTTGGCTTCTTTCCCCAGAAGCTGGGCTTGGGTGCAGAGCAGAAATTCGGAATGGAGCTGCTTCTCACATAGCTCAAGTTAGCTGCCCTGGGATGCTACTCTAGGCCGTACAGCAGCTGCCTGAGACAGCCTGGCTGGGGTGTCAGCAGCAGGCCCCCTTCAACCCCCAAACTGGGCCTGGCTGCCACAGAAAGGGGCCAAGCAAGCTAGAATCATGCTGGGGGTGGGAGGTGAAGGGACTCTGGCTTCTTTATGGGAAAGATGTGACAGATATTGCAACTCCATGCAGTAACACTGGAGACCAGTTTATTAAATTTATGAATGGTTTATATATGATTGCGTTCTAACTCCCTGGGAGACAGTGAGGCAGATTATTCTCTGTTACTCTGGATTGACACTAGTGTAACTCCGGTGGCTTCAGCACTCGTGATGTACTCCACTATAAAAGAGAGTAACCTTTGGTCCTCATTTGGCATCAAAAGATTAAGAATATGCAGGCTGCAGACCTAGAGAAGTTTTGAGAACTAAGGCCTGATTCTCAAAGAAGCTGTGCACTTCTGATGAGTGCACTCAACCTCATAGGATCAGGCCCTTATTAGCTGAACATACTACTTTAGCATATTGGACTGCAGTTAGTTGAAAATGTCACAGTGTTTTTGTTTATTAACTAGAGCTCAGTTTGACCACTACAATCAGCATCATCTTTCCATGAGAGTTAAATAAGTGAGCACTACAAATCATTAAGCATTGCCATTTGGGCATTTTGATGATTAATGAAAAAGATGAAATTTTGCCTCTAAAACCTGGTCATGAAGTTTCATAGATTATATTTTGATTTTTTTCTTCCTATAATATACAACTTTATTTGACTGTAGAGAACTGATGTAAAGACAACTTCTGGTAATCTCAAAACAAATCATTCAGAAAGAACCAGCAGGTGAAATGAAGGATTCAATTAAACAAGGGCAGGATAACATTTTCAGCTTAATCTAAACTGAAGTTGATCCAACTAGACAGCTGCAAAACTTCAGATCAGTCAGTGGGGCTATAAGCTTAGTTACAAAATGGTAGGAAGGAATCACATTAAAACATGAAAGACCAGGAATGATGAACTCCTAAGCTTCTTTTGCAAATACTGAATTGGACTTACTGTTTAAGATTCTTTACTTAGATTATTTACTTTAAAAGTACTTGTGGATAATTGCTTTTTTATAATGAATCCGATTGGAAACTTCTTTCCATGGCCTTTTAAGCGGTGATGACAACACAGTGATAATAATAATAATAGAGGAAGTCAACATACTTCTCAAACTGAGAAAAATATCATGCGGAATGATCCTTGTAAAAAAATACACAAAATCCAGGCCATTTAAGCCTCTTGAGTGTTACCATTTTAGAGCACCATCCTGCAATCCTTAAAGTGAGTTACGCTTTCCTTTAATAGCTAGCCCACAAAAAAGAGAAGGATCTGCAAATATCATCAATTAAAATGGTTCTTTTGAACCGGGGTTGTAAAGATCTCCCCCCAGCTGTATTATTTGTTATAATTATGTATGGTGTTTAGGCTTATGCAGCAAAAGTCCCATTGATTTTAATAGAAGCATTGCCTGAGTAAGCTCTACATGTCTGGGCCTTTAGTAGGTCCTTGCCTCCCCAATAGGTTAGTGAGATATCTTGAGATATTATTTTTGTTGTTGTGCTCCTGTGAGGAGTAGCTTCACCAGTCACTGGGCCAAAGGCTACCGTGCTTTTCTATAGTTTCTCTGCTGTGTAGGGGGAGGCATCAAAAGTGATTTTTAGTCACTGAAAAATCCTACTGTTTGAAATTAAAAAAAAGTCAAAAGGCTGCATGTATTGCTTTTCAAAAAAAAGTAATAATATTTAATAATACTAATGTCTACAATAGTATTCTAGGAATCTCACACATACAACACAATTCATATTCCTAGAATACAATGCATGTAAAATTCAATCATATCAGTGCATCAAAAGCTTTGTCAAATAAAACCCAAGTTCTGGCTGATGCTCCAAAATGCTCACCAGAAAACTAGTAACTGTCATCAGGAACATGGGCAGAAGTTGTGATCTGCCTTCAAGATGTTGCAGAGTTGCCACACTATGAGTCTCTGTAACAGAAGCTGAGGGTACGTTTACACTACCTGCCGAAGCGGCGGGTAGTGATCGATCCATTGGGGATCAATTTATCACGTCTACTGTAGACATGATAAATTGATCCCCGAGTGCGCTCCCCATTGACTCTGGTATTTCACCTCCATGAGAGGCGTAAGTGGACTCGATGGCAGAGCAGCAGCGGTCGACTCACCGCCACCTGGATGGCCAGGTAAGTTGACCTAAGATACACCGACTTCGTGTAGCTGAAGTTTCATATCTTGGGTCCCCCCCTTCGCCCCAGTGTAGACCAGGCCTGAGAAAGGGTTATTTGGTGTAATAAGAACTGATTGTATTCGGCATGTGAAAGGGATGCCATGTTTGGCTGCTCATAGCTTCATGATCCAGCTCCTATCAAAGTACATGTGACTGCAATGGAAGCTGGATCAGGCCCAGACAGAATGCTGTCCTGTGTTAATGAGTAAGAGGGGTGTGTGGCCTAGTCAATAGCATTCTACACAGGGACTAAGAAAACCTGGATTCTATTCCCAGGTCTGCAACTGGCCCCAATATTATCTTATTCTGAAGAACTAATCTAAGAGCACATACACTCATGCATAAATAAAAATGTCAAATTCTAACATTTGTGTGTGTGCATAGGTCTAGTCCTTCACAAGAAGAAAATATTGAGGTACAATTGCGCAACAGAAATATTGGTGAATGGGAATGCTATGAGAACTTTCATTTGAACCCCTAAAGATCCATTTAGGCAATTTTTATGTGCCTTATACTGTTCTGAACATTTCCAACTTCATTTTAATCAGTAGCAGCAGGCTCAGACGCCTCATGATGAATATCAATAATATTTGTGTAGCATTGTAAAAGTGCAGACCTACTGACGAATATATTTCGCCTGTTCTTTTTCTTCTTGACTTTACATTTTATCATGCAAGTTTGTGTCACGCACACAATGATGCATGAGAGTAGGAGCTAAGAAAAGGAATTAAGAATAAGAAACCCATGTAGTGAAGCATTTCCATAAAACAAGACTCATAGTGGGAAATGTTTTTGCTCTTGCCCTTGAAATGGAACTCAAAAGTATCAAATACTCAGAGATCCATATAACTCTACTGGGCTATCTTTACAGTTTCAGCAAGATTTCTTTCTAATTTGAGTCTACTCTTTTATTTTCTTAGGTAAAAATCAAGCAAAAGAAAATAAGTCCATCTTGATTGGTCAGGGTTGGCTATTTTGCCATTTCTACAGCAGACAAAATCCTATTGACATTTGCAGCTGGGAATCAAGCTTCAAGAACCTGCATGCATCATTTCTGGCTAATTTATTCATTGTACGAACATACATCATCTCATTCATAGTAGCACTGTGATAATGGAAAACAGAGGAAAACAGAAACACAAAATAATATAGCCAAACAACAACAAAAAAACCAGCTATTCTAAAAATCTAAGAGGAAGATCAGTAGGTACACTATTCAAAATCAAGCTACCTTTTGTATTTAAGAATATCCTAAAGTAATCATAATTCAAGAAAATAAAAATAGTATTTTACAGAAGACTCTTAATTTTCAAATTTTAATTAAATTGCCCATGTGATGTCCTGGCACAAGTACTTATCAGACCATCTAGAAAGAGAGAAGGATGGAGCAGTGGTTAAGCTGTTGGCCTATGACTTTAGAGGTCTGGGGTCAGGTCTCTGCTCTACCACACATTTCTTGTGTGATGTTGGGAAAGTTACTTACCCTTTCTGTACTTTAATTCCCAACTGTAAAACAGGGATAATAGCACTTCCCTTCTTCACAGGGGTGTGGTGAGGCTAAATACATTAAAAATCATGTTGTGCTCAATAATATGGGGGGGTGGTATATACAGATTATGATAATTACTTCAACAAACAAGTGAAGTTTGTAATCAGTACTTGATTTACCCATTATGGGCCCAATTGTGCCACCTTTATGTAAGTTGAGTAGTTAATACCTTACTCAGTAAGACTATCTACAATGTAAAGTACTACTCAATATGAGTGAGGGTGGCAAGAATCACATCCTGCATTCCAATCTATTTTTAATCTTCTATTCTAGTGTAGCCCTATTAGAAATTAGTAAGGAAGATTTAAAAGAGAGATAAGGCCTGATTATATGACAAGCAGAGGCAAACATCACTATCATCAGGGAGCATTAGTCAGTCAACCTTTTTGACCATAAAATCCATTTAATTTGGTTTTGTCAAATACTGTGTGTTTTCTAAGATAAATTTTAATGGTGCCAGCATGGCTTTCTCCTTACAGCTAGAAGGTTGTGGAATATTTTCCTTGTCTTTAATCTAAGGTCCTGCCTCTGCCTCTCTGGTAATTCTGCAGGTGAAAGTTTGTGGCACTACAGCACTTCTGAAAAGTGTAGGTGATAACCGCACTGATATTCTCCCTCTCTGAATGAAACACACTGTAATGTTAAGATTTATTGCTCAGCATTGAATGGCTGATGTGTTGTCCCAGCAGTATTTAGCTCATTATTACAGTGCACTTAGAAATGCTTTATGAAATTGGTAGGCTTGTCTGTGGTTTCTGTGCTAGCCAAAAAGTATTGCGCCATTTTAAGTCCCATTCTGCAACCCTTTACTCATGAGAGGAAACTCTTTATATATAAATGGTAATATGCACATGTGCCACTTGTCTATAAAGGGACTCCACAGATGAGCAAGAGTTTGCAGGACTGGACACTTTAGCTGCACTTACAGAAAATTGTCTCATTTCTTATAAATTGCATTACTTAAATCACTCATGTACTCTTAACAAACTGCAGTCTCATGAAATATAGCCTTAAAGTATGGCGGGGGGAGGGGAGACCTAAATTAGACAAACATGAAAAACCTTCCAGTTCTTTCCTTCAATATATCTGTGACTGCTGAGCCTGAAAGCAGCATATACAATTCTAGTTTAATGATCTAAACTGATTTAGTTAGGGATTGGTCCTGCTTTGAGCAGGGGGTTGGATGAGATGACATCCTGAGGTTCCTTCTAACCCTTATACTCTATGATCTGATTAATAAAAACTTAAATTTCTCAAACTCCTTAATCAGATTTTCTTTACCCGTTTAGAAATGAGGATAAATATGTAAGAGTAGGAAGACCACCCTGATGATAGCACAGCTATTATATTTGATGCATGTAGACTCTTCTTCACAGATCCCCAGGATACCACATTATCATGCTGATATCATGACTAATTAATCTGTGCATACATTCACTGACTTTGCTGCTCTGCACTAGAAACATGGTGATGAAAACCCTGAAAATAGTGTCTGTCACATAGAAAAGTCAGGAATTATGTTTTTCCACAGAGAGACTCACTACAGGAATACTGAAGATAAAGTTCAATTTAAAGCTGTTGTTTTTTTCCTTAGTTTTGTTTTCAGATATACCTGAAAAATGTTATTTGTGCCCTATTGAAACACAAGCATTTTTCTACACATGGTGGGGACTCAGCTGAGGTATTACTCATCAGATGAAACTTTCCTTTAATGAAAAATATAAAGGAGCTATGTGAATTTGGCCTTGAAGTAGTTTTGTTCTGCGTTTTTTCAATTAACATACAAATTTTAATTTAGTTTATCATATAATGAGAGCATAGATCACAATGAATATGCACAAGGTGACAGAAGCAAAGTTGTTTGGGTAACCTTTCAGTTGGCATTTCCTAACTTTTGTACATTTAGTTGTGCAATATTCACATTTCTTAACATCACTTTTTTGTTTAGAATAATTTAGGTGTCCAAATAAGACAGATAAATGTGTCTTTCTAGAACCAAGTTTGGAGGAGCCAAAATTGATGTTTAGAAGGGTTGGCCCCTAAGTCTCTCTTTTTGCCAATGTAGTTGCAGATTTGATCAAGGTATACGCATAGAAGCCTACTAGTATAGTTATCTAGGTCAGTCATTAAATACTGCTCATAGTCTGGACAAACCTTTCTCTGAGAATGAATGAAGTTTACTCAAAATAACTGAAGAATAAAAGGACAGTATTATTGCTTCTGAAATTCTGTGATAGAAAAAGGAAGAGATTATAATTCACTCAATGCCATTGCTAAATTTTGACATAGATCTCACCTCAGAAAATGATTATTAAGGAAGCTATGACAGAGTGCAGGGAGTTAACACCTATTGGGAGGCCAGGGATGGGTGGGCGAAAGTCTGCCCACAGCTAAAGGCTGCCTGATCCAGATCCCAAACAATTCTAAGGCACAACTAATGAGAAGACAGGTGGGTGTGAAGGTCACAAGATGAAAATTAGGGATCCAGAGGGGTTCACCAAACAGAGAACCCCAGAGCAGGGAGTTAATACCCAGGTGTCACTGAAGGGACTGCATTACTGGTTCAAATGGAGACTGAATCCCGTTTCATACTCAAGACCTTTCTGTTATTTTTTTCACACCCACACTCCCACTCAGGTAAATAGACACCTAAAGAATCAGAATCAAGACTTTGTTTTTTTTCCTAGTGAAAAGAACCCATTACAAATTTTGTATAGGTCACAAAGACATTAATAGAGCAATTCTTTTCCTGCAGTTTTTCTTGAAAGAGATCATGTTGCTGAGATGGTAGGAAGTGCTCACACCTTTAAATACTGAAATAAATAGGTGGAATCCCAATTAATAAGGTCTAGTGGCAGACAGAACTTCTGAGTTATATTCCCATCTTTGCCACTGATTCATATGAATCACTTCATGCTAGTAACTTAACCTCTATGTGCCTCAATTTATCCATCTACAAATTAGAAACAATAATAGGGCTTGATCCAAAGACTTTGAACTCAATGGGAACCTTTTGTGTTCAATGGGTTTTGAATCAAGCCCGTAATGCTTAGCTACCTCATTAATTATAAATTATAAAGCTTAAAACACACTAAGATACAAGTTTCTACACAAACACAAAGTATTATAATAAGAGACATGAGATTATGTGCGGTTCTATTTATTATAGTACACAAATATTTGTCTTCAGGAAGGATGCTGAAATGTTTTTATACACCAAATGAAAAGGATAGTAATAAAGTATCTCAGTATAATATATCAAGGTAATATATTCTGAAAGTACGGATGTCCAAAATCTGATGTGTTATAAAGGAAACGTCATTTTATATGATGCAGGAAGAGAGTGTAATGCTGTATATTTGATTGTCATGAAAAAACTACTGAGAGATTGAGTAGGATTTAGGGATTTTTAAATGTATTTATATTTGGAAAAAAATAGTTGGACAATTGGGTATGGAATTACAAAGTTAAATCAGTATATCTTTAAGATTCAAGTCATGCAAAGACAAAAATCACTTTACACAGAAATATGCAACTACTTTAACAATGAGGAGTCCAGTGGCACCTTAAAGACTAATGGATTTATTTGGGCATGAACTTTCATGGATAAAAAACCCACTTGCATCTGAAGAAGTGGGTTTTTACCCACAAAAGCTTATGCCCAAATAAATCTATTAGTCTTTAAGATGCCACTGGATTCCTTGTTGTTTTTGTAAATACAGACTAACATGGTTACCCTTCTGATATTTGAAGTTACTTAAGCAGTTTATGTAGCTTAACCTGAAATGAGATTTAACTTTCACCATAAGGAAATAATATATCAAAGCAAATTAAACACTTCTCTGTCCAACACCGATATATATTGTTTGACTTATGATAGAAGAAGTGAAAAGTTATAATCTGTGTATCATTGTTCTGATGAAATACTGGATCTGATCCTGTAATCTTTACTCACAAAAGTAACTCTTTCATAAGAAGCTGTATTTAATTACATGAATAAGAGTTACGGTGTCAGAGTCTTTAAGTAGTCAATCCACACCTAAATATAATCATCACAGCAGATTGCATTCTGGTTTTAACACTCCTTTGCAGATTTGAATTATATTGTATTTATGAGGCGTGCCATTGTATTTTCTGTCCTTAAAAGGTTCTCTTTTTCTGCTATCAGACGTGAACGTGATTCACAAATGTTTGAGCAACAGAATTCCTAAATACTTCAGGTCTGTTTATTTTAGTTTCATCAGTGTATTTTCTGGAATCACTTGGAACAGTTTTTTGTCAATGCTCCATGTAAAAATATCTGATTAACCTGGGAGAGAAGAATCACAATTAATTTGGTACAGTGTCAGAGGTCTCAGGACTCAAGACATTGTTCAATTCCTAATTTTAAAGTACTTCACTATCTAGTAATGAAGCTGATATGCCTCCATCATGTTTCTGCATTTAGTTTCCATTATGTTTCCATAATTTAAAAATAAGCAAGACCTTTAAAATACATTTATATTTGTGTTTGGATCCTGTAGTCTTTAGACAAAAATCCCATTCCTCTCAATGTAATTTACATATATCAATGAGAGTTTTGCCTGAGTAAAAAATGCAAGTTCTGGAATTAACTACTACTACTTTATGCTTTGACAGACACTTTCACACATTTTCAATCCCTCAGTAGTGGGAATTCTGAATTTTTTATTCAGATATTTCCTACATAATTTATATAGATTAAATACTTCTGATTTCAGGCCTTTTTGTGTGATTAGCAGAAAAAAACCAGTCTTCTCTCTTCTTTTTAGAATATGAAAACACTGAGAACTCATACTAACATGCATTTCAGGTAAAGCTTAGACAGCAGTGCTAATGTAAAAGAAACAAGAATATGGACAACTGGCCAGCAAGGCAATGATTTTGTCCCTTTCAAATCTTTTGCTGCCACCTTCTGGAGTTTAAGAACAGTATCATTGTTGGGTTTTGTGTGGGGGTTGGTGGGGGTTTTTATTGTTGTTTTTTTAGCACTATGACGTATTTTTGTCTTCAGTAACAATTGCTGACATTAGTACACACAAACAACACAAGCATTCTCTACTTCAATATTTTGCCATTTTAAACATTCAAGCACAGATGTTATGTTCCACTGAGAGATGGGATAGTGAAAATCCAGGATTTAGGTTTTTATATGTTTATAAAATAGTGAAATAAGATGGAGAGATTTATCTCTATCAGTTAAAACAGACTGAGTACACGAGGCATCAGCACTCTCTTATCACTGCTGTAGAGTCAATTTAAAGCCTTGTGCTAGTACCATCCATTTTGAAGGAGAAACTGTTCTAGTTTATTTGAGTAGGGAGCACTAACTAATCTTTATCAATATAATTTATTTCTTTTATATAAAGGTATCAGTAGAAACTGAGAATTGTCAGCTCACATAATTGAAAAACTAAAGCAATACTATCTCTGAGAAGGTTTGGAACTATGGGCTCTTAAATCTTTCAAGTATTCTGTCAATAAATGACTAACAAATGAAATATTACTCATCACCACACTGAAGATTCACCTGGAGATGAATCGTACCAATATTATACTACAGTATAAACCCAGTACAGCAGTTTCAGTTCAAGCAAGCCTCCCATTGACTTCAAAAAGTTTAATATGGGAAGTAAAGAGAACTTTTTATTAGATATTGACATCACTGATTTTACATCTTAAAATTAAAGTGCACAGTGTCCCAACCTCACAGGCAGAAATTGTGGAAAAACAACATCGCCTGCCTCACAACCTAAGTCGAGCAGAACGCAATGCTATCCACAGCCTCAGAAACAACCCTGACATCATAATCAAAGAGGCTGATAAAGGAGGTGCTGTTGTCATCATGGACAGGTCTGACTACCAAAAGGAGGCTACCAGACAACTCTCCAACACCAATTTCTACAGGCCACTTCCCTCAGATCCCACTGAAGAATATACTAAGAAACTGCACCGTCTACTCAGGACACTCCCTACACTAACACAGGAACAAATTAACATACCCTTAGAACCCCGACCGGGGCTATTCTATCTTTTACCCAAGATCCACAAACGTGGAAATCCTGGATGCCCCATCATCTCAGGTATTGGCACTCTCACTGAAGGGCTGTCTGGATATGTGGACACTGTACTCAGACCCTACGCCACCAGCACTTCCAGCTATCTCCGTGACACCACCGACTTCCTGAGAAAACTACAATGCATTGGTGACCTTCCAGAAAACACCATCCTAGCCACCATGGATGTAGAGGCTCTCTACACAAACATCCCACACAAAGATGGAATACATGCTGTCAGGAATAGTATCCCTGATGATGCCACAGCACAAGTGGTTGCTGAGCTCTGTGACTTTATCCTCACACACAATTATTTCAAATTTGGTGACAATATATACCTCCAGAGCAGTGGCACCGCTATGGGCACCCGCATGGCCCCACAGTATGCCAACATCTTTATGGCTGACCTGGAACAACGCTTCCTCAAATCTCGTTCACTCACGCCCCTCCTCTATCTACGCTACATTGATGACATCTTCATCATCTGGACCCATGGGAAAGAAACTCTGGAAGAATTCCACCATGATTTCAACAGCTTCCACCCCACCATCCGCCTCAGCCTGGACCAGTCTACACAGGAGGTCCACTTCCTGGACACCACGGTGCAAATTAATGACGGCCACATCAACACCACCCTATACCGAAAACCTACTGACAGCTATGCCTACCTTCATGCCACCAGCTTCCACCCCGGGCACACCACACGATCCATTGTCTACAGCCAAGCACTGAGGTACAATCGTATTTGCTCCAACCCCTCAGACAGAGACCAACACCTACAAGATCTCCACCAAGCTTTCTCAAAACTACAGTACCCGCACAAGGAAATAAGGACACAGATCAACAGAGCCAGATGTGTACCCAGAAGCCTGCTGCTGCAAGACAAGCCCGAGAAAGAAAACAACAGAACACCACTGGCCATCACCTACAGTCCTCAGTTAAAGCCTCTCCAACGCATCATCAGTGATCTACAACCCATCCTGGACAACAATCCCTCACTTTCACAGGCCTTGGGAGGCAGGCCAGTCCTGGCCTACAGACAACCTGCCAACCTCAAGCATATTCTCACCAGCAACAGCACACCACGCCATAATAACTCTAACTCAGGAACCAATCCATGCAATAAACCTCGATGCCAACTCTGCCCACACATCTACACCAGCAACACCATCACAGGACCAAACCAGATCAGCCACACCATCACTGGTTCATTCACCTGCACATCTACCAATGTAATATACGCCATTATGTGCCAGCAATGTCCCTCTGCTATGTACATCGGCCAAACTGGACAGTCCCTACGAAAAAGGATAAATGGACACAAATCAGATATCAGGAATGGCAATATTCAAAAACCTGTAGGAGAGCACTTCAGCCTCACCGGACACACCATAGAAGATTTAAAGGTCAGCATTTTGCAGCAAAAAAACTTCAAGTCCAGACTGCAAAGAGAGACTGCAGAGCTGCAATTCATTTGCAAATTTGACACAATCAATTTGGGACTGAATAGAGATCTTGAATGGCTAGCTAACTACAAAAGCAGCTTCTCTTCTCTCGCTATTCACACCTCCAGTTCAGCTGCTAGAGGAACACCTCACCCTCCCTGATTAGAGATAACAAGCTGGTTCAGCCTGATTGGACTAACCTTGTTATCTCCCACCTGGTTCTTGCCTACCTATTTATACCTGCCGCTGGATACTTCCACTGCATGCATCCGACGAAGTGGGTATTAGCCCACGAAAGCTCATGCTCTGAAAAAATTTCAGTTAGTCTTTAAGGTGCCACAGGACTCTTTGTCACTTCTGCAATTCCAGACTAACACGGCTACCCCTCTGATTCTTAACCTCATTTATTATGTCCCCTTCTGTTCTCTCTCTGCCTCAAAGCCCATCACTTTCAAGAGATTCTAGGTGGTTAGTAAATGCTGCACTGGGATCAAAATGTTTCTCTTTAAAACTCTTCTTTTCTAATCAAGTGTGTGCTATGTTCAAAAAGTCACTTTCTTGGGTACTTTTGCTCCAGATAATGACATACCCTTAATTCAAATAACTGGATATGAATGTCTGTTATTGTGCTAAGTATATTTGAGAAATTAAACTACTAAATGCAGCACTATGAAAAACATTTTCCCAGAAGCTAAAATAAGAGTTTTATCAATTCAACAGAAGTAAATTTAGGGGCAGGAGCCTGGCCTGTGCCCTGGACCTTTTGTGCCACTCTGGGTATGCCAAGGGGCTGAAAAACTGTTCTATTATGGCAGTTGATGATTCCTGAAGAACAGCTGGTTTAGAGCTCTTGTAGTCAACTGGCAACTTGGCCTGACAAAGAAAACAGTGCTGCAGATAAAGAAACAAGACCCGCAGACCCAAAAAACATTGAACAAAGAACCTTTCAAGCTGGAGTACAGACTGATAGAAGGAGTGCTCATCTTTGCTCATCTGAGCCTGTCTTCCACAGCCACAGATTTGTAAATTGAATGTGGGCTTTCTATTGCAGCAGCTCAGCAACATGAGTGAGTTGCAGCACATACTGTTTCATTAAAATTGTTCTCTAAGCCCAGGCAGATGCTCCACAGCAGTGGTTCCCAAACTAGGGTTTGCAAAATGTTACAGGGGGTTCTCAGGAAAAAATTCCTTAATGGCGGACAGAGCTGTCCATAGGGACCCAGGGCAGCATAGAGCCAGCAGCCTGGAGCCTTGGGGACTTCCAAGAGCGAAGCAGATCAAAGCAAGCATATCTATCGCACTGAGGAGATTGAAACTTCAAGAGTCCTTTTACAAAATAGAAAGGGAGGTGGATATTTTTTGCTGTTTTTAAAATGAAATAGGCTGCTAGTGGTGTTTTAAAATTACTATGAAGAACAAGTTTAAGCTTTGTTGTAATGTGCATTGTTTGCCTGGACTGTTCAAGACCTGAATCCCTGTGTAGGAGAAACTCTGAGTTGGCTTCTTAAATACCTTCATTTGGTTTCACATCTAATACTCCTTGATGAAACATAGGAGCCAGAGGCACCAGTATGGAGGGCGACAAAGGTCACAAGCCACCCGCACATCAGCACACCCCTCGATGGGTCTGTCTTTTTTTCCATGGTCCCCCCTTTTCCGTCAATGGCCACCTACCCCTTTTTTCAACTGGCACCTCTGATAAGAGCCTTGTCTTACAAGAGGCTTAATCAAAAGTGATACAAGCTACAAAAGTGAGTTATTGCAAGAGTGTTGCCATATCATAATGTAATATAAATACTGTAATGATAAAGAATAATTAATAGTGTGTAATAAGCATGTCATAAAAACAAATTTTACATTTCCAAGATCACTGCTCTTACAATTTATGCTGAGGTAAAGGAGAAAATCCATGGAAATATTCTTTTTTAGGAGGGGGTTCATGAGACTTGACATTTTAGTGTAAGGGGTTCATGGGTTTTTAAAGTTGGGATCCACTGCTCCACAGTGAAACAGGGAGACAGAGGGCGAGAAGTTACAGAGATAATATCTTTTTCTTATTCTACAAAAAAAATTCTTGTTCATTACAACAGGAAATCAATCCTTTCTGAAATGCTTTACCATTCACACATGACAGAAATTTGTAGCCTATCGTTCAGAGCCTAGTCCTGGAATTGTTCCATTTCTCTGAGGGGGGTCAACATAGGGAAGTCATTCTAGACAGCTCTGTGGCTCAGGAAGGTGTCAAAAGAATCAGTCCTTTTGGAGCACAAGCACTAGGAAGCTCATTTACATAAGCTTTTCTCTCCCTGGCAACTCTATGAGTGCTGGCCACACAGCTGGAGAGTTTGTTTTAAGTTTGCTTCCACTGCACAATAGCCAGACTACTGCATAGGTAAGCCTGCTGTGAAGCTAGCATCTGTGACTCTCTATGGCTACGCAGTGGCACAGGTTGAGTATAGTTTCTACAGGATTCCCTTTTGAAATTATTCTGAATTTGTAAGACTCCATCCAGGTTAAAAAGTAAACCAGGAAGCTTCTGATCTCAAAGTGCTAGCTTTGCTTATTAAAGAAGAACTATGCCAGATTTCATACAAACAATTCACATAAAATGTGACCATTCCAGATTTGGATAAGCAATCATATATTCTGTGAGAAAAACTGCTAATCTGCCCATTTTGGAATGCCCATGAAGGATTAATATTCAGCATTTGGATATACCTGAAATTTCTATAGGAAAAAACCCAGCATAAAGCAAGTAGAGTGCCAGGTGTCTGGTTGATAAGGGGACCTGACAGTGTCTGGTCAGATCTACTGACACCCAAACTCCAGTTATTGCAGGTGGAGCAGGCAGGGAAGTGCTGGGTCATCACTCACACCAGCCCCTACTCAGTTGGGCTGCCTCCTACCTGTGTCAGGGGAGTACAGCTCCCAGCCCCCACTTGGCAGGCAAGCCCCTCCCAACATGGGCAGAGGGGATGTGAGGGAGGAGGGGAAAAGCAGCAAGCAGTAATATTTGGAGAGGAGAAAACAGGGGTTGGGACCTTGAGGGTGGTGGCAGGATTTGGAGGAAGAGGCAGAGCAAGGGAGAGCCCAGCACTAATGCTGGGGTGACCATTTTGTAAATATTACCAAGTTGTCAACCCTAATTCCCACCTGTTCTGAACAGAATACATTGACATTGCATATGGTCTACATACAGGTATATCAGAAAATGAATGACTGATTATTTCATTTACCAAAGGTAATGGAAGCAGATAGTTCACTTCCCAATGACTTCATAAATATCTCCAATTCAACAGGTTAATCATTAATATTTGGAGGATTTTCTTGCCTTGCTGGATGAGGAGGAGAACATCACCAGACAGACACTTTTATTTCATTAAAACAACTGTGTATTCTGGATTTTTTTCTTCAACAAAAAACATACAATATTTTAACAAACCAAGCATATGACTTTTTGAATTTAAACATTTAATTTTTTTAAAATCAGGTTCATTTTTGTTAAGATTTGTTTTTAACTAAAATAGTTAAATGAAATATTTTTAAAAAATTAAATTGACTATGTCAGACAGGTCAACATGAGAAATTTAAAATATTGGCTTCTGCAGCTAATTCAGTCATCACCTTCATTTTCCTGTTTGTTCATAATCTGGAAAAGAAAACAAGCTTTCCTGCTTTTTCAGGTCCCAATTTCTCAATTTGGAAAGAATTAGTCCAAAGGAAGAAAATATTCTTTCTACACCAGCAGAAGAAGCTACTGCTGTTAAAAGTGGGATTATCAATTCAACAGTCTCTGAATCCACGTGCTTACGTGAGTTTCACCAGTTCACTAGTGTGACTGTCTTTAAAACATCATCAGCAAACATGTATGTGTTGAATGGTTCACCCTTAGCTCTGAAGTTTATTATAGTTGGCATGATGGAGAGATGATTGCTCGATGCCCATGTCATAGCCAACTAGCCATAGCCAATCATACAGTTTAAGAACCAAATGTTCAAAAACAGAGGCCCATGTTTTACAGATAAAAAATGTATTTGCAGTTGCATGTGGACTGTTGTGTGAATAATCATGGAAATCACATATGCGAATAGCTCGGTGTTTCAATGGCACTTGCATGCCCAAACACCACCACATCGCCCCTACACCCGTGCTAATTTCCAACGCAAACAGAGACACAACTCTGTGCATTTTTCCATACAAGCGTCGGGTCTGCTGCTGGAAATGTGGGTTTTGAGATACAAGCAGGTGGTTGTAACGTAAGGAAGTTGCAGGGGGCAGCGGGAGCACACAGGCCCTGCAGAACGGGTGAGGTGTCAGGACACACACGGCGGGGGTGTGAAAGGCGCAGCGAATCCTTCCGCGCAGCTACATTCACAGCCAGCAGCTGGAACAGCTCAGCCCAGGGACTGACGCGTCGGGACCGCCTCCGTGCTCTACCGCCGTGACACCCCCGGACATGCGCTGCAGAGGCGGGTCCCTGGGGCTGCCCCACGCCTGCGCTCCGGGAGACAGAACCAGACACGTGACCGTAGCCCCTTCCCGACCGGCAGCGGCGTGGGCGGGGCTCGGTCTATGCGGTCACTTCCTGTGTTGGTGGGTTGCTAGGTAACGTGTATGGCCGCGCGGGCCGGCTGGGACGGAGTCTCCGCCCCTACGGTCAATGCAGCTGCGAGGGCGACGGCAGGAGCGGAGCGGCCGCTGCGCAGCGCTTAGAGCGAGCCGCGCGGGGACGGGTCCGCGCGGGCACGGGACTGGCAGCCACGCGAGGTGGGCCCCGTCGGGGGGCGGCCGCAGGGGCCGAGGAGAGCTGGGGGAGGGGCGCTGTGCCCGGGCGGCCCGGCCGCGGGCGGGGCTGGGTTTCAGTGGGCCTGGACTCGTGTCCGCCCCGCAGCGCAGACGTGCCCGGGGCGAGCGGAATCCGAGCGGAGCTGGTCGGACGAACTCCCTGTAGGGACGGACCGAGCCTGGCGTCAGTCACTTAGTCTGGTCCGTTGTTTAAACCCGCAGGAGAGATTTGAATTCACTGCACCCGAGAGCTGAGGGCGTGAAAACGAGAAGA
Organism: Dermatemys mawii; assembly: GCA_007922305.1. Classification (NCBI taxonomy): domain Eukaryota; kingdom Metazoa; phylum Chordata; order Testudines; family Dermatemydidae; genus Dermatemys; species Dermatemys mawii. The sequence continues at coordinate 63,870,250 of ML677326.1, forward strand.
ACCTGCATAAGAGTAATTCCTCCGGCTCTTCCCCCACCATGTCTTTTGAAGATATTGGCACCACTTTAGCGTATACCAAGAGCCCCAAGGTCTCCAGGAGAACCACTTTTCAGGTGAACCATTTTACCCCACGTTATCGGATTAAAAAATCAGCCAACTCTATGCTAGCTAAACTGGCAAATCCTCCTTGCGCAGGTAAGACACTGCAGTTACTTTCACCCCTGAGCTTATCCCAGTAAAAACGTGCTTTTGCCAGGCTGATCTATACTAGTCTGGCAAGTGAAATAAAAGTGCTTTTATGCAGGTACATGTACAGTGGAGGTTTTGCCAGTGTAGAACTGTCACCAAAATCACACCTCTAAATAACATTGCTATGCTTGCTGGCTAGACCTCACTTTTGTGTTAGGAAGGTTAGTGACCAAAGCAAGTCTGCTGTCAACATGCAAGAAAAGCAAAAACTTAAACACATACACTTTCCTATCTTAAAAGTAGAATTGACATTTTCATTTAGTTTCTGTGCAATTCTTTAGAAAAATCATACTGAGGTTTTCTTGATCTCCTAAATATACACAATAATTGTCCTAGTTTAAAGTAAAACATCTAATTTAAACCAATAAAAGCAAAGAACTTGGGACTACAAATCCTGGGTGGGTAACTTTTGCATGCAGTCAGTTTGATGCAATAGTTTTGGTATTGATCATGAAAAGAATTTAGCACATGCCTAACTTCTAGGTCAATGGGATTTGTTATATGTGTGAAGACAAGCACATGCATAAATCTTTACACAATCAGGATTTAAGTTTTGAAGATTGGAGGTGATGATTTTAGAAGATGCTGCCTGTCTAGTAACAAACTATACAGCAGGTGACTGAGGAAAAGAAAAACTTTGTTTTGAAGATTTTTCGTGGTGCTTCTAAGATCTCCTGTTAGGTATATTATTATTTATTTTATTTATTGAGTAATTATTAATTCCTCACTTACCCATCATCAGATCCTTTATTTTTGGCAGTAGATGATATAGGTATTTTCTAGCTAGATTCTATAGGACCTGAAAAGATCTATGTGGCTTCTTTGTGAAAGCACATTAATGAAGATGATATGCACTTTATTGGAGGATCTAACTGCTTCCAGGTTGCTAGTGGCTGGTAATTTTTGAGAAGAAAACACTCTCTAGCTTAGAAGGGGAGCTGCCTAATATGCTGTTTTTGTGGATCCTATTCATAAATGCTTATTTCTCCCCATTCATTGTATAGGGAGCCTAGGTACCTAACTCAGACTTTGTGGATTCTAGTGCTCTCCAAGGCACCTAAAAGTAAGGCCTTGTGACAGCACTGAAGCTCCTAAGTCCCTTTGGATCTGGTCTGAAGTGACTTACCCAGTGCCACACAGCAGATACTATCAGAAACAAGCCATGTCTTCTGACTCCCAGTCAAGCAATTTGTTAATTAGGCAAGTATTTTCCAAAGAGTGGGCAAGCTCACTGGGGAAGAAGGAGCACAGAGTTCTAAGGGATTGGGGATTTTACTCAAAAAATATATAAAGTAAGCTGCATAGACTTTTATTCGTATGTGGCAAGGATGGAGAAGGGGGTCCAGTTGGTGGTGTTTTCCTGAAAGGTGCATCAGCTTTCAAAATTTTGGGAAACATTATACTACACCAGTTTGCTCACCCACTCCCCCTCACCTCCAAAGATTCATTTCTGTTACTGTTCCAAAACTTACTTTGGTAGTGAGACAAATGAGAGTTGAACTTGAAGCAATGGATCTTTCCTTTTGTATAAAAATTATCTATTAAATTATTTCAGGATGAGCTACAAGAAGCAATTTCTGCTCGTGCAGCAAGACAGCAAACTGCTGAATACTCAGATGACTTTGACAGTGATGAGGATGGTATGTTAAATAGCAGCAGTTTTGTTTGTGTTCTCCCCCTCCTACCCTTCACTGATAGATCACTAAAAATCCTTTGGAGCCAATATGGTTTAATGTACTAAGATTCCCCATTATAACTATTTCTAAGTTATGTACACTGTCCTGCTCAATAAAGTTAGGACTAGAATTTCCATTGACATCAGTAGGCACAAATTGGGCCTCTGTTTTTCCTAAGTCCAGGGTCTATATAATTTGTAAGGATTTTTTCTTTTTCTGCAGATAAATCACTAATGAATCTGTTGCCTCCCTATTTAGGGTCCTATCTTTTTGAAGGAAGTCTGGCCTTTTAAATGTCGTAAATTACATTACATTACAATGTAATTTTAAGACACTTCATCCATATAATACCTGGTTTTTACTCACCACATCTGCCAGATCTTTTAGATTACATTGATGTGCAAAGGCTCGGACTTTCCTTTACAGACAGAGTTCACAGGAAGTCCCTTCCTTCCTGCATTTGACACGTTATTCTGATACTTCTGTGTTCTTTAGTAGCCCTTTTTTTTTTCTCTCTCTTTTTTTATCCTGAAACAACTCATATTAAATAGTAATAACAGGGGCAAAGTTCTATAATACAGCTTTCATAATCAAAACTATACTTCGGGGCAGGGTCTGCCTTAGGGAAAATGGACTCTGGGCAAACTTGTATTTTGATGCCCCTGGCCCAAATGGGCATAGTGTCCTCTCATTGCCCCTGGCCCTGTGAGTGCCCCCCATTGCCATGGGTCTCATGGGCTCCCTGGGCTCCCCACCCTCTTCTGCACCGCTAACCCCTGCACTCTGCCCCCTCACACCTGCACTGTGCACCCTTTCCCCCTAACCCTCTCCTGTGCCCCAACCCCTGCACTCCTTCCCTAGACACACATGGAGAAACTGAGCTGGATGTGTGGAGCAGCTGGCATTGCTACTTGCTCCCCTAAATGCAGCTCCTCCGTATACTCCTAGGGGGCTGTGAGATGAGGAGCGAGGCGTGATGTCAGGGCTCCATGCATCCAGGTCACTTTCTCCACCTGGGCTGAGTAAGGTGGGGGCAGAAGTGCAGCAGCTCCTGATGCTCGTTTCACAGCATAGCCCAGATGGGGAAAGTGACCTGGATGCACGGGCCATTTTATATTGCTCCCCGCTCACAGCCCCTTAAGGGGACGTGGAGGAACATTGGGGAGGCAAGCAGTATCTGTGCATCACCACTTCCCCTCCCCCCAGGTTCCTGTGCCAGGAGCAAGCGGGAAGAAATCTGGGCATTCCCTGTCTGACTCCCCCACACAACGCTCTCCTGCCAATCGGGAACAGTTTCTGACTTTACACCAGCAGTGCACACGCCTGGGCTATGGCACCCCTGAGCGGTTGCTCAGGTGTCCACCCCTAAGGCCGGTCCTACTTCTGTGTGTTGTACAGAACAGGATAGGGACCGTGTCTTATTTGTGAAGTTTACAATGTAAATTTCAAATAGATATAACTAGTGAGTGTAACAACAGAAGAGCATGAGGAATCACAAAGTTTTCAGTAATAAGATCCCATGGTTGCTCATTTTATAATATGTGTCCATCTTTATGCTTCTGCTTGAAATATGTTTCGTTTTTTTACTTAGCTCACTTCTTATAGCAGTGAGAAGTGGGTTTTTAGAAGGAACTTAAATCTGATGACTGGTAGGAATTAACTAATGAAGACTGGGAAGGCATTCAATGCGTAAGGTTCAGAACTGAAAAAGGCAGGAGACAGGAGTGGTTAAAGGAAGCAAAGTAAATCAAGATCAGTAGAATCGGGGGCAACATAATAGGAGTTAAGGTCAAAGATGCTGGCTAGAGCAGAGATGTACAAAGAATTTTCTTATGCTATAAAATATGAGATTGCTATATCCCTTTTATATATGAAATACAAATCTAACATAGAAGTTGATGAAAATACATTGTTTTTGGGTATTCTAGAAAAAATTCCTGAAAATAATTCAGCTGTTGAAAACATAAATAAGAAATCAGTTGCCTTTGATATTATCCTCTCAGATGATGAGACTATTCAGAAAAAGGCCCTTTTGAAAAGTGAAATTGCTGATGACTTGACTTCACTATTAGATGAAGAGAAACATCAACAGATAACAATTTTGAAAAGCCAAAACTTGAGTGGTGACAGAGAAGATGAAACAGAATGCTCATTCATTGAAAAATCAACTTTTTGTGGTAATGAAGGTGACAACTGTAATGAATCACATCTGGCTGTACTGCAGAATGAAAGGGAAGAAATTACTCGGCGTGAATTTGAAAACAAACCACTACCAAAGCTAAGGGAGCACAGAATCAAAAATATATCATCAGGTAAAAAGAAGGCACTTGAATGTTGTTGCTGCTATTTGTGTATTATTATAACATTTTTTAAATGAATCTAATGTTGGAAATGAAAATAATGTTAGAATTAGGGTGTGGTTTCAAAAAGGATCACAGTGTTTAACGAATTTTTAAGTGCTCCTTTTAATATTCTGCAGCTGCCTGCCACAAGTAATTAGATAAACTGACAAATTCTAGGCAAACAGAGGACTGCTGAAATCACTTGATAGACTATGTCAGAAGAGAGACCAGAGAGTAGTATGTGATAAGCCGCACTCTGGGACAGTCTACACTGTAGCACCACAAGCAGTGGCAAGCTTGTGCACAGTTGATTCAGACTCTGGTTTGACATGCACTAACTTGCCACATATCAATGATATTTTATCTTGCGATAAATCCATAGCCCATTTACTATTAATGATGGGAAAACACAAATGCAACAAATGGTGCGTGATGAATAGTAGCAAACACTTTGTAATTCCCCACTTCCAAATACACCGTGGCAGCAAAGCTTCAGGTACTTTAGCCTGAAAATCTTCCTTTGAACAGACAAAAGTTCAGACGTTCTTTATCTAAAAAGCAAGTACACAGACACCTGCTTCTCCTCCCCAACAGGCAACCAATTTTAAATTATAACGTGTTTAGACAAGTTGATCCAATCTCTGGTCAGTGATTTCCTCTAATGAAGGATAAACTTGGCCTCTTTCTTTGATAGTCTAATGGCTTATTGAGGAGAAATTCACTTTATTTATTTGCAAGTTCTTCCTCTAAAAGTTGAATTAATGTTTAAGCATTGTGGATGGCCTCGATGAGCCTGGTGCACTGGGATGAATTTCACTGTTTGCACTGTAGGGTTTATGAAATAATATTTTAGAAAACAGCACTAAGCACACATTATACTGTTACTTCCTAATGCTCAGACACCAGTTCTTCCATGGCTGGCTCTGGGTTTCGAAGTTCATTTTGGATATGGGTTAGCATGCAGAGGAGCACACCAAGCAATACATTTCAGTGTTCCCTCTCTTCTGAATGGATCTAGTCCTTGTGAAATATGTCAGGTAGGATAGCTGTCCCCAGGCAGCCAGTGGCAGTACAGCTGTGGATTGAGGAAAATGAGTTTTTGCTTTGAAAAGGGCACTCATTTATTACTTCTTTTGAAGGCTCTGCAACTTGTCTGGGAAATACTGAATGTAGTGGCTGTTCCCAGGTTCCTCCATCCTGTTCCTTGGCAGCTCACTTTATTTCTTTGTGACTGCTGAGCCCTTAACTTTTTACAGAAGGGATCAATGCATAGAAGGCTGCAAATATCCTAGTAGTCACCTGCCCCTTTCACCACCCTTCTCACTGCATTTTTTTCCCCCCACAAATTTGATTTATTCTGCCCTGCGCAGAGGATAGCACATGGGTTTATGTAATGAGGCCAGTGGACTTATAAAAGAATAGAGTAGGATCACAATGGAAAGTCATTCCACAGCAGTGCTACCTTAGATACATGCTGTTTTTCCTGCCTTTACAGTCTATTAGATTTCTCTTCCTGGCCCCAGATAAACACCCAAGTATAATACTCAAGAGTATATCTAAATATGTACAGCGAACATAGTAAATTGAAAGATGAACTTCTGGCCTGTGTCTTTACATTCAAAACTTTGGTTAAAATTTTTAAAGATACAATTTTTAACTCTCTCTCATACTTGGTTGCATTTGTTCTGGTTTGGTTGTTTTCATTTTCATTGTAGTAAGAGCCTCAAGACATTTCATTTTTAAAAATAATATATCATGGTCATTGACCTGCTGTGACTGCTGCTTATTTACAGAAGATAGGAATTTATCTGAAAGTGATAGTCAAACCTAAATTGACAAAATAATATTCCAAACTGAATAAAGTATCTTTAGTGGATGATGTTGAAATAACAATATTTGTTGTCAGCTGAGAATGTCAGCATTTCTGCACTGAATGATCATTACAAACCATCACCTCAACCAAGAAGTGTGTTAAGAAAGAGCATTCATGTAGAAGACAAAGATGTTGCCGGGGCAGAAGATAAGGCTTCTTCTAGTTACAGATTACCTTCATTTTCTGCACCATCCTCCCTAACTAGACTGAGTGACAAAGTAACAACATCTGAAAAAAGGGCACTTGCTGAAAGCCCTAGCCCTGAGGTAAGAGCATTATTGTAGTATCTATTCTATATATGCACAGTTATCTGTTTTTTTCCTCCTCTGTATGTTTTGCCTATTCTAGACTGGAGTAACATAATCTACCTCAGAGGTTTTTTTTCCAAACCACCTTTTTATTCACCTGTGATTTTATTCACCCGTGATACTATTTTCCGTAACAAAAAAAAAGTTGTGGAGAGGGAGGCTGAAAGAGGTACATTTAAGCAAGTTTTCAAAGAGCATTGCTCCTTGGATTGAAAAAGTGGAGATTCTATGGGAAATAGTCTCCTACATCTGCAGCTTTGAGCATTCTGTTGCCTTGCTATATCTCTTTATTGATCTACAAGGAAGTAGTTCTCAATTATAGGTCATTAACTCTGGAAGACATGTAGTATTGGCAGAATTTGATCTTTATCTTTTATAATTTCAGTGGATAATGTCAGTGTTTATTATAAAGCATTTTTCCCCGTTTTTTATTTATTTAGTTTTTCTTAGTTGTGCAATATTATGGGTCTGAAGCAATTTTTTGTAGTTAGCTATTTAAATTTTCACTGTTGCAGGAAATTATGGATGGAGTCAGGATGTGGTGGGTCAGACAGTAATTATTTGATGACAGTAGACCTTAAGGTTCAGAAAGTTAAAACTTTCTAACCATTAAACCATAAATTGTCAACATCACATGTCTAAATATACAAAACAAATAAGCAGCATTTTTTCACTTTACCTATTTGTACATTTTTATTATTATTGATGGAACTATTTTTAGTGGATTTGTCTGAGCCCAGTGAAATTGACATTTACCAGTAAAAATCTAATCCTTCCAAGCCTTGAGGGATGTTGTTGTTATAAAAAAGTTCTGTCCTTTTTCATGCACATTTTTCTTCATCAGTGTAACATGACTAATGTTAAGATTTCTTTGTGCTATGAATAGAGACCTAAAAATGACTGCATTCATTTTGTTTTCTCAAAATTGGTGGATAATGGTGTGGAAAGAAGCCAATAGGGGACAGGATCCTTCTTCCATAAGATAGAAAAATACTGTAGGCAGTACACCAGTTAGCATGTCAATATGCAGAACCTTTCTACAAGGGAAGCCCTATGTTGAATCTCAAACTAAGTAGCATATATGCTACTTATCAGCAGTATATAATAGTTCAGAGGAACAGCAGCAGATTGAACCCTACTCTTTGTTGCTGTTTCCTGCCATGGCGAAAGTGCCTATCTGTGCTTGTAGGATTCTTATGGCAGAAGGTACAGCGGACAGCATCTTTGCTCTTCTTTGGCCATGTCTATTGCCTCACGTTTGGGACTAAGAATGTGTGACTAGCAATGCACACCAAAGTCCTGTGCTGTCTCTCCCCTGTGTAGATATTGCAGGCGCAAACTTAAAGGTTCAGAGTTTGCGTTAATATCACTTCTTTTCATGCCCCTATAGTTCAAACTGTGGGGCAGTATAGACAAGCCATCTGCTTCATTATTAAGGGCAGGATTTGATTTTAATGTGTGGTGAGTTTACACCCTTTTTAAAATCTATTTGTTTACCTTTAGATCTCCTTTAGATTAAACAGTGGCCATATTTTTCTTAAGGAACTTTAAATAAATATTGCATAGAAAACTATGTTTTAGAAACAAATTAACTGATTTTGATTTGGTGTGACTTGTTCATGTTGTTGCTTATGCTGTCACTTTCTGCTTTTTTAAGGGTCCATGGCTAACAAGCTCTTCACCACCATTCCCTATTCATTTTCATTCAGCTGATGAAATATCTGGAGACTCCAGTTTCTTAATGTGTGGCGAAGGCTCTCCTTCAAAAGGTAGAAATCAATGTATAGAAAGAATAAATAAACAGAAAAATAAAATACAAGCATTATACTTGAATATCTGCAACAGTGAAATAATATAATTACTTAGTATAAGGAACTTTTAAGGGCCTGATACTACTGTCCATGGTATCAGTGCAGTCTGTTTCCATTGATAGAGGTGGATCGAACCCTTAATTTTATTTTAGAAATCTGAGTCTAGCTACAATATGCATCAGCTATGTATGATTGGTGTCAGTTTGTTGCAGAGGAGTAATCAATAAGGTTACACCTATACTACACACTGCTTTTGGTGACCTATTGCAGGGGTCTCCAGACTTTGAGACGAGGGCCATATTAGATTTTTGAAGGGGCTTCGCAAGCCAAAGCGACTGTGAAAAAATTAAATATATGCAAATATATGTAAAGTCGTTCAAAAAACTACTACTCTATTGTATCAGTGTTGCGTTAAATTCTAAATCAGGTATAAAAGTAGCTGTATAATCAATGCAGGTACTGTGAAATCACACACAATATTTGTCAATACATTAAATTAATGTAGACATTAAATACTTTAAATTAAAATGTAATCATTTGCTCCTCCAACCACTGCTGCGCCGCCCCCACCCCTTTGCTCCTCCAGCCACGCCGCTGAGGCACTCACCCCTCCACACATGGGGCTGCTGGCAGCAGCTCGCGCTGGGGGGCAGTGGCGGCTTCTCCACCTGCCTGGTCAGCTGTGGGGCCGGACAAATCGAAGCCGCAGGCCGGATCTGGCCCCCCGGACTGTAGTTTGGAGACCCCTGGCCTATGGTATACATAGCCATGTAGCCCCTCCCCCCAATATAAAGAGTAGTGCAGCCAGTGGGGCATGACTTAGGCGAGTAAAGACATACCTAAAGGATGTGAGTAGGTATGTGAATACATACCCTGCACATTTTCTACTTGCCCAAGATGAGCCTTCCTATCTACACTGCTGTTTTGAGCAGCATAGTGTCCTGCTGCCTTCCTGCTTTGGAGCCTTTCCCCTCCATGGAAAGATTCCCCCAGTGGAATCTTTGGCAGTAAGGAAGCATCAGGGTTTACCAGCTGCCTCCCTCTTGCCAGAGCCTTTCACTGACATGTATAGCTACACACCTCAGTGTAGGCACAGCCAACTTTTCCCCGGGTGTGTAGCTACATGAACACTTCACACTGCTGAAAGTGGTGTGTCGTGTTGACATAACCTAAGGTGGTGTCTGGAAGTTTACTATAGTTACATTAACAAATTGAAATCATAACTGATATTGTTTACAGGTTCATTGTTAGAAGCAGTTCTGAATAGTGTCAGAAAGCATGATACATAAGAACCATATAAACATTCTTTTTAAGGAGACAGACTAGTTTGAGAAATTAGCTCCTACGTTTGCTTATAGTCTGTGTACTTAACACTGTCTAAACCAAGTTTAGTTCTCAAACTTTTTATCGTGGTGACCCCTTTCCCACACCAGGCCTCTAAGTGCGACCCCCCTTAGGGGTCAGGCGGAGGGAGGTGCTTGCAGCCCACTGCGGCAGGGGCTGTGCTGGGGGGGGTGTTACAGCAGCTCCCCGGGACAAGGGATGGGGGGTTCCAGCAACCCCCCCCAGGTCAGGGGCCAGAATCGAGGGGGGAGGGTTCCAGCAGCTCCCCGGGGCCAGGATCGGGGAGGGTTCCAGCAGCCCCCCTCGGTCGGTGGTGGGGGGTGTCCAGCAGCCCCACGGGGGCGCCAGCAGCCCACCTCACAGGGGCCGGGCTCACAGGGGCGCCTGCCGGGGCCGGGCTGGGCTCGGGGGGGTGCCGGCAGCCCTCTGCGGCAGGGGCCGGGACCAGGCTCGCAGGGGTGCCGGCAGCCCACCGCGGTAGGGGCCGGGGCCAGGGCTGGGCTTACGGGGGCACCGGCAGCCCACCTCTGCAGGGGCCGGGGCCGTGGTGGGCATGTGGCAGCGCCGGCAGCCCGCAGGGGCCGGGGTCGGGCTCGGGCTTGCGGGAGCGCAGGCAGCCAGCCACAGCCGGGGCACAGGCCGCCTGCAGCAGCAGGGACTGGATGGCAGCAGCCCAAAGATGGTCTTGTGGAAATAACAATGTCTGCATTCTGTTCCTGGCTGTGTGGACTTGCTCAAGTTACTTATCCTCTCGGCATGTCTATTTAACTATTGCTTAAATGGGGATGATAAATATTACTTTGTTTCTGCATTGTACAAGACACAAATGTACTGAGGACCCATGCCCCAAAGAGTTTACAATCTGTTAGACTGAAACAAATAGATAAGATGCACAGGCAGACTCATAGAAAAAATTAATAGTGTTTAAATGGGGCCCTGCTGTGCTATGTGCTGAATATGTATAAAAGGTAGTAGTCCTGGCCTTGAAAAGTTTATAGTGTAGACAAGATGGACAAAGGATGGGGAAAAGGATATAACACACAAACAGAGGGATGACTGGAAAGTGTCATGTCACATCTATATTTAATTTGTACTCTTGGGCTGAAGAATTCATTTGATGTAGCTTAATGTTTGTGGGCATTATGAATGAAGCAACTCTTATGGACAGCTTTGAACATGGAGAGGATGGTGAGCCCTGTTGTACTTGATTGGAGAGATTTTCTGTGCATGGAAGGAAGTTAGGCATACATTTAGTCTTTGATTTGTATTTTTTAAGTCCGTCATAAAAAAAAGCATCAACTATGTAGCAAAATTTTCCTGTTCCAAAGGGGAAAATGTGTATACGAGTCACAAAATAGCATACAAAGTGTTTCTTGCCATTGTTTTGCAAGAACCTCCATAACACTTCAGTGAACGCCAGAGTAGCTCTTGAAGTGATCCAAATGTTTCTTGCTGTTATTTCATATGTTAGAAACTTGTCTGGATATGATCAGGTGACTAATAGTTTACAGTTTTGCTGAGCTGTTTTATCTCAAAACTGCAGCTACTTGCCTTAAAATAAAACATAATATTACTGCTGCAACAAATGTAACTTCTAATATGATTTTTATATATATATTGTGACAAAGCTCCAAGTCTGTACTGGTGGGTCCTGCGCTTCCTGGCAGATTTAGGGGCCTCAGAAACTCATCTAGGCCCCAGAGTGACCTCCCTTTCTCAGTATAATTGGCAAGAGTCACCACTTAGTGAGTTACCTTCATCACAGGCCAGTATGGAAGATGAAAAAGGGGGGAGCCCGGGCCTGCCCTCTACTCCGGACTCCAGCCCAGGGACCCTAATAGTATTAGCTAAGATGGCTGACCTTTTAGGCACAAAACACAATACAATTCCCTGGGCTACTTCCCCACAGCTGTCCCCGCTTCTTCAAACTTCACTTCACCCTTACTTCAGGGCCTCCTTCCTTCTGTACGATATGTTGTCCAACACTCAGTCTCACCAACAGCATAACTTCCTTCCACAGCTCCTGACACCCACACCCACCTGACTAACTGGGAGGTTTTTATTGGCTTCAGGTGTCCCAATTAGGCTAGCTGTTTCTACTCCTTTCTAGAAGGTTCTTAATTGGCCCCAGGTGTCTTGATTGGCCTGGAGTAGCCTTTGTTTGGCTATCCAGGGAACAGGGACCTGCACATCCTGAGACTAATATACCTGCCTTCCAGTACTCTCCTATATCCTTCTGGTCTGACTCCGTCACTATATATATATATATATAAAATACACTTTTATAAGCATTAAAGTATGCAAAAGATAATTTGTCTTGTATCAAGCTTAATAAGCTTTTTCATACATGAATATTCTAAGTACTGTATAGAAATATCTGAATTAACGAACCACACTTTTTAAAAAAAGTTACATCTCTTGATGTCTCATCTCACATATTGTGTTTTTTTACTTGCTTTAGGCCAGGATCGTACAGAAGATGATGACTGCAGGGATTTGGAACTGGAGAATAATGGCAGAAAATCCCCATCTGTGATAGAACTAATGATGACTACAGTATATGAGAAAACTAAGAAACTACAGAAATCAACTGATGACCAACTTGAAGAAAATTTGCAAACACTGGAAGAGAAATTTATTGCTGATGGCATAAAGGAAATGTCACTGAATGATAAATCTGAAGACATGGTGGAAGTGAGCACTTCAAAGGACTTGGACAAGGTATCTTTTAAACATATAATTTTGTATCTTAATTTATAATCATGTCCTAGAAGCTTCAATGAAAAGTTATGATATGAAACTTGTTGGTTTCATCTTGCACATGTACAGATATTATTTTATAACAGAATGAATATTAGAAGCCACCCTTACTGTCTGGTTTTTGGTATTGATTCTGTTATATAAGAGCATCAATTTTGAGAAGATATAGGGAACATACATTCAATGAATATTTAAAAACAAATAAAAGAAATCAAACTTTGAGCTTGGTGACCTTATTTAAATCCACTTCTAGAATTTAAAATAAACAGAGTCAGATCTTTAGGAGGTATAAACTGATCTAAGCCAGTTTATAAGTGAATATACGAGCAGAAGGTCTAACTTACTATGTTTTAAGTGCAGTTCACACCAGTGATTTGTATAATCCATATAGTAATTGTTAGCTATAGGACAAGGCAAAAAGGGAATATACTTATACTTAGATTATAAGCTTTTTAGGGCTGGGACTGTCTTTTTTGTTCTGCCTGAGCCCAGCACACCAGGACTGTTCAGCATTCTGGTAATACAAATAATGAATAATAACTGTATATGATCTGCTTTGTCTTTCTATGTTGAGACACTTTTAAAATGTAATCCTGACTAGTGATGTTTCTGTGTAAAGACTTATAATGGAGATTATAGTATACTTTATTTTGGTCTTTATTTATAAGATCATGCTGGACTTCATCTTGGCTACATTTTGTTGATTGTAATAAGCACAAAGAATGGCAGAAAATACTTGTTCACCTTCCTTGCATTCATATTTTGCATTCCTGTATTTTATAAAGCCTTTGATACAGCAGTTCCAGGCTATGTGCTGCAGAACTGGTTTTGTTGTTTGACAGTAGGTATAATATTTTTTATTTTTCCTTTTTGATTTGTTAGAAAGAATTTGAATATAAGGGAACACTTTCAGAAAAAGTGAGACCTTCTTCATCAAGCAGGTAAGTAAACGATGCTGATATGTCAACATTTACAGTCTGATCCCATCTGATGTGATCACTGCAGAAAGGTAAGATACACATGATCAACACACACTGGCCACTCATTCGTGCCCATTGTCACTCTGTCGCCAACATTTGGCCTTCTGTGGAAAGGTGCTAGAGGAGGAGAGGTTCAGCTTTTTGGCAGGGTGACAGCCCTCCACATCTCCACTGGCAGATCAGACCCACCAAGGGCCTTTATCAAGATCTTCATCTGTTTGTGCCATGGGACCCACAAATGACTCTAGCCCACATTTTCATTCGTGGAACCACTGCTTACGTGCAGAATTTGTGTCATAGAATCAGAAAATCAGGGTTGGAAGGGACCTTGGGAAATCATCTAGTGCAACCCCCTGCTCAAATCAGGACCAATCCCCAACTAAATCATCCCAGCCAGGGCTTTGTCAAGCCTGACCTTAAAGACCTCTATGGAAGGAGATTCTACCACCTCCCTAGGTAACCCATTCCAGTGCTTTGCCACCCTCCTCGTGAAAAAGTTTTTCCTAATATCCAACCTAAATCTTCCCCACTGCAACTTGAGACCATTACTCCTTGTTCTGTCATCTCGTACCACTGAGAACAGTCTAGATCCATCCTCTTTGGGACCCCCTTTCAGGTAGTTGAAAGCAGCTATCAAATCCCACTCATTCTTCTCTTCTTCAGAGTAAACAATCCCAGTTCCCTCAGCCTCTCCTAATAAGTCATGTGCTCCGGCCCCCTAATCATTTTTGTTGCTCTCCTATGGACTCTTTCCAATGTCCCCCACAGATTTCTTCGCTTCCCTGCAGAAAAATGATTTTCTGATGGGGAAGCAAAGGGAAGCCACAAGAGCGGTCACATGACCCTCCTCAGCCGTATGTTCTGGGTGCCCAAAGCAGCCAGCGGAGAGGTAAATCACTGTGGGGCGGGACGCGGGACTGGGCAAGACCTGGCTGGTGGCCCCTACCCTGTGCTGGACTCAGCTGCTAGTCCTGGGTAGGTTTGGGAGGACAGGACTTCCTCTTCCCTGGCACAGCATCCGGAGCCCCCACATTTCTCCCCCAGTTGCAGGAATCTCTGCAGACTCTTCAACCCCTCTGCTTCTTCCACCCATTGCTCCTCAGCTGCACAGGGAGGGAGAGATCCCTGTACAGGGAGCTGCTCCCCCATCTACCAAACCCTCATACATCCAGAGCAACTCATATCCAGTCCCTCCCACTGAACCTCCCCTACCTTGCACTCAGAACCCCCTCCCTCCCTGATGAGCCCCACTCCCCTGCACTGGGACCACCCAAATGAGCCACCCGGATCCCTACTCCACCGAGCCCCAACTAGTTGCACCTGGCTCCCTGCACCACTGAGTCCCACTTCACTAGCATGTAAACCCCCACTGAGTCCCCCCACTCCCAGACACTCCCCTTTGAGTCCCAACCACTTCACCTAGACACCCCTGTAGACTCCCATTACCACTGCACCCAGAACCCCCGAACAAGCCCTTGTGCATCCAGATTCCTCCCACCCCAGATTCCCCCACTGCGCCACCCACATCCAGATTGCCCCACAGAGCATCCTGTCAACCCACACCTGTATCCCCCCACACTAAACCCCTCCATACTTAGATCCTGCCTTGCTGAGCCTGCCTGCCCGCACCTGATGCGGAGGGGCGGGCCTTGGGGTATTTCTGGGGTAGGTCCAGTCCTTGCACTGTGTCAGGGTTGGGTGAAGCCTCACTGTTGATTCTCTGTCCTGGGGGCGGGCTGCATAGTGATCTCCCACTTCTGTGCAGCCAATGACCTGTGCTCCCCAATGCCATGCTGAAGCCTCCACAATTATTTGATATTTTAAAATTCTGCACATTTTATATATTGTGTGCAGAATTTTTAATTTTTGGCACAGAATGCCCTCAGGAGTAACAGTTTATACCTGTCTCAACATGTTCTTTTTAGGTTAAAGCATATCGGGCTTTTAATACTTTTGAGATGAAATTATTGTGTTCGTGGAGTTCACATTCTCTATTGGGTTGAGTAGCAGAATTTTTGAAGGTCCTGCAGGTTGTTTTAGTAGTGATAAAATCCACATAAAAGAAGAAATGGACAATTCAGGCTGTCTCCTCCTCTTTCACTTTCCCTCCCCCCCCCACCCAAAAAAAAAGATATAAGCTTGTGAAAACAGAATTATAAGCCATGTCTGGATGTAACTTCAATACGAAGGTGCTGTACCTGACATCCACTGAAAGCTTATTTTGATATATTTATGAATTGATGCTTCACAGGTCTCTGTCCTCTACTTACTTGAAGAAAGCTGGAAAAATGAGCCCTCTATCTACAACTACATCTTCTCAATATTTGGGAACATTAAAGGTGTTGGACAATAAACATTTACAAAAATATAGTGCTGAGCTTGACAAAGCAGATAGTTTACGAGCAGCTGTTTATCAGGTAAATTTTAATATATCCAAAGCCTACATGAAAAGATCCCGCCAATAGGAATAAAAGCCAGTTAATTATACTCAATATCTGTGTGCACCTTTCTTAAATCAAGATTTTTTTTTTTTATTTTTTTTTTTAAATTATGCTTCACTAAAAAGCATATGAGCCAAGAAGGGTGGATTCAGATGAGAAAGAAACATACTTATCTATATTTTATTGTCATAGCAAAATGTTTTTAAACACAATAGATGATCTCCATTGTTGTATTTGTTGTTTTTTTATTTTTAATGTGTATCCTAGTGAATCTTTTCTCTGTATTTTCTGTTCCAAAGGCACGTTTCATGGGAAAGGTACAGAGAATTTGATGTCAGATCTTAAATTTTTCCCTGGAGCAGCATAATCTATCTGAATTATGCTGCCCTCTGTGGTAAAAAATAAGCATAAATCTCAACTGTGGTCATATCCATTTATTGATCATAAGTTGTTTCCACATAAGGAAAATCATATTCACTTACCTAAACAGTTTAATGGTTCTGAATGTCATGCTGTCTCAATTATTTTTGTGTGCATTGACTCATAGCCACTTTCTAAAGTCAAATAGTCTTCATTAAGCTATTTTAACTTCGCGGTACAACATACAGGCCTGTCGCGTCTTACGCGAGAGTTCCATTCCGCGGACCCTGCGTATAGCCAAAATTGCGTATAGCCAAATACTCATTAAGTTCAATGGCGGGCGAAATCGCCGCATTATATCTCATCTCTACTCAAACTGGGGGTCTTGGCCAAGTATGTGGGGGGTCCAAAGCCCTGATCCCTGACAACAGGCTGCCGGCTCTGATCCCCCGCAGCGGGCTGCCAGCTCTTCTGGCCCCGGTTCCTGCGGCAGGCGGGCTGGACTGCCGGCTCCTCTGGCCCCAGTCCCTGCAGCGGGCGGGCTGCCGGCTTTGACCCCGTCCCCGCGGCGGGTGGGCTGCCGGCTCCGGACCAGGTCCCCACGATGGGCGGGCTGCTGGCTGCAGTCCCGATCCCCGCGGCGGGCGGGCTGCCGGCTTCAACCCCTGTCCCTGTGGGGGGCAGGCTGCCGGCTCCAGACTCGGTCCCCGCGGCAGGCAGGCTGCTGGCCCCGAGCTCTGCAGCGGGCTGGCAGTGGCGGGCTGCAGCCGGTCCCGAACCCGAGCCCTTCAACTGGGGTCACGCTCAGAGACTTGTGTTTTTCATTTTTTTTGTGTTTATTTTTTTTTTGGCCACCGCGTAAAGGCAAAATCGCGCAAGTTAAATGCGCGTAAAACGCGACATGCCTGTACTAAACACATGAACAGATGTACAAAATTTGACGCTGATCCTGAAAACACTCACCCACTTCTAAAACTTTGTGGATGTGAATAGGCCTTTAAGTCAATGGATTGAGGACTTTACATTGTAGATAGCTCTGAATTAAACATATAACAAGTTAGAGTTTATTACTAAATTTTGTGATCCTATAGCTCCTAAATGGCTAAAATGTATTCTGTACTTTCAAAACAAGAATCACCTGGGGAAACTTAAAATAGTGGTTGTAAATATTTTGTATTAAAAAGCTTTAGTAGCTGCAGCTCATTCTTGTACATATATACATGGGGATGCTTCCTTTGCTCCCCAACAACTATTTTTCTGAAGCCCTATTGAAGATTTTGAGAAGTAGTGTTATGTCATTTGTATTGCTCTACTCTCCCTTCCCTACACTCTCCAGGATTGTAACATTGGAGGTAAACCAACCAACTAGTTCTGCCCATCCATGCTCACATTCCCTTTCTTTTGTTTCCATACTGAAATCTTTTTGTTAAAATAAAGATATTAATTTCTTAAGTTTTAGTCTTAAAAGTTGAAACCTTTGATCAGAATATTTTTTGTGCTGCAGATCCTCAGAATGTGGATTAAATGACACCTCACTGATCCATAAGGACTTATTGCTATAGCAGTAGTTTGCATATATAAAATTATGATGATGATTGCTATATATGAAAATAGCATTGCCTATGGTCATTACTTCAGATGTTGCTTTATCAATAATACTCAGTTACTTCGGTACAAGATCTAGTTACTGCTTAAAACTCTTCAGCTACAGCTTTTTCCTTAATCTTACAGGATTGGTTAGAAAAGAAAAGAGTCTTTCTACTGGAACTGCAGAGAATTAAAAGGAACAAAGCAGAAAATTTAAAGATCGCAAATGAAAAGGTTTGTTTAAATTTAAATATTTGATTAAATGGGAGCTAGCCAGCTGCCACTCTGTAAAGTAATGTCATTACAATATTTGTTGTGATGTATTTAAAAAAGGAAAGAAACACAGAAATTAAATAGTGGAAACTGTAGTCATCCCCTTCATTGGGGCCACTTTGCAATCACTCTGCCATCAACAAGCATCTGTAAATCCATCATAGTGAGCCACGAGAAGATTGCTCCAGTTTATGTGGAATGGAGTTGATGTAATAGCTCTTATGTCCTAATCCTTGTGGCTGCCACAAGGAATGTGGCTAGGGAAAAGAGGGGTGTAGCTGATGCTTCCCTGCATCCTTATAATCCTTGGATGCCATATAAAGTAAAGCTACCTTTGCAGATCCCTTCATGTTTCGCTTTGTGCTTCTTGACTGCAAGTCTTGGCCCATCTTTGTATTTTTATGATGATGATTATGGGATAGTCTGTATTTCAGCAATGAAATTTAAAGAAGTCACGTATCTGAAGATTTTCATGTTCTGTCTTGGCTCTTCTACATTCAGTTGTACATAAGCATTTACATTTAGAGCAACATGTTCGCAATTATATTATATTATATTCATCTTTCTTAATAAATTCTCTTAATTTTTCCTAATTAAGAACTAATGTTTTTATACACAGTCTTCAGAAGTGAGTTATAGTAGTTTTTATATCTACCCTTCTTGTAGAAAACAGCCTTATATTGTATGTCAGAAAAATTGGTCATGTTTGAGCAGTAGTTCAAATCACAACTGAACCATTGATTTAGTATGTTTTCTGCAAGTCAGTTTTCTTTCATTTATTTCTTTGGCTAACACTACATTTGAGAGTTTAGAAAATGCAACGGTTTTCTGAAATATAAACTTTTCTTGTGTAGAAAGAAGCTACTAAGAAAGAAGAAGCAATTGCATCTTTTGAAGCCTGGAAGGCAATGAAAGAAAGAGAAGCAAAAAAGAAACTAGCTGAAAAAAAGAAGCTTGAGGAGTTGAAGAGACGGAGAGCAGCAGAACAGAATGAAGAGAAAAAAGAAGAAGCTCAAAAGGCAGTGAGAAATCTATATCCGACAGACACTAACTCCAGAGAGTCCTAAGTAAAAGTGTAGTTGTTAACAACAAGAGATGGACCCAAACCATAGCCCTAGAGCTGGATACCCCGATCTTTAGGAGAATTTATGTCTAGGTTATCTTCTTTGTAGCAGGGGCTAATCTCTCATCGTATGCGCATACACAATTTTTTTCTACTGATATTTAGGTTTTTTTAATGTGAAATACTTTGTTCTATATATGTAAAGTAGTTAATCAACGAAGTAACGTGTTGGCAGCAGAGAGGCTTTTCTAATGAGCTGGGAGTAGTAAATTCTTTTTGCTCCTTGTAGCAGTATCCTTTGCTGAGCTACAACCCTGTGAATGAGCAATCCAAGGGGGGGATGGGTAGGAAAGAAAAAAATATCTATAACGTAAGGGAAGTTTTGGAACAAAGATGTTATGCAACTTTGCTAATGGACTTGAGGTCTTCTTTAGGCATTTGAAAAATGGAAAGAAAAGAAAGCAGAATATCTAAGAGAGCAAAGTAGAAAGGAAAAACGAGCTGAAAGAATCAAGAAGAAGAAAGAAGAAGAAACTATTGCAGAAAAGAAACGAGACAGCATGTCTGCCATTGATAAATGGTACTGCTACAGAGGATTTAGTTACATAACCTATGTCTAATCATTTTGCAGGGAATATTTGGCTGGAGGGCCTGAACCTGCAAGGGGCTGAAAAATCCTCAATTCTTACGGAAATCAGTGGGAAGGAAGGTTGCTTAGCACCTCACAGGGTCAGGCCTATTGTTCTCAAATGTCAGTGTGGTACCTTTATTGTTGTTCTCATTTGTCTACTGTATCAAACTTGTCATACAGCTTCTGTTCAATCTGCTGAATTGAAAGTCTCTTCTCAAGAAAGGCCAATGATTCGAAAAATATGAATATCGCAAATCAGAAATGAGGTACATTGGTAGTACAAGGTTCCATGCTATCCAATCGCATGCTTAATCAGTAACTCAGGATTAAAAAAAGCAAGCACTACAATTTGGGTTTCAATATAGTCTGTTGTGTTTCTTGGAAATCTAACGAATATCTAGACAAACCAGATATATTCACCACTACATGAGATACGTGTCTGATGGATAATTTTTTTTCTAATGTCACCAAGAACTATACTTTGTGCTTTACAGAACAAGTGAGACTGATTCTTACCTTGAAGAGGTTATAGTCTAATTTTAGAGATGACACAAAGTGTGAGGGAAGGGAGAAGGAAGATCAAGGATTACAATAACACCAAGGGGCAATGCAGTTTATACGATGGTTCAGAGGGTTTGTGCATGTGTGGGTGGCCTTTGAAGATTTTTTTTTAAGCTTTGTTTGTAGTTATCCATGTTATCACATTTGTCAGTAGACATAAATGTCAATTCCTGGCACTTTCGCGATGTTTGATTAACCAACCACATTTGCAGCTTTTTTTAATTCAGTGAATAGTATCTTTTATTTCTCTCCATATTTAGGAATGAGAAAAAGGAAGAATTTGTAAAACAAAAGAAGACAGAAAAAATGCAAGAGAAACGACAACAAGAAATAGCACAGGTTCAGAGGGAAGAAAAAGATAAAAGGGCTGTGGAGGAATATGAACGATGGCTGGTAAACTTTTTTTACACTTTGCTACTTTTATCCTTGTGTTTTTTAACAAATAATGCGTGTGAAAAACTTTTGAATTATAATCAATGCTTTTCATCATGGTATGAAAGTGGCCAGGTGATGGCAATAGTGAACCTTTTCATACAGTTCTTCTGCGGGTTATTTTAGCAAATCACTTATAAAGTGCAGTGTATACAGCATCTGGCATATATGGGATACATTCTTCCTGCCTGTATGCCATAGAGTTCTTTGCATTTTACAGTCAGTGAAAGTACAGTCTTCTCTTCTCCCATTCAATGTCAGGAAGAGCCACCTCTGAAGGGCCAACTCAGCACAGCACAGAACCAGCAAAGGCTAGAAGCAGCACCAGCTGCAAAAGTGAGTGCATTTAGATTCAAGGAAACAGTTTTAAATATGGGGAGTTGTATAAATCAAAATAAATAAGAATGGTTACATTGAGGATTGAGATTACCCCCATTTGCTAGGAAGGGGTGACCTCTGATACCCTGTTGTGGGAAGAAGTTATTAGGAGCTTTTTCAGACCCACAAAAACCAATAAGTCAAGATTTCTTTACTACCGCTCAGAGGAGCCCTAGGAAACAGACAGCTAATGCACAGGAACATATACTGTACTCTCAAAGGGTATGATTTGCTGATTAGGAGAATGTCGCTTTTTCTGCCCCATCCCCACCAGCACCTGTGGTGATGCTGTCGGCAGCACGCTGAGGCATCAATCCTGCAAACAGATAGTCCCACTAAAGTGAAGCACCTACTTACATGCTTAAAGCTGGGTATGTGCAAAAGGGTTTGCATGATTAGGGCCTAACCGGCATGCTTCTTGCTTCTCTTCTGAACAGGAGGAGATTGTACCTCACATCACATCTCCTCTATCCATTTTTGAATTCTAGCCCTTGGCTGTGGCTCAAATCTCTGTATTTTGGAGGTCACATCAGCCAATATTTTTGTTCATCCTTGCTCTGTTGGCCAGAGCAGTATTTAGGCTTATATAAAAACAATGAGAATGTAAACCCCACTTTTTATAAATTTAGGGAAAGAACACTGATATCACTTAAGATGTCAATTTATTATCTAGGTAGCCAGGAGGATTTTTGTATGTACCCAGATTATTGGTGTCAGAAGTTCCAAGAAGGGGTAAATAAGTACAAAAAAAAAAAAAAAAAAAAAGTCTATTAAAAGACAGGTAACTTAATGAAAATCTATTAATTCTTCCCACTAGCAATCAGTAGGGAAAAGTAGTTTTGAGAATTAATTAAATCTTTCAGCTCAAGGAGCAAATGGCAGCCTTTACAGATAGCACAAAACAGCAATTTACAAATCCTCTCTAAATATTTCTAAAACATAAAAATACAATAGAAGAGGGAATTCTGTTGTTACTGAAGTGTCATACTGTGGCATAGAGTTCACTGATTGTGTGCTTATCTCAAGGGAAGGGCATGTTTTTCCATCCTGGAATTTAAAAACCTAGAAATGGAAACAATGAGTTTTTGTTATTAACACTTCTAAAACTCTAACATGAAAAATAACTTTGTTTCCCCCTACAGTTAGTCCAGTAATTAAAATTCTGTTTTTGTGATATTATTTTAGCTACTCAATTTAATAGCAGCTCGTAGCTACTCAATATAATAGCAATACTGGTTTGATTTTCCATTTTGTGATACCATGGAGTCATATAAATACCTAAAATAGATTAACAAATGCCCGTAGGCACATTGTAATGTTTGCCAGCATATATACTGATACCACACCTGGTTCTAGCTGGTGAGTAGTGAGATTTCAAATAAGCACTCTTAAAAAGATCTACAGATCTTGGAGATTTGTTTTGTATAGCACGTTTATGTACCTTCTAAGAAGCTTGGCCCTTATTCTCAGGGTTAGCACTGCTCAACACCCAGTTTTTAACAGTATTCATCTCATGATGCACCTTGTACATTTATACACTCTAGGAGTTGTGGTAAGTTGAATTAGATGGGTTTTATGGATTTGTTATTTTTCTATGTTGGAAATAACTCAGATGATTTTATAGATCTATGTTGTTAAGGCTTATTTTGAAAGATTTTATATATTGGAAATCTAGCCCAGTAATGGTGTAGCAGTGCTCATCAGTGTTGAAACATGGGTTTTACTATTGTTCCTTTTCTCGTTTTCCCTAGCGTTTCGTTAACATGTAAAACAAAATCATTATGTTGCAGCCACACTGCCATGGGCTTTGGTCTTGTCAGATGTTGTAAATGAAGAAAAGTTGCATCGACTCATTAGTTCTGTTGAAGAAAGTGTACAAAAACAGCAGTGAGAACATTGAGCCTCAGGCAACAGCTCAGGTTCTCAAGTCCAGTCAGCCCTCTGGGCCTAAGCTTGGGTAGCTAGGTCAAGTCTCCGCAGGACACACAGTATCCCTACTGCTATTTTTAGCATGTTAACTCGAGTCCTGCTAGCGCACGTCTGTCTGCCAGGCTGGGGGGCTCGCTCGCAGCTGCAGTGTAAATCTACCCCAAAATAGGGTCTCTGAAACAAACATTATTTAAAGTATGACAGACTGCTGCTGCTATTTTGTTTCTTACTGTATCTCTTCCATAATTCTGATTATGCTTCCCTCAACACCTGTGTGCACGGAATCTTCTTATTTATTATTTGGGGAGGTGGAAAGTTTTTGATAAGTTATTTTTCATGGGGTTGTGAGTAGTGGTGAGGACTATTTGTGAAAATGGCTGTGTTGGAATGTGGGAGAGATGACAGCAAAAGGGGTCAGTTGGCAGGACTTGCTTATCAAATTCTCTCTTTAAAAACCAGCCAAACCAAAACAAGAACATTCAAACCATTAAAAAAAAAACCCTTCATTAATGCAATTAATGAGTTAATAGTAAAGAATAAAATTGCCAGACACATAGAAGAACCTATATTGTTGGGCAAAAGACAATATGGTTTCTATAAAGGGAAATCATGTCTTACTAATTCTTTGAAGGGGTCAACAAACGTGGACAAGGAGGATCCAGTGGACATAGTGTACTTAAGAATTCCAGAAAAGCTTTGACAATGTCCCTCACCAAAGGCTCTTACGTAAATTAAGTTGTCATGGGATAAGAGGGAAGATCCTTTCATGGATTGAGAACTGGCTAAAAGACAGGGAACAAAGGGTGGGAATAAATGGTAAATTTTCAGAATGGAGAGGGGTAACTAGTGGTGTTCCCCAAGGCTCAGTTCTCAGCCAATCCTATTCAATTTATTCATAAATGATCTGGAGAAAGGGGTAAACAGTGAGGTGGCTAAGTTTGCAGAGGATACTAAACTGCTCAAGATAATTAAGACCAAAGCAGACTGTGAAGAACTTCAAAAAGATCTCATGAAACTAAATGATTAGGCAACAAAATGTCAAATGAAATTTAATGTGGATAAATGTAAAGTAATGCATATTGGGAAAAATAACCCCAACTATACATATAATATGACGGGGGCTAACTTAGCTACAATTAATCAGGAAAAAGATCTTGGAGTCATCGTGGATAGTTCTCTGAAGACATCCATGCAATGTGCAGCAGCACTCAAAAAAGCAAACAGGATGTTAGGAATCATTCAAAAAGGGATGGAGAATAAGACAGAGAATATCTTATTGCCCTTATACAAATCCATGGTGCACCCACATCTTGAATACTGCATAGAAATGTGGTCTACTCATCTAAAAAAGGATATACAGGCATTAGAAAAGGTTCAGAGAAGGGCAACTAAAATGATTAGGAGGTTGGAACGGGTCCCATATGAGAAGAGACTAAAGAGGCTAGGACTTTTTAGCTTGGAAAAGAGGAGACTAAGGGGGGATATGATAGGGGTATATAAAATTATGAGTGATGTGGAGAAAGTGAATAAGGAAAAGTTATTTACTTGTTCCCATAATAGCAGAACTAGGGGCCACCCAATGAAATTAGCGGGCAGCAGGTTTAAAACAAATAAAAGGAAGTTCTTCTTCACATAGCACATAGTCAATCTGTGGAACTCCTTGCCTGAGGAGGCTGTGAAGGCTAGGACTATAACAGGGTTTAACAGAACCTCCATGAATTTATCCAGTTCTAAGTCCATTAATGGCTATTAGCAAGGATGGGTAAGGAATGGTGTCCCTAGCCTCTGTTTGTCAGAGGGGGTGATGGATGGCAGGAGAGAGATCACTTGATCATTACCTGTTAGGGTCACTCACTCTGGGGCACCTGGCATTGGCCACTGTTGGTAGACAGGATACTGGGCTAGATGGACCTTTGGCCTGACCCAGTGTGGCCGTTCTTATGTTTTTATGTAATTAATTGACTGCCCACTTTGAAATTTTCTGTTGAAAACCAAGGTTCTCTGCAGAATGAATTATAAATATTTTACAAAGGAACTAAAAATTTCACATAACATGAAATTATTTTTGTAAACATTCTGCTCAATATCATTGTTCTAATTTCCCAATGCTATGTTTGAAACTATAAAAAAGTCATTAGAACCTTAATACACTGTTAGCATGATATTAAAACAACAGAGATTTGGTATAGCTAGACTGTTAAAAACCTGTATTATTACAGCATAGTGCTGGAGTAATTTAGAAAGCACTGAAAGATGCAGACATCAAATGCCATCCTTTTTTATGGAAAACAATATTTAATATTGGAATTCAAGAGTCCTATATTTGAGGCATTAAGATGTGAATAGTCAATTGACGATAAATACAGAAATTAGCTTGCCATGCCTTGTATGTCATGCTCTGTGTTTGGGTAGTGCACAGCATAGCACAGCTGCAAGCATCCACCCAAACCGTGGAGAAATGTAAGTCTGTAGTATAGATGTTGCACTGCTCATGCTGTGTAGCTGCATTTCTATAAGGAATGCTAGGATGAGTTTCCAAGCACAACTCCCCATTGCACATTGACATTACCTCTGTATCTTCTGTACAGTAAGATTCCAGGATTGTCACTCAGTCTTTGTGTCACTGTGAAGTGTAGATGGTCTGAGTCAGGGTGAAGAGAAAAATTTTTGTTTAAAATATCTCCAGGTTCAGTCATCACGGGGATTTGTAGTTGATTATGATCCAGTGTTTAAATTCTCAGCCATTTTCATCTCTCTTTTTTTTTTTTATGTTTTATGAATTGCACCCATGAAACATCGTGGACTTTCAACTAATCTCTATTGTAAACCAGTAATTATTTAATTTTCCTTTGACACAGTACTTCTCTGACACAACTGCCTCTAATTTCAGGAAAAGAAAGAGAGGAGAGACCAGATTGAGAAAAAACAAAAGAAGCTCCAGGTTATCCTTGAGGATGAAACCCCTCCTCCATGGAGCCCTCCTGGCAAAGCTGTCTCCTCAAGGAACTACTGAAATGACCATTGCCCTTTGTGAGGAAAGCTCATGTCCAAAGTTCTGATACTGTCTAATTATCAATATTTCACAACAACTGACTTTAAAGTGAATTGATACTGGCCCTTGCCTCCTTTTTTTTTTTTTTTAGGGTGATTATTTTTAGACTCCTCAGTTGGAACAACTGGGTGTACGTGCTAAATAGCACAATTGTTCTTTTCCATTACATTTCACCAAAAGATTAACTTGTGTGAAATTTTTTTTTGCATTTAATTTCTTGGTTAAACTATGTGTCGGTCCCTTTTGATGAAAATTCATGTTTGGGACATGCAGGGCCAGACTCAGACACACCTTTCCTCATATTAGTAGCGCTTTACCCCACAAGTGGTGCCATTGAAGTCAGTGGGCTTGCCTGTGGATTCAGCCTGAGTAAGGATGTCAAAGTCTGGCCCAAAATGAGTGGTCAAGCAAATGCTAGATATGTTCCCAAACAAAGTGCAGGGTGAAGAAACAGAAAATATTTTTAATCATCATTCAAGCATAGCTTCAGAACTAAATTATTTATAAACCGGTAAACAATCCCTGAAGATTGGCAGGCGGAATAAATACACTAAGCAAAAGGAAGTTTAAAAAAAAAAAACAAAAAACCCTCAAAAACAATCTTGAGGCTTTTTCTATATGATGAGACTTGCAATGTGCAGTTGTGCAGAATGTCAGGATCACTTAGGTTTTGCAACAGCACAAATACCTTATGCTTTTTCAGTTCGAGTTTAAAGGACTAATAATGCTAGCTTCAGAAAAGGATAATTCAGAATTGTCCTGAACTGGGGAGATGTTTAACAGTAATGCCCATTTTTTATTTTATTTTTAACTGAGTAATTAGGAAAGTAAAACACGGAGAAGTCTATAATATGCAATTTATATAAGATGCTGTGCTGTCTGGGAGAATATATGAATTTTATGTATGTATAACGACGTATTGATTTCCTCAAGAACAAGATTTGCTGATCTTGGGGATAAACTTCACAGTGAGCAACATTTAGGAAAATGAAAACTATAGAGGGAGCAGGGATGATACATGATCACATCAAGATCAGAAGAATTTGAAGTAAATAATGCACAAACTATACTAGCACACGACATTTGGGATGCTGGCTTATTTAAATAGTTTTGTGGTGTTCAGAAGCATGCTGGACATTTAACCAAGGAAGAAAGACAGCTCCCTGCACAATATATCTTAATTTTTTTTATTATAGACATGACTGTACAACTGAGGATAATAATAAAAGGACTAGAAACATGAAAAAATTAAGGTAATATCACATGGTATTCAGTTTAGGCAGGTGCACGTCTTTATTTCTGTTTTGTTCTTTTAATAAGTCGTGTAGGTGATGTGATGGTGAAGAGTTTTTAGGGGGGATTTAAGTAGGAAGATGTAATGGCTGATTGCTTAAGATTAACAAAACGTACTTGCAACTTACATATAATAATATGAGGATAATAATGTGAGGATAAAAAAAACATAGCATCATGGCTATGTTACCCCAAAAGTAGGCTTTGGAGTGCCCATCATCTCCTTAATCTGTCCTTTTCAACATATGGGTCTCCAGGATAATTAAGGAAACTGCTTGGAGGACCTGAGTATAACCTTTCAATAAAGCGATTGACGTAGGCAGTATTCTTTCCAAATCAAAGTATCTTTTTATTTAATATAACTAATAATCTCTACTACAGTGTAATCTAAAAACACGAATTGGCACAGATCCCTTTTTGCAAGTTAAAGAGCACTCAAACTGCAATAGCAAACTGTGTGAATGATTCTAAGCGGGGCACTCTGCTACTGATGGTCAGTCTAACAGATCGCTGACAGCAGTTCTTAAATTTACTCTAGGTTTTACATAGGAAAATTGCAATTTACACACACACACAGAGAGAGAGAGAGAGAGTCCTGCACTATACTATAATTAAAAACTGGCAGGCTTTCACTATCCATTGATTCCACTGCATTGTCTGCTGTTGTTGCTGCTGCTCTGGTCAGTCATCTCTGCTTGATCTTTCAGCTCTTCACTTCTTTCCAGTAGTTCTTCTCGCTGGCTCCTGACTTTGTCTGCTTTTTATATTGTCAGACCTCAGATTGCAAGCATACTCAACAAACATCTCATTCCTATTTATTGAGCATGCTCACTGCTAAACAGTGCCTCATTCTTAGCTACTGGACAAAGATGCTCCAAACTGTCTCAGGCTAGAGCTGTTTGACCTCTCCCTACCCTTATACTACAGGTGCTCTTTGCCAAGCATTGTCTCATTCTGCACATACTGATGTTTTACCTCAGAGCCATCATTACCTCATCTGACCTTATTTCCCATGCTCTAGATCTCCATTACTTTGTGGCCATACCTCATTTGGTAACCACAAAACAATGAGGAGCATCCAATGGTATGTGACCTACAGCTTCTTAGCAGTTAAGTGACTCCTGCTTATTCAAGAAGGAAACTAGGGATACAGAATGGAGATTAGGAATACAAAATGGAATCTGGGGAATTTCTCCAGTATCAGCTATAGAGAGCACACTTCTAGCATTGATGAAAGAGAAATATTATAGACATGCAAAGTCATCTACAGTGTGTCAGGTTCAGTGTTTCAAATATGGTGAACACCTGTGAGACTTGTATAATTTATCTGCTAAGTGCTAGGTCAAGTTACAGGTTGACACGTACGTGGCAAGAAAAATCTGATAAAAATATAAATAAATGTACTGTAACCTGTATAAAATCTTCTCAGTTTACCTTAATTAGGCAAATATTGTAAATATATTTATTGTTGTATATAAGAGGGGAAAATATTTTGATATTAAATTTTGTTTTGATATAGTGGAATCAGTGGTTTCATTTGAAATTAATTTATGAACTCTTACTAGAAACTTTTTATATATTTAAATCAGCTGAGCAGTTTCAATGAACACAAAGCATTCCTTCATGATTGCTAATATTACAAATAGAACAGAGGGACAAATCCAGGCCTCAGATTTGGAGGCAGAACCCCCTTTCATTCCATCCTTATGCTAGGAGTCTAGGGTGGTTTGGCTCATTGACTCTACCTTCTATTACTTCTGCTCCAGTACAGAGGAACTGCTGTGGAACACCAGTGTTTCGGTTATGAATCTGGCATATGAGCAGCATCTGAACTGTATTTTCTTCCAGGTATATTATTCATCAGTTAACCTTCTAAGTTGATGCATTTAAAAAAAAGAATGACCAAGTTAAACTATAAATGCTTTCCAAGCCACAGCAACCAAAGAACATCATGGTATGCTGGCTCTGTGTCCCTACCAGTGCAAAGGGAAGGGCAGATGTTCCCCCATCCCTTTTGCTCCAGAACTGGGGATCTGCTTAGAAAAGGAAAGTTTGAGTCAATCAACAAGTGTGATGAAGGATAGAGCAGTGCCTAGGACAATCTACTTTTTTGTTTAAGACCATGGATTCTAAATGTGCATTTTTATCCAACACCCCCATTCCGGGTCAGGAAAATACTATTCTGATACTTTTCCATCTTTCCCTTTCATGGATTTCATAGCATTTAAGATAGATTTCATAGCATTGAAGTCCAGAAAAAAATCACTAGATCATCTACTCTGGCCTTCTGTATATTACAGCCCATTAACTTTCAGTCTACCCCTGTTCTGAGCCCAGTAGCTTCCGTCTGACTAAAGCACATTTGTTCCCTTCACCATTCTGCCAAGCAATAGCTCTAGCTACACTGGTGTGATGTTTTTCTAGACAAATCTATAATTAGCCTCAGCAAGTATGGCAGAGCAAACTGCAACTAGTACTAATAAAGCTGTGTCATTTTTGTAGGCCCACAAATTTTATATAATCCATAAAATGATTCCCTGGGTCTCCTAAGTACCACAATGATGCTTTCAAATGCTGGTGAACAGAAGAGTGAGGACTACTAAGTGGCATCAGTTTGTGCTGTTCTCAGTTGGGGAGGATCACATGAGTAGTTCAGGGATTTCTTGTTATATTTTCAGGACTTCAACTGCTGGTGGCAGGATTGGCTTACCAAAGCAACAAAACAGATGGTAGCAAAACTTTTAATTACTGCTAGGGTGAATGTGGGCTGATAGGGTGGACATCTGGTGGTTCGCTTAGATGCAACAGGACCCTGAGAGCTACTCCAGCAGGTGATGGTATGCTGCCTTTGGCCTTCCATCAAATACTTTTGGTGCAACAACATCTCCACCTTTGAGGACTTAACAGTTTAAATACAATTTCATTTCTTCAAGGAGTGAAAGAAAGTGTTCATGAAAGTCTTCCCAGAGCTAGACATGAGACTTTGCCATAATGATGGATGTTAGCCAGCAAGACCATATACATAATGCAGAAAAAGAAACATTGACTTGAAAAGATTCAGTTTTAAACTTTTAGAGGGTTGGTAATAAACATGTAAAAAGTAAATAACAGCTCGGAGATGTGAATTTATATCTTAACACTTTCTAGATCATATCCTTTTTCCTGTACAATCTCCACTTTCAAACTAGCTGAAAATTGCAGGTAGTGCAAAATGCAATAGCCTGTGCTTTTTAAGAATAGTGGAATGAAGGGACCTATGCTCCATATACGGGCTGTCAGTTGAGTTCTGATTTTAAAATATTTGTTTTGATCTGCGAAATCCTAAATAATTTAGATCTTGTGTGATGGAGTGACCACTCCTTTCCTTATTGGATACCTGTGGCATCTCTGATCATCCAAAATTGCTTGAGATAACAAAGATTTGGCAAACCTGGAAGGAGGCTTTTCTTTTAAGACTGCCAAGAGAGCACATATTATGGGTCAAATCTTTTGAAGTTCAGTATCCCAAATCATTGTAACCAGGGGCATCCTTTTCAAACTCTGTCTTCCTTATGAATAACTGCACATTTTTGCTCATTTTTTATTTTCATTGAGTCTATACTAGCTTTAAAAAAATGTATAAATTGAGGGGAAGGGAGTTAGTAAGATTTTAGTGCCCGCATTTTTCTTTAATGGGTGCTGGATGCTAGTGATTACAGATTTGGGATCATGCTTTTGCAGCAGGGAAGAAAAAGTATTGATGGAACGTCCTAATATTGCAAAGTATGTTTCGTCATTGTGATTTTCTCATTGATGAATGAGTTGCTTGTGTAATCCTTTATTTCTGAGTAGATTCTCTCTGGAATGCTTAAAACACAGACAAGTCTATAAATCTCCTTTGCTCTTTAGAAAAGAAATGTCATGTGCGGTACCTTGTTTTTCCATCACATTCCCATTATCGGCTAATCACGTTTTTCATTAAAATAAACTTACCTGTCCAGCCTTTGGATGACAACACATGACTTGGATGCTGAAGTTACTTCTAAGCACCACTGCTCTCCGAAAGTCTGCTCTGACTACAAATAGATCATTGCATTGCTTAACTTTCAGTGCCTAGGTATGCTGTCAACACTCACCATTGCTACTATGTGAGATTGCATTTCTCTTTTCCATTTAGATCTATACCACTGCATTACAGAAACAGGCCATGGGTTGTGTGTTTCTTTTGAGCAAAGGGGTCATGAGAAAAACAGGAAGAACTAACCTGTTAGAGGATATAAAAAAATTCCAAAATATTCTCCAAATGGTTTCATCCTCCACAAGTAAATATTACAGGATTCTGAATGGTTTCTTTGGAACAAATTTCCTTTGCTGCACTGAGTGCCTGTAAGCTTCTTAATAGGTGCCCTGTCACAATGGAATGTGTAATTGCAGATAATGCACAGAATGCTATTCAGAATCCATTTATACATGTCTGGTCATAAATCTCTGCAGTTGGATAGAATGATTAGTTCCATTTTGAAGTGGCTCTAGGACAGTGGTTCCTAAACTGGAGTTTGGGAACCCATGGGGGTTTGCAAAATGTTACAGGGGGTTCTTGGGAAAAAAATCCCTAATGGCGGACAGAGCTGTCCCTAGGGATCCCGGGCAGCACAGGGCTAGCAGCCTGGAGCCCCTGGACTTCCAAGAGCTAAGCAGCTCAAAGCAAGCATATCTCTCACACTGAGGAAATTTAAACCTCAAGACTCCTTTATAAGAAATGGAAATGGAGGTGGATTTTTTTTGCTATTTTTAAAATTAAATAGCTAGTATTGCTTTTAAAATATTATGAAGAACAAGTTTAAGTTTTGTTTGTTTGCCTGGACTGCTCAAGACCTGACTGCTTCTGTAGGAGGAACTCTTTCAGTTGGCTTCTTAAATACCTTCATGCTGTTTTACATCTAATACTCCTTGATGAAACATAGAAGCCTTGTCTTACAACAGGCTTATTCAAAATGATATAAGCTACGAAATTGAGATCTTGGAAGAGTGTTGCCATTTTCATAATGTAATAAAAATACTGTAATGATAAATGATAATTAATAATAAATAGTGTGTAATAAGCATGTCATATAAACAAAAGTTATATTTCCAAGATCACTGCTCTTACAATTTATACTCAGGTGAAGGAGAAAATCCCTGGAAATATTTATTTTTAGGTGGGGGTTTGCGAAACTTGACATTTTAGTGAAAGGGCTTCACAGGTTGTTTAAGTTTGGGAACCACTGCTCTAGGAGACCAAATTCCATTCTCTTATGCTGGTGCAACTATACTATTTCTTCTCCATAACAGAAGCATCTCTTTACTGACAATTATGGGCAAAACAGGGGCAAGACTTATTCTCAACCAATATAATGCTCTATGTCATGGACACCTCACTTCTCCCCATGTTTTTTATCTAGGTATAGCACTGCTGAGATGATTTTTGCTGCTCAGCAAGGACTTGATCTAGCACCCCTGAAGTCAGGAGTTTTGCCATTGGTTTTAATGGGAGCTAGCTACGATTTCAAATGAAGAAGTCCACGGAGTAAAATGAAAACACTTTCAGTGTTTCAGGTTAGGTTACAACTGTCCTAGTCTAAGAGGGTGAGGCAAGTTTAAATGCATGGATGCCCTTACAAGTTGATCAATGACACTATTATTATAGTTGTATTGCAGTGTAGCCTAAGAGGCTAAATCCTGGAGATTGTGCTAGGTGCTGTACAAACATGAACAAAAAGAAAGTCGCTTCCCCAAAGAGATTGCAATCTAAGTATAAGTCAAGTACTGGATAGACAGACAGTGGCACAAGAAAACAAAGAGGTGCTATTGGACTACAGCTGCAGGAAGCTCTCTCTGTCTTGGTTTAAGTGCTCAGGGCACTTCATCTTCTTGACTATCATCTCACCCCTCACAAAACACAGCATGAGATCACCTTCCCTGCCCCTTGTTCTGACTGTGCTCTCAAGCTCGCTTTTTCAAGACCTCTGCTGACTTCCCTTCTCTAGTGCCTCAATATTCTTATCCTTTCCTCTAACTTTGAAAAATTCTGCCCATTCTCATTCATAAGTATTATCCAACAACTTCATATTAGATCCTTCTATTCAAGGAGGCCTAGTAGCTGTCCTTCGTATTATTTTGCAAATAGTATTAAACAGCTATGCAATATCAATTAATTATTTAGGCTTTTCTTTACAGTGGTGGTAGGTGAAGCAATTTGTTACCTTTCTCTGGCAGCAAAGATTAGCTTCTGCTTGGGAAAGTGTGTCTTGTTCCTGTGCATCAACAAAAATGTTGGAATCTCTCATTAAAGAACTACTGTTTGCAAATGGCTGTGAACTTGTAACCTGCTCAGAGCGAGATCAGCAATCTATAAACTTTGGCTTGCTTGACAAGTACCATTTCAAATGTGAGGTTATGTGCAAATAACACCTTGCCAAGAGTAAGTGGAAACATTGAGATAAATAGTACAATGCTAAACGTCTCAAAGCGCATGTTAAATGTTTTCAGAAAGCCTACACACAGATTTGCAAGTTCAATGTATTTAGTGCTACAAACTCTCAAAGTTTTTTATGATTCACTTTTATCTTTCCAGATCTTCAATAATTGTATGTACTGGTTAGAATAGCCATAAGAGTATAAAGATCTGTAATATATAGTGAATTCTTCTTGTCGGTCCAGCAGTAGATATGTATTTAAGAAATATTCTCAGTGCTGTAAGACTTTTCATTTCTGTGACCTCTGCTATCTACAAAATACATCTATAAAGAACACCATTAAATGGGCAGGAAAAATGAATATGGAACTTCACTGGCTGATAAAAGAATTCTGAGCCATGACTATAATACTCAAAAATCATTGCCTTGAACTCAAGAAGTTCAGAACAATGCACTGGCCTGATTACAGTCACTGCTTGGAAGCTCTTCGTTGTATCATGTAGGAATACAATTCCCTACCACTACTTCTGCATCACCCCGTATTGTGCCAGGGTGTCCTGCTCAGGTGGAGGTTACAGGGTTGGAATAACATGCACAGCCAGCATACTGCCCCTCTGCTGGGGTGGGGCAGAGCAGGGCAGGGAGAGGAGAAAATGGCCAGTGAATTTGAAGGTGGTCCCTCTGCCTATATGTTATTCTCCAAGATCCCCTGCATGTTGGGGGACTCAGTGCTACAGGATTCTGGGGTCCTGAAATGCTGCCCTCCTGCAGTAAAACTGCGCTGGCTTCCCTGAGGGCAGAACCCTCCTTGTCTTTGGAGAGAGGTGGCTTGGGTTTGCCTTTAATGAATATTAATATTTTACAAAAGGGAATATTTTGTTGTCACAATAAAATGCCCTACGGGCAATAACTGTGCATTACTCATGCCTAGTTGCATTGATAAGACCTACAGCATGAATTAGCCCACGCTGGTTCACCCGTTCTTATAGCAAACTGCTTAAACATGCGACTAAATATTATTGCAAATGCTTGGAAAAAGCAGCATTTATGTTGTAGCTGTATTTGAAAGCTAAATAGCTCAGGGCCAAATTCTTCCTGTCCTGAGAAACCTGAGCTTCACCCTGTGCAGCTTCCTACAGCGTACCCTCTTCAAGAGGAGGGCTTACGAGGTTGCCAGTTTTGCAGTAGGCAGTTTTTCCCAACCCTACAGAACCTGGCAATTTTCTGGGAATCCTTAATCTGTATAAGCAGAAGCTATCTACATGGACTTCTACTCATGCCTATGGGAAATAGGAATTGTAACATTGCATCAGATTTAATCAAATATCCTGTTTCTGAGAATGGCAAGCACCAGCTGCTTCAAAGGAAGATGAAAGAATTCCTGCACTGGGCAATTATGGGATAAACTGCCCCCAGGACAACTTTCTTCCTAATCCCTTTAAGGGGTTAGTTCATGCCCTGGTTGAGTCCATTAAATTCCCCTAGCCTACTGGTTCTCAACCTACTTATCATTGTGGCCTGCATATGCCACAGGTTGCTTGTGGGCTGCTAGGGGCTGGGTGGTAGGGCAGCATCCTGGACCTTGCAGGGCTGGGCAGTAGTCCCGGGCTTTGCGGGGCTGGGTGGCAAGCCAAGACTTTGCGGGGCTGAGAAGCAGCCCTGAATACTGGACTCCATGGGGCTGGCTGGCAGCTCCAGACTCCCACCATGTGGGGCCGGCCAGAAGTGCTAGACTCCCACCATGTGGGGCCGGCCAGAAGTGCCGGACTCCCACCGTGCTGGGTGGCCAAGCAGCCGGGAACCCAAACCCCGTGCAGTCCGGCAGCCTTTAGCACACAGCTGGGCTGCAGCTGTGTGCTAATTGGGCCACATCTGGCCCCCAGGCCGTGAGTTGAGAACTGCCCCCCTAGCACTAGCCCACATGGCTTGTGGGCCCCTGCAGCAGAAAACAAACCTGAAATGAGGAGTAAAATTCTAAAGAACAAAATAAATGGTTTACCTGATGTGAATTGTTATAAACGTGCATCCTACTAGAGAGACCGGAGCAAGGTACCTGTGAAACCAATCTAGTGAATGACAGCACATGCTATGGTGGGTACTCCATTGCTTCTCACATGGAAAAATAGGCATGGAACATGCAGCATCATGTTTTACTTGATTGAAAATCATTTTGGATAAATTAATTATATGATTTCTATGATAAAATCTTTTGTCAATGTTTTTTTGGCTACACGGAATTTTCTAGAGTCCATTGTGAAACTTCCAAATAAGGAAAATCAAGAACAAGAATAATTGAGGGATAGTTACCCATGGGACCTAATGTCATGCCCTAGGATAAGTGAAATTCACTAATCTTTTCCTCTAACTTCACATAACACACATGTGGGATTATAAACTAGCTGAAAGGAGTGGAAATAGAAAAATGATGGAACATATTATCTCAGCATAATTTGTTTTGAGCCTTTTTTATATAGATGATTAAAAGTGCAGAAAGAACTAAAGGGATTAATTAAGAACATAGTGCTGGAAGGGACCTCTGAGTCATTAAGTCCAGTCCCCCTACTACCACAGGCAGCCATGTCATATACTCCTGTTCATAAATGTATCAAGTTAAACATATGTGTAAGTGTTTGCAGCATTGGGACCCTGTGCACAAAACAGGCAATAAAAGGCCTGATATAATGCCTATTGGAAAGACGCCATTAAATTCAGGGCTTTGAATCAGGCCCAATGTGGCTAGCTGGACAAGTGAGTACTGGAAGCGAAGGGAAGAGACAGCAAAGGGAAGTATTTTTAGTCTATCCCAGGAAAGGGCTAAACTAGAAGTGTAACAGAGTAAACTGGGCAAAACAATGGAGTCCCGAGATTAGCGAGACGCAGACAATCGGCCGAGAGAGAGACCAAAAGTTATAGGTAAGCACATGCCCTCTGTATCTGAACACTCCTGAACATATTTTCTTTTTAAGTCTATTACTCAGGAAGCTCTGACAAGTAGGACACCTTCTGAGCTTATTTATGTGTAATGTTTTCCTGCTATTTAATGCCAAGGTCCCTTCAATGAAGAAAAATTACCGTGGAAGAGCTTCCACAGTTAAAACCTGCATTGCTTTTAACAGCTGTCAAGAAAAGATTTATGTTTCAGTGCTTCCTATGAAGCCTTCCACATGGACAGGTTGCTAGTGTAGTAAGATGAGGCCCTGAAGCAGGAGCCCTTGTATCGGAGGCCCAGTGTGGGGCCTGGGGCCTGAACTAAAGTAATGGTCAAGCTTTGCTAACATAAAGCAAAGTTAAGCTGTGAGCTAGAGGCAGGCCCTGCTCACAGAAGTTGGCAAGGAAAGGGCTGATGTTGCAAAAGTACACGGATCTAAGAGGCACCAGAACACTGGTACATTCCATACAGATAACAAGGAACAAGCTGACCCATCCTAAAGACAGGGGCAAAAGGGTAATATGATGGATAGAGGTGTTTTGCTCGAACCAAACTGTACAAGGTGAGAGGCGGCACCTTACTACATAGAGGGGATGACCCTGTTGCGTAGAGAGGCTGTACCTCAGTACGTCAGGAGTGATGTGTAACTTGTTTGTACCTGTGTATAAGAATAACAGCCCTGGGGCAGTGTCTTTGTCCAGCCTAGGGGGCAGTAGCGATCCTGCTACTGACTGAGCTGAGTCCATTGTACGACAAGCACTGACTCGTAGTATGTCCTGTAGAGTCTACGGGAAACTGCACGGTGCTTCAGATGACAATAAACCTGGCCCGGGTGCCTTCGTACCTTACTAGAGTCTGTGGTCTTTGGGGGTTCTCTTGGGTCTGCTGTGTCAGCAATCTGCAGAGCTGAGACAGCACACAGGGAACACGCACACAGCCGACTGATATCATCATCGAACAAGAGCAGAGCACCACACCGGTAGCTACGAAAAACAGCTAGGAACAGATTCTTCATCTGAGCACTATGTTAAAATGATCTGGAAGGGAAAGGGTTATAAATGGAACCAGAGCATAGACTGTACCATTTTAATCCTTCTCCACGATACATGTTTTACTTTCTAGATCTCTACTGCTGAAGTAGAATGCACTGCAAATACTCTGCAGCCACTTTCCTTCCAGCTCCATTCCAGGCCCTAGCCATTCTGCTCCCTACCAATAGACAGCTGTTGTTCTCCTACCCTGTTCCTGCCCCTCTCCCTCATCCCCACCTAGTTCCAGGCAGTATGGGACAGAAATGGGACTGCTGTATATGTTTTATGAGTATTATATGCTTGTCTGATTGTTGTAAGGAGTTTTATGAGTTTAATTCAAGAAGAGGCTGACTGCACATAGGGAAAAGAACAATGGCTTTAGACAGGCATCCATGCACCCACCAACAGGATGATACAGATGATGTTCTACCTCCAATCTCCTGCTAAGTTCACTGGACCAGTTTGTCAAGGGGGAGGACCAACCCTGGAAAACTGAGAAAATAAAGGACGTTTGTCTGAATGAAAAGTATTTTTCTAGGAAAGAGAGGCAGTTGTGGCCTTCCCTAGAAAGAAGAGAAGCTGTTCTCACATAGAGAGAATCTCACTAGCGGGTCTGAAGAATCACAGAAATGCAGAACATGTTCCGTCCCCTGCAGAGAAGTAGGACTTAGTATTATCTAGAACACCTCTGTCAGGTGTTTGTCCAACCTGCTCTTAAAACCCTCCAGTGACAGAGAGCCCACAACCTCCCTAGGTAATTTGTTCCAGTGCTTAGCTACACTTACAGTTCAGAAGTTTCCCTAACATCTAATCTAAATCTCCTTTGCTGCAATTTAAGCCCATTAGTTCTTGTCCTGTCCTCAGGGGATAAGAAGAACAGTTTATCACCATGTTTATGGGTCATCTCTGACCACTGGAGGGTGAGGTTGTTTATGTGGTCCTCCTCCTCCCCCCGAAAATGCTTATTTTTTTCAACCTGGGAATTCAGTGTATGGACTGATGGCAGGATATAACCCTTAATAGATACACTTGCCTTGTGATATCTGTGAAGAAACATTCTTAAAAGAAATCCAATATCTTGAATAGAGTGTTTTGTTTCTGCTCTGCTTATTTAACTGGCTAACTCTTTACCTGGAGGGTTTCAATATAGTAGCTTGTTCCTACGGGCATTGTCATAATGTCCTTTCTCAAACCATTTTACACCTTCTAGCAGTATTTGTTTGGATAGCAGGTATAGGACTGTTGCTGTACTTACGTTTGGTATCTCAAGTCTTTTTCTATCTGCATGTCATTTCTCAGATAATGTGTGTCCCAGAATAGGTCCCTGGGCTGTTTGCACATTTTTTAAATCTAAAGGATTCTGATTTCACCCTACTTACTTAATTTAAACAAAGGGTCTTCATCCTCAGCCAAAGAATATGTTTACATTGTATTCTCCCTACCTTGTGTGCATTTCCCAAAAGTAGTATTTACTGTCAAATAAAATTGGATTTATTGGAGAATCATTAACTTTTCATAGGTTTTGCGATGTACCCTTTACACTTGAAAAACAGACAGTATACTAAAAATACACAGCGCTCCAAAAAAATTCTCCCTCACGTGCTTCTGCACCACTACCTAACACACTATGTGCACCTTCCCTAACCTGCCACTTACAATATGCATCAAACAGAAGCAAAGGCCAAAGAACATCATTCTTCCTAATGTCTTCTGTAGCTTTTTTATACCCATTTAAACTAGGGGTGGAGAAGAGAAATCTTGTCAACACTTAAAAACTCAAACATAGAAAATTACTCCTTTGGCTAACATATTTCAGAGTTTGAGAGGCAGTTCATCTCAAGTTTGCCACTGCAATTTCACCAGAGCTAATACCCGCCATTTCATCCTGGCTCTAAAATACTTTCTAATGCCTTTTCCCTTCACATTAGGCAGCATAGCAATGGGCTGCTTGCTTTTCAAGGACGTGGCATGACTTGCCAAGTGAGCAGTCTACGCTTGGAGCCTGATCCTCTACCTACTGGGGTTGCTAGTTTTGTTTGAGGACATCCACTATAGTCAAAATGTTCCCAACATGAGATGCAACAGAATATCTGTTGTGGGGCGGGGGCAGCTTCCCACTTCAGAGAAAATCAATCAAATTTCACCAGGAGCTCAACCTTAAAGTCCATATTTCAAGGGTGAAGTAAGTCAATGACAAAACTTCATGTGCTTCGGTTAGGGACAGATTTTCACCCCAGGGGCTTTGCTTGGCATAGCAGCTGAGTAAAATATGTAGGGTTTAGCCCCAGACAAATCTTGAACAGTTTCACCAGGATGCAAGGCTGATGAAAAGGTAAATTAGAAGAATTTAGTACTTTATAGACAAGATTTTTGAATAGCTTTAGATGTAGGAAATGTGCATCAAAGGGCATGAGTCTCATTGCATGAAATCCTATGAAATGTGTCAAAATGAACAAATGAGAAATGTCTGTTAACAATGCATTTAAAAAACTTCCCATTGTGTCCCTTTTAAAAAACATAAAATAAAGCACGAGTGGCTAGGCTATCTGTTTTTTCTTTCATTTCATCAAACCAATCAAAGAGATCTAGTGAACAGTCAGCTTAGAGTATGGCCCTTTTATACCAGAGTTTCATATCTTAACTTATTCATTCAGCATAAAACATTCAAAAATTAACAGACTGCTCTGAGAAAGCTAGTTTGTACAAGCTGCCAACTAATGCTAAAGTGATTCAGCTGAACCAAGAGAAGATTCATCTAAGCCTTTCAAAATGGAGACCAGCCAATCATGCTCTTCAGGTGAAGTTGCTTTAGAAGACTTAGTGGTTTCCGATATGAGAAGCAGAGATTTGAATCTGGATAAATCAATAATACTAAGCTTGTTTCTAAAGGTCTGTCAGTATCTTAGTCCACTGGTCCAGCCCTGTTAAAATGTTGCCTTCTCTGACTCCTGATCAACAGCTCCTCAAGAACATCTTTGAACATTCTTCTAGGTCTCTATTTAACTCTTTTTTCTTGCTAAGCTAGTGATGTGCATCTGATCACAAATCACACTGTTTCACAATAAATAAGCTTATGAGAATGCCAGGAAATGGTTCAATAATCCATCCAGCCACATGTAAATCTTAGCATGTTTATCCAGCTCTACTTAGCTTTATGCCAATTGAATATCTGCATACTTTGCTACAGCACCCCTCCATACAGAGCTCTAGGAACATGAAGCTCAGGAAACATTCTGATTCACCAGTTCACAGAACCCAAACTCTTCTAGATCTGCTTCATTCTCGTTTTATAACACTGGTCTACAATTTTTTAGAAGTCGTCTGCTTCAGAGATAAAATGTGATATTTATTATGTATTTTGATGTGCTGAATTCAAATATGACAATTAAAACAACTGATTGGCTACTGTTTCTAAGATATTTAAGTTTTTACATTTTATGTCTATGTATATTGTGTAGATAGTAGAGTTTTAATCATAAATTGTAAACCTAGGTCTTTTCATGTGTTTATGGTTGCTTTACATGATAATATTTCACCTGTCCTGTTTATGTAACACTTTAAAAATCAGCAAAAGGGTTATATAAATAAAATGTATTATGAAACAAAAGGCAAAAAACTATTATGTACATAGTTTAGTCCTATTCAGTGTCTACTCGGCGCTTCTTGGCTTGTCTCTTGTATTCATTAAATGGAGCATCTCTTGTCACTGTCCAGCAATAGTCTGCAAGCATTGATGGGCTCCATTTGCCCTGACAGCGTTTCTCCATTGTTGCAATGTCCTGGTGAAATCGCTCACCGTGCTCGTTGCTCAGTGCTCCGCAGTTCGGTGGAAAAAAATCTAGACGAGAGTGCAAAAAATGTATCTTTAGTGACATGTTGCAACCAAGGCTTTTGTATGCCTTGAGGAGGTTTTCCACCAACCTGCCAGGAGATTCCACTGCTGTAGTCTGGAGCCCAACAGCTCTGCCTTACTCTTGGGTAGTTCCAAATCCCTGACAAGGTCATTCAGTTCAGCTTGTGTTATGAGGTGTGGTTCAGAGGAGGAGGATGGGAGAAAATGTGGGTCCTGTGACATTGATGGTTCAAGACCAGAAGCTTCATCCTCTTCCTCTTCCTCGTCTGACTCAAGTGAGAATGATTCTGGTGCATCAGAAACCGGCAGTCCTTCTCCATGGGGTATTGGGCGTATAGCTGATGGAATGTTTGGATAATGCACAGTCCACTTTTTCTTCTTTGACACACCTTTCCCAACTGGAGGCACCATGCAGAAGTAACAGTTGCTGGTATGATCTGTTGGCTCTCTCCAAATCATTGGCACTGCAAAAGGCATAGATTTCCTTTTCCTGTTCAACCACTGGCGAAGATTTGTTGCACAAGTGTTGCAGCATATGTGTGGGGCCCACCTCTTGTCCTGATCTCCAATTTTGCAGCCAAAATAAAGGTGATAGGCTTTCTTAACCATAGTGGTTATACTGCGCTTTTGTGATGCAAAAGTCACTTCACCACAAACATAGCAGAAGTTATCTGCACTGTTCACACAAGTACGAGGCATCTCTGCTCACTTTGGCTAAACAGAAATGTGTCCCTTCGCAGAATCAAACACTGACAAATAAGAGAGCACGACACTGTATGATTTCTAGAGCTGATATAGTGCAATTTGTTCAGCAGAGTGATGTAAGCTTCGTTATGATTGCATCATCCACGACTTCTAGGAATAACATGATGCAATTCATATTGTGTATGATGTAATACCAGCTTCAGATTGCATCATTCATTGTTTTGCCTAAAAAGCAAGTACTGTCCAAACCCAGTCATAGATTTATTCATAGATCTAGTCAAAGATGTATTTTAGTCATTTCTGGTTTAAATTGAGATCCCTTCCCTTTATAACTCACTTATCATCTGCCATTCCCATGTCAAGGGTCGTATATACTGACCCAATAGCATATCTTGAAAACTAGAGCCAATCAACAATTTTAAGCATCATTTTCGTTCTCAGTGACCCAGAATTAGTAAAGTTTGACTACATTTATTTCAGAAGCATTTTGGCTGTAGAGCAGTGTAATTGAGGAAGTACATCCCTATGGTGGTGTAAAGTGGCACAAATTACACTACAGTTCTAAATGACAAACGTGAATGCACCTAAGTAGAGTTGGAAGACCATGCAACACTCAATATAGTGTAGCATGTCAACTTTCTGTTCCTAAAGCAGCTACATCTGATTTTTTTGTGCTTGTTATTTAGGAGTAGTTTTGCCATAAAAAGGTCGCCTGACAAGGCTACCTATGCCTCCAGCATTTCTAACCTCATCTAAATGCACAAGGTCTTTCTTGCCCACCTTTGACACCATTTTCCCTATCCCCATGAGTCACACACTGTCCTATTAATTATATGCTGGCAGCATATCCTCATAATTCAGGAAGTAACATT
Organism: Dermatemys mawii; assembly: GCA_007922305.1. NCBI lineage: Eukaryota > Metazoa > Chordata > Testudines > Dermatemydidae > Dermatemys > Dermatemys mawii. The sequence continues at coordinate 63,913,417 of ML677326.1, forward strand.
ATCACTGTAGGATTGAAGCACACCCAAATAATGACTCAATATTGCACAAAACATCTTATATAACATCAGAAAGCTAAACAATTACACTAACTCTCATAGTGACACTGGACAGTCCCACTTACTGAGGTTTGAAATGAGAGAGTGATTACATGATTTTTGTCCAACATCAGAAAAGGCCTTCTTCTGTCTTTCATACACATGCTTGCTCTGCTTGGAATTCTGCTGTATTAAAGCAACCACTAGCATAGTCAAGAATTGAAGGCATACTAAGTGAATGTCAAAATGCCAGTGGAACCTAGAAATACTGACTCCCTGTCCCCTCTTATAACCATTAAACCATATTCCCTCCACTCTTGGTATGTGTTTGTGGGGGGGAACATGCCACATGGGTTGCCTAACAATAGCCCTAGAACTAGAAAAATTGCCAGTCTTTCTAACTACTGCAGACAGCCTCCGTAGCCTACTGTAGCCTCTCAAAATGGATGTTGAAAGCAAGTTTTCATTCAAACATCTTAAACTTCAATAATTACCAAAATCCTAAACTCCTAATTTTTAAATAATATAACATGTACTTGCAAAAAGACTCAGAATATTTTATTTGTGTGATTAATTTGTGGGAAAGAACATCTCAATCTGTAGCTCTAGGACCAATTTTTACTGATCTCTAGTACCATGACTTATTCAGTATGTGCAGATACAAAACAAGAACCTATATGCACAAAAAAAGCATGTCTGGTTATAAGTGCCCATTTGCATATACAAACGCAGGTTTTGCTCGAGCAATTGCTGTGCATGCAAATTTGGATGTTTGTTTAGTTGGCTCACTTTGAAATTTAGCCTTTAATGTCTTCCTGTGCATTTCTATGCTTCCCCTGGTATCAAAGCTTTTTATTTGTTTTGCTATTAATTGAAGCTTGTAGTCTTACTGGTTGCAAAGATGACCCGTTAAATACAAACCAGCACACTGTTGTCTTGTTGAGTCAGCAGTCAAATAACAACACTCAGAGTAACAATGTTGCTTTGTTCAGTTTAATGCCATATTAACCTCAAAACCTATTTGCTTATGATCATATACTGTGAATGGGTTAGTTACTTAGGAACTATGTGACCTAGAAGGAACAGAGAGTCCAGTACAGCTAGATAACCCTGATGTCCCCTTTACTTTCATGGATGTTCCATAGGAAGCTCCTGCCAGAAAGCACACATCTTTCAGTTTCAATGAAGGCAGCTGAAAACAAAGTGGAGCAACTTTGTCTCACTATCTGACACGGAAGACCAATTCAAAAACTCTCTGTCCAGTGCCACTTCCGTGGCATTTAACAAAATAACTAAACTTCTGCTTCTAATTTGATCTAATGGTTAAATGATTCCGAACAAGATGTTGCTCCAAACATGTCTGTTATGGGGTATATTTGATCACTGAAGCTCCTCCCTACGGCCCTGCTGCTGCTGCTGCCCCTGCCCCTGTAGCTGCCCTACTACATGCCTCATCAAGAAGCAACCAGCAGAGAAGACAAGAGCAGTAAGGGTGAGCCCTCCAAGGGCTAGAGGGGCTAGCAACAGCCAATCAGGGCTCTGGTAGCCCAGATGAAAGGTGCTGCCAGGGTTTAGTGGTGTAGCTTCTACTTGGGAGGAAGTGAGGGTTGAGTGCTCTATCTTGTTGGCTAAAGTAGTTTAATCATTTGATAGAGTTGTTGGTTGGCTGAATTTACACAGCTGGGATTGTAGGGAGAAAAGTATGAGGGTGCTGGCCTTGGGATAGGGCAGCAGCTCAAAGAAGAGTCTAGTAAGAGGCTCACAAAGAGCTGAATTTAAATGGTCTAGAGCCTGGCCTAAAGACCCTATTGAAGCAAATAATGTTTATTTTTTGGGCACTATAATATTCTAGAAGGAATGTGGACTTTGTGACTTGGCTAAAGGGATAAACCACTGAAGCCCTACCAATGTTGGCTGGCAGTCTACAGAGACACCAGGGACAAGAACAGGATTGTGGTACTCCACCCAGCTGCTTAAAAGCTCTTGAGGTAAGTGCCACTTTATAATGTCTTATATTTCCTTCAAAATTCTGATGTAGAAGATTATCTGGGAGTAATTGATAACTTAGCAGTAGTTCCATATTTTGGAGAATGAGAATAACTTTCCTTATGGAGGATCACAAAGGACTAGAATTTGTCTTGTGCCCAGCTATGGATTAATTGGCCTGAGTTACAAACAGTGTAGGATTTATATGGGGAGATGACTTTGTAAAGAATAGGCATTTTAGAGGCTTTTCTGCTAGCTAACATTGTTTGAATTAGGAAGAAACAGGAATGGTAACTAATCTAAACCTTGTGTGTGTGCTTGAGTATGCATGGGGGCTCTTTTCCCACAGAATAAGTCCAGAACTTTCTGCCTTATCTAAGGTACTGGCAGAATCTACCATACTGTGATCAGTATGGGGTTGGTGTAATAAAACGGGAGAACTGCATGGTAGGTGTGTGATGGTAGCTATTTAACCACGAGGATTCTTGTTCAAATGTACAGGCTTAATTTGATAACAAAACTGTAATCGAAGGCAACTTTCAAGTGCCTCCTTCTGTAGTATCTACAGGCTATCATGAAGAAACAGTGAGCTTGTGCATGCTGCAGCAAATGTTCTCCCAAATTCTCTGCCCTAACTTCTTTTCAATGCCTAGAGCTAGAAAGGATCACTTTGTTGACCGCATAGTAGCGGTACCCTTGGGACTCTCTCACCTTCCTATGGAACAAGGATTGGCTCTTAAGCCCAGTTTATTTGGTTTCCTGGTGTCTGCAGATAGCCCCTCAAGAACACTGATCAGCGTCATGAAATAATCCAAAAAAGGCTGCACCCAGTGCATTCTGAGACAGAATTATGGTTCCTACACTCATATAATTAGACACAAAGCCTTCGGTTAAGATAACGAGTTGACAGTGTGGTATTTGACTTTTGGGAGCTCCTGCTACTGTGGAGACATGAGGATTGGTGAACGCTGTTTTCTGATTCTGGCTTAGGCACTGAGAAACATAACTCTAGAAGTGTTTAATTCATTGTAATCAGGGGCTTAATTCTTTCTTAATTTCTGGTCTGTGGGCTAGCTAGAGTATAAATTTAGGATTGCATACTAATTTCAAATTCTCAGCAGAAGTTTCTCTAATGCTAATGAGAGACCTGTACAAAGATCAGGGGTAGAATCTGGCTTCTGTGTAGTAACTAAATATTTATCACTTATGCTGAACCCTTCAGTATCCTGCAGGATGAAAATGAGCTCATTTAATGATCCAGTTACTCCTCTACTTTTTCTCTTCCTTGTCATTGTTTCATCTGTTCTTCTTTCACTACAACAGCTCCCATTATCTAGTCTTCACTTCCATACCTTTCAGTATTCCAGCTACTAAAATGGTCAGGAATTAAATTGCTAATGTTTGGGCTTTAGAATCCACATTGCGCTTCAGAACTTTCAGGTTGTGTGCATTTGCAGGAAAACAGAAATGTGTTCTTAGTTCCCTTTAGTTCGTATTTTGAATATTATCTGTGCAAGTAGGAGTTCTAGGAACCCTTCAAATCTCCAGAATCTAAGCTTCCCTGTAAATATGTTGTACAGGCTTTAAGTATGTCAGGTGGACCAAATGTTTGGTGTGCCTGCCCTAAAATAAACATGCTCTGTATAACATCCATGTCAAGGCTACATCTCTGATGTTGGCTTGTGTGCAAAGTGCAGTCAGTTTTTAATACCATCTGTGGTTTTTAGATGACTGTTGTAAATGACTCCTTATAGCAAAATCTGATGCAGCCCATTAGCTTAATAAAGCCTTTAGGTAAAACATTACTGTTACACTGGTGTCAAGCAAAATTCTCTCTTGAAGATGAAATTGGTAAAATTTTGCACCAGTGAAAAAGCATATTATGCTCTTGTATGTGGAGGGAATCTAAAACTGCCACCATGACCAATTTGTGTTAGTCTCATTGTTTTGAAGGTACAATCTTCTGCCTCAGAGTAGGGGGAGAAGAGGGGAAAAACGCTTTCAGAACGTAATAAAGCAAGGTAATATACAGACATTTGGGGGAGGATTCTGAATGTTGTTATAAAATAAACTAATTCCTAGTCACAATCCTAGGATGATTATAAAATTATGAGCAATACTAGGCTGAGAGTACAGTAATTAAGAATTCATTTTTAATCTAGCTTTTTAGCTAGCTTTTAAGCTTTAAGTCAAAGTTCTTAATAGGAAGAATGACACCTTGGAAGAGAAGTACATATCGTATTAATTTTGAAAGCTCCAAAAGCATTTGTCAGTATCTTCTGAGCCTCAGATGAATGATCCCTTCTGAATTCTTTATCTTTTTGATAAACCGTCACTGAAATGAGGATTTAATATCATAAATGACCACCTACCCCAGATGCATTCATGTGAAACTAAATAATCTCTGCAGAGTGACTTACAACAAAGCTTTAACACGTGTTGGAGAGTGAGTAGGTGTCTCAGGGCACTGATGATTGAACACTAATGGATTTCTATGCTAGCTCTCAAATTAGTCATGGTCTATAATTTGCTGTTCAAAACTCATTTCTTAGTGGCCTATATGAATTAAGATTGATAGTCTCTGTTTTAGCTGCTAGTGGGCAGGTGTCCACACACAAATGATCACAGTGAGCACCCTAGTGGGTGGACTTAGTAAAGGGCTAAAACCTGATTTAGCATAGAGATTGAATTATCTTCCTCCATGTGATCAAATAATCACATGGTCATGTTTGCCAGGTACTAGCAGGATGCTTCTGCTGCTGCTACTCACCAATGTTGTACCTCTTCTGTGGGTAAGCTCAATTTCCTCTAGTCTAAAACTGACACACTTCACCAATACTCAAATAAAACTAGAACTGCCCTGTCTGTTGGTAGGTTGTTAGTTTTTAGTGTTATACCTTTTGAACTAAATTTCTGGAGAGTGGGGTTAAATTCAGCCCTTACTATTAAAACAACACACAGAATAATAACATTAAAACAATCCACCAGATAATACACTAGATTTTCGTGTCTGACTATCCTCCCAAATGTTTTTGGCTGGACGGGAGAGTCTACTGAGCATGTCCAAATGTGCATGGGTATATTGCTCTCTAGTGACTACTGCATCTTATCAAGAAGTGGGGAGGGGAAGAAGGGATGAAAGGGAGATGAAGAAAAGTAGAGAGGATGAGGAGGTACCGTATCTCCAATATAGCAATCTCATGAAGTCTTCACAGGTATCAGCCGCTGTATTTCTCTCTCAATGGGAGTATAGTAATTCTGATACTAGATCAGACCCAAGGTCTGTTTAGTCCAATAGGCAGTTTTCAGTAGTGTTTAGAACACAATGTCTCTGAGGATGGTGTAAAAACCTCAAAGGAGGCTGATATAGCCTAATCTGCTCCTCAAATTAGGCTTAATCTTGGTCTGTAGTAGAGAGAGAGTGACTTAAACTGAAGTCTGATCAAACCTAAAGGGGGGTGGGAGGGAGAGAAATGAGAAACTCTGTATAAAATTTGTATTAACTTGAAATCAGACACTGGAAAAAGAGCAATTTAAGTAAAAAAGAGAGAGAGATAACACAGTGTAGTAAAAAGAAAAATGTTGCTCTAAATTGTTTACAGTGGCGACTGCATTTTTTCCCATCTCCTATTTTGTTTCAAACAGTGTTCCAATCAATGCTCTCAGTCTCTAATACTGAACATCTGTTGTTGCGAATCGAATCCTTTAAATTTCATACTGCATTCTGAGTTTCAACACATACAGTATTTCCATTCTTCTAAATGTTACTGTTCTGGTGATATATCACACAACTGGTGAAAGTAAATTTCTGTCTTGGGAAAAAGCTTTTAAAGCTTTGGAGAGAGCAGATAACGTGTTCGTCTGATTTTTATTTTTTATTTTTTTTGAAACTTTGACTTAGTTCACTTAGCATCAATAGCACTATTGTATGGAACTCCACTATAATTGCTTTCGCTTTGAGCAGCTTCAAAACATGATATTGAGATTCTCAGTTATTGCTTGAGTATAGCAAGTGACTTGAAATGGAAATTGTCTATCATCTTGATATGTTGGCTAATGATTAAAAATCCAAATAGCATGACAAGAATCTGTAAAAACCATGACAAGCAATCCCCAAACTGGCCAAATGACTTTTTCCTCTGGAACAATTACTGGAAGTAGGGAGCCATGCAGCAGATCTTAAAATGAGTGTAGTTTTTCAAAATAAATTTTTAACGGGTGAATGAGTTGCTGTCAAACTATATGCAACTTTTAAAGTTTTCAGCCTTGCCATTTGCTTTGACAAGAGTTAAAATTAAAAGCATTGGGCAGGATTTTGTGCAGAAAAGAGAACTAAGGTAGAAAGTGAAGTACCAGGGATCCATGCTCTAAATTTAAAGTCCTTTGTTCTCAGATGTAAAGAACACTGGCTAAACTTGTTATGTGCACATGTAATGGCTTCCCTCATACGTTGACACACCAGGAGCTCCAGAACTAGAAGCGTGAGCTGCAACTGCTTGAGCTGAAGAGGCAAGGCTTTTTAGTTGGAAGCTATACAAATCCTTCCCTGTGGATTGCCAAAGCAGGGGACCAATAACTCATTCACCACTGGGTTACACACAGACATTACTTCAGAAGAAATGGATAGTGGAAATCCTATTTAATTTTTTAATTTCAAATGTCTAGTGATTTAAGACACTGAAGTACATAAGTGAGACAGGCACTTCAGGCAATAGGACTAGTACAACCGTACAAGAACCAAAGCACCTTGCAGCACAACAGGGTGGATAAAAATCAATGGTGTGTTTTGTTTTTTTTGTTGTCTAAAAAAACAAAAAAAACAAAGTGCAGTTCACACATATGAAAATGTAGTCTGACACCTTGGAAACTAGTGATCGTAACTTCTGTTAAGAAGCCCTCCAAGACCTTTTTAACTTGACGTATCCAGAATAGCTTGACTAGCTGCGGGAGAAAAGCTTCACCCAGTTGTCTGGGATCCTAAAAACTCGGTTTGACTCCCTATTTCATCACTGATGTTGCTTTATTTGGCATACAGCAAAACTATGCCGAGTTGTTCAGACTCAAGCATAGGGGGTGGGGATAAGGTGTACTACCCATAATAAGGGTACGCCTATACTACCCGCCGAAACGCTGGGTAGTGTTTGATGTATCCGATCGATTTATCACATCTAGATGAGATGCCATAAATTGATCCCTGAATGTGCTCCCCGTCAACTCTGGAACTACAGCTCCTCAATAGAAGTAAGCGGCGTCACTGGGGGAACCGCTGTGGTTGACTTACCTGGCCGTCCTCACGGCGGCAAGTCGAACTAAGACTTCAACTTCAGCTAAGCTATTCGTGTAGCTGAAGTTGGGTATCTTAGTTCAAAACACCCTCCAGCCCTCCCCGTGTAGCCCAGGCTGAAGTTATACAGAAAACCTCTTCCTTTTTATATAGTTTTCAGTTTGGCTTGGTTACTTTGCAGGAACCAATCCCTGCACAACATGATCTGTCCTGATCTTTACGTTTTGGTTGTATCTTAGCTAGTGCAAATATCCTGATTCCAGCATGGTGCTTATTAAGCCCTTATTGACAACTTAACCTTCCATTCACCTTCCCAATCATGCCCAATAAGAAATTAGGCAAGCTACTTACATCAAGTCAGACCTACAACTTCAAGTAAGACTACTTTGTAGCTTGTCAGAATGAACCATATCTATAATGTTCCTTCCACCTCTATTGGTGTGTGGAACTAGGGGGTGGAGAAGGAGTTATTTTTCCATGGTTCAACAATTGTGATCTCTCAGTTTTGCTACCAGGATAAGATGACTGTATAGGATCCCAGTTGTAGGGACTGAATGACAAATAATTAGCTGAAAGCCTTTTTAATGAAACAAATAGTAGAAATTTCTGCTGACAGAGATAACCAGTTTACTATCATCACTTGTGCTGCGAAAGCTGAGAACATGTTGATGAAGTGGAAGAAACCTGATGTACTTTTGGTTGGAAAAGGTGGACTTTAGAGTGGGTGGAATATAGCAAGGGGGAACCATAATTTTTTTTCTGTAAATGCATATGAAAGTTAAATACCATATTATTGGAAATATGTGCTTCAGGGCTTGGAGAATTCTGGCAGCTATGCATAAATCACTCAGGTAAATATTCAACAAATGTGTTTCTAAAAAATTAATCATGGTAGTATGTTTAATAATCCATTTTAAGATGATCTATGCTGCTCCATTCTTGCTAGTACTGAGTATTCTAATTCTGTAAACTACCTAGGGGAAACTCCTTCAGGTGAGAGAACACCTACTCCTCCACAAATGTAAGATCACTACAGCATACTGCACCATCAATGATCATGACAATCCAATAATGATTCATTTTACTAATGAACAGGCAGCTGGTCAAGCAGTATAAAGTGACAGATTTATTTTTTTGTTAACTGGTAATAGGATAATACTGGTGTGGATTATCCCCATTGTCATGGCAGATATTTATGGCTACCTTGGACAAATCATGATTCTATAACTGGTTTTATTTGTGAAGAAAACAGTTAGGGTGCAATCCAGCTCCCACTCAAGTCACTGGAAGGACTCCCATTGATTTTCCTTGATTTGGATCCCACCCCTGTTTCAAAACCCTGGGGTATATCTGCATTCTCACAACATGTAGAATATTAGACATACAGTAACCAACCAGAATATTGTAATGCAACAGATTGACAGTATTAAAGTAGAATATGAGCCTAATCCTCTAAACCTAAATCTTTATGTATTTTTATAATCCAGTCTGGAGAGCACAGTATTTAAACTTGGGCACCTTACTAGGACATTAAATTTCTAAATGACAGTAAGCTAGCGGACGTTGCCAACACCTTGGAGGTTAGAGATGATGATGGAGCAATTTTGATAAATTCGAGAATGGGGCTATAGATGATAGAATGAAATTCCATAAAGTCAAGTGTAAGGTACCACACCTAGGGAATAAACAAATTTGGTAAGTCAAAATGACAGCAGGGAGGGGGAGGCACAAGCGGAAGAAGCTCACTTGGCAGAGGCAGCACTGCTAAGTTGGATCTGGGAGCTGTGGTGTAATGCTGTTGCAAGAAAGGTAAATGCAATCTAAAATTACATCTGTTAATGCATAGCCTTCAAGTCACCGGAGGTGAGAGTCCCACTCTACTCAGTGCTGGTTAGGCCTCAGCTGGAGAATTGTCTGATTTTGGTCACCAATGCATAGACAGGATGTAAAGAAACTGCTCAAAGGGGTGGAATGCAAGCCATATGGGCAAGGGCTAAAGGAACTAGGTATGTTTAGTTTTGGAAAACAAGAGATGAAGGGATGGGATGTGATAGCAGTCCTCAAATACTTAAAGGGCTGCCAAAAAAGATCTTGAAAAAGGCTGTTGGTTTGCCACTGAGGGCAGGCCAAGAGACACCGAGTTCAAACTACAGCATAGCATCCTTGGATTAAATCTCAGGAAATTCTTCCTAATTCTAAGAATAGTAGGACAGTGGAACAGACTGCCTAGAGAAGTCATGGAAGCTCGTTCACTGGAGGTTTTCAAAAGGAGGCTAGATAGCCATCTGTCTTGGATGGTTTAGATACAACAAATGCCGCATATTGGTGAGGGGCAGAGATAGACTAAATAACCTTTGTGGTCCCTTCTAGCACTATGATTTTTTCTGAAGGCAAAGCTCTCGGTTCATGTCAGTTTCAATACTACAGTAAGTATTTAGCTGTCTTGGTATGCAATGTCCTTTGTTTCTCAAACACTATCAGCTTGCTAAAAATTGTTTGAAATCTTGCTCCTTTCTTGGAACAAGCCACCAATAGGAGTCTGGAGTACTAACTAGAGTTTGTGCAAGTCAACAGGAATAATTCTGTCCTCAGAACTGCTGGTAAATGCATCTTTATAAAGAGACTGAGACTTTTTTTATGGCTTATTTGCTTCCAAAAGCCAGCTCCCATGTTTTCTCTCAGTATTTATAAGCAAGATATTAGTAGTACTGCAGTAATCTAAGAAAATTCTGGGTTGGGGTGGGGAGGAGAGAGGGACTCTATCAGTTTTGCCTGTCTCCTAATTGTTAGAGAGACAAGGTGGATAAGGTAACATTTTATTGGTCCAACTTCTGTTGGTGAAAGACAAGCTTTCAAACACACAGCTCTTCAGGTGTGGAAAAGGTACTTTGTATGTTACAACTAAATACAAGGTGGAGTAGACTTGTGTTAGCTACATATGCTAAAACATTGTAAGACCATTCAAGGTGATGTGGCCAGTTAACACCTCTGAAATAATATGAGAAAGAGGGTTAGTGGGCTACACATGTTAAGCCATAAATCTAGTGTGTCTAAGACCATGATTTTTAGTGTCTAGCAAAACTATGAATTTAAGCTCCCAGGCTTGTCTTTTGAAGGTATTATGCAGGTTTGCTTTAAAGATGAGGGCTGAGAGGTCAGACCGACAGTTTCATGAAAAGTGTTTACCTATGGTGACATGGTGGTTTTTGGTCTCACTTTTCTTTGAAGTTCATTCAAAAGTGTGGATCTCATCCAGGGCAGTAAATGCCCCATATTGAGATTTTCATGTGTGAGATCCAGGGGTCCTGAAAGGTGTGTTAGGAGGGTAGTGTATTGATCATCCTAGCAGTAGAGAGAGCCTGCAGGTTTTGCATCTGTTCTGACAGGGTCTGGTGCCACTCTGAATTGGTGGATCCTGATCTGTGGGGATCCTGTTTCTGGTGAGACTGAGGTGCTGTTTGAAGGCTAGAAGAGGGGATTTGGAAAATATTCTTTTCAGAATGTGGTCCTCATTGAATATGGGTTGTAATTGTTTAATGATACCACCCCACATTGAAACCCATAGTGGGAGCCATCTTGGTACCCACAGCTGTTCCCGTGGTTTGGACAAATTTTGTTGAATGTGAAATTCTGTATGAGTAAGGAAGAAATAGATGTATGGCATGGATACCTGTGTTGTCCATTGTTCTGTAGATAAGAAATTGCTGCCTACTTCACATCAAGTAAGGGATGTTGCTGCACCGGTGCCAAGGATGGTGTTAAGGTTACAGACTTTCTGGAGACAGTTGTGTCCTGGAGGAAGCAGCCTCTTTGTGTGATGAGCAGTTAAGAATGGTCTGAGTCCTGATATTCTTTGAATAAAAGTGCTATGACTTGATATGATAGGTCTGCCATGATTCCTTTGTGTATCTTGAAGCATGTAGAATACCCCAGGGGGAAGAGGTCATAGAGTTATCTTGAACTTGTTTGGGGAATGATTTGATGGTATCCTTAAATTCCTGGGTGAATTGAGGTGTGGGTTCCTCTTGAAGTTCTTTATAGTAGGTTGCATTAACATGGTCATTTATGGTTGCGAACAACAGTAGAGCCCGCATCTCTCCTGGTGTGATCACACTGGATGGTCGTCCCAAATCCCTCCAAGCCTGGCTTTCTGTTACTGGGAAATGTAGACCACAGTCTGCAAATTCACACCAGGATTTGGGTAGCGATATCCATGGTTAGGTTCTCTGTCTGGATACAGGCACAGGTGGAAGAGACAGGAGTTGTATTGGCACTGGTGATGTAGCTGTTCCTAACTATAGTCATTATATTATGATTCTCTGTCTCTGTCTCAAACTCCCCTGTTTGCTAGTTCCTCTTGGTTGCTTAGCCTCTGGCTTTTAAGGCCTTCTCTCCTAGGTCAGCCCTACCACCTCATTAATCACACAGGAGGAGGGTTATCGTTAGGCTTCTTGATGCTGATCAAGGATGATCAAAGGAAAAATGGCTCAAACCATCCCCAGAGATGATCCCAATTGAGCTAACTGAAATAACTCAGACCTAATGGTGACTAGCTTGATGCTTGTTTTAATTGCTAGAGGAAATAGCTAGTATTCTTTTTCTTTCAGGTTAACACTCGAGATGAATGGGAGTAGTTCATGTCTTACAGCTATTTTAAGTAGACAGTCTGAAATGATAATACAACACTGATCAGGGCACATTGGAAGGTTTTCTTCAAAATTCAAGTTTAGAAATGTAGTTTTATTTAAAAGGAGCACAGATAATGCAGTAGCTTTTATGGCAAATGTAAGTTTGGTCATCAGTTCTTCAACCAAATAAGATTTCTTGTTGAAGCTTCAACTAGTCACACAACTTGTATGACAAATGGTACCCTTTACAGTAGGAGACACCACAGTAATGGTCTAGATTCCTAGAGTGCCATGTAAGAAACGGATATATGGCTGTGTATCTACATAAGACTACTGACAATCAGTGGTAAAAGTAATGTCATGTATTTGGAGACTCCTGAAGACAGGAGTTGAGCCATTTGCACTTCGGCAGATTTGTCAAACTCTGCTGCTGGCAGAAATCATACTTTATCTAGATTACTCAGACTTCTGGCAAAAGCATAAAATGTGCATCATGAGGAAAAAATTGAAGTCTTCAGTGTCTATTAAGCTCAACCTAATGAAACTGTCTGTCTGCTTTGCTGTTCTGTTGACAGATGCCGTGACTATTCCAATTCTCTACTCTGGCAACCACTGATAAGGTTAGAAGGAAGAAAAACTCAATGTACTGCTTCATTATTCAGAACATTTAACTCTCTCTTTTCAAAGACTGCAAGAAGTTCTCATTTGAAGTTATTTTTCTCATACAGAAACATTTTAAAAAATAAGGTAAAAATGACTGCAGCACTGATAGCTTTTAGTTTTTCCTATCTAAACAGTGTATACACCCCATTTCCTAAGTTTCATTAAACTTAGTGTGATCTTCACACCTTCACCAGTGACAGAGTCCTGTGGCACCTTAAAGATTAACATGCATGTATCTGATGAAGTGGGTATTAGCCACGAAAGCTTATGCTTCAATACTTTAGTTAGTCTTTAAGGTGCCACAGGACTCTTTGTCACTTCTGCAATTCCAGACTAACATGGCTACCTCTCTGATCTTGACCTTCACCAGTGGGAGTGCATGTTGGTTCATGGGTTTTGCCACATTTCTGTATAACCTCAGGCATGCAGTAGGGGTGTGTTCTCACCCTGCTACTATTCTGTTCAGCCATCAAGTGCCTATTAGGACTTGCTGCTCCACATGATGGAATTAAGGTTGATCAATGCTCATTGACCCAGACGGTGCTAAGAATGCTGCCTGGTGTGTGGAGAAGCCAGATAATATCAGGTTTTCCAAGATGATGCCTACACTTTGGGGATGAACCTCTCCTGTTAAACCAAAGTCCGGAACCCTGAAGCTGGGCCATCACAACCCCTGGTGTAGATGGCATTGAGTACAGGGGAGAGTATGGGGTTAAACATACTCTGCAGAGCGTTCCAATAGTGTCAGCAAACCAGATGTTCTCTAATTAGGCTTCACTGCCTGCTGCATGAAGTCCATGTCTTCACTCTGAATGCAAGAAACTCTTGGTGCTGAGACAAAATTCAGGATATGTCAAGTCTGTGTACTACCTGTGTTGCAACATGGATTGAAAGCTGGATCCTCTTACAGGCAGACTTAATGGGGTTAGAGGCATTCACTGTCTGAAGTCAGCACCAAATCTTCAGCATAACAGGGTTTGACTTTGTGCAAAATGCCATTATATTGCAGGTATGTGGCCTGTCTCCAGTCATTCGCCTTGTTCAAAAGTAATGTTGCATGGCCTTTGGCTATGGTGCCAGGATTGACAAAAGCCCAGCACACAGCACTGTTCAGTGCCCAAAAAGGTGCGTGCCATCCATTGACCTAATCTGGCAATGCCGACAGGGACACCTCAGATTTGGAGTTGCAGACTGAGCTAGATTTGGGAACATCACTCTACCATGCCTGGTGCAACACTAGCCATAGTCACTCAGTCAAAGGACTGTTGTACTAGCCAATGCACATATCATGATCTATCAGTGTGGCTAAACTTTTCCTATCTTCAAATTCATAACTAGGATCTAAATTGCCTTTAGGTGCTCAGTACTTTTCCTCCATGTGCTGTGATATCTACAATGTAAAAATCAGTCTAAGGACTTGTAGTTTGTGTTTTTTAAACATTTATTAAAGGATTAGAGGCCCCGATGCTTGAGTTTTTGGCTCAGCTCTGCCAGAACCTGTATAGAGGCCAAAGCTTGTATCTGCCTTTTACAGTCCATGATTCTAGGAGCAGACAGAAAACAGCTTGGCCCTAGTAGGAGTAAGGAGCAGCAGCTTCACAGCTGCTGTAGCTGACACTTCACTGTACAGAAAAAGGAAAAATTTAAATTTGGTAAAAATAATGAACATCCACACCAACCCTTCACCACAGAGAACAGTACTTGAAGAAAAAATTCTGAAGCCCTTCCAACCTCTTACAGAACTGATTTTAAGTAATTTTAAAACTGCCCAGTAAAACACTCAATACAGGTGAGAACATAAAACAAAAACATTGTGGAATGATGGGAATAAGACTGCACCATAATCCTCCATAGTACAAACCCATAACCAAAAGTGTTAACATCAGAGGCAGTCACACAATTGTCTGTGGTCAATAGCTGTAACTATTGCCTGCAGGAGATCAAAACGCATAGGTATGTGGGCACACAACTAAGTGCCAGTATCATCTAGCATCTTTTGTGGGGCTGCATAGGTTGACATTTCCCTCAGCACAGTCACAGAAGTTACTTGCTGTTGAAGGATGTGTGATCATGTGGTATCCTGGATTTCCCTTGACTACTGGGAAGTAGGACTGGTGTGACCATGGGTGGGATCTGGCTATATGTACAAGCCTGTTCTATGCCCACTCTGTACAGAAGTATTCACCTTTGCATACAGTATGAAGGCACAGCATGCTGCAATTATGTAAACAGTGCTGGCCACATGGCATCCAGCTGGGTGCCCAGGCATTGCCAATGAGCTATTTAGCTGCCCAGACACACTCAACAATCATTCTGCAACTACTCAGTCTGTAGTTGAATTTCCTTTTGGCTGACTCATTGTTTGGGTGCAACTTCATCAGCCAAGTTACAAGTAGTCATGTGGCTTACCCCAAAATCATTATAGGCACTAACTCTGTACAGAATCATACCCCTTCTTCCTTGTGTATAATCCTGAGCACTGTAGTGTCATGACTTCTTTCCTGTGTGTGACATTGCACTCCATATATTTTATGGAAATATGCTGAGTGTGAATATAATGTAACTGAAATATTCCTTATGCAAAAGGTCTCTTGTAAGGTATCATTACATAGCTTATAATCTGAGTGATCCTATTTGTATGTATCAGTTTTGTATCTGAAGCTAGAAATATGAAGTATAACTCTGAAGTCCTAGCGTAATTATGCAAAGTGTGGGCCACTAATGGTGGTTTGACAGCTTGATGGCTCCCATTGACTAGGATGATTTGGTTGTAAAGGACTCTGTTTACTTGCAAACTGCCCTGAGTACCTGGAGGCCAGCCCTGAAAGAATGAGGTCTTCACAGGACCTGTGACCATGTCACAGGACACCAGAATCTATCTTAAACCTGGTGCCTTTCCATTTAGAAGAAGGGGTGGGGATCCAGAGACCCAAAGGGTTCCCACCTTGGGAAAAGTTATAAAAGGGAGTGGAAGAGAACAAAGTTATATAAAGGGAGTGTCATGACACATCCTCTGTTTCTCACCTAAGATGCCCGCTGGAACTAACAAGAACTGTACCAGGGGAAAGGAATGGGTCCCAGACTAATGAGGAGTCTGGTCTGCAGAAGAAGCTTATTGGAACATCTGAGGGTGAGATTTACCTGTAAACAGTTTCTTAATGTATTTGCTTTATTTTGTTTGGTGACTGACTTTGTTCTGTCTATTACTTAAAATCACTTCAAAGTATAAAAAGTAAGTTTTATGAATGAACCCAGAGTAAGTGATTAATAGCTGGGGGAGCTAACAGCTGTGCATCTCTCTCATCAGTGTTGTAGAGGGTGGACAATTTTGAGTTTACCCTGTATAAGCTTTATACAGAGTAAAACAGATTTGGGGTTTGGATCCCATTGGGAGCTGGATGTGTAGGTGCTGGAGATAGGTGACCGGCAGATCAGTTTTTGGTTAAAGTCTGCAGCTTTTGGGGCATGGACCAGACCTCGGTCTGTGTTGCAGCAGGCTAGCATGTCTGGCTCAAGATGGGTTCTGGAATCCCGAGCTGGCAGGGAAAACGGGCTCAGAAGCAAATTCAGCACATAGTTGACAGTCCCAAACTTGTCACACTGTGGTCCCCTGATTTGATACTTGAGTTATGGCAACCACTCCTGGGTAGATGACGATATTGATTTGCCTGGCAAACCTGTACGACTGCTTCTGCAACCCTGGATTTCCCAACGCTGAACAGGTTTGCTGTCATGTTGGCAGTTTTCAAAGGGTAATATACTGGGGCAGCAGTGGGTGGCTAAGTTTCTGAAAACAAGTGGTCTGCCCCTGGAGAGATGGCGCATAGCTCCGGGAAGGTCTGCTTCCTCATTTGGAAGTTCTGAAGCCACTGGATGTCACCCCAGGTTTCTAAAACAACGTGATCCTTGCACACCAGACTCGTTCTTCTGGACCAGAAGAAGCAATTCACCCATGAGCACATCACTTCTAATACTAGTATGATGACCTTTTCCATGGAACCACAATGGACTGTCACTCAGCATCTCAGACTGTCTTCATATTGAAGTTCTGGCTCAATTCCATTGAGTAGTGCACCTCATGAGTGTTTGTTTTCCCCTGTAACAAATAGCAGGAGCAGAACTACACCATCCAGGACTTGGTCCATGTGTTCTGGCAGGATGGAGAGGTGAGTGGGAGCTGTCCTTGTCAAATGTATGAAGGCAGCAGACTATTCTGGCAACACACTGCAAGGCAATTTGTGGATTGTCTCCTGTGATGCACAGCACTGGGATGTCACCCTGAAAAGACAGCACTAACATCGCATACCAACAATGGACAGTGTGGATGCAGGTATGGGCATGTGCCCATGCCCAGCACTATATATGTGGATGCTGGAACAATTTTTATAGTGGGGGTGCTGAGAGCATTGAACTAAACTATAAACTCTGTGTAGAATGGAAGCCAATTCAAGCCACTGTGTGCTGCCGCACCTCTAGTTCCAGCACCTATATACTGTGTGGCTATATGTGCTAAAAGTACATGGACAGCTACCTGTATATGTTTGCAAGAATAGATGCAGCCGTAGTCACAAGTGCTCAGAAGCAAAGTAAATTCTGTACTGCAAAAACTGCAACTCGGTATTTTTGAGTGTGACCTAAAAATGTCTTTAAAGCGGTCATAAAACACACAGGGCCAGTAGCATGAAATTCCTTTCTCTAATGGTTTCTCTTACAGCTCTGTCAGAATATGTTGACAGAGAGGGCTCTGAAGAGCTGAATTTTTGACTAAGGCAATCTGAGGTCTCCTAATGCAAACAGATGGGAAGAGCCCTTAAAATGTAAAGTTATAGCATCAAGTGGTGTTTTGCAATGCTTTTTCAATTAATGAACAGTTGGCAATAATAGCAAAGGATGAATGGGACTTACTAATAGCAACCCTGAGTGAACTATTATATACCTACCGTTAAACATGAGTGAGCAGATGTTGCAACACACAGGCTGAGGAAAGACTGCTTTATTGACCTGTTCTTTTTTCTTATTGAAGTGAATTTTAAAGCGTGGCAATTACTAATACAAGAGCAGTTTACTTGAACCTTGAGTTTAGAGATGAAAGGATAATTAAACAAGTCTTAGGTTTCTTTCAAAGGCCAAACATTTGATCACAATAAAGCATTTGAGAAATCTCAAACAAAGCCCCCACTTCAACTTCCTGTTCCAGTGAAATCCAGGATGGCTGTAGAGGTAGGTAACATTAGTATGTAACACTATGGTGATAACTGCTTGGATTTAGCAAGTGCCATAAATATATCTAATATGAAACGCCAAAGATCATAGAATGCATGCATGCATTATATTTGCCATTATATGTCACTTAGTGAAGATAACCTGTAAGCAAAACAAAAAAACAAGCAGCAAAATAATTCTGGAAGAAGTTAGAGATAACTAATAATGATAGCAATTTTCAGGCTCTTTATCAGTCATTAAAGAAACTTTTAACCTGCTATGGGAAATCAAAATTTGCACTTTCCCTGCACTAGCTGGAGTCATTACTTCAAGTCATGAGGATGAAAAATTTTGCATACTGCCTCCACTTGATCGCCTTGCATGCTATGTGGACAAACCTACCATCAGGCACTTTACGCAGCCTATTGGATCTATTCTTTGAGGCCATGATCCAAGAGGAGCTAGTCAGCCACTCTCCTGCCTCCCTGAGCTTGTGCTATCAAATGCACAAAGTAAACTGGGGGGAAAACTAAAAAATGAAATTTTTCTCCTTATCTTTCAGTTACAATCTCATGTTGAAAATGTAAGTGAGCGTTTAAGCTGATGGTGGCACTCTAAGTTGGCACAGGGTGTGAGGGAGAACACACAAACCATTGCACTCAGCCACTGCTCCCCTGTGTTGACACTATTGGCCAGTGTCAAATCAGAAGGAGAGGAGATGGTCTATTTATATTCTATCTGCCTCTAATCAAGATACTTCCAAAGATGACCAAATGGCAAGTAACACATGAATCAGTGGAACCTATCTTGCCCTCAGAGCTGGCCAAGGGAACTCGCACAGCAGCTTACACCACTGTAAAGAGATCTGGGGGTAGCATTTGTGGCAAAAATATTTCTTGATATCTGCACTACAGCTGCAATCTCCTAGAAACCTTTCCTCTTCACATGATAGGACAATGTCAAGTGTCAACGTTGTAGCTACTGTGGCAGTACACAAGACTTCAGGTGGATTTAATCTTTAGTGCCTTGTTATGTTTTCCCCAAGAGCTGGTTCTCTTCTCATGCATTCAGTCCTGTTAGCTCCCCTTTGAAAGGAACAATTTGATATAGTGCTACTGCTGATAATGAGCCAAGGAGGCTCTCATCATAGTACCCTGGGATGGATTTTCCTCCACTTCGTAACCTATACGCCAGATGGGGATACTGATGACACTTGTTGCTGCTTATCATTTCCCTGGAGTTTCAAAAGGGATTCTCCTTTCTGAAGATGTCATCTTTTGCTTAAAGTATTTCAGTAGTTCAGAGCTAACCCTCTGTGGGTATACAATGCAAAATGTTCCAGAACATAATGTGTATTAACAAAACACCCCTGTGGCTAAATGTTCCCTGTATCTTTGTGTATGAAGAATAACTGTCAGAGCGTAAGTCTAATACTTAGTCCCTTCCTCCTACTCTACCACATGCATATTTCCTCTTTCATGTCACTCACTCTTCCCTGTTTTTGTTCCTCATTTATTTTCTGCCCTCAGTCCCATTTTTTTTTTCCTGTTTTCATTCATGCATCCTCTTCCATGGGACATGGAATACCATGTTTATACCAATCACATAAGAGGAAGGAACAAGAGTCAGTCTCCACCGGCCTCCTTAAAGTTTCCCATGGCCTTTCGTCTGTGAGTCCCAATATTTCAAACACCATGAGTGCTGTGTGCTTAAATGGAAGTTAGGATTTGAAGGTGGAAGCTCCTTCCATGGCTCCTGCTGACCACAACGATTCTGAAAGGGAGTCTTGCAAAGCTAAGAGGTTACATAGGCACTCAATGCCATTTTACACTGCAAGAGATGGGATTTCAAACATAATTATTGCAAGCAAATGAGGACTATTTCAGACTCTATTTACAATATAGTATGTTTAAACAAGAATTATTCTGCTAGGGTCAGGAAAAAACTGTCTGATTAAAACTCCTACCCAGAATGGCTAAATCCCTTACATGTCTTTAAAATAATCAATCTCAGTATAAAATTAATTTTAATGGAAATAGCCATCCAAATCCCTTAAGCAGCTTTAGAAATATCACCCTCTGTGTTGGCTACATGAAATAAATTATTCAAGAGCTGTTGCTCTTGACAGAAGGGACCCATAGAGCTGCTGATGTCCAATGAACATAATGATCAGGTCACAGACCTTAAAGCAACAGTACTATGGATAAGTCATCAACAAATGAACCCACAAACAGTTTTGGGGGTTTTTTTTCTGTTAAGGAGGAGTTGAAACATCTGAAGTCTCATTAGACACCCCATCCCATATTCAGCAGAGCACTTAGGTGCATGCTTATGTCCCATGCAAGTGAATGAGACCGAAGCACAGGCTTAAATGCTCTGAACTAGGGCCTAAAAAAATCTTTAATCAGACTGTTAACTTTTGTGGGAAGTTTTAATGGACATGTTGGGGATCTTTTCCCCCTCCCCCACATAAGAAAAATGAGGTCATTTGCTAGAAGTGAGGAGATTTAGAGGGAACAGAGTTCATCTAAGGCTGCTTTGTGGGGGAAAAAAAGACCTGAACAGTCTATATGAAATAAGTAATGGCAAAAAAAGAACTGAGAGAGTCCTGAGTAATGGTTTGCCACATTGCTTTAAATGAGCAATTTTGTTTCTGTGGCATGAAACTTCCAGCCTCCACTGTAGATGTGACAATCCTGTGTTGTTATCACTCAGCTGCTGTTGCTTCATGTGTTTTTCTCTTCAGCAGAGTCTTCAGTAGTATGGCAGGGCTCTATTAACTCAGTTATTAAAGTAAACTTTGAAAAAGAGGGAAATAGCAGGGGAAAAAGTATTCAGCTTTCACCATATTTTCACTAGGTGAGTGTATTGTCTTCGGCCCATCCCAGCTGTATTGCACGTACATTAATTTGAATATCAATGTGTGTTTGTTGTTTTTCTGCTTCCAGGAATTTGATTTGACAAATGTGTAAAAACTGAACATGGCTGATTGAAATGAAACTTGATTTGCATTTCCGATCAAAGTGGGCAAGTAATATGACATTCTTGTTTCACCCAACAACTGAAGCATGCTCCAGTCTGGAAGGACCCTTGTTATAGCTGTTGCTCACAACAGTGTGGGACTTGATTCAGCAAATAATTATCTGCGTCTGACTTGAAGCTGTCTTAGTTTTACTGTTCTCTCCTCTCTCTTCCTCCACAGGAGTTCTGCAGCTCTCAGCCAGAGATGTGGTAGTTCTCCATGCAAATATAAGAGCAGGGAGGAAAGCTAGGCAGAAATTATATATTTTGGCTGTTTCGTGATGGCATTTGATCCAGGTATTCAGAGTCTATGATACAAGCTATCAGGATAGGAAGAATTCTGCAAAACTGTCAAAGGTTTAATGTTTAATGTAGTAAAGTTGTCAGCAAGGGATTAAATAGGTTACTCAGTATTATTGCTTGGAGCAATGCTCCGTTCCTCTCTTACTTCCTGTAGCAGGGCAAAGGTTTTCAAAACCTCTGCTGCCTGCTAAAGACCCTGCTTCCCTGCAGTGGGGCTGGGCTAAAGGTTAAAACCCTGAGCAGGGAGCCCACCTGAAGGCACTAATTAGGGTAGGCTCAGTGCAACCTACTGAGCCAGGTGGAATCACTGGGGCTGATGACTGGGGAGGAGTACAAACCTGGGGAGGAGCTTAGAGAAGGGGGCCAGCCAGGCAGGAGGATAGGGGGGATCTAGCTCTGTCTCAGCTGGCAGAGACAAGCCTCAAGGGCCCAGAGGACCTGGTGAGGGGTCTGTGAGGGGGCTGATTTTGGGGAAGTTGGGACTATATCAGCACTGTAAATAAGAGCATGGGTGGAGCACCAGAGTGGAGTGTTTGAGACCTTTTCTTTCACCAGCCTGGGCACAGGGACTAGGGGAAGGAAACCTGTGCCGCCCCGTGACACTTCCCTGTAGGCAGTGTGAGGGTTTTTTCCCCCCTACTCTGCATGTAGTTGAACAAGGAGTATGTACCCAGCTTGTGGTACTGTAAGAAAAGTGTTTCTTGTGCACTGAGAGATCTCTTTAACAAAATGTAGCCTCATCTGATCACAGGATGAAAGTAGAGCCCTGCTGAGGCCTCAAGTCACAAAGTTTGACCATGTTTGAGTGCTTTGCTGAATCTGAGCCTAAATCCTTACTATTTGTACCTTTCACTTAACAGGAAAATCTCTGTTGGCAAAAATGTTTAATTGACTACAGAACAGAAGGCCTGCTTCTGACTTGCACTTAATCCTGGCCTACTCTAAAGCCATGTCTACATTGTAAATTGTTGCCAATGCAAGTTGTATTGCAGTAAAAGCACTGCAGTTAGTATATTGCCTGTGCATAGTACTCTCAGCCCCTTATGCCGGGTGCTGTGCATAGACACCAGGTGTGCTTGTCTTGCTGCACAGGGCAATATCTGTGTGCAACCTGTGACTGGGCACAAGGGGTCAACTTCTCAGCCTGCAACTTTCTTTATCCCTTAATGTCATCTGTATCTCATAATTTATGCATTCTTTTGAAAAAAATCCCACACAGCCAGTGCTTAATTTTTTAATAAAAGATGTTGGGGCTCAAGCGATTTTTCACTTTCATAAGGGATGCAGCAAGCTCAGAGGTGCCAGAGCTCAGCACTGGTGAGCCCTGGCACAAATTAAGTACTGCATGCAGCCCTCCTCACTGCTCTATATCTGACAGAAACATGGAGCTTACACAGGTTGGCACTATTCGTGTAAGCGTTGCAAGCAGAGAACGCAAATCCTCTTGTATTTGAACCAAATCAGCGGGAAACGTGAAGATTTCTTGGAGGACAGCTTCCTGGGGGACATAGCAAGAACCAATACAAGCTTGTCGGTAGTATTTGCAGAGCAGCTGCAAGTGGAGTGCTGCCTCTGGATCTGAGAAATAAGTACTGACTGGTGGCGGGATCTCATTATAATGCGGGCTTGAGACATGCACAGACCTTGTTGGAACTGGCAGTGCTGGAGGTGCTAACACACCCTTTGCTTGAAGTAATAATAACCCCAGTACATGGTTTCAGCCTTCAGCTCCCCTCACTATAAAAATTGTTCCAGCATCACTGTGCAAGACCACATTTGTGGTTCTGCAAATCGGTCATCCTAGCCCCCAGTGCAGCTCTCATTCTGGTATCCTTGTGCTATCAGTACAGAAGCAAGTGGCCATTGCACTGTGGAAATTTGCAACACTGGATTACTATTGGTCAGTGGGAAATCATTTTAGAGTTGGAAAATCCACTGTGGCAGACGTTGACCTGCTAGCATGCAGGACTGCTAATTGTATCCGCTTACACAGTCCTGTGACTCGGCAATGTCTAG
Source organism: Dermatemys mawii (assembly GCA_007922305.1). Lineage (NCBI taxonomy): Eukaryota > Metazoa > Chordata > Testudines > Dermatemydidae > Dermatemys > Dermatemys mawii. The sequence goes on from ML677326.1 coordinate 63,936,556, forward strand.
TACATAGTTGATGGAATTTGCAGCAATGGGGTTCTCAGACTGTGGTGTTATGCCCTGAAGTTGTTTTCTACTGCGCGGAGAGTGCAAAGGGGCCTTAAAGTGACTGTTCATTGCTTTTCACAGTCACTTTACACTGCCAGAGCAGAATCCACTCCAGAATGTTTATCTTCTCAGCTCCTTTCTGGAAATGACAAGTCGTTATTCGTTACTTCTTAGTTTGAGCAGGAAAATCCTGACTATCCTTAGGGATGGCAGAGTTCAATTTTTTGATAATTTTGACATACTGATTTTTAAGCACTCTTTTTCTGTTTAAATTTTCAGTTGTGGGCACAAGGGAGTTCCAGAGAATTATTTGACAGATATTGAGATTCAAAAGTTAATATTTTATAACGATTAAAATACAAATTATAAACACCATATGACCATATACAAAAGCAAATAGTCTTAAATCGCACCCTCTAAGTTCTCACCCAACATTTTTATTTACTTTGCCTCTCTGTAAATTTCCATTATCAATGTCAACATTTTTCATCAGTTTGTGGGTTAAATTGATTATTGACTTTTACTGTTAATCTAGTCCTTCCATGCCTAGCTACACTGCATGTGATAAAGTGGCTGTAAACTGGTTAACTGAGTTAGAATAGTATGGGCTGGAGCTATGCTCCTCCCCCTCCATTACTTCCTGTACTTTACAGTTTGTTTAAAAACAAATAAATGAAATGTTAGTGATATACTGACAGAATATCTTCAGAATAAATTGATCTGTCCTGCTTTGTGTGTGGTTGTTTGGTGTGAGTGGGGGGGTGGGGGGTGGTGTGTTTTTTTGTGTGTGTGTGTTTTTTGTTTTTGGTTTTGGTTTTTTTTGCATCTGCTGTGAGGATAGTGTCAGTCAGCTAATTGCTGCCATAGACTAGTTTGGGGTCTGTGGATGGAGCATATTCATTAATTTGATACATCACACACAAACTGACTATTTATTCCACCAAGATTGATTTTAAACAAGTGATTAGTGTTCCTAAACAGCATATAGTAAAACGTTTGTTTTTAAGTGTGTGTGTGTGTGTGTGTGTGTGTGTCTCCCTCTTATGGATGACACATACTGCTACAAGCATGCCACTTTTACCAGATAATAAAATTGTTGTTTTAATTGGTGCTTTGGAGTTGAAGGGTCCCAGGTTCTAGTCCTGATCAGTTCACTGCAAATGAAAATGAACAGACTGGTTGATGGGAATCTATTAATGTGAGTGGGAGAAATTATCGCAAGTCTTCCTCCTTCCACTTTCTCACACAACCATGCTGTCCTCACTTATTTCCCTCGCTCCCCTATGCGACTTCCTATGCACAGATCCTTCTATTGATCGGAGTATTCTGCTTGTGCAGTTCTGTAGGCATTGTGATGGGGTCAACCAGAGGCAAAATAATACTGCTTTTTCAGCTACAGTGCTTAATTTTCATTAGGCTATGCAATCACATCCCTATTAATAGAGGAGTGAAAGAGTCCTGGGGCACCTTAAAGACCAACTAAAGTATTAGAGCATAAGCTTTCATGGGCTAATACCCACTTCATCGGATGCATCTGACAAAGTGGTTATTAGCCCATGAAAGCTTATGCTCTAATACTTAGTTGGTCTTTAAGGTGCCCCAGGACTCTGTCACTTCTGCAATTCCAGACTAAGATGGCTACCCTTCTGATTATTAACACAGAACTTACAGTTTTGTGTCATAAAACATTTTAAATGGAAATAAAGACTTAAGAGGTTCTACAATACTCACTTATTCCACATTCCCTCTACAGATGCAATACCCTGTCAATATTATAAGAAACTGCATTTTAGGCTCATCTGCTTCTGAGCTGTTCATTAATGTCAAGTTCTCTAAATGAGAAACTTATGTTTACTACCACACACAGCACTTTAAAAATTGACCTGCCTTACTCATTAGACACAGCTGAGCATTAGCAATGGCTTTTAATGTCAGTTCATCTGTACAGTTGGAGCACAGGTCTGAGCAATAAGGACAAATATTGTGAAGTTTTAATTTGATCACATTAAAAAATGGAAGTGGGAGTAGAATGCTATTGCAGGAATCTAAGGATAAGCTGACATTTCTGAGTCACTGCTTTTGATGCCCACGCTGCAAACAATAGGCCTTGCATGATTCTGAATATTTCCTGTGAGGGGTTCTGCTCCCTAAACTTCCACTGGAATTGGGAGTTCTCACTACCTCTTTGTCTTAGATTCACTATCACAAGCGTGGAATAAAAGGAGAAGGAAAAGATGCAAAGTCCCCATCTCTGGAATGCAATAAGAAAGAACTAGCTTTAAATAGGAAAAAGGGGCTTGAGCATGTAGTAAACCCTCTGGAGAGAGTTAAAACAGCACCTGTTCCCTCAGTGTATTTTACAGGCCTTTCAAGAGTTATTGACTAAGTGTCCTTTCAGTACTTCCTATGATTCCCCAGTGAATTTTGGTCTCCATACTTGCATATCAAACAAGCTTTATCATCACACCTATTCACCTTGATCGATCACTCCATCAGCCCTCACAGAGTGTCGCTCACAACACGTCAGACATGTTGTTCTAGCCAGTCTTTCAGCTACCCGCTAGCCAGGCTGTCAGTAGCACCAGACACCCACTTGGTAAAGCACACAGCAACCTAGAAATCAAGAGTGATCCATTAACCACAGCTTCCCAAGTAGCTGGGATTACAGGCACGCAGTACTGTGCCAGGTTATTGCACCTATTAATGATAAATATAGGTCCAAATGGCATTTAATTTAACTTAGAAATCATTCAAAGTGGTCCGGGAAGGGAGTGTTCCCATCTTATCTCTCATTTAACAAAATGTGGCCTTTGTTAAGGTTCACTAAGAATCATTTCAGATGAGTTCATCCTTCACAATAAGGGAAACACAATAGTAAAATGACTGCACTGAATGAATGCTTGTGTCTTGTCAATAGGTGAAATGAAAAGAGATGGGACATATGATGCTGCTTAAGATTTCAGATGGTGGAGAAATGAACATATTTTACGCTAGAGGATTTGTACTCTGCCTAATCCTGTGAATCTTCCTATGCAAAATTCTTTCTCATTTCATAATGAAAAATATGAGATACTATTTTTCTGTAGGCAAAATGTGTTTTCTTCCAATTAGAATAACTTATTCTGTGAAAAGCCAGAATCATAGAGATGTTTACATTTGTTTCTTTTCATAGATTAGAGCTGTGTTTTAAAAAATGGAAAAAGAAAAATACTTCAATTAACCTGTAAGTCAAGCAGTGAAACCCTTAACTTTCAAACCATACAAGCCTACTTAACAAAAGTGAGGCATAAATAAACACTATTATTAGAGAGTATTTAATCATTGCTTTGTCAACACTGTGCTGAGAAAAAAGTTTTCATGGTAATCTGTTCACTAGCACATCAGGGGAGGAAACAAATGATAACATCACATGGCATCTTAAATACTGCAGGGCAGACTTTTCAAACGTGGTTTCATTTTTGTGCCTGCAATTGTTGGGTGCAATTTTGCTCCGTCCATTAATACCACTTAAATGTTTATATAGCTCTCTAACATGCTTAAAGTAGTATGTTTTTACACAAGTGCCTTGCTGGACTGGAGTTATAAATTGAATCCAGGATTACACCTGAGAGGAAACTTGCTAGATCAGATCCAATAGCAAATATATTTAGTTTCAGGTCCGGTAAACATTAATCTCTGTCATTCAGATTGGCCCTGGTTCTACATTGGAGTTGTAGTTCCAGGTCCCTTGTGGCCACATTTTCTTTTCTGGGATCTGTACCCTAGTTGGACTACATCTCCCTGATGCACGGATATATCTCCCAATGGCTAAGACACCACTATGCCTCCTAGAATGTGGCAGTCGAGGAAAGTTCAGATACTGATGTTCTGGGACAGGGCCACATTAATGAACTGAAATATTGTCATTTGGGAATGTCTCTATTTTCAATCAAATGTTGAAAAGAAATATGTGTTTCTGAATGATGCATCATTCAGAACTTCTTCCATGAAAAGTTTTGATATTTCAACTCTTAATCCAGATTTGGGATGAAAACAAATGTTAAAATATCAATTTCCTATGGGATAGAAATTCCATACATTTATCATCTGTAGTCCAGTTTTTCCATGCTTCAGATGCCATTTTTGCATTTTTTTTTTCTTCCTAAATCTTCTAGTTTAACAAATCACTACAGCCCAGTCCTGCTAACACTGGAGATAATGACAGCTTGGCCATTAAATTCTAGAAGAACAGATTTGAGCCCTTACGTTTTTCCCTTATTAAAGTCCCTGTTCAGTAAGATGTTGAGTGTCTTTAAAGCCTGTTACTTTAACAGGAATTGAAGGCGTTCAGCATGTCATGGGATTTGGCTCCAAATCAAGAATGTTGTCATTATTCTGTTGAGATTTTTATCATCATGTGCCATTAGATAAAAAGCACAATAATAAAGCTTCAGTTTTCAATAGATAGTATTCTGTGCAAAGGCCTTAAAACTTGAAGATTTTTTTCAACACACAAAAGGAGTTTAAATTTAATCTCCTTAATTAACAGTAATAAATCACAAATGGCTCTTGGCTGCCCACTCTTTATCCACACACACATGTAGGTTTTGGCACTGAACTTAACAGCATTTCTCTGGTTGTCTATCTCATCCTAGAAAAGCAACAAAGTGTGTGACCTTCCAGTTAGATTTAATACAATATTTTTCCCAAAGGCTCCAAGTAATACAGTTTGTTTAAACTGGACAGTCTTAATCCATGTCTATACTTGATGTGTTACACTGTGTGTAGTTTGTCAAATCTTCTCTAAGGGAATATGTATGGTATATGGTCTCAGATCATGATTAATGTAGTACCCTATTGTACTTCAAATAATTCTTTCCAGCACCCACATTTTACGTTGCTGGCACAAAAATAATTAGGTAGCTAAATCTGTATGTTCTGTAATGAAAATTTACTCTAAGGTGCTGGCATATATTAGCTGATATCAGCTAATATCACACACATACTCTGTTGAACACCTCTCACTCCCACCAAACCCCCCTCCCCCCCCCCTTTACCAGGTGCTGCATGCTAAAATGCAGTAGATCAAAAAACTGTCCCTATAAATAAGCTTGCTTTTAATTTGGCCAGTTTTGTTTTGATTTAGATGTGCGTGTGTGTATTTTGGTAGATGTACATAGTGTACCATCTGTTCATGTCTGCCCTTTCTATTCGTATAGTCAGTGGGGAATTTTAAGTTTTTAAGACTCCTACCATCTCTAGTGCTCCAGCATGGAACTCAAATTTTAACTCATCTGCTGGGCCAAATGAATGGCACCTGCAGACTGAGCTGAATGGTCAGTGAGGCAAGATACACATGTGAGAATTAAAAAGATCAAGTGTAGGATCTCTTACCAGTTTAATATCTGACAGTTCTGTCTGGAAACTCTGGGTCTGATCCAATACATGCTGAAGACAATGGAAAGACCTCTCTCATTCAGTTGGGCCCTATATTCTGGATTGGCAAATTAATTGTATTGCGTCACTCGTGTGTGTTTGTTTTTAATTTGAAATAGAGTTTTCTTAATTGGTGGTGGTCTTTCCACTGAGAAATCTTGTCATGAGTGCTGGATATTTTTGTTTTTTCCCCCCCACCCCGGATCAGATGCAATAGTTTTTTTTAAAAAAAAAAAAACAAATCTCACATTATAGAGACACAAAATAGAATGTCTTTTTATTGAGGTTTCTGTGAGATCTATATAATAATCTGATACTCTTTCTATGTTGTTCCTGTTATCTGAACATTACCAAGAAATTGCAGACATTTGAACCACAATATTAGTTTGGGGTTCTGGCTGGGAGGCTAACTGAGTGGGACCTGAACTTGGTGCCTTAATTAACATCAGATCTTGTCATGGCTGTCACTGACAAGACAATTTAGAAGCTGGCCAGTGCATCCACAGCTGCAGGATTTGTACTGGCCAGGGCAGGATTCCACATGTAAATTGGGGGGAGAGGTGCATGATAGCGCAAATCAAGGCCTCTCTGCAAAGAAGCAGAGTACATCCATTACTAGATGGTGTTGCTGATTTCATAGAATAAGCACTCGCTGCATGGGACAGGAGGGTAGGTCTCTTGAACACAATTACTGTCAAGTAACTAAAATTATTTTTAAAACTATAGTACTTAACCAGTTAGCTAACAGTCACACCAGTGATAAAAGGGTTTGCTAAATTGTTACAGGTTTCAGCTAGTTTTTTAATATTTATACTGTAACTCAAATCAGTTTTAAATAAATTACATGATATTAATGTAATATTACAGATACTATATACAATGATGAAAACTGAAGGCCAACTTTTCCCCACATTTGAACTTCATGCAAGCCAAGAAAAGCATGTGATGAGGGCAGTTTTAGGCCTAGTCTACACTTAAAACTTTTGCTTGGGCATGAGGTGACTTTCACAGAGTGAATTTCACCTATACAGTTTAATAAGTGAATAGAGCAGCAATGAGAAAAGCTAGAGGAGAAAATACCACTCAAATATTCTTTAAAAGTTATTAAATCTTATGCTTTTGCAGTGGCTAGCATGATTTTTATCCTACTTTTCTTTGAAATTCACACCTGTCAGAAGATTTTACGATGTTCTCATGTGAAAGGTGTTAAATGAAGTCAAAATACACGTTAGAAAGAATTTAGGATATAAGAAATGCCATATTTGATCAGAATCAGACATCCATCTGTTTTGGAATCCTGTCTCTAACAGTGACATGTGCCAGATAATTCAGTGGAAGGTACAAGAAACCCCATAATGGAGAATTATTTGCACTACAGCAAGCTATCCAAAGTTTGTGCAAGATCATTATCTTATCAAAATTAGTTGTATAAACTTCCAAATTGGATACAATATATTTTAAATGGGGACAATGACAAAACAACTGTCATTTCATTCTGAACACCACCAATGCCTTGTTTGCAAATAGCCCCATACAATCAGAAAAGTTGTGGATCAGGTGCTGAGAACAACACAATTAGGAATGGTTCATTGTCAGTTTATCACATGGTCCTTTCTGCCGTTTGTTTGCCATTACAAGGAGATCTGCCCTCAGCAGAATGAAATATCAGTGTTCTTTTAAATTTTATCTTCCACCTTTTGCTCTTTTCACCAGTTTTATAGATGTGTACTGCTGCCTTTTGTGGTTTTAAAATAATTATTCAGCTCTATTTGAGAGGTTTGTGTACTGCCCTCATCACTGCAGTGTCTGAGTGCCTGCCAGTAGTGCATTAAGTGATGACTAACATCCATCACCTGTGACTTATTCTTCCCCCTCATCCTCTCTCCCTGGGGATAATTGAGTGTGCAATGTAGTGTGTTGTTTTGGTAGGGTTCTGTTTTGATTTTTGGGGGGATAGGCAGGTTGCCTTCAGGTTTCTGTTTCTAAAAGTACACAGTGGCTGCTATATACTTATTTTAGAGAAGGCAGATAGAAGAAATGTGTCTAGCATTTTAAGCAGAAGGTGATAAGGATCATTACAAGCTTCGTTTGAGATGGGAACAGACTCCCAAAGTAAACAAGCCCCCAAGAAAACTGTGTTTCCTGTTCAGCCGACTTACCCTTGTCGTAGAAAGTCTCATTGTGCCTGAGGAGCTAAGTTATCTACCACAATATTCATAGCAGTGCTTTGGTCACCTTTAGGCCCACCAACAGAAATTCCGTGTGCCAGGGCCTTCCCTAAGGGGCACAAAGCCTGGGGCAAAAGTGATGAATCCATCATTTCCTGGACCAACCATGGGATCCCCCAAGGAGCAGGGACCGGAGCAGCTGCATGTACCTAGGAGTCCTGCAGCATGTCTGGATGATTTAAAAGGACCTGGGGCTGCAGGACACCACGGCAGTGGCTGGGGACCCCCAGGCCCTTTTTAAATTGCCCAAGCCCCTTTGCCCCCCCTGTCCCCTCAGTCACCTGTTGGTGGGCCTGGTCACCTTTTTACATAGGGGGGGCCCAGGCCACTGACAACGTTGAAGATAAGGATTAAGACTTAGAACTGGACTCCTATTTCATCACACTACTAAGATTTTTTTTTTCCTCTCCCAGTACAGAAGCTTTTCAATATCCTAGTGTATCCCATGGCAGTTCTTTTCCTGTTCATTCCATGTTTTTCATGGCCAAAGAAAAACACTTTCACCAGAGACAGTAACTTTGTTTCAGGGTGTGTAGTTTTATTTTCAGTGACTGCAGAGTTCCTTCAAAATTGTCTGATCTCTGGATGCCAGAACAAATTTTGCACTGGCTGTCCCTTAGGTTGGCTGTCCAAGTCTCCAGAGCCTTTGAAATCAATTAGGAAACATGGATTCTTCTGTCTTTTCCTGATTGGCTCTCTCTTGAAACGTGTGAAGAGTTCATTAAAGGTTGTAAGTTTCTGGTTCATTTTACAAAATCTATTCTTCCAGTTGATTGCCCCTTTAAACAGGGGGTCATGGCTACAGCTGATTTTAACACCAGAATTTCAAAGCAAACTATTTGGAAGAGAGGCAAGAAGAGTTAGCAAAAAATAAATGCTGCAATAGAATTCCAATCCCTTAGTCTAGTGGTGTCCAACACTAGCCACATGTGGCTAATAAGCTGCTGAATTGTGGCTAATGCATGTGGCTTTTTTATAATGTGGCTAACAAGAAACGTTCAAAACCACAAGTGTGGCAAGCAATGTGGTTAGTTTAGCATCAAATTTCTATTGGACACCACTGCCTTAGTCCATGCCTTACAAAATTCTTATTTAATATGTAAGGAAACCCAACCTTTCTTATTCAGTCCATTGGATTTCATAGTCAATGGGCCAGAACATCAACTGCTGTAAGCAAACATAATTTCCAGGCTGTGGCCTTGTATTTCTATTTTGTCGTTACCCAAATCTGCATCTCAATTCAAATCTATAAGAAATACTCATTTCCTTTTATTAATCAGAATTGTAAGTATTTCAGTGGGAACTTTACAAGACATTCCAGAGCTGCTTTTGCTCAACTGCATTAATAGATGAAATCCTAGAACCTGCAAAGTTGAGTAATGCGGCTGGTGTGTGTGACCAAAACACAACTGTTTTCTCTAACTTAAAAACTACTTTAATGGTGTATACTTAGATGGATGCATCATCTAATAGATATTTAGATAGATAACATTTCCAATGAGAACGGTAGCATGTGGGCCACTTGTAGGTAGGGGTAGCCAAATCCTATTGGGAAAAGTTTTATATTGGAAAGAAGAGAGTCAAGTCTAGACTAGAAAGAAGGGAGCCAAAATGTGTTTAACTTACACTGGTGTCAAACGAGTATCTTAACTTTTGGATGCTTATAAAAATCTATGAAGCTTTTGAGATTCATGCATCATGACTTTTGATTTAAAAGATGCAAAAATGAAGTTCTTACATCATAGCTCAAAAAAACAAACAGATGTCAAAACATTCTATCAAAGAACCATAATAAAGGGGAAAGAAACACTCAGGAAACAAAAATTAAGGGCTAAACAATCATGCATTTGAATGCTTGAGGGTAATAAACCAGCCTCAGTAAATGTGTTTCTAGTCCATACAACTTTTATGTGGTTTAGCATGTTGCCTTTCAGACATGCTCACTCTGATTTACTAGTTTAAAAGAAAGAAACAATAAAATCCAGCAAGGAAGTGAGTCATTAGGCGAAGCAGAGTAAACAATCCATTCGAACATTTCTTGTTGGTTGGTGCAGCATATTAGATTGATAAAAGAAATACAAACACATGTTGTTCTGTTAAATAGTACAGTACATCCACATGCATTGCCAAGATATTGCCCAAATTTTGCAAGATCAGCAGCTCAAATTGTTGGTTGAGTTCTGTGTATTTGCATTTTTGTGTGAGCAAAATTGCACTCTCACTTTCAATGTGGTTAGTAAACATCTTTTCCTTTCTCTTTGTGTCACTTTTCAATGTACTATGTGGTATTCAGGGTGAAGAAAGCAGGCTGCGTATTTCATGTAGGGCACTGGAATGCTTCGTCTGGAATATTATTAGTACTGTCAGGCACTAGCTGAGTAGTAGCAGATGGCCGGGCCTTGCAGTTCAGCTTCCCATTGGAGGAGAAATTAGTGACACAGTCTCTATATACCTTGAGGGGAACTTGTTTTTTTTACACACTTACACCAGTCCTGAAATAAAAGTGGTCATGAACAGCTTGCACGCAATCCTGTCTTCCAGGGATCTTAGTCTAAACGCCAATGCTCATTTCGTAGGAAAAAAGCAAAAACGATTCTAATAGGCAGCAAACCTTATTGCTTGCAACAGTTTCTCTAAAAACAACCTCATCAAAAAACCAACACGATTTCTTTCTAGACTAAAAGCTTGCTTGTGTGCTAAGAAAAAGAATTTGCAAGACTATGTATAACAGCACTGTCTGGTGACTCCTGGCATAAAAAATACTTACCAAAATAATCTGTGTTCCACTCCTTTAACACTAACATACAACAGCTAACATGGGTCATCTCTCATTATGTAGATTTGGACTGCAGGGGAGTCATATTTTTTTTTTTAAATGAAGGGGACTCGAAGGCTTTGTCTACGTTGCCAATTGAATGAGACAACTTTTGTTGTTCACAGATGCTTAAAAAGCCCACCCCATCCCTGGAAAGACAAATTTTGCCAACAAACAGCATTTACATTGCCCAACTTTTAGCAACATGGCCATGTCGCTAAAAGTTGTATAGAAACCTAAGGTTTTGTCTACACTACACAGCTTTTAGCAACAGGGTTGTATCGACACAGCCGTGTCTCTAAAAGTCAGGCAGTGTAAATGCTATTTGTCGACACTTTTGCCAACAGAACACTTCCACCCCATATGCAGGGGCGTAGCCAGGTTTGAACAGTAGATATGAAAGAAGTGGAGCCCTTTCAGCAACATTTTGGCAGACGGACTTTCTTCGCCGCTTTGTCCGGCGACGATGTTTTGGTGGTAGCTCCATGAGTCCCCCCTGTTCCAGCCACCCAGTGAGTTGAAAAGGTGCCACTATTGGGAATCTGGGATCAGGGGGAGCAGCTGCTCCTTCTGATCTCCCCTCCCCCCCCCCCCCGCCCAGTTACGCTACCGCCCCTGTGAGCAGGGTTCATGTTGACAGAAGAGCGCTCCTGCCGACAAGCCTTTTACACTGCCACTTGCCGTGGCAAAACTTTTGGGGGAGAGGAGGGCTTTTTAAAGCACCTGTGAATGACAAAACTTTTGTCATTTTAATTGGCAGTATAGAGAAAGTGAGAGTGATGTGTGTTAGTTTGTCAGGGATTAGCTTGTGGGGAGAGAGGCTACCAAGAATCCCAATAGTCAGACAGCCAATCTTCAAGGCTGCAGATTCCAGGCAGTGAAAGGTAAGGGCAAAGAATGATTTATTTGCTATTCACTAAGGGCTAGATAATCACAGGCTTCACTAAATGACACAAAGGATTATGGGGAGTAAGAATCATATCCCTTAATCTTCTGCTTGGTCTTGTTCAAGTTGATTCCAAGCATTGGGTGGGGGCACAGCAGGGACAGCTCACCTGATAGTCCCCCATGTAGGTAAGTGGGTAGGAGGGAATAAGAGAGGGGCAAGGACTGGGAGTCCTGGCTCAGTTCCTGCTGGCCACTGGCCAGGTTAGGTGGCTGAGAGCAGGTCTACACTACAGCCAGTATCGATGCTCTGAGACCAAACCTTTGGTGGTTGATTTAGTAGGTCTAATACAAAGCCGACAGTTCGCTCTCCAGTCAGCCCCTATACTCTACCCCCGACAAGAAGAGTAAGGTAAGTCTATGGGAGGTTTTCTGCTATTGGACCCCCCACACACACACGGTGTAGATCACAGGGGTAACTCAACATAACGTACCTATTCACGTAGCTGGAGTTGCATAGCATAGGTAAATGGTAGTGTAGACATCGCCTAAGTGTAGAGTAAGTAAGCTGCTGCACAAAAAGGAGTGCAGTAATTTATTCCCCATACCAGGGCAGAGGTGGGAGCAGGAAAGGAATTTGTTCTCTGGGGTAGTACCCCTACTGAGGATAGATTGTACAGGGATGGTCTAGTGGTCTTCTTTGGATTTTTAGTTATTTTTGGTCCTGACGTTAAATTAATGTTGCAGACAAGAGGTTTCTGGATGCAGAATGATTCTCTTGAATGATTCTATTATAAAGAGTTGGTGTGAGCCTAGCTGCTAGTTAGTGTGTTTCGCTGCTTGTCTTTCTCCTTTCCTCGGTTACTCTGACACATCTCACAAGTGAACATTGTGTTACTGAGGTATGAGAAGAAAAGTAGCACTTTTTCTTATTCCATCTGTATGTTTTTGAGGTTGACACTGCTTGTAACCTGGATTGATCCTCCTAGAAGAATGTGAGAGTATTATAACCTCACTTTTTTTCCTCTGTTTAGTGCTGCTCAATCTAGATCTTTTTGACTGCAAGATGCAATTGTGATCCTTTGAGGCCCTGAATGCCAACTGGCAGAGAGTCCACTGTTCTGTAAATCCTTATCTGGCCCAACACACTGCACCTCGCACATTGCTGTCCTAGTAGTTATCTGTAAAGAGTATTCGTGTCAAATTACGTGTGTGCCACCAGCATTCATGTCATTGCATGGTGGATGGATGGTGTTAAAGAATTATGCATGTGTGCTGGAAATATGTTCCTAAAATACATTTGGAGGCAGACATGGTAAACAAGTTTTATCCTGGACAAAAGAAGGTTTCCTGTGAACCGACATTGTGAAACAGAAGTCAAGAGAAGAGCAAGTAATCAGGAGGGTGAGACAGCAACATGGTGCCAGCTCACTGAAGTTCAAGCAGCAGGAGAGAAGAACTTTATCTAGGGATCCACTGCAAAAGAACACATGGTAAAGGTGAAGAAGGGGAAAGAACACTTGCTCACCACTGAGGGAACAAAGAGGGCAGCACTCTTTGCATATGTGAACAGTGGATCCCCAACTGTGTGGGTTAGTGACGCTGATAAGTAACTGTAAGTGAGAGAACTACTTTATACAAAGCTTGGAGCCTGCTAAGGTTAACTGTAAACTCTGGGAGGCATCTTATTCTTTTTGTTTTTTATTTACAACCATCTCCTGTTTCTATTATCTCTGGTATCACTTAAATGAGTTCTCTATTAATAAATTCATTCTTGTATTATAAATTAATTTCAGTGCTGTTATACTAAGTGAGATGTGTATCCTACCTGAGACAACAGACTTGGTATTTCTGTGGACGTCCAGTGAGAGGGGCTGGATGTTGCAGAGGGAGTTCCAGAGAAGGTTTGAGAAGTGAAGTCACCAAGGGTTAACCTAAAAGGCAAAGTTTAGACTGGCAGAGTCCTGAGGGGTTTGTTTTGCTGGCTGACAGACTGGGGTGATAGGAATTTGTCTCACAATCTAGCACCAACAAACCTCTCTCTGCCTGAAGCAGAAGGGTAACAAGGTGATATACAGTTCTGGACACCCCAAGAAAATGTGGCAGCTGCATCAGAGCAAGTTACCCATTTTAAATACATGAGCAAAAGAATTGAGCATAATGGCAACTGACATTTTTGTGCTTACAGCCATCTGAACAGTTCCTTCAGTGTGACAGCAACTTGGCTGAACACAAACTATGCAGCCAGGCACTGCTCCATATTGCAGCTGACAACAAGCAGAAAAAGGGAGAAAAGTAATTACTCTTTGCCCCGTTGGAGACTTTACCGTACAGTGGCAATGCTCAATACTTGAAACCAGTTAAAATGCCTGAAAGCCTATATCAGTTTTGCACACAATGTTGTGAGTACCTACTATGAACCTAGACCTGGTTTGGGACAGTATTTTTTTGTTGTTGTTGTTTGAAAAAATATGATCACATTATTTTTTCTGTACCAAAATATTTTTGATTTTTTTTCTAGTTTTTTGATACAGAACCAAAAAAATTAGTTTTGTTTTTTTGATGGCAATGGAAATTTTTGTGAAAATGAAGGAAACAGTCTGAGAGGATACATCAGTAGCATTCTGATCATGGACAATGTTGCATCCTGGGGAAGGCTGCAGGCCCAGCTGAGGGAAAGAACATACTTTCTGATGAGGGATGGTGAGCTCCCCAATTACCTTGTTAACTCAAGTGAATATAAGGAGAGGAAACAGGAAGCTAAGACAGCTGAGGAGGGAGTACAGAAGGAAGCTCAGAGGGGCCATGTCTGCACTACCGGCTGTATCAGCGGGTAGAGAGCGATCTATTGGGGATCGATTTATCGCATCTTGTCAAGACGCAATAAGTCGATCCCCGAGTCAACTCCGGAACTCCAGCTCGCCAAAAGGTGCAAGGCAGAGTCGACAGGGGAACCCGCTGTCAACCATTGCCGTCATGAGGACGGCAGGTATGTTGACCTAAGATGCATCGACTTCAGCTACGTAGCCGAAGTTGTGTATCTTAGGTCAACCCTCCCTGCTAGTGTAGACCTGGCCAGGGTGAGCCTGGAGTGGGGAGCGGGCTGTTGGGAAGGCTGTCCTTGCTATAAATCTATATTGCCTGTTATGGGGATATAAGAGGGAAATAAATGCACACCTAGGTGAAGGATAAATGACCTGGCATGTGTTTGTCTGAGATCCTCTGAACTGGCCATGCAGCAAGGTTCACTGGGTAGCAACAAAGGCACCTTGTGACTCAGATTTTTTGATGGAATTTTTTTGCCAGCTTTACCAGAAACCTCACCACACTCAAAGGTTTGGCATAATCACCCAAGCTGATAAAGACAGTAGACATAGTTAATATATCTGCCATTCTGAAAGGGTATACCGTTTCCAGCAATATTCCCTATCTCTACAATGGGAAATTCTTGTCGAAATGGTGGAATCTTTCAAATTAGGGACTCTGAAGATCTGCCCCTTGGCAGTACTGTATTCATCAGGAAGTATAGTAGTATAAAGGCAGAATGTTGCCTACAGATATTTTATAAAGCTGGGTGAATGATGCAAATTCTATGAATAGTCACTTAAATTGGAAAATGAATTAGCTAGCTACTTTTGTGTTCACTTTCCGTAAATGTTGAAGTGATCCAATTTTAATGGTACAAATATTCATGGAAGATGAACCTCAAGGTCAGCTGTACCAGTAGTTGCAGAAACCAAGTTTTACGATCTCATAGATATGGATATTTTTGTGCCACAAGCATTTGTATGCTCAGCCTGTCTGAAAACAGACATCATTCATGGGGCTTACCTGACAAAACCTAACTTAACCAACATAGCTCAAATAGGAAGAATGTGTACAGAATAGTTTGTCATCGATTACTCTACTCTAAAGAGCTAAACAAAATTTGAACCACTCCTCTTCCCCAAACAGTACAAAGTAAGTTAATGAACAAGATTTTCTCTAATCTTCTGTTTCAGAATCCAGAGGAAAAAAGTCCTTATTTGTGAAATGTTATTCATGGTTTATTTCTTCACCTCTAGTATTTTATGTCCTTATTAGAGAGCGCTAATAATCAGTTTTTGAAGCCTTCTCCTCAGATTCACAGTAGGCTTTGGAAATCAAAAAGCAAATAACCTGCTATTTTAAGGTGGTAGCCTGAGACTGTGAATTCTTTCCTGCAAGAATTCACATCCTGGACAATAACAAATGAACGTTTTATAAGACTAAAATAACCACAGCCACAATATTCTGTCAATTATCTCTTCCCTGTATGTATGGAGCTCTAGGAAGTCTGTCAGAGCAGCGACAGAACAAGATTTTGCAACTGGGGAGAAATGAGTTATTGGCAGAGTTTCCCTATTCAATGGATGCTCACCACCACTGTTACCATCTCTACCACCTACTTTTTGCCCTGCCAAGAAGGCACGGACAACCCTTAGCAACACCTCTCACAACGGTAATCCCAGCCCTGTGCAGAGGGGAGGCCCTGGTGTGCGAGTTGCAGGCAAGACAGCAGAACTCCCCCACACTTTGGCATCAGCAGCTCCTACTCTGTGGGGTTGGGCCTGGCTCCCCACTCAGGGTGTAGAGACCTGCTGTAAGGGGTCATAATGCCATTCAGGTTTGGCCTTCCCCTCCTCATCATGACAGAGGAGCAGCAATGCCCAATTTGAGTACATGGCCATGGCACATGGGATCATAGTGCCACTTGACCCTATATGCCAGAGGTCCCAAACATGCAGCCCGTGGGATTATTTCCTGAGGTCTGCCATAGGAGCCGACTCTGTGGGCGCTCCGGGGTGGGAGAAACCACAAGAAAAAATTTTAGTGGGTGCTCTGCACCCACTAAAGTCAGGCTTCCCTTGCCTCCACCCCAACCTCCTACTCTTCCCTCCCCCCCCCCCCCCCCCCCCCCCCCGCATGCCATGTCCCTTCTCCTGTGTCTGCCTCCCAGCTGCCAAACTGCTGTTTGGTGGTGCGTAAGACTTTCCAGGAGGGAGGGGAGAGGGGGGGCAGGGATTTGGGGAAGGGGTTGGAATAGGGGCAGGGAAGAGAGAGAGTTGGGACAGGGACTTTGGGAAATGTAAAGAATATAATTTGCACTGATCTCTTTGGGAGAGGAGATTCTTGAGGCATTGGTATGAAGGAAGTAAATGAGTTCAGTCTTGTCAATGACGTTAGTCAATTCCAATCTGTCTAGTCTGTGGAACAGGACAGGAGCTTTCTTTATGTATGGTTCAATTCTTTTCTTCCCCCATGTCAGTGAGTTTCCCTCATTCTGTCTCCTCCCATTTTCCCAGTCACTTTCATTCTGCTTTCTGATTACACTTCCAGTCACTTACTTTTCAAATTCTGTGTCTGATTCTCAGGGCCATTTCCAAAAAGACCTCGTGTGTGTGTGAGAGAGGCAATTTTAGACCTTAGGGCTAAACATGAACACTGCATACAGCTGGGCCCATCATTGGGCGGTGTAAATTTGTCAGAGTTCAGTGGAGCAGTGGCAATTTACATCAGCTGAGGATCTGCCCCAGCGTTTCTATTCTGTAGGGCTATTATAACGTATCTAAGGTTTCAGTGATGCGGCCCTCGGACCAATGTACTAGGTCTCGTGTGGCCCTTGTGGTGATTTGAGTTTGAGATCCCTGCCATATGCCCTGTTGCAATGCCCAGAGTGGGGAGCCAGGCCTAGGCCTAGTCCTACCCTACAGGACAGGAGATGCCATTATTAGGTGAATGTGGGCTTGGCTGGCTTTTTAGCCCTGTGTAAAAATGCATGTTGTATATCTCCTTTGGTCAGTTGCATAAAGGGCTTGAAAAGGTGCCACAGGTGCTACAGGGCGCTGGGGAGGGGCAGTTGCCCTCTATTATCTCCATCATTATGTCAGAGTGTGTGGTTCCAAGGCTTGCACTGCAGTCTACATTCAGCCAGTCCTCTGACTTCTTCTATCCTTACTGGTGACTTCAGTGTGAGCTCACCTGAAGGAGGACACCTGGGTTGGGACCAAAATATAGGAACAGGAAAGGGGCAATGGCAATCTGTTTATGCCACCAAATTTATCAATAAATCCCAGGCAGCATCTCTGGGAATGGCTTTTATTTCTTTACTGTAAACAAGCAATATATAGGCACCATTTAATGACAAATATTGTTTAGGTCCAATCCTCATCCATATGTGTGTGTGTGTGTGATTTCTCTTTCTCTGGCTCTAGTTTCCGCTTTCTTTGTGGAGGGGGAACAGAATTGCAGGGCAGGACTTGAACAACCCTACTGTTGCAGTTTGGAACAGACAGTCACGCCTGCTTTGTGCTAGATAGCTTGGAGGTTTTAGGATCCTCAGAAGGCTACATTTGATCAAATCCATTTTCACTTATCACCTGAGATGGTATTTAAACCCAGATGAATTTAAAGGTTCTATTTCTATCCTCGTAAAGTAATCTAATGCTCTCAGACCATACTACTGCCTTTAAAATCATGCACTGAGTAGTGAGAGAGAGCTGTTCATTCACCTTTCTGTGGCACACAGCTGGAAGGGAATGAAAGTTTGATGTGCATATGTATCATCATCTTTCCCTTAGTCACCCACTGGTTGTTTATGAAGCAGCTTTACACTAACATGGGGCTGTTTGAATTTACAATACTCCTTAGGAAACCTTTAGCTCGCCTCATCAATTCATTGCTCTGTCACTGTCCCATACACTCTCCTTCAAGCTATGCTACATTTTCAGATTCTGCCCATCCCCCTTTGCCTACCCCTCTAACATTAATAATCCTTGCCTGAACATCCTTTGGATTCTCTACAGGGGCAAGTTGCACCTTATGTATTAATCATTAGTTTTCCTGAACTCCAAAGTGCGTTAGATACCTTACAAAACAACAGAGACATGGCCCATGCCCTGAAAAGCCTGCAATCTAATTTGATGTGACACAGGGAATGAGGGTAACAGAGTAGAAGTGGAAGGGTTATAGCAGTACAGATGATCATGCAGTTACTCAGGCATGTGCAGAGGCTCAGTAAAAAGGTTTCATTATTAACTTGTTTCTTGCCGGCCTTGGAGACGAATTGAGTCTTAAGCCGAGATTTGAAAACAGGGCAGTTGCTTGGCAGCCTATACCTGGAGGGGATCGATAGATGGGAAGTAGTATTGAAAAAGGCAGAGAAGGATGTGGGTGAGCAGATGAATGGGGCATTCTGTTCCTCTGGACATCGCGTTACTCAAGGATTTCTCTTCTTCCCCTACGTCGCTCCCAGATATGGGAGGTGGCATCAGATACTCTGCCCCTAGAGGAGCAGAGTAGCTATGTGACAGCTGTAATGGGAGTCTGTCCTGTTTTGGGATGACATTTCTCCTCCACCACTGACTGGTAAGCTCAGCTAGACTTTAGAGGTCCTGAGGGCTTCATTCTGTAGAGGTGTTGTGGGCAGGTTAATGTTCTGTATCTCCTGAAGATAATTTTCTATTTATTCTTATTTTCTAGCTTTCCATCCTAAAAATGGTTCTTTTTCTGCAAGACAGAAGATACCTTCTGCAGAGGTTTTATTTAAATCAACCCCCCAATTTTCCAATAAATAGTTTTGATGGAAATTTTTCATCCAGCCCAATTGTGTATGCAGTGGAGAGCGGGGCTGGTTTCTTTTAATACAACTGGTCCATCACTTCAAAACCTTCTGCAGTTCCTCTTGTTTCTTTACGTTTATACAGTACATAATCATTGTCAGTTATGCTAATTTTAAAAATTCTTAATGCTGATAATACTGTAATATTTGTATTCTAATCCTGGAACATCCATATCTTGATTGATTTTTTATGATCCTCCAGTCTTTCTAGGCCATGACTGCCTTTCCCCCACTTCCTTTTCTTTTGGGATTTTCCTGTTCTCAATTATGTGGTTTGAGTACATCTTGACCTAGTTTTGAATGTCTCTAACAGGTGCATTTCTTCTGTAGTTAGTGGCCCTGCTTGCTTTATGGTGTCCCTCCCTTTTCCTTGTTGTTTATATTCTTGTCTAGCTCACTGCATTTATAAATCCTATTTTAAAAATGTTTTATTTACTAAGTGTGTTTTATGCTTCTAGTTCAAGAAAAAAATATTTCCTCTAACAGAGGCTAACCTACACAATACAGCCAGGCAACAATTTAACAAGCCATTTCATTAATGGTATGAAACTTTGTTGATATTTCAAACAGAACTGTGAAAATAACTTATTCTGGTTCTCTGGCCAAACTGAAAAATCAGAAGGGAGAAAAATAAAACTTTTGGGATGACCCAAAACAATTTTTTAAAAATTTTCAGTATACCAAAAAAGTCAAAATATTTTATTTTTGGTTGAAAAACATTTAGTTTAAATCAAATCAAAACACGGGTGTGTTGAGATTTTGTAAACTTTTCCTTTTTGAAAATGAATTCAAATAAAAGCTAAACAAAATAGTTGAATTGAAAAATCAGTCTCATTTTGATAATGTTAAAACAAATTGAGTTTTTTGGATTTTTTTTTTAAACAAAACAGTTGGGTGAATTTGACAGAAATTCACAATGTTTTGAACAACCTGAATCTGTATTTTTTTGGGGCCAAAAAAAAAAAAATTTCATCTAAACTCCACACACCTCTAATTTAAAACTTGGACAATATATTGGGCTAGAAGCATAAAGGGAATCTAGACTCAGCATTGTCACACTTCTGTTTGCATCCCTGACTCTCAGTGAACTCCACAGCCCTGAGTAGGGTGCCCAAGCTCCCTATACCACGCATGGGGAGTGTTAGGTACCCAACAGTGAGATTCATAAAAGCCAGCATGCTGAGGCGGAAACTGCCAGGTGGTAATATATGGTGGAGAGGGGTGACTTAGGCACTTCCATTACTCACGATTCACAGCTGGGAACTCTCTCCTGGAGTTAGGCATCTATAGCAGGTCAGTCCTTTCCTGCAAAAACCTGGGGAAGTGGAATAGCGCCCTTCCCCCAACATCCCCCGCATTTTACAAAATTACCCAGCAGTTATCTGGGATTTAGGACACCCAGGTTCAAATCTCTCCTCTGCCCAATTTGGAGTAGGGACTTGGACCCAGTTCTTCTCTATCCCAGATGAGTGCCCTGTCTAGCCAATGGACAAGAGGGAGATCTGTATGGGCCTTCCTCAATCTCTCCTGTTGGAGCTGTTCCACTTCGCGTAAATAATTAAAAATTTAACTGGAACAGCAACCGGAATACAAATCACCCCCTTCCCAGGTGGGTCCCTAACCATATGTCCATAGATACAATCTCTCGCATGTGCTCTGACTTTATGCATATTTAATTATTTATACAAAGTGGAACAGCTAAGTGCAGTGCATCTCCTGTTAGAAGCGGCTAAATACCTTCAACTCCCATTGATGTCCATGTTTTGTTCCAGGAGCTCAGCACCTTCTAATTTGTCATCTAAATTTCCACCATGTCTGAGATGCTGAAATGTATGGGCACTTTTAAAGACAATAATAAGCCATTTTAAATAGCCATAATCTGATTCCAAAGTTGCATCATTTAAATGGTTTGTTCTGAGACACATTTCTCCTAATTGTAGCATATTGTCATTTACTATCTTTTTTTTTTTAATTTGGAAACAGTATCAGTATGTGACAAGTGACAAGAAACATTTACCTCCATAAAACCTTTTCACCATACACTCTATAAATGTCTCTTACCCTTTTGCCACTCAACCTCATTATATTTCTCTCTTTTTGTCAAGCTCCACAGAGAATCTGTTATTTTTTCCCCTGATGCACGGTACGGTGCTTCATTATGTATACAGTATGTGGCCCATGCTACTGCTGAATAACCTTCTATAGTGGATGTATGTCATCTAAGGAATTCTGGACCCCGTAAGTGTGACCAAAATGTGTTTTTCAGATGAAACTGTCATAGCTACTCTGATTCTTTATCATCCCCTACCTAGTTCTAATGTATAAACCCTTATGCATTTTCTCTTATCTAAATTTAGGTATTTAATTGTTTACATCAAAAAAGTTCACACTTCATTTTAAAGCAGGAGTGGGTACAAATGAATTGAAGAACTAATAGGACAATGAGAATATTTGAAAACTGAGCATGAACAGAATAATTATAAAGAGTGCTTGCTTCTTTGCCTTTAGCAAATGTAGTTAGCTGAGAACTTCAAGGGATGGAAAAAATATGCTGAGAGTGGAAGTTCCTACAGGCAGCACATTTGTCTGTTGATTTCATTCCACAGGGGCTCTCTCTTTTATTGATTTTTTTTCTTATCTGTTCATGTCTTTGGAAATGGAAACTCTGGGTTTTGACTCGTTTAAATGTTATACAGTATATTTCTACCAATGCGTTTTAAGAACAGTAACAAAGGGAAAAACCTAATATAATCCATGGTTACTCAGTATAGCTCTTCATCATCTCTTTTTAGATGCTGGAACACACAGTTGTTTAGAATCTGCTACAGCCTTTGACCTTGTAGGATAGCAAAGGCTCATGGTTTTAGATCCCTGCTGTTGACAGTCTATCTAGGAGTAGCTCATTACCCTAAGACTGAGTCTGATTCTGCTCATATTGGACTAGGTTGCTCCAGTACTTCCTCAGATATTTAGGGGAGTAAGACCCCTCACTCCTATTTGTTAGTGGATGTAACTGGGAGAGTGTGAGCTCCTGTCTGGGAAAGAGGTAAAGAAGGCCAGAGTGAGAAAAGCTATAGCTGTTTCCCCATCATGCCAGCGAGACTTCAGTGGGATTTCTCATGTGCTGAAAGTTGAGCACATGCATAAGTATGAACAGGATCAGGGCTTAATTTATAATATAAGAATATGGTTTTGTTGCGTGATAACATGAGATCCAAAACTGACCGCTTAGCAATTTTCACCTAGACAGCGCTTTTATATTCCATGATACTCTCCCAACACTGGGAACAAGTGTGTTTATTTATTGATTTAACATAAATTATAGATTTTCCTTTGGCATATGCATTCTAATTATTTTATATAATCTTTTCTAAACACAGTGAGAGCATCTTGCGACAGAGCAGGGGTAGGCAACCTATGGCACATGCACCAAAGGCAGCATGTGAGCTGATTTTCAGTGGCACTCACACTGCACTGGTCCTGGCCACTGGTCCTCCCAGCCAGAGTTCTGTCCGCCAGCCCACTGCTGGCCCCGATTCCTGGCCACCGGTCCAGAGAACTCTGCTGCCGACTTGATGTCTCGGCCTGGGGCAGTGAGGGGTGCAGACAGGGGCAAGAGAGGGTGCAACTCAGCACTTCCATCTTAAAATTGTTCCTGTGTCCCTGTATTGGGAGATTTTTAAGTCTTGATTTGCTGCTTACATCACTATCACGCCACATGGAACAGAGCACTATGTTTGTTTGAGATTAGAATGTACATGCTAGAACTGGAATCAGAATTTTCTGACAGATGAAGATTTTCAGTGATTTGGCCAAGTGCTTTCTATTCTAATTAAACCTGAAAAGTTTAACTAAAGCAACTTGGATTTGTCTGTATTTCAGTGGATGGATGTTGAAGATTTTGAAATGCAGCTCATTCAGTTAAAAAGCTTAGAATTGTGGGCATCAAAGTTTGGAGATCTGTGGAGTGCACTTGTGGCCTCTATTCCGACCTGCTGGACATCCCTGCCAATGAAATTTAGCTATTTTGAAGAAAATTGCGTTTGCAATGCTTTCGGCATTTGGATCCACATGAAATCTGTCCTCTGTCCCTCTCAGTCGGTTAACAACTGATCACTCAGAAGTCTGTGTGAAGCTTAAAGTATCCAAATACGTGTCAGACATTGGAAAACTCAGCAAGGAAAAGCAAGGACAATGATCATACTAAACTGATACGATCTGCATTTTAACTTAATTTTAAATAACTTCTTAAACATTTTAAAAACCTTATTTACGTTACTTACAACAATAGTTTAGTTCTATATTATAGACTTGTAGAAAGAGACCTTCTAAAAACATTAAAATGTGTTATTGGCACGTGAAACCTTAAATTAGAGTGAATAAATGAAGACTTGGCATACCACTTCTGAAAGGTTGCCAACCCCTGCGATAGAGCTTTCTACGAGCATTCTGAGCAGGCAACCAATTAGCATTCCATAGCATTCTGAAAACTGCTCTAGATGATGTGTTGAACAAAACTAGATTCTGCCATTTCCACATATGAGGTAGAGCTTTGCACATTGGGATCTTGAGCCAAAGCTCATTGATATCAATGGGAATCTTCTACTTCAGCTGTGCTTTGAATCAGGCCCTTCTAGTGGTACATCTGTTTCTGTACTATGCAGTTAGATTGGGGATTAGTCCTCTTATGTGCTGTGCAGCTGAGTTATTAAACTCTTAACATTTGTAATACCTGATTTTTTTAATGTATAGATATGCTACCTTAACTTTGCATTAACAGATTTTTACAATTTAACAATATAGCATCTGTACATTATATTCTACATAAGAATTTTTTTGTGGTCTAGAGGTAATTGAGCCAATCCATCATTTTAATATATCTGACAATATTCCTTTTAGCATATTATTACATCCATTTGGTAGGTATTGATCATTTCAACCACTCATTTCCTTCATTTCCTCCCTTTATTTCCCCCCTCTATATTTAGCTTCAAGATCCCGCAGATCACTGATGGTGGTGGTGGTTATAAAATATATTGAAGTATCACACTGGAATAATATGAGTACTCTAGTTACTTAGAGGGGGTTACAGCTATATACTTTACATGTAGTTCACAGAAGCTGCAGCAAATCAACAAGTTGCCTCCCTGAAAATAATACCATATCAATATTTTTTTATTATTAAAGGGTCTCTCTTTTGTCTCTCTTTATATTGTATTTTACAAAATATTTTTAGCATTGTGCTGTCTGATGTTTAGTCAGCTTATTTTTAAGAGAAATTATTTGCTATCTGTTGAAAGCAGGCAGCAAATATCTTGTTCTTTCAGACATGAGTTTAACAGAAAATTCTCCATATTTCTATATCTGTCCTCACCATTTTTTTGTTGTGAGTTTGCTGCTCATGAAAGGTGCTAGGTTGGTAACAGTGGCCTTGAAGTCATTTTCATCCATCCACAGAACAAGTACAGCATGGATAATGGCAGTACAGGTGCTCCTACCAGTCAGCCCAATACCACATTCCTTGCACACCCAAAACCACTATCTGCTTCATGAAAATTTTGGGAGCAGAAAGAATGCAAATGTATGACAAATGAGCATCAGTCCTGACCTAGAGAAGCCACCTTTAGCTCTGGGACAGCAGGGTTGAAGCAAATGACCACACCGCCTTGGGGTGTACTAATTAACCTTGACAGCAAGTTTTAGCAGAGATGCCCCATAACAAAGCAGAGAGGTCAAGAGTCTGCTAAGGCTTGTCATCAAGGGTACTAATTAGAACATGTATTAGTAGACATTTTGTTATGTAGATACCTGTCTAGCACTACCTGGACTGAGTCATCAACTCATTTTACATGGCCTGTCAAAGAACTGTGGAACAGTGACTGTTCTTGGTTATCATCGTGGGCCAAACTGAAATAAGTACTGAAAGATTCTATATCCTGTTACAAAGTTCCTGAGCTGGCTGTTGACTCAGATATAGCTAATTGTTTGACTTTAGTCTCAGTTCATTCTTTAAAATGTTCAAAAATAACCAAACTTAGTCTAATTTATTGTCTAATGACAAAGCAGCATAATAAGAAAAGACACATCCTCCTTCCAGAAAGCAAATTCTCACAGCGTATTCTCCTTACACAGAAGGTGTGCTTTAGAGATACGCTAGTAATATTTATAGTAAACTTTTACAAATTTACTTACCTGTCACTAAAACCCAACTCACCGGTTTGTAACAGTTCCTTAGCTGCTTGGTTTGTTCTGTACTTTTCTTACCTCTGTTTTGGATACTACATTCCAAATCAGTTGGGCATAGAGGTATATCACAATCTGTGCTGGGACACACCCTTCTTGTATCTTGGCTTTGACAGGCTTCCTGTTTTCTGACCTCAGGTTTGCAAAGTGTTGTGAGATACTTAACCTGGATGAACAGAATTGTGGAGAGAACATAATACATTCAGTTAACATAACTTCCAACACTTATTTATATTTAATGTATATTATTTTAATACCATGTGCGCACACACAACCCATTGATGTGGTAGATGCTACACTTCACATACATGATGGCCCCCACTTGTCATTTTGATAATTCTATCAGGGCCACATCTTTGCCAAATTTAAGAAGCAGAGCTAAAAGCATTTATGTGAGATTTATACTGTTTTAGCGAACTGTATTAGTAGCCATATGAAATTAATACAATTAAAACTAACTCCTTAAATTACAATAGGCATTAGCAGAGTGTGACCCACTACATGAAGTAATTTCTAAAAACAGAAATTTGGAGTAGTGATATCATAAGTGAGGTATCTAGACATAAATGTATGATAGTTACCACACATATTGTCGCTTCATGTTATAGAAGTGGGCATCCGACAAAGTGGATATTAGCCCACGAAAGCTTATGCTTCAATACTTTTGTTAGCCTTTAAGGTGCCACAGGACTCTGTCACTTCTGCAGATCCAAACTAACACGGCTACCTCTCTGATTCATGTTATAAATCACTCTTACTGGTCATTGCCACTTGGTGAGCTTCATGGGGCAGGAGCACACGGCAACTGTCTCATTATAAAGGTCCAGGTCATCACAGCCACACACTGGAGTCGCTGTGTCAAAACATAATATTTACACACGTCAGTATCCTTTAATGGTACAGCTTATGACCAACACAAACTGGTTTTCTGCTCTGTAATTATTTTTCTTTTATTCCTTTGTTAATTCCCTTTTATTCCCTTTTTGTTTTGAATTTCCCAGTTCTTTAATACAAATGTACCTGTTTTAGATGCTTGTCCAATTTTTGCATGAAGACATTCATTTTTACTTCCTAAACGTGTAAATTATTACTTTACCGTAATGCTCTTCTTCTAAGAGGGGTGCTCATAATCTTCTGAGAGAAGATTAATCTATCTACTTCTTCCCTTCCCCTCCCCTCCCAAGGGTTTAGCAGGAGATCAACAGAATTTTTACCCAAGCTTTTTAGACTTAAAGCTTTATTAAATATTTAAAAGCACAAACTCTAATAACAATATTTTTAACATAGCACAAAAGAAAGTATAAAAATAAAGCAAAATTAAGTTTAAATGCAGATTTTATGCAAACACATAGAGGGTATTAAACTTTTGACATTAGTTTGTGTTTGGAAGACAGATAAAAATCTGTTTTGGCTCTAACACTTTGCTACAAAATCAGTCATAATATATATTTTTAAACATTTTGGCTATAACACGCGTGTGTATGTGTATGTGTGTGTGTATATGTATGTGTGTGTATATATAAATATAAAGGTGCAAGATTATAAACCATAAAAATGTTATGATTTTATTAACATTACCTTTGCTTTAAAGTTGATGTTTTTCCCCTATATTTTTTTCCTTTGAGAAAAAAGCTTTAATTAACAAGAAAAAAAACACTGCTTTGTTTGCAGTGGAATAATTTATTGAGGAAGAAACCAATGTACATGATACCCTCTTGAATTTAGCAAAAAATTGAATTGATATTGTGAAATATATTACAAAAATAGTATTATAGCACTATTTTTATAGTTTTTATTATATGAAGTAAAAGTTAATCCCAGGGGTCATTTTTGTACCTCATGTCTTGCACAAGTGAGCTTCCCCCATATCTAGTTATGTTTTCTTACAAAAGATTCAAGGGCTCCTTTATTATTTTAGTCTGTCATTATTGCTCGTTTTCAGGCTTTGGTGTTTTGCTGTTTTAGTCTTTGCTGTATCCAGGCATTTTGCCTAGAAAATGTTCACTGCAATATATTCCTTTATGGGCTCTATGCCCAGAAAAGCAGTTTGCTTTTATTGGTTACTCTAAATGGGGTATTAAAGGCCTTTTGCCGAACTAGTGCTTTTTACAAACTCCCTTCCCCACAAGCTGCTCTATAATTGTACTTCGAACCCGTAGCCCCCGAAGTACTATCTCTATGAGAGAACTGTCCTGAACCCAAATAGACAGGTTTGTGCCAAACTGATCCGGCTAGTGGCTCGTGGCTGCCTCGCCAATTGTTTGACTATTCTTGTGGTTTATTCTTTAAACTGTTTGAGCCCAAATAACCTAACATAGCCAAATATAATGTCTGAAAACAAAGCAGTACAATATGAAAAGGAGACATGCTTCTGGGAAGAAGATTCTCACAGTGAGTTCGCCTTTCACAGAAGGTGTGCTTCAAAGATCCACATTCTAGTAGTATTTTTAGTGTGGATTTTTTTATTTTATTTTATTTTTTTTTTACAAATTGCAAAAGGTCTTTACATGCCATCAAAATCAAACTCACCAGTTTGTAATAGTTCCTTAACTTCTTGGTTTGTTCTGTACTTTTCTTTATCTTTTGTTTTGGATAGTACATTTCAAACCAGCTGGGCACAGAGGTACATCCCAACCGGTGCTGGGACAGAGCATTTATGTACCTTGGCGTTGACAGGCTTCCTATTTTGTAATGTCATGGATGACTTCAGTTTTGCAAAGTGTGGTGGGATATCTGACATGCATGAACAGAACTGTGAAGAGTGTAATATGTTCAGTTAACATAACTTCCAAATACTTATGTATATGTAGTGTATATTACACTAATAATATGCACATAATTTGCATTAATGTGATATATGCTAATATAAATATTTATATGTGACTTTGGTGTTTTCCCCCCTTTCTCTGTAGCATGGGGTGCAACTCACTTGCCAGAGTTATCTTGGTATATCTTTCTTACTCATTTCTCTGCCACTTTAGGTGGCCTCAGGAATTGGTGCACCTCAATCTCTCCTGTTCTAGTCTAGTCTCCTGTGTGCTGTAATACTTTCATGTAATTTGAATTGTTGGCTTTAGCATGCAGGTGCTGGATGGTGCTGATAGCCTGTGATATATAGGAGGTCAGATTACCTAATCAGGTGGTCCCTTCTGATCTTAAACTCTGACTCTGTGTATTGGCTAATATGGCTGTTCACATGAATAGCCCCATTGATTTGAATGGGACAAGTAATGTGGGTGAGGGCTTCAGGACTGGCCCTAATCCAGCAACATTATCAAATCCTAAAGCAGAAAATGATTTCTGAAGTCAAAAGAAAATTCCACTCGGGCTAATTTCCCTGGACATTTTAGAAATGCAGCTTGCCTGCGTAAGGCTTATATAGGGCAGTCAAGATTTTATCAGTAACTGGCATTTAATGAGAAAAATAATACATTCACTACTGTCATCAGTTCTTTTTTTCTAAAGCTGACTCCTATTTTCTCAAGGTTTATTTTTAAAAAAACAAACAAGGAATCCAAGATTTAGTGTGGGTGAATATCCTCCAACCTAGTGTTTGTGTTTCAATCATGAAACTAGATCCTCCAGGGCACTGGGCTGTCATACCCTGTTCATTCATTCTCTTGGGGCTGGATTGGCACTCCACAATCCACCCTGAGTAAAGGGCAATGTGTAGCTAAACTGGTTTAGGAGCAGATCAGGAAACAGACTAACTTTTAGCAAGGGAGAAGCAGGGATGGAGGAGTGTGGCTTTAACAGTCACAATTGCTCCATGGGAGAAGTAAACTACACCACCCCTTTTCCTGGCACAGTTTCCTTTCGTCACAGGGCTCAGCTGATTGGTTGACATGTTTTGGGGAAGGGTGAGCCATGGCTTCACTTGCTTCCTGTCCACCTGCATGGGAGAAGCAGTAGCGCCCCAAGGAAGGTTGCTTCTATCTCTGTGTATAAGTAACTAGTTATAAAGTACCAATAGATGACACTTGAAAATATGTAGTATTGTCTTAGGTTTTGTAAAACCAGTGAACTTCTTGTTGTGCACTACAGTTAGCTTCCTCAGTGCAACCGTTTTTATCAGCTATTAATGGTGTGCGATCTCTGATGTCGGTAGCCCACACAGTGTGGTAAAAGGATGCCTCATGCCCCCTTACTTCTCAGCTCATGCATGTAAACAAGCTTACAGTTGAGCCTTAAATCTTGTACTAAAATTCCAGGTCCTTGGGACAGTCTCAGGGGAAATTGAATAAGCTGGCATACAGGGCACCAAAAAAATGAAATTTTTGCAGAGGCAGGTATTCTGGATTCATCTCTCTTCTACAAAACTATCATTACTCATTTTTAAGTCTTTAAATTTAAAACATTTGCTGCAGACTGCAGAATTGTGTTGTGCCCACCAAAGATTTTAAATAGAGACAGAATTCAAGGTCCTTTGGCTTCTTAAGACAGCACTTGCACTGATGGAGAAGTATTATTTTATGTATTAATGAAGAGAAGGGCTTATATTAAGTTACTGTCTAAAGTGAAATCCTAAAATGTTTATCATTAATAAAATCCCCTACTGAAATCTGTCCCATGGACATTCATAGCATTGTAGCTGGGGGGAGGGAGGGGGGCGTGTTTCTCATGGCAATAGACAGGAGGTTTTTGGTTTTCCTCAGGTTTTTTATCAGTGCTACCAGTTGCAATCTCAATAGCTAACTCACCAACTGTGTTAGACACTGCTGAGGATTGAAGACAACAGGACTTGCAGGTTCTCAGCATCTCTGAAGATCAGGTTCTAAGTTATTATTAGAGCTGTTCAAAAATATTTTGTGCCAACAATTTGTGTATATTCTGAGCCACTTTTCAACAAGTTCTAGTTCTGTTGAATAGCCTGGTAATAGCCTGTGCAATTGCACAAGTTTTGCAGTTCTGTGGTTGATTGGCTGATCCTTTCCAGTTCCAGTGGAAATGGTATCAGACCACTGAAAATGGATTAATGGACTTGATTTAATTTTTTTAAGATCCTTATCCAGTGTTTGGCTTGCTGACCTCTGTTTCCATGGGAAGAGGAACTGAAGCAAGGGGAAGCTGTCAGCTATCAGCTTGTTTAACTGCAGTAAATTTTATTGGCTACTGATGGAGAGATGTAAGTGCCATATGACAAAAGTCCCTGCGGATATGGGGATTGATCTGGTTCCTAAATTCTGTAATGGTTTCACGTCAGGAAAAAAAAGCATAATTAAAAATAATTCTTCTTTAAAATATTTTAAATTATTCCAATCTGTTTTATATCAAAATAATTTAAGAAAAATCAAATGTTACAAAATATTTTTAATAATAAAAACAAGAGCATACTTGAACAGTTGTATTTGAGGCAGTACCTCATTTCACCAGTGACTGAAGGCTCTTGGCCTTCAGGAGCACATGCCATAATTTTTGTGAGTGGTGCATCCCAGTGGCTCATACAAGAACAGTGCTCTGATTTCAGCCACTGGTTTATAATCCTTGATGTAGCTGCACCAGTGCAAACCCCCTAGTGGAGAGAAGGCTAGTTGTGATTTGCATTGGTGCAATTTATCCCTGCTTGAAACAACTCTAGTGTAAACTGTTTACCTTATCTGCATTTGGGGTTTAGACTGTTGCAGCTTGCACAAGTTATTGACGACCACCAGAGGTTAAATCAGGCCAAATTGCCAGTATAGATAAAGCCTTAGATGTAGAGATCTATCTCTTGAACATGTTCTATAGTATTATGATGTTGTTCCCTGTGCACCTCATAAGAATGGCCTGGGGCTTGGGTATCAGTGATCTTTCTTTGAGATTTGCCATGGTAGCTGAAGGTCAGCTGAGGGATTTGAGCTAACAATACTAAGATTTAAATTTGACAGAGCTAATGGCAGGGTGTTTTCTGTAGAGGCTCTTTGATATGGTACGTGTCTTCTCTCAGGCATTTGTCTTTGATGAATGGGATGGAGAAATTTTTGGGGCCAAATACACCAGCTGATGTAAAGTGCCATGGTGCTAATGAAGTCAGTGGAACTATACTGATTTATATCAGTTGAAAATCTGGCCCTTTGTTTTCATAGGTTATTTTGTTCTCCTCTGAAAAAAGATACAGCTGTTAATAAACACAGCTAAAAATGTACCTGCAACCTGACACCAATAAGAAGGTACATTAGATATATCAAATTAGTAAATAACTGAACAACACTTTCCCTCTTTTCCCACTATGTTCCTCAGTTCCATTCACTCAGGTATGACTTTGCTCCCTCACCTTCAGATCATTCATTTATTATTTTGTAACACATACGAATGAATGTAATAGGGACCTCAGTACAGATAGCCACGTCTCTGCCTCGAACAATTTGTAGTCTTTTATTAGACATGAGATAGTGAGTGAGGGTGATAAATAGGGGGAAGAAATAAGGTTGGGTTTAGTCTGTTATTTCAAAAGAATATTTTTGTGGTGCCAGTTGACAGTATGCAGCTTCTGGAAAGCTCAATAGAGCCCCTCAGGAAAGATGCACAAACCAACCATGACCTGGAGAATTTGTGTTGCATTTTCTTGATCAGAATTAAATACCTGCCAAAGCATATTAGGACCTCAGTGCTCCTGAGTTGCTGGGTACCACAATATTCAGAGCTGACTGAATCTTCCATGTATTGCGTGCTCTCCTGCTGATAAACTATATGTACACAACAATGCCTTTATAGACTAGATGACCTTCTTCTATCCCTGCAATCATGTTATACAGATATATTATGGGCCACTGTAACTTATAAATAATTTATTACAAAAACAAACTTACCTGTGTGTTAACACCCTAGACAATTAAAAATGGGGGTGGGAGGAATATAAATGTAACTTATCCAGTCATTTGTCCTTTGGCTTGTTTTTGTTCTCCTTTTAGGCTGGAAAATGAAACTATGCTATACGTTTTCTATTCAGTGTCAGTTTCTAATTCTCCTGAACCTGGGACCCAGTCCTGTGAGTATTGAGTCCCACTGAAGTCAATGGGGGTTGATAGTGCTGATCACACCAGAGGATCAGGCTCCAGCTGAGTGCTGCTGTGTCTGAGTTGAAAATACTGCAGAGGGATGTTTAAATTCCCCCATTCAGCATGTTCAATATTGTTTAAGTCATGGAAGTATTTTTACTATTCTTCTTTAAAGAAAACAATCCTCTTATTTTGTACCTACGTTAACTGACAGTATTCTTTTAGAGATTGAGGATCAACTGTATCTACTTGAAGGGCCCTATTTTGCCTACTGTCCTGCCACAATGAAGTATCATTTATGGAAGTCTTGGCTTCATCCTGGTGCTAGACAGTTAGAACTCACCTTATGGATCACCACTGGAAAGGGACATTGAAACTGCCTCAGCACAAGTAGACAGGGCTAAAAACTGTCATGTGAAAACTGTCTCCCTGCTTCTCATGCTTTCCCTGGGAGTCTGGGTGATTGATTAGTTATCAGGCACTACAGGTTCATGATCTAAAATATCTGGATTACTAGAAAATACCTACTTTTATGGATAATTCTGCTAAAAGACCCTCGCCTGTTATTTCCTGAGTATCATGAGGATTTTGAAATCTCGTCAAGGTAAAACACATGATTCAAGCTGGCGCTAAGCACAAACAGTCCGATAAAAGTATTGCTTAGGGCCATACTGCAGCCTCACAACTCATACTTCTCCTCTGGTAGTGAGACAGTGAGAGAGGTCCCCCGCTTTTGGGTCCCTCCATAGCAGACGTGGCAAACTACGGTCCGCGGGCCACATGTGGCCCGCCGGCCATTTTTATCCAGCCCGCGAGCTTGGGCCGGGGGGCGGGGCCAATGGCCCCGCCCTCCCAGGCCGAGCGCGGCTTGCCGCGCGACCCCCCACTCTCGGCCTGGGGGCAGGGCCCAGCGCTGCAGGGGAGCCAGGCCGGGGGCGTCTTGCCGCGGGGCCCCACGCTCCTGGCCGGGTGGCCCGGCCCAGTGTGGCGGGGGGGCCCGGCCGAGCGCGGTAAGGCGCGCAGCCCCGCACTCTCAGCCGGGGAGCCTGGCTGCGCGCGTCTTGCCGCGGTGCCCCACGCTCCTAGCCCGGGTGCCGGACTGACCGCGGCAAGCCGCGGGGTGCTGGGATGACCACGGCATGCCGCGGGGCCCCTCCCGGCCCGGGTGCCCGGCCGAATGCGGCAAGACGCGCGGCGGGAAGGAGCGCTGCGAGCCGCGGTGCCCCGCGCCCGGCTGAGCAGGTAAGCCAGTTGGGGGGGGGGGGTAATTAGAGTGGTGGGGGTCTCTGGAGGGGGGGACAAGGAAGGAGGGGGTTGGACGGGTTGGGATTCTGAGGGGGATAGTCTGTGAGTGGGGGTCAGATAGGGAACGGGGCCTTTCCTATCTGGTCCTCTGCACAATTTTGAAGCCCCGTGTGGTGCTCGGGCCAAAAAGTTTGCCCACCCCTGCTCTATAGCTTCAATCTGCATGTGATCCCTCCCTGCAGCAGTTAGTACTGTATGCTTTATTTAATGGCTCCATGGTAATTTTCTTACTTGGAGTCATAGAAATGTGAGTGGCTGATGTAATTAGTGTTCCCTCCAGCCACGCTGCCAAGGCTAGATTAAAAATTCTTCCTGAAATGCAGTTGTGACTGCAGAAGATTTCATCTCACTAGAATTGAAGCACTGTGATTACTTTTTTCTGTTCCTTATCTTTTCTGTTTCTCTTCTTTCTTACCAGCCCTAGGCTGACAGAAATCTGCAAGAGCCACACAGATAATCAAAAGAGAAGCAATTAGTGGGGTTGGACAATGTCTGACCTTCTCTAGCGACCACAGAGCAAATCACTGTAAAGCATAGTTCTGGAGACATACATTCTGATTCTTTATATAATAAGGTATTTTATTTAAATCATGTTTTGTTGGGGAATTAAGCTGAGGATTTTGAGTAGATGGAATTACTGGGAAGTATATTTACCTGGCATTTGCAAAGAAAAAATTCATTTGCATTGCCTGGTGAGAAAATGTTCTCTGCCGATTGAGATAAATGCACATGGACCACTGCTAGCCAGTGCTGGACTTGGACTCCTGAATCCCTCACGTACTTTTGAAGATCTTCTTCGCCAGACTGTTCATAGAAGCTGGTACTTATTCATCTAAGGTTTGTATATGGCATCAATCACCAGAGTATTTAGGTGTGGTAAATACTTATGAATGCAGATATTCATATACAATCAAATGCTGGGATTATTTGAACAACTGTCAGAAGTCAACGTTCCCTCACGATAGTGGCTCATCAGGCTGATACAGTTAAGGCATATCAGTTTCATAGCCAAAGGTGGTAGTGTGGCAACATCAGATCCAGCCACTTTTGACTGCCTGGACCGGTGGATCAGGTGACTATGCTATGGACTCTTCCCCTCATTTTAACAATCTCTATAGGTCTGCTTGGGAATTACTTTCAAGGGGAAGTCCTGCTGTGATAGACTTGTAGCTCTGTTTGCAGTGGTTGCTTTTTTCCTGCTGTTCAAATGTCAGTAGATTTGGAAAGATGTTGTACTCTAACAATACTACAGTGAATACCACACTTTATAGGTCTTGGGAGCAAAATTGTTTCATGGTGAATTGGGGGGGGGGCGTGGGAATCCCTGTTTTTCCCCAAGTCCACTGTAATACAATTAACATCATCACCATCACAAAATGCTACTGTATCTGGCTTGCTGACAATGAGTGCACTGAGCAGAAGATCCTACAGTGTGAGAAACAACTTTGAACACCAAGGGCAAGAACAGAAATCTGTAAACTAGGCATTAATAAATAAATAGCTTTCTTTAGTTGAACTTCAAGACCTTTCAATCGGGAGTAGGAAGGGATGTAGCTAGAGGCAGGCCTGAGTCCTCTCCCTGGAATGCTAGCGTATGTGCTCTTGTATGTGTTTTTTGTGATGTTGCCTACTTGTTATTCTTTTGCATAAATTGTTTTAAATAATTGTTGGGGGCCTGAAATAGGTACCCCCTTTATATTTAAATCAAAATTAGTCTGCAGCCATGCTAACAAAAGGCTGTGATGTTCTACGTAACACTTTGGTAACAGACAGTACATCGCCATATATAAAATCTCATAGAAAATCACTGAGCTGCCATTCCTATTTCTCAGGAGTAATAAGCTAAGCAATAAACATGAGGGATTATATACTTCTTTTTTTATATAGATTTGAGTACTGTGCCCTAGCAGACCAGAATATATTGAAAGAGGGGCCTGAAAGGAGCTTAAATTGTCACATTTACTCATCCCACAGATTGTGAACAGATGTTGGAGGAACAAAAGTGGTATTGTATATGAAATGGACTCAGAAGAGGTTACCTTTCCTGATTTTAGTCCTACAGCCCAAGCCAGAAGAAAAGAATTACAAGATACTCTAGACAGCAGCTTATGGCAGAATATACCAGCCAGAGATAATGTTTCTAGCTAATTTGAAAGAAAGTAGACCTATTTTAAAATGGGGAGGGCATTCTCAATCAGAGTTAGGGGGGAAACACTTATGAATAAGAACTAAATTTCTGTAGGTTTAATCTGTACCATGTAGTTTGCCTTTTGTAGGGTACAGGGTTGGTTTGTTTCACCTTTTCCTTTCATAGTATATATTTGTGGTGATTTATAAGCAAAGTTTGGATTGTAGTTTTCCTTCTACATTGTTAGAACTAAGAAAGCAGATGAATTAGGTTAAACTTAATGAGTTCCTGTCCCCTTTTTTACTCACTCTTTGATTAGATAACTATGTAAAGAAACTATGAAATTGCATCTATGAAACAATCAAACTGTAAACAACATGCCCTTCCCTATTATATTCTGACCCCTTTCCTCATCTGTAGTACTGGTAGTTGCTGCAATTATTTATGTGGTTTAAGATGAGACTATCAAGATCTCAATAATATGGACCAAAACTATGCTGCTGTGCTATCCAAAGCCTTTCCAATTAGCTAAGGAAACAAGTCTTTTGTGGGCCTCGTCATCCCCCCCCCCCCCGATTGAATTTACCTTTCTTTCTTGCCTGCATATTTATACCTGCCTCCGGAGATTTCCACAACATTCGTATGATGAAGTGGGTCTTAGCCCACAAAAGCTCATGATCCCTAAAATCTGTTAGTCTATAAGGTGCTACACGGCTCTTTGTTGCTTTTGCAGTCTTTAGTTAGTTAGCTAGCTGGTGTGCTGTGACTATGGCTTATCATTCTAACCACTATGATCTCATTACTTTCCAGTGCTCCCTGTCTGTCCTTCAATTTATACTTGTAAGATCTTGGGGCAGAGGTTGTTTACCTGTTTATAGTTCCTAGTACAATCCTACCATAATACAAAATAAATAAATAAACAAGGCTGGCGGTGTAGGCAGCAGAACCCTAGTACTGTATATTGAGTTTTCATGTTTTTGCTGGCTGTCCCTGGGATCTAGATGTTAGAGCCAGGGGGGTAAGGTGGGCTGCAAGTCACAAGATATGAGTTCACAGATTCTAAGGCCAGAATGGTCCATTGTGATCATCTAGGCTGATGTCCTGAATAACACAGGTTATAGAATTTCCTCAGAGTAATTCCCAGAGCATATGTTAGAAAAACATCCCCTCTTAACATAAAAACTGCCAGTTATGAAGAATCCACCACAACCCTTGCTGAAGGAATCCAATGGTTAATTACCCTTGTTAAAAATTTACACCTTATTCCCAGTCTGAATTTGTCCAGCCATTGGACCATGTTATACCTTTATTTGCTTGACTGAAAAGCCCTTTATCAAATATTTGTTTCCCACATAGGTACTCAAAGACTGTTATCAAACCACCCCTTAACCTTCCCTTTGTTAAGCTAAATAGCTAGACTCAAGGAGCTCAATCATAAGTCATGTTTTCTAATCTTTTCTTCATTCTTGTGGTTCTTCTCTGAACCCTCTCCACTTTATCAGTGTAGACACCAGAACTGGACATAGTATTCCAGCAGCGGTTGCACCAGTGCCAAATACAGAGGTAAAATACTCGCTCTACTCCTATTCAAGATTCAACCCAGCCACTGGTTCACTGGTCATTTTATTGGCTGTCCTTCAGTTTTCCCATATGTAAAATGTGGCTCATGATGCTTATTCATCTTTGTAAGGAATCATGAGATCTTTGATTGGAAAAAGCATTATATAGGTGCAAAGAATTATTACTCC
Organism: Dermatemys mawii; assembly: GCA_007922305.1. NCBI lineage: Eukaryota > Metazoa > Chordata > Testudines > Dermatemydidae > Dermatemys > Dermatemys mawii. Next base: position 63,973,981 of record ML677326.1, read on the forward strand.
TGTTTTCCAGAAGTGAAGGGAAGCACTAAATTGATGGCTAGTGTCCCAGAGAACAATGCCGCCAACCTGCATTTTTCAGTTACTCGCCACTGTCAAAGCATGTGATAAATAGTCCTTCATTGGAGCTATGGTATGCACAAGCAGGTAATAATTGCGTTTAAACAGACCTGTGTGAAATACAGCATAAACAATGACCAATATTAAATGTCTCGACCAAATCTATGCCTAGCATTTAGAGATTTTGCTTTACTGTAGGATTCCCATTATTTTCCACATTATTCTACAATTTAACATGAAGTTTCTCCAGTGATCTGTCTCCCTCAAAATTCTGACTAATATTACATTTAGTAAGGCACTCGTATAGAAGAGGTGATTAATTTTAATACCTCAATCCTGTGAGGTTGTGCCTGTGTTCTGTGCCTTAGCTGGAAGATTCCTAAATAAATGGAAAGCTGATAAAACCTATTCATGTTCTAATTTTTTTTTTAAAAAAAAGCTTCACAGTGATTGAAAAATAAATCTTCTTTCATTAAACAGTGTCCCTCTAATCTTAGGTATGAAATCTTCTTTATTTTCAGAGCCTCCCTGAGCTGATGATATAATTGTCACAAAATGTGGCATCGAGGCTGAAATTTATTTTTATAATTCAGCTATATGGACCAATTTCTAAATAATCAGCCAGTAGTTTGTTTTGGCCTAAATCTTGATAAAATGTGTGAATGCACGAAGTGCTTAGTGGTACGGTACAAGCAGTGGCAGGTCCTTGCATTCAAGAAATGCTCCCCTACTTGTTCACGATCCTTCGCAGTTTGAAATGAACTCCCATGGAGTACTGGGAAATAATTAGCTCCTCTGCTTGAGACGGCAAAGATGAGATTGCAAACAGTGGGAAAAATCTTAATTTGTCTGGCCAACAAAAGGGTATTACTTGGATTTTTAAAACAAGCCCCCAGAGTTGAGCTTTCCAGCTTAGAGCTGTATGTCGCAGGGGTGGAGATTCTAACAGGGTGCTGCAGAGATTGATTGTCGTGTGGAAGCTCTTGTGAGCTATTTTTTTCAAATGATTGATTTCTAAAAACTGAAGTGAAACCTGACTGAAGTGACAGCTGGAAAGTGCACACCCTTTCTGCAAAAGAACACTAATTATGGGCAGAAGCAAGAGTTGAGATTTCTTTTTCTCCAGAATCTGGTATGAGTGACTCAGCCCCCCATTTCCCCAGCTGAGACTGCTGAAATCATGAGTAACCAGGAAAGCATCCTGAAATTCTAGACAGAACAGTGTCCCATCTGATCAGAGTAGCCATAAAGTCTGTGTAAAAGAGACTGGAAAGCTTGACAGAATGACAGTTTTTTGACAAATGAGTGGAAGGGCTGAAAGGACAACAGATGTGCAAACCAGCTGCAACGCCATGGTGCGGTTGTTGAGAAGAGCAGTGGCTTCTTTAGTCCTGAAGTTACAAGTGTCAGAATATTGGAGAACATGCAGAGTCAAGAAAGAGCCAAGCATACCCACATCTGGTGACTCCTAGGAAGCCTGAATTTTAATACCAACCTTGAGCAGTCCAACATAGACACTATCGAAGTAGGTAGGTTCCATGGTCCAGCAGAATGAGTACAGAAATGGGGGTCTCAAATTCTAATCCATCTCTACTACTAGCCCACCATCTGACTTTCTGTAGCTCTCTGCCTCAGTTTGCCTTCCTTTAAAATGGGCAAACATAGAGCTACATGGCCTAGGTATCAATTCATTAGTGTGTGTACTGAGCTTTGAAAATGTCATGTGCTAAATCCTCTGACCAGAAATGCAGCTCAGAAACACACTTTGGGGACTTGCTCTGGCTTTCAGATCTGGAGACAAATACAGAATTTACAGAGCTGCCACATTGAAGTGTGCTATTATCTCAAAAGGAAAGAAAATCTTCTCTCTTCCCAAAGTAGAACCAAACAAAAGAGATAAAACAGACTTCCTACGTGAAGGAACAGATGCAGCTGTCTAGCAATAGCCAAGTGTTTCTATATAGTGCCCATCAGCCATAAGTCCTTCTATTCTGCATCAAGTCCAGTACTACCAACTTTGTTTCAAAAATTAAAATAAACAAGCAGATGACTTGGATACTTACATACTGGAGGGCACAACAGCCCTTTTTCCTAAAAGACTTTTTTCTTTCTTAAATGTCTTTGTGTGGGTATTGTATATCTAACTACTCCTGTGTGAAAAATGTTCATTGTGTCAAAACAAGTTTGATTGTAAACTGATTAGCTTCTTGAAAATGTTCATTATGGGTAGACCTAAATATTAGGGATGTGGTCCTTTTATTGCCTTTCAGTAGACAATAAGGGCCTGATTTTTAAAGTTATTTAAGTGCCTACACTTGCAGATAGTCTTTGGGCACTTTTGAAAATCCCACTAGCTGCCTTCCTGCATCTTCAGGTGACTGAACACTATTAAAAAATCTGGCCCTGAGACAGAGAGAAGCCTGCTTCCCCTCTGTTATATTAGTTTTATAGCATTGTAATTTCATGGACAGCAACAGTTGCTTCTGAGCTATACCATGGTAATGTAAAAAAGAATTAGGCCTCTGTCTGTATTTTGTTTTGTGATGCTTGATACTGGGGTAGCGACATGCAAAATCCATCCCTGTGGGTCACAGTCTGTATTTATACAGTAAAATATAGGGGACTTTTGAGTCCATAAAGCAAAGAATGGATTACACTAATCCATATGAGCAGCATTCCTTTTCATGTCTGGCAGATATAATATAGTTTATTAATAGTTTTCATTTAATTATGAATCCACATGTAATTTAATGCAAATCACAAATATATTGGAAATATCTGCATTTCATTACTCTTATACTTAAGAGACATGATTATACACGGCACAGGCCAATGGCGAACTAGGGTATGACTACACTGCACTGTAAACCCAGGGTTAGTGGGATTAGAGTCAGTTCACACATGATAGAAAACTGTGGCCCAGTGCATCTATGCTGATTCTTAACTCTATGTTAAGATTTTTCTAACCCGGGCTCAGACTTGTGCCTGTGACTTCCACATTTAACCATAGAGTCAAGCTAACCATATGCCAGATTCCCTAGTGCCTCAGCCTTTCTGCAGCTACTCCGCATGCCATTGTACCAATCTTGCATTCCTCTGCTTCTGATACTGGACCTGCGTGACAGCCCTCTCAACCATAACTTCATCAAGGAAATGCTTCATCTTGAAATGGTCCAGGAAGATAAGTTGGGCCAGAGGTCAAGTACTGACTCTACAGCAGGCAACAGAGGTGGAGGGGCTTAAAATAGGACAAGAAACACTTATCTAAAGTAGCGCCGTGGGGTAACACAGAATTAATCCTTGTAGAATCTCAAGGACCTGGAATGGTCCTTTTCCAAACTGAACCAACATCTATTGCGAAAGGGATGTTTCAGTCTATGGAATATCTCCAGATACATCCCATTGGTGGTTTGACTACTCTAGGTGGGGGACACTGGATCTCTCCCCCAACCTGGAGTGGTAGCAGGGCCAAGGCTGCTGGGAGAGCAGGGTCTGAGAAGGCTTAACAGGGGAGCCCATTACTGCTGGCAGCCACTCTGGCACTACCATCTGTCACTGTGTTGATGCTGCTGTGGCCACCCCACTACTGAGGCTGCTGCAGAGGGCACGCCACAGGCTGGGCTCCTGCTTCCCTCACCCATTCCTGTACCCCTTCTCTAACCTTCCCCTTGCCCTACCCCACTGTCTTTTCCCCAGCCTCATCCCATCCCCATTGCTCTACCCCCTCCCCACCAGGGGCACTCACCATCATACAGGAAACAAGCAAGCACTAGGATCAAAGAGGTGGTGTCCAGCTACTGAGGCAGCTATGGGGAGACCAGCTGCCCCCCTTCGTTCCCTGTGAGCTGAAAGGTGTGTGGGGAGCAAGTTCAGCATGGGAAGGACAAAGCCCTCCTCTTTTCCTGCATTCCGCACCCTGTAGGTCCTAGGAGAGTAAAGCCTGCAGGGAAGCTTGGACCCTCTGTCAGCATGATTTGTGTGTAGTCACAAGTGGGGTGAGTCTGAGCTTGGGCTTACACTGAGTGAAGACATAGTCTCAGTTGCTATATTCTTATCCCCAGCCCTACACTACTATGTAATTTTTGTACAGCTCTTCAACACAAGAGAAAATGATGCATCTGAAAAAGTAAAACCAGCTTCTTGTGCATAACTGGACCTCCCCTATTTTAACTGCATATGTCAGTTATTTCAAATTCATGCACAAATTTCCTGTTCATTCATATTTTGGATGAGCTATCGGGAGACTAAAGTTCTAGGTTAAGGCCAGTTTTTAATGAGAATTAAACACTCTTTATTTGCACTTCTGGTATTGGATTGTCCAGTGGTTAGAGCACTATCCTCGGACTTAGGAAACCCAGCTTTAAGTTCCTGCTCTACTAGAGACTTCTTATGTGACCCTGGCAAGTCACTCAAGGCATGTCTACATGTGCAGAGGCGCAGCTGTACTAATGCAGCCGCTGTATGTCTGGTGAAGACACTATGCTGCTGGGAGAGCGCTCTCCCATCAGCACAACAAAACCACCTCTGCGGATGGCAGGCGACATGCTGGCAGGAGGAGTTCTCCTGCCACCATAGTGGTGTGCACACAAGCGCTTTTGTCAGAGTAACTTATGTCACTTGGGGTGGGGGATGGAATATTTACACCCAAGTGACACAAGCTATGCCGCCAAAGGCTGTAGTGTAGAAATAGCCTTTGTCCTAGTCCCACTGAATGCAATGGGAGTTAGTCGACTAGGTACTTTTGAGGATTTGGGGCTTAACCTCTCTCTTCCTCAGTTTACCACCTCTAAAATGGGAATAACACTTCACTATTTTACAGGGGTATTGTGAGCATACATACATTAAAAGATTTGATATTCTCAGATATTACAGTAATTGGGGCCATAGAAAAGTACCATAGATAGATAATACATCAGTAACTAAAGGATTAGGGTTCCCTTGCTGAATTTGACATGGAGGCACATGATAAACAAAAACATGCACTTAGTTAAGTGTACAGGGTAGAAATTGATCATATGTGACAGATGCAGTTGGGTCTTCACAGAGAGACCTGCCAGAATAAATTGCACTAGATAAGGAATTGATCCTGAAATTCTCATACACACATCAGTGAGGGCTTTAGATGCACCAGGAAAAGAGGATTAGGCTGATAGAAACTGTGGTACGGCCTTCCCATGGGAACAGAGCATGGTGGGGCAGATTCTTAACACTACAGCTGCTTTACACCTCTCTGGTAAGGTAAAGATGCTTTGAAATGGATGTCAATGTAATTTATACCCAGTTTGAGGCCCCTTCATCAGGTGATGTAAAGCAGCCGTAATGTAACTGAAAAGCAGGGCGTCAACTGTAGTTTTAGCACAACATAGTCATAGTTACTTTAAAACTGTCTATATATTACTGTAGAACAAGCTCAAGAAATTTGAGTCAGAACATTTATCTAAAGAGTTGTGGGGTTGAAGGCTTTTTGGGGGAAGGGTAAACATTTTAATATATTTTTCATAAAGAGTTCACACACTTGACTGTAACTGAATTATAATGCTTTCCATAGTAATTATACATCATAGGTTTGAAACTTCAATAATCTCTCCCAGTAATTCCTTGCCAGTAATATTTTTTAACAACATGGACTAACTACAAACATTCTGGGCACTTTATCACTGAGACGAAAAAATAATTCGGTGAAGCTTCGTAAAAGTGATGGATAGCTTTCCTTACGTGAGTAAATGCCAGCTTAATCCCTCTCTCTTCCCCCTCCTTCTCTGACTGTGAAGACATACATCTGAACAATTTCATGGCAGTGTAAGAAACAAGGGCAGGATATATGTATAAAGATGAATCTCCCCACATGATAAAGATCTGTGATGCAATGACATCTCACACTAAAATAGTAAATAGATCATATGTAATAAAAAAGTTCACAAACCATTTAGAGGACAATGAGAAATAGAAAAATTAAGGAGTTTGAGTGAAATTTAGCTATGGAGAATATCTCTGAAGTGGAAAGTATCACACCTTGAAGGGGTTCCCCCTACCCCAAAGATAGGCAGCAAAATTACCTTGGAAAAAAGTGGTCAAAACTAGCTTGAACTCTTTAACTTTAATAGTTCAATGAGGCTAGACAAAGACACAGAAAGATTGCACGTTCCCATGTACAATACAGTAAACAGAGTCAAGTTTTCTACCTGAGCCAAAGAAATGCAACTATTACTATAACATGCAGGGTTCACTGGTTAATATATATAAACTGTGCATACTGTTACTAGGTTACACTTCATTCAGATATTTTTAATCTTATGGTGGCTGATGATCCAAGGCAGGATATGTGTGACATAAAACCGCAAACACTAAAAAGCACATTAATATTTAGCAGCCTTTCTAAAGGATCAAATTTTGTCCTACTTTATTATGTAGGAATAATTGAAATCCTGTAGAGTTAATGGTACTTCAGACACTGGAGCAGTGCTTAGAAGTTCAAGCACTAGCGGTCCCCTCAATTTAAGAAGTGCTCACAAAAGACCTGAGTCTGCATTTACTACCTGCTCCAAATTCCCTTTTCAGCGTATTGGCCTATTTAGCGATCTCTAATGCAGAATGAAAGCTCTAGGTATGTCATGAATACAGGAGCAGGCCCCAAATTTGTATTTTTTTTCTCCCCAGCATAACTGGCTGAGTCATAAGGAATTATTTTTTACTCCACTTGTTTTAGCAGAAACTAGATTACAAATTAGGCAGAAATTTTAACTTTCCTGATCTAAATGTTTTAGGAGTTAAAGTTTGATTTTAGGAATTTGTCTATGGTAACCCTATTCATATTACTTAAATGTGAGGCAAAAATGGTAATGTGTCTTCTTAAGGAAACCCTCATTTTTGCAGAACAGTTGCAGTGGGGAAGAGATGAAAAGTATGAGTTTCTACACCAATCCCCGCCTCACTCTTAGAGCATGCTTTGAACTTCTGAAGGATTCGCTAGGTGCAGCATACAATGTTCACACTGCCAACTTCCAGTTTTGAGGCTCTTGAAGAACAATTAATCTATTCATCCTCTAGGGCAAGAATGGCAAACACTTCTCTTGCCTTTTGTCATTACTGTTGCCTTAGCAAAAGGTTGGGGCAGAGACTACTTTCCAGCCACAATACAGACAGCCATAAATTAAGCCTCTTTTATATTTCTTTGGAGTTGTGTAATTGTATGTGGTTGTTGGCAACCAACTCTCTCTGGAATCGTAGAACAGACACATTAACTTGCTAGTTTTCTTCCATCTTATATGATTAAAACTTTGTTTAAAAAGAGCATCTGTCAAGACGGATCTCTCTCTGGCCAGAGTGTATTCCTTTCTTCTTGCGTGCCTGATATTCTTAGACATTGGTAGGCGCTCCAATGCAATGATTCTTTTTTGCTTCCAAGTTCTTCTTGGCTTTGAATGCTCCTGATACCTCAGGGTGAATGGAATCCAATCGCTGTTCACATTGGAAAGCTGCGAGGAAGGCTGTTCTGTAGTTGCTGTTCATCCAGCCATAGAGAAGGGGGTTAACAAAGGTTGAGCACATGGCAATGACATGAAACACAGTGTAGATTAGCTTGTACTCCTTCAGTTCCAACACATTACTGTCAATGTCACTGACGAGCTGGAAAGTGTGAAAGGGCAGCCAGCTTACAGCAAACACCACAACTACACACACCAGCATCTTAGTGGTCTTCCGCCGCCGATGATGGTACTGATCATTCCCAGCCCCAGGGCTGATATGGTTCTTTAGTTTGGTCCAGATGCGGGTGTAGGCATAGGAGATGATTGCCAAGGGCAAAATGTATTGGATCAGGAGCATAGAGACACTGTAGATGGTGCCATAGTTGAGTTGCCCTTCACCAGGCCACTTCTCAGAGCAGACCACAATCTTGAAATCAGGAATAACCTCAATTAGAGAGTACTCACGGAAGATGGCGAGGGGACTAGCCAATAGTGCACTGACAGCCCAGGCCACTCCAATGATCAGGAAGCTTATTCGCTTGGAAATTTTGCTCTCCAGGTGATAGACAATGCAGCGGTGCCGGTCTAAGGCAATCACAGTCAAGGTGACAGTAGACACGTGCACTGCAAGGCCCTGGGCATAAGGCACCAGGTGGCACAGCACTGGGCCCAGCTTCCATTCTCCCAACAGGGTGTAAACTAAGGTGAAGGGCAGGCACAGAGTATTCACCAGCAGATCAGCTACAGCCAGGTTGGCAATGAAGAAGTTAGTCACAGTACGCATGCTCTTGAACTTGATGACCACATGGATCACCAGAGAGTTGCCCATCACACCCAGCAGGATGATGAAGCAATAGGCAATGATGAGGACTATCTGCACCTCGACCAGGTTGGTACTATCTTTCAGTTCTGGTTTGGGGTCAGCTGCCAGCTCACTGAGTGGTGTAGTGAAACCTGGCAAGTATAGCCTGGTATACAGCTCCATTTTCACTTCATTTGTGCGGTTCTCTTCACCCAGTACTCCAATAGGGCCCATGGTTGCAGCTAACTGGACTACTCCAAAATAAGCAATGGAGCTGTCTCTGAAACACAGCAAAAACACAGAAAATTTGAGTAAGCCAAAGATTGTGCTTGCAGACTTCATCTGAAACATACAAAAAATTCAAGTTAGTTTGTTCTAATTTAAGTAGAATTAACCATAGGATTTTTGTTTGGTTAATAAAGTCTGCCTTCAAAAGAAGCTTAGACTTTCAGATGAGTGACAGTATCATCTGTAGTTACAATAGCTAAACTAAGACCACAAAAGATATCTGGTTAGGCTATGGGGCATAAATGCGACTAGCTGGGTTTAGCAAGAACTTTCCCCAAAGTTACAGTATTGCCTTCCTCTGAAGCTGGGGGTATTACCACTACCAGAGGTGAGACATTAGCCTACAGAAGATAAGCCAATGCTCTGTTCCAAGATAGCACTTGGTATGTCCACACTTCCTCATGCATTCACTTGAAGCCCAATCCTTTAATCTTTACTCAGATATAACTCCTGCTAGAAATTTGAAATACAGCTCAAATGCAGTTTGAAGACAGTGGAGTATATTTACTTGGGCAAAGGAAGGATTTGGATCCTGCTGAGCAACATCCTTTGTCACAAACTAATAATCCAAACCTCTATTGACTTTTGCACAAAATTGCCATTCATACCAATGGGAATTCTACAGGTGGATCAATGACCCAATACAGCCCTACGTCAACACAATTATCTTCCAAACTTTCACCGGGGAAGAGTGACACATATTTCCTCAATGTATTTTCAATATTCATGTCTTTATTCATATATTCTAAGTTAGTAAATGCAAACCTGCTGCTCTACATCATTAGGGCTAATTCCTGACATTTTCCTTTAAGAAAGCTACAAACACCACTTTAACTGCACACTGCATTAAGAAGCAGAATAGTTAGAAACATTAGTAATGTTCTGGATTGTCTATATAACCCATTAACTTCTAATTTAAACCATGAAATTAAAAGTAGGTAATGTTTCTTTATTGTGGAAGAATACCACCATTTTTCTCAGTGGAAGTTGCTAACCAAATTTCTGACTACAGTGAAAGAGAACAGCGGGTTGCATCCTCCTCCTTTGAGGTTAATGGGACTTTTGGCACTGATATCAAAATCACATTGTTGTCTGCCTTGCACGCACATATTGAGCCAAATTCTACTCAGCTACATTCATGCAACCCTATGACTTCGATGAGTTCGCACGGATATAACTGAGCATAATTTGGTGCTCTGTAGTTAAAGCATTTTAGGGCTTGGTTACACTGGCACTTTATAGCGCTATAAAGCCCCCACGAGTGCTATAACCTCCTCCCCGTCCACACTGGCAAGGCACGTAGAGCGCTATAACTGCTGAGTTATAGTGCTATTGTTAATCCACCTCTGCATGGGGAATAAGGGCTGTAGCACAGCTGCTGTAGCGCTACAGCAAGAATGTTGACTCCCACTGCGCTACAAGTGATCTCTGGAGATGCCTAGAGCCATTTAAGGCAATTGACGTCTCTTCCCTTTGTTTTGAACTCGGCTGGAGGAATGCGGAAGTACCTCTTTAGAGTTTCTCTCTTAACTCGGCAGATAAGCAATGCAAATGTTTAAGGAGGGAGCCTGTGTGAAAACAAAGCCTTCTGTGAACGGAGGCTCACTGACAGGCTTTTAGAAGAACAGAAAAATCACTATCTCTCTCCCTTCGAATACATACAACGCGTCCTCCCTCACCCCCCTCGTTTAAAAAGCAGGTTGCACCCAGCTGAATGCTGGGATGCCTGCCCTAATGCGCTGCCCTTAATGCAGCATTAAGTGCCCCAAATGTGGCCATGCTATACCGCTGGCGCATCTGAGTGTGGACATACAATAGCGCTATACATATTACTGTATAAGGGGACCGCTATAACCAATAGCGCTATAATCTTGTAAGTGTAACCATACCCTTAGGGTTTATTTGTAATTTGCACTATAATACTGCCAAGTGGGTAAGGACAAGTAAGGGCCATAAACCTAGTTACATGTGAGCAGCCCGGATGGATGAAAGAAAGTGGGCACAGTACACCTGCTTACGCCTCCTCCTGGGGCAGGTAAGTAGTGTTGGATGGGGAAGAAGCAGAGCCTTGGCTCTACTCTGCAATGCGCTGGCCAGCACAAGTGACCAAGTGTAAGGATGTCAGAATTTTCTGCTAGTAGCGGCCAACTCCAAATTATTAATTCTTCCTCCCACTCCCATCCCTCACCCCTTCAGAGCTGGGGGTAAACAGAGAAGGAACTGTACTTCATAGGGAATGTCTCTGAGAAACAATGCCTCCTGGAGTTACTCCTTTACTCCTGGGATGGTGCAGATTATGCCCTACCACTCAGTCAGGTCTCTGCCTAAACATATACTCTTACTATTAATGTCTGAGATTTAATATTGCTTTTCTTTACAGCAGGTTTACTGTAGATATTTTTTTAATTTACAGGGGGGAAAGTATTTAAACATATAAATGTATGTCTTTGATGGGATTTCTTATGCTAGTTGGATTGTCTTTACATTTACAGTTGTTTCTGGTTATTGGGATCTGGACACTATATCAGGTTCTACAACTAATATTGTCCTCCAACAGGCAACTAGGCCTTCTGTATGGGTGCATCCCATACACTATCACAAACAAACTTTGAATGAAGGGTCTTTTGGGTTAAAAGCAACAGGTTGAATACATGAGCTGAAAAGTAACTTTCTTCAGGCTAAGCCAGTAAAAATTGTGCTAGCCTCTATATACTATGCAACAAAAGGAGGTGGAGGCCTGATCTACATGGTATTATTCAGACAGCAGCTCACTGGGCTTCCTCCTGCAACTCTTATTTACGTGATCAGTCTTAAGACACCGTATTTCCCTGAACAAGGGGGGCAGGGCTTGGTCAATATTTTTGGTCAATATTGCTGAAAAATACAGGTGATGTTTTTTATAATCTACGAGGATAACACTATGCAAAACCTCAGAATTGCCTTTTCCTCCTCACTGTGGCCTGCTAACTGAAAACTACCTGTATCTGCTCTTACAGTGAAGATTTGATAAGAGTCAAGTACTGCTAGACTCCCAAAGGTCTCAGAATTATGCACTGGAGAACAGAGTAGATCATGTTTACAAATAACAGCAGGAGAATTACCGGTCAATGGGTAGCAGGGTTCCAACCCTTTGCCTTTGACACCCTTTCCAACCCTTTGCCTTTGAGACATAAGCCAGACCCTGGGAGTAAAACATACACCATCCTTCCTTTTCTCAAAATATTTCTCCCTATTTTTTTCTTTATTCCCTTCCCTTCCCCATCTTTTAAGCAAAAAAGCAAATAGTTTTCATCCTACTTTTTTTTTTTTTTTGTTCCTGTACGGTGTGGAGTTTGTTCCTTTTGAAGGTAGTATTTCTTGTTAATACAGCACAGTTGGAAGAGGAGGTTTGAAACTCCAGCAGAGAAGAAATAATGTTCAGTTAACAAATGAGATGAAACTGTACAAGTTCTACAATATTAACTTGCACAGTTGGTGACGAATCAAGCTCTCCCACAATAAATACTATAGAAACCACACGTCTCTCTGATCTATGCTATCTGCTGTGTCCCCTCTGCTCTGAACCTATTTTCCACTGTAAGCTCTTCAGTTGTGATAGTGTATTGATTGTAGGGTGACCAGATGTTCCAAGTTTATAGGGATAGTCCTGATTTGTGGGTCTTTTTTTCATATAGGATCCTATTACCTCCTACCCCCATCACAATTTTTCACACTTGCTGTCTGATCACCGTAGTTGATTGGGGCAAACTATCTATTGCACTGCATCGTGTGTTGTGATAAATAATTTTTAGAATAGCTAATCCCTCGCTTACTTTAGCGCTATGTAGGTAACTATATATGAATGAGAGAATGTGGCGGATTTACAGCAAAGTCCTGAGAAATACAAAAGGGAATAATACATTACATTTATAAACAAACTAATACATTATTAATAGTATGCTGCGTTTGTGAAGCACTTGGAATTTGGTTGAGGGGAACTTGGATGTAAAAAAATGTTTAATGCATGGACCACAATCCCCAAGCTTCATTAAAAATCCTCCCTGCACTTTTCTAGGGATGCTGCCCCCTTACTAATTCATGACCACCTTGCTGCTCCTGATTAACACGATCGAAACATTTGTACTAAAGCTAGAGCCCGGCATGGCGGCTGGAAGATTGTGCCTCTGGAAGATTAAAAGCCGGGGGTCCCTAGTGTGTCTCTTTCTACATGGGGTGAGGTGACATTAAACGACTGGCTCTGAGCCTGCCACTTTCGTCTGCCCACCTCAGTCCCCCCGGCGCTGAAGTTGAAGGATCTGTGGCGGCGAGCAGGGAGCGAAACGGCGCGGGCTGGTTCCCCCGACTGGGAGCGGGCGCTGAGGATTACTAGGGCTGAGGAGTAGCCAGCACCAGGCGAACAAAAGCGCCTCCCTGCTCCTGTGCCAGCCTCTACCGCCGGTTTGGGAGACCTGGGCTCGCTACCAGGTCGCCTGGCCGAAGAGGGACGGAAGGGGCGAAGCGGCCCCTAGACGATCACTGGGGGGGAGGGTGACGGGGACGGATCGGTGCAGGAGTCTCCGACCCCAGCGCGCCTCGTCCCCCACTTACCGAGCTCGCGGCTCCGCCGAGCCGTGCCGGGCAGGACGCGCCGCTGCGGCGGGGTGGGGAGTCGAGCCCGCTGCGCTCCGTCCGGACCCGGCTCGCTCAAAGTTTGGCGCCGCCGCCCAGCGCCCGCATCTCTGGACGCCACCTGCTCGGCTGGCGGCGGGGACCCGGGGCGCTGTTCCCCCCACCCCCCCGGCGGAGCGCGGCAGGGGCGGGCGGCGCCGAGATGCCGACACGGGGGAGGCGGGTGCCTGCAGCCAGCCCTGCTTGGGCGGCCTCCCGCGCATGGGGCGGGCGCGGCTCCACCCCAGCTCGCTCCGGGTCATGGGTTGTGGGGGATGCCGGCGCCGGCTACTGCAGCGTGCAAAGCCCTGGGTCCGGCGGGCTGACTCCTGCCAGCTCGCGGGAGGGAGGCTACCCCCCACCCCGGGGCCCCTTGCCCAGCTAGCGCTGCTGTGTAGCGGGGTCTGCTGCCCCCTAGAAACGAGAGTCGGCTATGGGCGCCCCACCGTGCTCCAAACACTCCGCTCCAGCGAGTGACCCCCTGCCCATGCTTGTCACGCCCCCAGGGGCGCTGGACCAACTTGTACAAAGCGGGTACCGAGAGCCAGGGCACCAAACTGAAGAGGAGGGAAACCACTTAAAACCCCTGGCTGCCACCACACCTCTAGTTCCAGCCCTCCGCCGAAGCCAGCTTACCCCTAAGATCAATGTGGCTTCTGCTCACCCACCAGCAAAAGCCGGTCCCGGCTCCCTCTGTGCGCCTTCGTGGAACTTTGGAAGGGGGGAGAAAGAGGAGCAAACCAGGGCCAAGGTCCCCACCGGTCCTGGGAGTTGAGTTGAGTTGAGTTAAGCACCTACCTACCTTTGAGTTGAGGCCAGGTGTTGGATGTAGGTTTTTGTTGCTGCAGGATTCATTGGTCTCTGGAGTATGAGCAGTTCTCTGTCCAGGCGCTGGAAACTGGGACCAAAAATCAGTTGTAGGGAGGGGAGGAGGTACAAAAGGATTCAGGTGACCCAAGTGCCCCCTTGTGTCTTCAGAGGGAGGAAGGAGCAAACGTGGGCGGAGGGAACACCCGAAGGGCGGCAAGTAGCACTCTCCTCTCCTGGCAGTAGAACTATGTTTACTCAGGAAACAAAAGTTTCAGGATTTTTCTTGGCTAGGAATAAAAGGTGCATTATAAGAAATTGTTAGCTAATGTCCTAAATAACCCATTCTGACAGTCTAGTGTAGACAACACAGAATCCAGGTTTAACGGGTGCTAGCTGGTTTAACACCGGGACCTGTACAACATGCTGGCATGCACTAGCTAACACCTTCAACTAACTGACCTTTAAATCCCAGTCAAAACTTACTTTTAGGACGACTTCATACTTCCTAGGTGGGAATCACTGATCCAGCCAGCTCCTCTTCCGCCTAACCCTCTCCAAGGTAATGAGGAGGGTATTACTTAATGGGACCAGTAAATCTATTTATGTAGCATGCCCTCAGGTAAGTTCTTTTAGTCAAAATGCAGCCAACATTGTGGGCAGGAGAAATACTGGACTCTGCATTTAATGGTCTAATAATTTACTTTTTTCAAGCTAATCAAATATGAAAAACAGTTATGTAACACAAGCCATTTATCTTAAATTAGCGTATTCACTATTGATTGTTTTAGAATTAAAAGAAATAGCAGTGTGTGTATAAGTATATAATGAGCATATTGCTAACTGTTGCTCCCATGTTGGTTTGCTGATTTTCCCATCAACCCACGCAGATTTTCTCTTATACTGTACTACTTTTAGTAGGAAATGCATATGCTTTCAGGCACAACTAAAAACATATGTGGAAAAGTTTTCCTATAAATAACAGGAAATATTATGGTCTGTTAGGGAGCTGCAGTGGTGGGCCCCTTAAAAGCCATCTTATGGCCACTGCCTCAAAACCTAAGCACTGATAGCAGAGAATCATAGAATATCAGGGAGCTCGGGTGGTCATCTAGTTCAACCCTCTGCTCTAAGCAGGACCAATCCTCAACTAAATCATCCCAGTCAGGGCTTTCTCAAGCCTGACCTTAAAGACCTCTAAGGAAGGAGATTCTTCCACCTCCCTATGTAACCCATTCCAGTGCTTCACCACCCTCCTAGTGAAAAAGTTTTTCTAATATCCAACCTAAACCTCCCCCACTGCAACTTGAGACCATTACTCCTTGTTCTGTCATCTGGTACCACTGAGATAAGTCTAGAGCCATCCTCTTTAGAACCCCCTTTCAGGTAGTTGAAAGCAGCTATCAAATCCCCCTCATTCTTCTCTTCTGCAGACTAAACAATTCCAGTTCCTTCAGCCTCTACTCGTAACTCATGTGCTCCAGCTCACTAATCATTTTTGTTGTCCTCTGCTGGACCCTTTCCAATTTTTCCACATCCTTCTTGTAGCCTAGGGCTCAAAACTGGACACAGTACTCCAGATGAGGCCTCACCAATGTCTAATGGGGGCAGGGGGGCGGGAATGATCATGTCGTTAGAGCTAGATCTGCTGGCAATGCCCCTACTTATACAACCCAAAATGCCTTTAGCCTTCTTGGCAACAAGGGCACCCTGTTGACTCATATCCAGCTACTCATCCACTGTAACCCCTAGGTCCTTTTCTGAAGAACTGCTGCCTAGCCATTCGGTTCCTAGTCTGTAGCAGTACATGGAGTGCAGAGAGCGGCAGTAGACTGGACCTGTTGCAGAATACAATAGTTTGCTGAGTTTCTACCTTTAAAACAGTACTGAACACCTTTCTTTGTGAGTGCCTGATTTACACCTCATAAAACACTAGTGGGTCAGCCTCATGATATAGATCACAATTGAACAAGGGTTGTCATATGTGAAATAAATGAAGTACTTGACATCTCACAGTCTCATTTAAGACAAAGAATGAGCTGTAACAGTTGATATGAAACTTTAACCAAGAGGGTAAACCCTTCTGGAAGGGTTTGAAGGACTTTGAAACCTAGCATCATCTCCATGAGGAAGATAGGGGGCATCTGGTGTGGGTGTTTGTGTAAGATAGGCACACATAGGATAGGCATCTGGTGTACAGCTGATGTGTACATCTGCTGTAGGCATCTGAAGATAGGCATCTGGTGTGGGTGTGTGTCTGTGTGTCTGTATATAAACTTGAGGACTGCCTGTACTTGTTCTTATTTAAAATCTCTTTGTAGTTAATACTGGATTACATAAAATAATAAAACTAAGTGTGTGTTTAAATGGAAGTGTCTGGGTAACTCCATTTAAGATAATAAATTCCCCATCCAACACTACCTACCTACTCCAGGGGAAAATCTGGGACTAGGGGTATGTTGGTGTCATCCTGAAGTAGTATCAAGGCTGCTAATATCCAGGATGTAACTGGCAGACCGTAGTCACATACAGACACTCAGGCTATAGCTTGCATTCTAGAAATCTGTTTGTGAATGGCCCAGGTAGGAGCTACTTCAGCAAGGCATTGCAAAGCACGCTCGCTCTGGATTGTGGCCAGTTATGTCACAGTATGCCATACCTGTTAGACGAGCCTTTGCTTTTAAAACTCCAGCCTGCCTCAGTTTTGCCTGAGGGAAGACCAGATGTTTCTATAAATATCTCAGAAGTTCACTGTCCCACTAAAGCAAAGGAAAGTCCCTTGCATGCTTACATTATTATCCAGGGTACACTCGTGGTGCAGCAGTTACTTGGTAGGGTTCATTTTATTTGTGAATTCATAGTATAAACAGTATTTCTGCACCAAGTAAATACTACCACTGCTATAGCACAAGATTCTGATCCTCTTACTCTTCCTGGGTACCTCTTAATATCTGTGACTTCAATAGGACTAATCATAGAGTAAGACTGGTCCTGACAACCCAAAAATAATTGAAAGTGCACAAAAAATCCTGTGTTTAAATAAACTGTGCAATTATTCTCAGCCAGATCACAGCACCCTTATTCTCATTGGCCAGCATTCACACAAATAGTCCTTCAGATATCACTGATGACAATGTTCACTCAAACAGGAATAACTGCTGGCTAGCGTGAGGAAGGGTCTCATGATATGGTCTCAGTTTGGGGTGACATATGAGTGTCTATATCAGGGTAGGCAACCTATGGCATGTGTGCCGAAAGTGGCATGCGAGCTGATTTTCAGTGGCACTCACACTGCACAGGTCCTGGCCACCGGTCTGGGTGGGCTCTGCATTTTAATTTAATTTTAAATGAAGCTTCTTAAACATTTTAAAACCCTTATTTACTTTACATACAACAATAGTTTAGTTCTATATTATAGACTTATAGAAAGAGACCTTCTAAAAACATTAAAATGTATTACTGGCATGCAAAAGCTTAAATTAGAGTGAATAAATGAAGACTCGGCACATCACTTCTGAAAGGTTGCCCACCCCTGGTCTATATCTAGGACACATATGAGCCATTGCTTTTGACTTCTGCACCCCTTGTACGCAGACTGTTTGTAAATGGGATATAGACAAATTTTACCCATAATACTTAAAATGGTATCTCAAATTGTAAATTTATTTACATAAAGTATCATGAACTATCCCTCACCCTGGCTGCTAGATAACAGGCCCAATCCAGTCTTCACTCAGGTAAAACTTCCAGATGAAGTCAGTGGGAATTTTGCCTGACTAAAAACTTCCAGATCAAGGCTGCAAAATATTGTAAAATTTGTCAAGCATTTGATTGTATGTTACCCCAATGGAAGGCAAAGCTAAGTCATGTGGAAACAGAAAACAGTTCTTAATAAATGACATTGCACTCTAGTGTTAAGACATTTTACAATATATTTAGATTTTAAAGTTTTAGATAAAAATCACTCCAACTTTATTGTATATCTGTGGGGGACAGGGCTTCTCAAGGCTGATTCCCCACTCTGGCACTTCGAGTGCAGAAGGTGGGGGCCTGGAAGGATTCTAACAATTAATACTGGCCACTTCAGGCTTGTATTAAACTCCCGAAGTTCTCCATCAGACAACAAAGAAAAGAAAAAGAAAAAAACAACTCTGTGGCTTGCAGGCTGCCAAAAGGAAAAATGTGTCCTATTAAAATCCTGAGATCTGTGCCTCTGGTTCAAAATGATCCCACAGCTCTGCCACCATGTCAAGGCTGATTCCCCACTCTGGCACTTCAAGTGCAGAAGGTGGGGGCCCGCAAGGATTCTAACAATTAATACTGGCCATTCCAGGCTTGTATTCAACTCCCAAGATTGCAGCTTTTCTCTGACGTTGAATTGGTGGATGCTGCCACCACCCAAGCACAAGACCTCTTTGAGAACCCAGGAAGACGCACTTGGAAATTCCTTCCTTGGGGTACCCTCAAGCCCCTTCACACAAACACACCCTCTGGGTGAAAAGCTGAGAAGAAAAGAAAGGAAATTAGTTGTTGCCACCAGCTAATTAAGCAACATGTGCACAGCCTCTTAGGACACACAAATCCAATTTGTTCTTATAAAAGTTTAAAAATTATTTTTAAAAAATACATCAGGAATTTAGGCTTTTGCTAAATTTAAAGCAAAAACAATTACAAAGATTAAGCATCAAGAATAGCTTTCTTGAGGTCCATCTTAAAGGTTACAAGCAAATCAAAAGCACCTGGAGCTAGCACAGAGGAACCCACAAGCCATAAAGAAACAAAAGGGATAAACCTAATCACATCTTCCTAGACATTTCCTGATCTATTTATATATCTGGAGTTTTAGATGAGTAGTTCCAGGTATGGTAATTTTTTATACGTGGCCCAAGCTTCTCACAGCATAACTGCTTCCTGTCTGCCTCTCTCTGAGAACAACAGACAGACAGACAAAAGGGGAGTCTTGTTTTAATTTTAAAAAGTTCTAGCCTTCCCAAAGAGCCAAGTGCCCACTCACTTCCTTTTACCTATGCACAGCAGTGAGACTTTTTAACCCTTTACAGGTAGAGCAATTAGAGAACAGCTACTAAGAAGGATTTTATAGCTACTGGTTGGCTGGGTGTCCATAAAAGGGAGCAACCCCTCTTCCCATCCCCTCGCCTTTCACTTATCACAGGGCTTTACTGATTTTTTTTTGTTAGATTAATTAAGGAGTGTAACATTTTTATAACCAGTATATCTTTCAATGTTAATTTGCAGGCAAACATAAAAGAAAGCAATTTAAGAGTACTGTAAATGTAAATGATTTATAAAGTTTACACTAACAGAGAGAGGTATTTTTAAATGAGGAATTCAGAATGCAATGCAGTGAAAACTTTCAACAGATGACTTGAAATATGTTGCTTCAGAAATCAAAGAAGTGCATTCTGTTAATTTAAGCGACTTCATGCATTAAATATTTAGTAGTGAAAGGAAACATAATATAGATGAGATTGTAAACTCTGTGGCATGGACCATCTTTTTGTTCTGTTTGTAAATAATATTTTGTTCTGTGTTTGGAAAATAAATGTTACTTGTGGAGTGACTTATATGAAATGACTTACATGAAATCATCCCAGTTCCTAGTGTTTTATTTATTTTTATTTAGAAGAATAATAATAATGCCAAACTATACTAGACACCAAAACAAACAAAGTCTCTGCTGAAGACCTTTAAACAATTTGTCATGATATGACAGATGTCACTAACAAAAGAGGAAGATCAGGGCAACAACAATGTGATTGTGAATTTACATGGTTCAGATAATTATGGTGTGTTGTTTTTTTTTAATTTCACTTGCTTTCCTATAGGGTACAGGAGTCCATCTCACAAACCACCATCGCACAGCAGTCTCAGTAAAGGGGCTAAAGACTGAATCAGTCATGGTGGTTCTATCAGGTCTGGATTGAGGTAGTGTTGGAAAGTTTAAACATTGACTGCCCATAGTGTTCTTACTGTATGGATAGAGAGAGGACTTCAGTTTCCATTACTGATGGTCTTTGGAACTCAGTGGAGTTTCCCTGCTTATGTCAGCAGTGAATTTGGCCCCAGGATAAAATGCTAAAAAATGAACTTGGTAGTTTGTCTTTGGTTTCTGTGTATAGACACCCATACTCACCATTGGTATGATTTCACAGAAGTGACTGGAGTTACAGCAGAATTTAATTTGTCAGTATCACACAACCACCACAGCTGGCAGACTTTGTTCAGAAAATGCCCAGAATCAGAATATCAGGAGTATAGGATCAGACCTGAGATACATTGGCAGAGGTGAGTAAAGAAGTTTGCATAATATCTGCTCACACTGTGCCTTGTTAAAGCCAATTTTATTTTTCTTTCAGTTACACAAAATTTACTTTCAGATTGGAAAACTGTCATACTCATTGGAGCTAGTGAAAGTTTTTCACCAAAAAAAACCCAAAACTTTTCAGCAAAAAATGAAAATTCAAGTCAACTGAAACCTTGAGCAAATTTATGTCAATATTGCCAAACTGTTTTGGTCTGGAAAACTTTTTTTTTTAAATTTAGAAATCTGAAACATTTAATTTTGACATTTTCAGAATGAAACATTTCTATTTTTTCTTTCATTATATTAAAAAGAAGAATAATCTGTTAGCACTGAAAAGTTGAATAAGACCTTTAGTTCAACCTGAAATGAATTTTTTCCAACTTTTCAATTCACCAAATTTTTTTTGAAAAAAGTTCTTTTTTTTTTCTGCTCAACCCAAAAAATGTTTAGTTCAGGACTTCCAACAAACTGGAGAAGAAGAAAAGGTGAGGCGCACTAACCTTTAAAAGTAAGGCGTGTTCTGTAGCATGCAAATTTGGTCCTAATCCCTCACATTCATATGAGTGAAGGTTTGCAAAATGAAGCTTTATATGTAACACTGGTAGACCTGTTTAAAACATATATATATATATACACACAAACACACACACGGCATTCCCTGAAAGTGTGACCATGAGAAAACAAATTTGTCTTATCCAAGATTTTTCACATTGTGCCTGTCACCATGGTATCTAGTCACTGCACAAAATTTAAAGCCCAGGAAAAACGGTTTTGTGACTAAACTAACTAGTCATTTAGATTTGTAATAAAATAGTGTGTGTATATAAACTTATTTTTCCAAATCCCTCTTATGAGATTCAGTATGAACCATCTGATTCTCTATATATTTTTCAGGCTAAATTAGTGTATAGCTTTAGCTGTATGTGCACACAGGTAAAGTATATTTGCCTTAGAAGATTATGAAACTATTGCAAGCAAATGGGGATGGGAATAACTGGTAGACCTTCATGGGTACCAATTTCAGATCGCTAACAAACACAGAGGTCCCAGCAAAAGTCGTTCCGTTAATCGCTAACCAGCTCAAAAACCACTCAGCTTGCTAAAGGCTTGATTCTGTAGCCTGTTGTCTGCAAACTATAATTAAATTCAACTGAAGTTCAGCGCACTGAACAGCTGCGGAACTGAGCACTTTGTTTTCCAGTGCAGTTCTTTCCAATTATAACATACAAAACAACTACATTTCTTTGTGTAGACAAGTCTTGAGGCACAGAGATCAAAGTCAAAGAAGTGTCCACTAACTTCGAAAAGATCAAATTTAGCACTCAGAGTATTCAACGTTTAACAACACTCTATGTTGAGAGCACAGCTCCCATTGACCTCAGCTGCAGCTGAGAGTTCTCAGCATTTCTGCAAGTCAGATCCCAGAAATCTCAAGTTGGGTACCCAGAAAATGAGGAACATACAGTGGCCAACTGTGAAAATGTTAGTTTACATGACTTGCCTAGCATCACACAGGAGTTTTATGCAGAGGCAGGGATATAATCAAATTCTCCAGAGTAGCATTCAACTGCCTTAGCCACATAATTAATTCTTTCCCTTCTTGCAGTTCCCTGCCTCATTTGCCACACACCTTCCAACTTCTGCAATAAGCAATGCAGGTGTCTCCTTCACCACTCATTCCCAGAGCATTATCTGTCCTATGCAATACACAAACAACCTTAACTCTGGCCTTTCCTAACTTTTGAGTGCTTGACTATTCCAAACTAATGTTTTTTTGTAGGGTTTTTTTAATGCAATTTCATAAGTTTTTTTAAAAAAAACCTTAAACACTAGAAAAGAAAAACAATTTTATCATGTGGGCCCCTCATTTCATCATTTTGACCCTTATATCAGTCAGTCATCGGCATGGCTAGGATCCTCTACCACTTGAGCTGATGGAGTACAATAGAACCTCAGAGTTATGAACACCAAAGTTGTGAATTGACCAGTCAACCACCCCCCTCATTTTGGACCAGAAGTACATAATCAGGAAGAAGCAGAGACCAAAAAAAGAAAAAAAAAAAAAAGAAAAGAAAAGCAAATACAGTAAAGTACTATGTTAAACATAATGTACTAAAAAAATAAAGGAAAAGCAGCATTTTTCGTCTTCATAGTAAAGTTTCAAAGCCCTATTAAGTCAACGTTCACTTGTAAACTTTTGAAAGAAACATTTCAGAGTTACAAAGAATCTCTATTCCCTAGCTGTTCATAACTCTGAGGTTCTACTAAACTGGTAGAAGTAGAAGGCTGTTATTACCTATGTGAACCTGCCACTAGAGAGGGATAGACACACATACTCTGCCAGTAGATGTTAGTGCTGAGATTCAGGAATAAGGGGTTCAATTGCAGATTTTGTAGGGGAATGTGGTATAATAGTTAGACCCTTCTGATTGTACCCTCCCTTATCCAACTCCTGCCCTGCCTCACCCTTACTGTCTCCCGCAATTATATGGCCCCTCCCTGGCTCCTGACCATGCCCTTCCCCCATTCTCTCCCATTCCATGGTTCCTGCCCTTCTTCCCCCACTCTCCCCCGGCTATTGCCCTCTTTTCCACCTCTGCTTGTTCCTGCCCTCTCGTCCCTATTCAACCCTTTGTCTTCTGCCTCCCCTCGGACCTGCCCTTCCCTCTTGACTCATGCCTCTGCTACACAACCCCACCAGTTCTTATCCCCCTCTCTCTGAGCTTCTGTTCTCCTTATTCGTGTTCAGCATGAGAACAGAAGAAAATGACTTTTTTTGTGATTCCTTACCATTATCCCATCATAGTAAATAAGGGCAGAATTTGGATCGCTGCCTCTTCACTTAGCTACTCAGAGTTGACGAACGACCAGACAGTTTCACATAGCCCTAATTTACTGGTAATATTTTATGCAGTGCAAATGTATTATGATCTGTTTAGTGGCAGAACAATGAATATCTATAATAGGGGTTTATAATGACTGGTAATTTTGTTGGTTTGCTACCTCGTCTCAGGCCTTTATAATGAAATTGTAGGTTATGCAAAAAATCAATTGTCTAATTGAATTTACTTGTCAAAGGAAGTAAAACAGAAAAATCAAACAGACCAGCCTGCAGTGTTTATTCCTTCTCCCACAAAAATCCAGCACACTTTATCTGACATCATACTGCTAGATGGTATCTCTTTATGACCTTTACCTCCCAAACTTGGATGGTGTGGTTTTTCAGAAGAACCTAAGGAAACTAGGTGCCCATCACCTATTAAAAGCTAACAGGAGTTGGGTGCATAACGTGCTTAGCCTCCTTTAAAATCTCCAGCCACAAAGTTGTAAATCCATTATACTGCATCTAAGCCATACACACATAAGTATTATTGCTGGCTATTCAGCAAATAATATCTATGTCAAGGAATGAGTCAGAAAACCCAGAAAATGCTATAGCTCAAGGGTTTGATTCAGCACAGAAAATACTTAACTTTAGTAAGTTACATAATTTTCCTCAGATCTTATAAATAAAGTCAACTTATGATGTATTTGGGACACCTGCTATGAAAATAACCCAGGTATGGAACGCAGTTTGGTTAAAAACAAGCAGCACTGTTCTGCCCAGCCCAGGAATGGGGTGGGGAAGTGGACTGCAGTGGAGGGTCTGATACCACCTTTGTGCTCTATTTCCAGGCAAAGGTGTCATTGCATACCCTGAAACTTCATAGAAAAACATTAAATAAAGCTAAGACAGACATGTTTATTGCCAACACTTACTTGCCTTTTTGAGGTCAGCTGCAGTTCCGGGGGATGAGAGCTGTACAACTGCCAAGGTGCCTTCATATTCCAGTTACTTCCTGGGAACTGCTGAGCAGCTCTCAACTCCCATTGCAATATGTAGTAGTAAAAGGCCACATCTTGTTCCCATTGAAGTTAAGGGGCAACACTTGCATTGACTTCAATGGGAGAGGGATTGGGCTATTTAGATTGTAAATTCTTTTTGTCCAGGAACTTTGCTCAGGAGTTATTTGCTTTTCTTTGTACTTCTCTGTAGAGCATTTAGCATGCTGCTGCCACTGTGTAACGATCCTCGGGTTTGATATATTGTAGGTACACCAGGAATATATTGCTTCCCCTTTGCTGAGCAGTAGAAGCTGTTGAGGCCTTGCAGGAAACTTGCCAGTTGACCATTCAAGGAAAAATTGGTGATGCACAGTTGGGGTATTTTCTTGGGGCAATTGGTTTATTTATTAAAATGTACACCCGTCTTGATTCCTCAAACAGATGTGGTCACAAACTGCAAACAAGCACCTCCTTTTTGCAGAAGTCACAGATAGCACATTGCTACCTTATCACCAAGACACAGCAGTCTTTGGCCTCCAGACTCTCACAATTTAAACACACTATTATATGTCCCCCACCCCTCAACCCATGTGCTTTTCACCTGGGAATACTCCTAGCCCAAAAGAAGGTCACTAGGACCAAAAAGTGATCTTGGTCACCAAACAGTGATCTTGGTCACCAAACATCCTTCTTTGCAGATGCTTTGCATAGGAACATCAGAAAAGTTTTGACTGTCCAGACCACGGGTGGCCAATATGAGCCTGAGAAGGAGCCAGAATTTACCAGTGTACATTGCCAAAGAGACACAGTAATATGTCAGCAGCCCCCACACCCCCCATCAGCTCACCTCCCTTTCTCCCAGAGCTTACTGCCCATCGGCAGCCCTGCTGATCAGTGCCTCCCCCTCCCTCCTGCATCTCCGGATCAGCTGTTTCATGGTGTGCAGGAGGGTGGGGGGAGGAGAGAGGACACTGTAGGCTCAAGGGAACAGGCAGGGCCTGTAGCAGAGCCAGGGATTGAGCAGTGAGCACCCCCCGCAGCACACTGGAAAGTTGGCGCCTGTAGCTCCAGCCCCAGAGTTGGTGTCTATACAAGGAGGCACATATTAACTTCTGAAGAACCACATGTGCCTCCGAAGCCACAGATTGGCCACTCTGGTCCAGACAAAAGACACTTTACCCTGCACAATCCCCTTAACTGTGTAAGTGTGATGCATCTCAAGTGTATATATAGCAGTGACTTAAAACATGCATGATATTGTCACCTGTTGCATTAAAAATATACATTATAGGCAGTGAAAATTGAGTCAGGTGATGTAATTTAAACAGGAGCATGTTTAATTCTTTCAGTGACTTGTCTCGTTTGTCTCATTTTCATTGTTAAGTCAACAGGTTTAGTATTCAAGCCAGAGAGGACTAAGCTCTTTTTTCAGCCTGCACAATGTTGAAAGGAATAACAGAGCATGGGTCACCATTTATAGATGAGACAAAAATGTTGGTTTAAAAGGGAGGACACATTTAGAAGGATTGCACTGAGACCTTTCCCCTAGTAAACTCAGTAGAACTGGTCCATTAAAGCCATGTTACTCACTTATGGCCGAGTGTCAGAGCATAAGGTGCTAAAATAGTGTTCACACATCTCCCATGCTGAAGATTGCTTTTGTATGGAAGGCATCTGTTTGTACTGGAGGGGTCCATATTAAAAAACAGTCTTCAAATGAACTTAATACAAGCTTTTAAATTCAGCTCAATACAGAAGATCACTGCAACTCCTTAACAATCAGGCAGCTGGCAGCCTCATCTCTGCCATACTCCTGGTCATTTTCTCTTTACTCACAGCAGGGCTGGTCCCATCCACCTATAGGAAAACACTGGGGCTGCATAAACAATCACTAGTGAGCCTGCCATTCTTTGAACTTTTATTGGTGCAAGAGCTGGCCCAAACTTTGCCAACAGGTGAACAAAACAAGTTCATGATATCACTTGAAAGGTGATACCGTGGCAGGCAAAGTTATCAACTGAGGGCCATACACTTTGCTACCCTTACTCATGTTGTATAGCATTTTACTCCAAGACTAGTCCCATTGGTTTGAGTAAGATGCCATTCATTTCTCAAGTACTTCAATTATTCAGCTCCTTCCTCCTCGCAGAACAGGGCCCTGTCCTCCTCCAAGGAAGAAAGCCTGTGCTGAGACACATTGCCTGAGCTTCCTTTTACGCAACTTCAGCTCCATGAATAACGTAGCTGAAGTCGAAGTACCTTAGGTCGACTTATCTGGCCGCCCCATGGCGGCGGGTTGACCGCAGTCGCTCCCCCGCTGACTCCACTTACTCCTCCTGCTGAGGTAGAGTACAGGTGTCGATCCCTGATACATCAAGCGCTACCCGCCGATCCGACGAGTAGTGCAGCCGTACCCTTAGAACAGGCCTTATTAGAAAGAGCACATCTAACCATAAAGCATTTGGTTGGGATTATCTTCCATTTTGGAGATTTCATGGGAAGTGAGTGTAAGATTTCTCTCTTCTCCCTAGCTAATCTTTTCCATACTGCTTAGTTTTATTTCACTATCTGCTATCTAGTTCTAAATACCCAGTGGACCAGAATGTTCTTTTGCTCCACCCATCCTCCTATTCCTTTTCTACTCTCAGAGAAGAGATTGCAAAGGTTGCTGATTTCGCTACACCTCATCAGATCTTTTAAAAGATTGGGGGGGAGCAAACCTTATACTTACCTTTAATATGCATTCCATTTGCTTTTTTAAAAAGATGCTTATGGCCACTTGTTCATGCTCGTCAGGTGTCATACTCTACCCAGACAATTCTCAGGCTTTGTGTTTAATATCCACTTGCTGTGACCTAATGCAGAGAAGAGGCATGTCAAATCATGTTGTCTGGGAATGTTAACGCTTCAGCCTTTTGCTGAAATATATTTTTTCTCCATGCTGGAGATTAGGAAAGCAAATAGCTAATCAAAGGGAAGAAAAGATCTGACAGACTGGTTATCTGGGAGAAGCTGACATTTGAATTAATTTCTGTGCAAATAATTTACCATTCATATATCCCTATATATAAGAGCAGTATTAAAAAACAAAATCAATCATTTTCTTAATGCTGTTAGGTTTGATTTGCTGTAGATTGATTCAAACTTGACTTGACCTGGGGCTATTATCTAATCTAACTGCAGCACTTTGTTGTGCAGCCCAGAAGCAGACCTGGAGGGAGATTGCGACTCCAAGCTTTACCTTTACTTCCCCCTCCATTCTGGAGCAAACTGCATCAGGTCTGTATCTGGTACAGCATACGTCCCTTGGAGCATCAGTGCATGTACGTTATTCATGTACTTTGGAGACTGTGCCAACGCTACACCCATTTCCACACCTCTTACCATCTACACATCTCTACAGGTATGGAAGGAACATAGCCGTCCTGCAGCGGCTGTGCTGCTACCCACAGTGTCAGTATTTTGCACAGCTCAGCAAGTGAGCACCTTACCCTCCTCACTCCCCTGCCCAGCCACACGAGCCAGACCACAGTTTGGCGCAAAGTGACAACAGCATGTAAGCGAAGGTGTGACAAATAAAAACTTATCCCAAGAGATCAAGCTGCTGAAATTGCCATTGTTGCTTGTTTCTTTAGGAAAAAAAACACACACACATAGATAGAGTACTTTGAAATGGTGCAATGACTTTTACCAGCAACATAAGCAGCAATCACTATCCTTCATAAGGTCTATTGATGGGAGAGAGAAGAGAGCCAGAATCATGATGTATCATATATATATAACCGCAGAGAAAAAAAATGAGCGACATTTGTAGTAAAAAACCCAAAAGTAAAGGCAATCATGATGTATGACTGCATACTACAAGAGGTCAGAAACAAAGCAATTCAAAATTAGAAATACAGATATGTTCTTCACTTCAGTTTACATTGGCATTAGAGGGTTATGTTACACTTCCATATATTTCTGCCAGACTGGAGTGAAAGAGGAGTGGAAAAGCTGGTTTTGGTGGAGATATTTACTGTGTTGTCACTGTGTGTTGTTTTATTGCAAATCTCATTATTTTGATTTTTTTTCTTAAAGCCCCTGTTTCTGGGATCAGAAGACTGCAGAGGAATCCAAGCTTTTGTGTGGGGGGAGGTTTAAGTCAGTTTAAGCTCTCATGATTTCAGAGGAAAGCTTGAAATGTGATCTAAGTGCACCGTAAAGGCAAAATATGGAAAGCAATATGAAAAGAACCCAATAATTATTTTTAATCTCAATTTTTAAGACAGTCTCATGATTTTAGGGGGCAGACATGGTTTTTGAGCATCTTTGGTTGGCAACATTTCATACCATCACTTTGGTCTTGATTCAGGAAAACATCCCTATTCAGGACAGCATTTAACATGCACTTAATTGTGCCCTGCATAGGAATGGACTTAAGCATGTACTTAAGTGCTTTCCTGATCAGGGGCTTTGTTTCCAATATGAACAATTCCACTCTAGCCCTGTTTTAGGAATGGGTGAGAGCAGGGCTCCAGACGCGAGTTATTAACTTGAAAAACGGAAAGTTACATGTACAAAATTCACTCCACTGCTGAGACTTTATCTGCCAAGTTTACACCTAGAACTTATTTTTACAGCTGAATTAGAACAGCCTAAAATGGACTTTATAATGGAAATAGTGAGCCAGCCTCAATAACAGTAGTGACACTTTAATATAGCAATTCATCTTTCTTTTAATAACCTTTTATTGATCTGCAATACCTGTGTGATTGATTTATTTGTTTCAGAAGAAAAGCAATTTATTATTAATAACATGTCTAATAGTTGTGGAACCATTATTACTGTGCAAAGGGACAGAACCTAGGATTTAGAAGATGTCAATACAAAGTTTCTGTTTTGTAAGCCATGTGCAAACTGTTCATTGATTGAAAAGAGCATGAGATTAAACTATCAGCCTGAATTATTGCAAAGTGCAGTTTTCATATTAAAACACAGTGATTACATCTTAGATAGCATAAAGAGTGCACCACAATTTATATCAGAACAAACTGTAAGAGCAGTTTGATGTAGATTGTCAGAGGGACCCTGTCAATCTTTGTCAGGCTAGGATACTCAGAACTTCCAGTAAGTGCACTGTTCTTTTTATATAGAAATATCCTTGTGTAGTAGTCAGGAGAGAGCTGCCAATCAAATACTACAGCTCTGAGCCTCCCCTACCTAACTGTTCTCCTGTGGACAGGGTGGGATGACATTAAACATTCATCTGGGCTGTTTCCCAGTTTTTTTTCTCTCTAAGTATCAGAGCTATTTATGAAATAAATCATTCTCTAAGCTGCCACTTAACTTATTAGTCTTCTTTTGAATGATAGTACCAGGAAGCCTCCCATCATGTTGTTTTCACAGGTATTTCAGTAGTCTTCATTCTGCTCTTATTTTTGGAAGCTTAACACTTGTTTCATTTAAACACACACACTTGCCTGATCCTAAAAACCCTTCCAATCCCAGTCATTCTTACTCTTGCAATTCATCCAACTGAATCAATGGAATAATGCATATGTGAACAAGTGTTTGCAGGCTAACGCTCTGTACATAGTTATTTCAATGCTTGTCATACATATTAAAGAAAATACCTTATGTACGGGACCAAAATTCTGAAAGTGGAGCTACTTCAAATTTATATCAGTGTGATTAACATCTGCCTCTAGCTGAACATTTTTAAACATGCTCAAGCTCTCTACATCACAGCAGTTGGATACAAGAATGTAACAAAGTGGGAGTGTTCTTAATGTTTTCTCTGAATACTATGGGTGCCTCAGTTTCCCCTATGCATGTATTAAGTAGCTAGGTGGTGGGATAAGGGGGTGTGATTGTTACAGAGCCCAAGAGGGCCAGTGTGATGCCTTCTGGACGGAGAATGACTGACACCCTGCCTCCTGGTATCTGATGGCCTGGGCCCCTCCCCTGCAAAGGTGCCAAGTGAGGGTGTTGGAGAACAAAAATCAGGAGACCTCCTGGTCCCTGAAAGAGACAAAGGGACTGGAGAGTTTTATTTTGGAGCTGGCTGGGGAAAGAGAGGGAGGCCCAGAACCAGAGTCTGGCTGCCCTGGCTCCAAGTTGGACCTGACTGAGGGGTCCTGTTCTCTGTATCTATAAGCTCTGTTTTAGACTGTGTTCCTGTCGTCTAAATAAACCTTCTGTTTTACCTTTTAAATGGTTGCTTAAGAAAGCATCTATTGCAAGTGGCTTTTTGGTGCAGAAGTTCACCTACATGCAATTGTTACTTCCCTTTTGGCTTAGACTACGGGATGTCTACATTTACTTAAAACACTACAGGGGCACAGCTGCACCACTGTAGCTCATAAGTCTCTAGACACTACCTATGTTGACTGGAGGGAAGAATTCTTTCATCGACCAAGTGCTGTCTACATGGGGACTTGGGTAGGCTTAGCTACGCCACTCAGGGGTGTGGATTTTTCACATCCTTGACCAACATAGTTATGCCTAATTTTCTAGTATAGGCTAAGCCTACATATCTTGTGCCATGGTCATATGTAGGAGCTGTAATGTCAGAGAGTTACCTGACATTCTCTTCCAAGGACCACCATGCCCTAAACTAGCTCCAGCAGCACCACTTCATGACTTTACACAGCACTCTTATACAAACACACACGCAGCAAAACCTTACTAACCTGTGGAACTTCTTGCCTGAGGAGGCTGTGAAGGCTAGAACTATAACAGGGTTTAAAAGAGAACTGGATAAATTCTGGAGGTTAAGTCCATTAATGGCTATTAGCAAGGATGGGTAAGGAATGGTGTCCCTAGCCTCTGTTTGTCAGAAGGGGGTGATGGATGGCAGGAGAGAGATCACTTGATCTTTACCTGTTAGGTTCACTCACTCCAGGGCACCTGGCATTGGACCCTGTTGGTAGACAGGATACTGGGCTAGATGGACCTTTGGTCTGACCCAATACGGCCTTTCTTATGTTCTTACTAATTCATCCTAATAGCTGGATATTATGACACTAAAATGGAATTATTTAGTATGAAAAATGGCAATTTGCCCAGACCAGAACTCCAGATCCAAATACCCACACTCGGAAACTAAGTTCCAGCACTGACTATGCCCAACACTTGCCCCTTGACCCATCCTAACAGTTCAATTTTGCTGGGGTGAAGATGTGGGTTTCAAGAAAGTAGCACTGAGCTGCCATTTGGGGTGCTTAGCATGGTGATTTGTTACTCACAGTCCAATAAAGTAAAACAAGCAAAGGGAGAGAGACCTGTACTGTGTTCCTAGAACCTGTCACAAGGCACTGAGCAGCTTAGGGTGACCAGATAGCAAGTGTGAAAAATCAGGATGGGGGTGGGGAGTAAAAGGTGCCTATATAAGAAAAAGCCCTGAATATCAGGACCATCGCTATATAATCAGCACATCTAGTCACTCTAGAGCAGCTGGCTGTGTAGAATACTATGATCTATAATCCTTCAGGCATATTTATGGCTGGTCCTGATCATTGCTTTATTATCAGCTTCTTCTAGATGTAGCTCTTAAATATAGACTCCAATGAGCCATTGCTCCAAAAGTTTGATTCTCCCTCTAGAGGGTATGAGTGACTTCCATCGACTTCAGTAGAATGCAACACGCAACATAATTGCTAGGTATGTAATAAGTCATTATCTACACTTACTGCGGTCCTGCAGGTTGTCGAGTGTAAGGAGGGCAGACAGCCAAAGTGAGCAGCAAGGGACAGATGTTAAAAGGTATTTAGATGCCTACAGATGCTGAAAGCCCTTTTGAAAATCCCAGCAGGTTCCTATCTGCATCTTTAGGCCCCTAAATACCTTTCAAATTAGGCTCTGCAGGGCCTTATCTGAAGCCCATTGCAGTAGGAATCTTTCCATTGGGCTTTGGATCAGGCCCTTCACACTTACGCATCACTTACACAGAAGGGTTTTCTGAAGAAAGAAATATGCACACTGTTCAGCAGTGTGATAAATCCCCTTTGTCTGCACTGAGTTGAACACCAATGTGTAGTGGGAAAGTGGGAGGGTGTAGCCCTGGCACAGCTAGTTCTGTCAATCAATGCAACCATCATCCATACTGGATATCCTTAGGATTTTCTAGAATCAGAGGGGTAGCCGTGTTAGTCTGGAATTGCAGAAGTGACAAAGAGTCCTGGGGCACCTTAAAGTCTTTAAGGTGCCACAGGACTCTGTCACTTTTAGGATTTTCAGTAACTTCTACTGCTGCCACCCAGGGGCCTGAGTCTCACATAATAGGAGTAAATGCCACTGACTTCAATGACCATTAACTAACCACTAAGGGTCATTGTGCAACCCTTCCTCACAATGGTGAGCACTTTCTCACAGGAGATGTCCCACTGAAGTCAGGGAGATCACTCCTGTGCTCACCATTATAGATTGTGACCCTCAATCAGCCTTATATATTGGTGAATGCCCTGCTAAAATGCTAAGCCCTGCTTTCTGGCAGAGAGGCCAGGTGCAGGGGCTCAGGCAATCAGCAGGGAGCCCAGCTGTGGGCCCTAACAATAAGCTGGCGACAGCTGGGCTGAAGAATAAAAGGGCTAGAAAAATCCTGACAAAAGCTCAGTTAGGAAGCTAGCCTGGGGTGGGACAGGAAGCTACAGCTCTGTCTCCTGTTATCAGAAAGGAGCCTTATGGGCCAGGAGACCTGGGGAAGGGTCAGAGTGGGGATAGCTGTTGGGGGGAGGAAAGGGGGACTACATGATGCACTGTAAATAAATGCACAAGGGTGAAATACCTGAAGAGGGCATTGAGACTCACAGGGGCGAGGGGGAGGAAACCTGTGCTGATCCTGTGACATGTGGGCACTGGCATTTCTATTTGCTCCTGCCAGTAGCACTTGGTATCCTGCATAACTGAGCCATAAATGAAGCTGCTGCTCTGTGAAGATGGATTGATTATTATAGCATTTTCAGCCTTGTACTTCTGCTGCTACCATTGTTTGTCTTAGTAGTAATGACGGAGGAAAATATTGTTCAACAATGATATTCTCTAGAATTCATACAGGGCAAATCCAATATTTGCCTCCTGCTCTATCTGACCTTCATGACTGTCTCTTCTGTCCACTGGAGACAAAGCTCTGATGACCAAAAGCAGTGTATTTACTGGAAATCTGTAATAATTGAGTTCTTAATTACTCCTTCAAAATGTATAAATGTTCATCAGAATTAACCTTTTACCCCCTAGATTAACATTCTGATTAACCATGTGCCTATGTAAATTTCAGATAAGAATGAGCATTCTTAGAAGTTAACACATTTCACCCTGGCAATTGCTTGCTCTCCTTCCAATGATTTCAGGGCTATCAAGTAAAGCAATATGCAGCATTCTCTCTTGTCCCCTTTCTCTGATTGTGCTGCTTGAGGCAGTAGAATAGGTTGCAGATTAGAAGGAAAAAAATTTCAAGCTGCTCTAGAAAGATAAATTCTGTGCTGGACCAGATGCAACATGATAACACACACACTGTACATCGGGAGTAAAGGACATGGAATAAATACAAGAGAATAAGTTAGTAGAAACTGGGGTTAAGATAGGAGAAAATAGAAGGAAAATAGCAAATAAAGATACATAGCAGAAAACAGAGTTTTGTTACTAGGGCCTTTTATGGCCTCACTAGAAATAAATAGATTGTGTCAGTTTTTGAACTGCTAATTCCACTTCTCATAATGAGAGATAACTAAACAATATCAAATTTGTAATACTTATGTCTGCACTCTAATGGAGTGTGAACAGCCATGACTTCTGAAAGAGCTTCAGCTAATGAAATGACACCTTCACTAGGGATAATGTAATAAGTTCAGATCAGAGTAGAAATGTCATGGATGCTTAGAAGTAGTCTTAATCATAAAGTGGTTATTATATTCCCTAGTGTATTTGATTTCCTGGCTAGTCTTACTTAGGCTTTGAACTGTCTCTGCTTTTTATTCCAGATCTGCCTTTTCTTTTGCTTCTCCGGACTCACAGAGAAATGGATCAGGAAATCAGCAGAAATCTTTTTCTCTGTGGCTGATAAGTAAATTAAAAACAAGGGAGAAAAACATAAGAAGCCCTGGGGAAGAGCAGGGGCTGAAAAATTATTTCTGGCATTTGCCTGGTATTGCTGAAAATATTTGAGAAAAAAGTGTTTTCTAACACTATCAATTAGCCAGGACTGTCTGGCTCTGAATATTAGTAATGGGATGTGTGGTCATCTACCTCTTGGTTACAGGTTCACATTTGGCTTAGGGTATGGTTACACTTACAAGATTATAGCGCTATTGGTTATAGCAGTCCCCTTATACAGTAATATGTATAGCGCTATTGTATGTCCACACAGACGCGCCAGCGGTATAGCATGGCCACATTTGGGGCACTTAATGCTGCATTAAGAGCAGCGCATTAGGGCAGGTATCCCAGCATTGAGCTGGGTGCAACCTGCTTTATAAATGACGGGGGTGAGGGGGGACGCGTTGTGTGTATGTAGAGGGAGAGAGACAGTGATTTTTCTGATCTTCTGAAAGCCTGTCAGCGAGCCTCCGTTCACAGAGGGCTTTGTTTTCACACAGGCTCCCTCCTTAAACATTTGCATTGCTTATCTGCCGAGTTAAGAGAGAAACTCTAAAGAGGTACTTCCGCATTCCTCCAGCCGAGTTCAAAACAAAGGGAAGAGACGTCAATTGCCTTAAATGGCTCTAGGCATCTCCAGAGATCACTTGTAGCGGAGTGGGTGTCCACATTCTTGCTGTAGCGCTACAGCAGCTGCGCTACAGCCCTTATTCCCCATGCGGAGGTGGATTAACAATAGCACTATAACTCAGCAGTTATAGTGCTCTACGTGCCTTGCCAGTGTGGACAGGGAGGAGGTTATAGCGCTCGTGGGGGCTTTATAGCGCTATAAAATGCCAGTGTAACCAAGCCCTTAGGCTGGTAGTTAATGAAACTTGTTAGCACACCAGCAGTGCAATCAGTGTGAAATAAACTGGTGGTCTCAGTCCAGTTCCTAGCCAATTACTATTCTCATAAAAAAACCCAATAGGCACAATTTGCAGTCTCATCAAAGAGCTGTTATAAAGATATAAGAGTTAGGTGTCTGGAGATGTCAGTCCACCATCTTTCAAAAAACATTAAAAATATCCTTGGACATCTTCTTGCTCCAGTGTACGCACGTGTGTGTATGTGTGCACATGCAGGCACACACACCCCTCTTGATGTACATTCCTCCCTGCCGGTATTATAAAATTGGTCCAAGTTTGCAAGAGAAAAAACATTATGAACAGCAGTTATGTTGGAAAAATAATGCAGTAAGTAGTAAAAATCAACAACAGTAATGTAAAATCCATTAATTAACAGGCAGAAAATTAAAGGAGGCATAAACATGAAAGAATTACACACATGGAAACACATTAATTGTTAAATCAGACTCATTCTCTAAAAATGCCCTACATGATTGCATCACCATTCAAACAGTGTCCTCCTAAAGTTGCATGAGAAGCACATTACCTGAGGGAAACCAATAAAAGATTAATTTTGGGGCTGCATAAAAAAGGTTATAATGATAATAAGTACCTTTGCCCAGGGCTTTTCCTAAAGAATTAACTACTAAATGAAGGCTATCTACTCTCCCAGCCAGTCATTGATCCTAGGAAAATGTCTTACACCTTGATTAATATTGTCAAAAAAAAGAATGTAAGGTTGTATGGAAGTACAAAACAATACTGAGTAGCAGGTAAGCTGTAGAAGTAGACTAGAAGAGAAGAAATTCAATTATTTCCTATGACTCATTTTTGTAAAAGTTGCTTTAATAGGTGTTTCATATAAGTAAGGTGCAGCAAGTATGTTTTCCAAGACATTAAACTCATCAATGGTTATTTAAAACCTGTTGTGTGAAACATGATGAGTATTGGAGCTAACTAGAAGTCCTTTTTTTTTATGAAAAATGTCCTTTTTCACAAAAAGACCATTTTCTGCCTAAACTTAGTTTTTTCAAAATGTTTGGTTTTTGACCCCCCCGCCCCAAAAAAAAATTTAACTGAAAACTATTTTGGTTTTCAGTTACTGGGGTTCCCCTCTTTGTTTCATTTCCCCCAAAACTCCCTTCAGTGGAAAAATGAAAAAAAAATGTGGAAGGGAGAAAACTCAACTAATTTGGATTTGCCATTGAGTTGCATAAAGATGTGTTAACTCAGTAATAGCTAGACACCAGGCAGATAACATATTAGCCTTTGGACCGACTTAGGGCATGGTTACACTTACAAGATTATAATGCTATTGGTTATAGCGGTCCCCTTATACAGTAATATGAATAGTGCTATTGTATGTCCACACTGAGATGCTCCAGCGTTATAGCATGGCCACATTTGTGGCACTTAATGCGGCATTAAGAGCAGCGCATTAGGGCATGTATCCCATAGTGCACCTCTTCCCAATCTGGCGCAATGCCTTGTGGTGGGGGGGGGCGTCACTTGCGGGGCATTCTGTATCCTGTTTCAACTACCCATGATGCTTTTTGGCATATCCCAGCAATCCCTGAGTTTCCTTCCACCTCCGGCGCCATCTTTCAACAGTTGCAGCAAAGCGCGCTCCGTCTTCCATTGTCGTGTGCCACAATGAATCCAGAACTGCTGAGGAACATGCTGACGACTGTCGCCAGCACATCTCTGTGTGCAGTGGAGTTAATCCTTGACATGCAGGATGACAGTGATGGGTCTGAAGACGAGATCGAAGCGGCGAATGCGTTTGACACGAAGCTTCTTGTCTCATTAACGGACATGCTCACGGCCGTTGAACGCCGCTTCTGGGCACGGGAAACGAGCACTGAGTGGTGGGATCGCATCGTCATGCAAGTCTGGGACGACGAGCAGTAGCTGCAAAACTTTCGAATGAGAAAAGCCACTTTCATGGCACTGTGTGCTGAACTCGCCCCCGCCCTGCGGCGCAATGACACCAGACTGAGAGCTGCCCTCCCGGTGGAGAAGCGGGTGGCTATTGCGATTTGGAAGCTGGCTACCCCAGACAGCTACCGATCAGTGGCCAACCAGTTTGGGGTTGGAAAGTCGACAATTGGAGTTGTGCTGATGCAAGTGTGCAGGGCCATTAATCGCATCCTGCTACGAAAAATCGTGACTCTGGGTAACGTGCATGACATTGTTGCTGGCTTTGAAGAAATGGATTTCCCTAACTGTGGAGGAGCGATAGATGGGACCCACATACCTATTCTGGCGCCCGCCCACCTAGCAGACAAGTACGTTAACCGAAAGGGGTACTTCTCCATGGTTCTCCAGGCGCTTGTGGATCACCGTGGGCGTTTTACTGACATTAACGCTGGCTGGTCTGGAAAGGTGCATGACGCACGCATCTTCCACAACACCGGCCTGTTAACGAAGCTGCAAGCTGGGACTTTTTTCCCAGACCAGAGGATCCCTGTGGGGGAAGTGGAAATGCCCATAGTGATCCTTGGTGACCCCGCTTACCCTTTAATGCCCTGGCTCACGAAACCCTAGACAGGGAGCCTGGACAGCAGTCAGGAAAGGTTCAACTACAGGCTTAGCCGGTGTCGAATGACTGTGGAATGTGCTTTTGCGCATCTCAAGGCGCGCTGGCGCTGTCTTTATGGGAGGCTAGATTTGGCCGAGGGTAGTATCTCCGCGGTTATTTCCACATGCTGCGCCCTACATAATCTTTGTGAGTGGAAGGGCATAGGCTTCACTCAGGCATGGTCCTCGGAGGTTCAACGCCTGGAGGCCACATATGCCCAGCCAGAGAGCAGGGTTCTTAGAGGGGACCAGCGCGAGGCTGTTAGAATCAGGGAAGCCTTGAGGGAGCATTTTGAGGCTGAAAACCAGTTCTAAAGTGAGGTGCAGAGGGAGGGAGGGAGGGAGCATTCTTTTAATAGGAACAGGCATTTGCTTTTCTGTAGCCTGTAATAATGTATGTACACTTAATAAAGAAACCCATTTATTAAGTAGACAATTCATTTATTGAACAGGTACTTCGGTTGCTGAAAGAAAATATTGTGACGCGTATGAGGGGGAAGCCGGGGGAGGTGCAATGGGGGTGGCATGGGGTCAGTCAGAGATTGGAATATGTCCGGGTCTCTGAGTCTCCAGTGCCCTCACAGTGGCCATGTCCCCCGAACCTCATTTGCGGAGGGCAGTAAGGCATGTTATTAGGGGTTGACTGCAGTGGATAATGGTCCGGGGTTTGGGGGTTGTTTGGTGAAGACAGAGGGGTTGGAGGCAGCTGTGGATGGTGATAACCATATAGCTGATGATAGTGGCCTGGAGGGTATTGAGGCACAGAAGGGGAAGGGTTTTGGGGCAAATGATAATTGGGGTGGAGAGCGCAGTGCTTCTCCTGAAGGGTGGCAATCTGCTGTATAGTCTCCAATTGAAGCTGCAGTAATGAGAGCAGCTTATTGGTGCTTTTCCGGTGGTGAATCGCATTCTCCTGCCGCGCCTTCTCCCTCAACTTGCTCTGGTCCTCCCTCCACCTCTGTGCAACTCGATTCTCCATTACAGCCTGTTGCATTACTTGCTGTACAAGATCCTCTTTGCTCCTTCGTGGCCGCTTCCTCAGTCGCCTCAGCCTCTCAGCTGTTGATAAGAGCGATGGCACAGGGCTCAAGGACGATCCTTCTGAAATAAAAAGATACATTTAACAGTGGTTCCCTTGTAAAGAGCAGACATGCCTATGATTCCCTCGCATTCCCCGTTTGCCTGTCCCGCAGAGAGCACAGATACAGCAACGGAGCCCCTGCCATGGTGAGTGCACTCCAGAGGCAAGGGAAATGATTTTTTCCCTGCCCCAGACAAGCTGTGCTGGGGGACAGGGTGGGGAGTGCCGGTACGCTGCAGGAGCCCCAGTCTGAGCAGCAGGCAGGGGGAAGGATTTCTTCCCTGCCCTGAAAAGCTGTGGCGGGGTGGGGGGGCGGGAGTGCCGAGAAGTGGCAGGAGCCCTACTCTGAACACTGTTCCAACATTCTCCGTAGGTGTTTGTCCTGGAAGATATCTCGTTGCTTCGAGTCACTGAGGAACAAAGGGAAGGGATTTTAATGAGATGCGGCTTCCGCCCAGGGCCATATGCAGCTTGCCTATGTGCAGCAATGCTCCCTGCACCCATTGTAGCACAGTGGCGGGGACTAGTGACCGTGACCAGGACGGGGGCCACGCTGGCTCTCCCGGGAAACCTGCGCAGGCGCATTGCAAGTGCTCTTATTGAGACCTTTGAAGAGATTACTGATGATGACTACCGTGAAGTGATAGACTACATCAATGCTCTATTCCACATGTAGGCAAGCATACAAGCATCCCTTTCCACCCCAAGCTGCCAGCCTTCCCCATAGAAAAGCAGCTTTACCTCCGCAATCCGCTGCTGAGCTGGCCCCTGCAACCGCCGGATGCTGTGGCTGGCCGCCCTCCTCCTGGCTTTAGAGGAGAGCTCCTGGCTGCATGCCCCCCACCCTCCTCCTGGCTTGAGAAGAGCTCCAGGTGGAATGCCCCCTGCATCCCTTTCCACCCCAAGCTGCCTGCCTTCCCCATAGAAAAGCAGCTTTACCTCCACAATCCACTGCTGAGCTGCCCCCTGCAACCACCGGACGCTGTGGCTGGCTGCCTTCCTGGCTTGAGAAGAGCTCCTGGCTGCATGCGTCCAGGGACTCCTCCATGCCCTGGGTCGCTGCCGCCTCGTCCTCCTCCTCCTCCTCTTCATCATCCTCCTGCTCTTCGTCCTCCTCCTCACCGCTCCCTTCACTGGTGGGCTGGGAAGTGTCTGTGGTGGTCGATGGAGTGACCGTAGGATCACCACCAAGTATCGCGTGCAGCTCCTTATAGAATCTGCAAGTCACCGGGGCTGCCCCAGACCGGCCGTTTGCCTCGCGGGCTTTGCAATACGCATTCCTAAGCTCCTTTACCTTAACACGGCACTGCAGAGTGTCCCGCTCATGGCCTCTTTCCGCCAATGCCCGTGATATCTGCCCATAGGTATCAAAATTCCTGTGGCTAGACCGCAGCTGAGACTGAACAGCCTCTTCCCCCCCAACAGCTGATGAGGTCCAGCACTTCGCTATTGCTCCATGCTGGGGATCGCCTATTGCGAGGAGGCATGGCACGTGGAGTCATGATGATCAATCAGAATGATCACTTGCAAGGGTTCCCTGAGAGCACGCCACGCTTGGCTGGAGCAAACAGGAAGGAGATTTTCAAATTTCCCTGGAACTTTAAAGGGCGGGTCTGATGTGTGGTCACCTGAGGACAGGACAAAAGAGTTTGCAAGTGATGACCAGAGTGGCTCGAACGGGAATTATGGGACAGGCTGGAGGCGAATTAATGCGCAGTGGGTGTCCACATTCTTGCTCTAGCGCTACAGCAGCTACGCTACAGCCCTTATTCCCCATTCAGAGGTGGATTAACAATAGCGCTATAACTCAGCGGTTATAGCGCTCCACGTGACTTGCCAGTGTGGACGGGGAGGAGGTTATAACGCTCGTGGGGGCTTTATAGCACTATAAAGTGCCAGTGTAACCAAGCCCTTAGATAATTTCAATGAACAAATTATCCTTACAGTAATAAAGTAGAGCTGAATAAAGTGGAGCATCAGTCAAGGTATTTCCACTAGAGATAAGGAGTTGTTAGTACAAGGCACTGGTGAGACCTCCTCTGGAATACTGCGTGCAGTTCTGGTCTCCTATGTTTAAGAAGGATAAATTCAAACTGGAACAGGTACAGAGAAGGGCTGCTAGGATGATCTGAGGAATGGAAAACCTGTCTTATGAAAGGAGACTCAAGGAGCTTGGCTTGTTTAGTCTAACCGAAAGAAGGTTGAGGGGAGATGATTGCTCTCTATATAAATTTATCAGAGGGATAAATACCATGGACAGAGAGAAATTATTTAAGCTCAGTACCAACATGGACACAAGAACAAATGGATATAAACTAGCCATCAGGAAGTGTAGACTTGAAATTAGACAAAGGTTTCTAACTATTAGAGGAGTGAAGTTCTGGAACAGCCTTCCAAGGGAAGCAGTGGGGGCAAAAAACTTATTGGGCTTCAAGATTAAGCTTGATAAGTTTATGGAAGAGATGGTGTGATGGGATAACATAATTTTGGCAATTACTTGATCCTTGACTATTCATGGTAGATGGGCCTGTGATGGGATGGTATCTGAGTTACTGCAGACAATTCTTTCCTGGGTGTCTGGCTGGTGAGTCTTGCCCACATTGTCAGGGTTCAGCTGATCACCATATCTGATGATTGAGGAAGGAATTTTTCCTTCAGGGCAGATTGGCAGAGGCCCTGGAGGTTTTTCACCTTCCTCTGCAGCATGGGTCACTTGCTGGAGGAGTCTCTGCACCCTGAATCTGTAAACCATGATTGGTGGACTTCGATAGCTCAGACATAGGTGAGAAGTTTATTGCAGGAGTGGGTGGGTGAGATTCTGTGGTCTGTGTTGTGCAGGAGGTCAGACTAAATGATCATAATGGTCCCTTCTGACCTTAAAGTCTATGAGTCTGTTTATTTAGAAGTGTTTTCTATAGGCATTACTATATAGCTAATAATGTAACACAGCTTTTCCTCCAATCTCAGACTCACTCTCTAATTACCTCAGTCTTTAATAACAGCAATATATTCCTTCGTATTCTTGAAGTCTGATATCAAATTAATATACACCAGCTGCAGACAAAAATAAAGCATCACTTTCTCCAACTATATCAAGCTAGTTTTGTTACTAGCTTTGATGTTGGTTCCTGTGTGAAGCATTTCATTCTGTGATGTCAAAACATAAAGAAGCCAATGAGCTTGACATTTCTTTTTTATAGTCGGTGTTTGTTTCAGTCAAACATGAACAAGATGGATGTTGAGAGGATCTGAACTTTCACTTGCTTTGAGAACACTGGGGTGGAGGGGCGGGAGGGAAGAGAAAAGTCTGTAGCGCTACCAGAAAAAACAACACTATTGCATATATCACCTAATTTCAAAGAAACAGGAAAGGAGGAGCAAAACCTGTTTTGTATTCTGATATTTGTAAACAAACGTACATTATGTGTAATGTAAATCTAGGCCACTTTCTTCTTCATACAATTAACATCATATCCCTAATTTCAAAAATATTCACACATCACAAATTCAGTAGTGCACTAGTTTAAACCATCAAAAAGACAAAAATATTACTAGGATAATGTGAGAACACTCAGTAGATGCATTAATTTCATTTATTGCATACATCAACTCAAATCAGAAATAGAAAACTAGTTGCTAAGCATGTAGAAAAAGAAAAAAATGAGCTTTT
This sequence comes from Dermatemys mawii, assembly GCA_007922305.1. Taxonomy (NCBI): domain Eukaryota; kingdom Metazoa; phylum Chordata; order Testudines; family Dermatemydidae; genus Dermatemys; species Dermatemys mawii. The sequence goes on from ML677326.1 coordinate 64,016,490, forward strand.
CTAAATGTAAATTCTTTCATTAGTCTAGTAACCAAATACTAGCTGAATTTCAGTTAATTTTAATATCAGACGAAAGTTTTGTAATCAAAATATATTAAAACTAAACCTCTCATTTGACTTTCACAAGCAACTCAGCACTAGCAAACAGCATTCACAATTCAAGTATTATTTTAAAATAACATTTAATCACTTGACTACCTTTTGCATAACCATTTGTTATTTTGACTTCATTCTGATCTCAGGATAGTTAACATCACTGAAAGTTCACATGATAAACAACTTCTGCTTAAAATGATAAGATGCCAAACATGAACATTTTATTAGTTTGATTAGAACAACTGGTGTAAAATACAATCAGCATTTAAGACAAAAAGGGACTGAATCCCCAACTGAAGCCAACCTCAGTGCTGCAAAAGAGCGGGGCAGAGGATGTGATGTGCTATCTTCACAGCTCATTGATCTGAGGGAGGGAATATTTCGAGCTCCAGCAATAATCAGAGTAGCCTCAGAGCAACACGCTTTTTTCCTGCTCAGCCGTAGGACATCCCACTACTCTGAAGGCTGGAAATGGGTGGCTAAGGGCCACTGCAATGTTTTACTTGGGGATTCACCAAAATTGGGGGAACTTTCAACCAGTTTGTTAAACTATCTTTCTCTCTGTTTTGCAGTGATGGTGTGGCACAAAGAAGCCAGATGATAGGCTGGAATTTGGTCCAATGTGTCAACTGGTCCACTCGTGCACTTAAATATCTTTGAGGTGAAAACTGTACAGAGGGGAAAATCCTACTTATTACAGCAGTTACCCCAAATTCATATTTGTATATTTAACTAGGTTTTTTGGGTGCTCTAGGTGAGGCTACACCATTGAATTTAATAGGAATCTTGCCAAGAAATTTGACAGAAAGATTAGGGTCAGGCATTTAGTGACCAAGGGAGCGTGATACTCCCAACTGTGACACACAAATGCCAACCTCAGGGCAGACTGTTAAAAACCAGGGCACTAACATCCAATTGGTTGTGAGTTCTAAACTTAGATTTTACCAGCCACCTGAAAACTCCTCAGGCACTTTAACAGCCTTAATATGGAGGCACACACAGTCCCCTTGGGTACTCTAGTCTGTTTTGTCACCCAGGTGAGCAGATCTCTGGGACAGGTGGCCCCTTACACCACGAATCACAGCAATATTCAGGTTACTCCTAGTCCCAAAGGACCAGTCACTTATTCCAGGTCAATTATGCTTTAGATCTCTCACTAAAGAGAGCACTTGTAGCCAAACCTATAGTAAATTATATGAAGATGTATTAAGTAGGGAAAGGAAGTTAGAGTTATTTACAAGGTTAAAGCAAGCAAACAGAAACATGAACAAGTTACCTTTTGAAACCTAAGACTAATATAGACTTTTGTAATCAGCTAGCTTTATTTGTCCTTTAGGGCTAGCCATGCAAAGCAGCTGGGGATGTCCTGCTTATGCCTAGAAACACCTCAGTTCCCCTCCCCACAAGACTCCAAGCAGCATAGAGATCCTCAGTTCCTTTGGTTTGGGATTTTGCCTCTTTCCTGCAGTGTACTCTGAGCTGCAAACTGAGCTGATGGCAGGAGTCCACTGACATGACTCATCTTCACTGGGAGAAGAGTAGAACAAAACAAACAACAAGAGTTTTTGATGACGCTTTCTCAATCCATATGTAAGGAGTTTCTAGTTGCAAGATCCAACCATTGCCGGCTTGAAATAATGCATCCTGGAGGTCAATGCATGGCTGCACAGATCGTGTTACCAAGAAGGCTTTCGTGTCCTTAACCATGGGATGATGTTCCACGAAGGAGAATTGCTGAGAAAAGATAGGGTCCACCTATCAAGGAAAGGGAAGAGTATCTTTGGATACTGACTTAATGAGAAGGGTGTTAAACTAGATTTGATGCGGGGGCAGGAAACAAAAGCCTTTAGGTAAGTCAAAACATAGAGACCTGGGAGAAGGGTTGGAATCTAGGCGAAGCATGGGTAATTATAGCCGGGATAAAGGAAAGACAAGACGGAACATTGAGAGAAAATTCAAATCTGTAGCTTAGATGTCTGTATGCTCGTGGCCAATGGGTGAACCCAGGCCACCACTTCCTACAGCTCCCATTGGCCAGTAATGGCGAACTGCAGCCAATGGGAGCTGCAAGGAGCCGAACCTATGGCCACTCAGGTAAACAAAACATCTTGCAGCCAGCCAGGGACTTACCCTGGCCAAGCCATGGAACAAGTTTGGGAACCCCTGATCTAACCTGTTCTTAAGAACCTCCGAACACCAGTCAGGAATGATCTAGTTCAGAGGCTCTTAAACTAACTTGATTGGGTCCTCCCTCTTTGTGTCTGTAATCATTTATGTCCCATCCCTCGAGTACATACACCGCTACCCAGCTCTAAAGGCCAAGTGGAGAGCAGAAGCTGCTGGCTGGGCACCCAGCTTTGAAGGCGGCACCATGTCAGCAGCAGAACAAAAGTAAGGGTGGCAATGGGAAAAGTGATATTTGTCAATATCATTTTTCACAGCAGACTTAGTGCCCCATTGCCACTCTTACTTTGATGCTGCTGCTGCCCGGGGACGCTGGAATAGGGGGATCTAGGAGGCCATGGCATCACCACCCTCCCACTTTTTACCAAAGGGTGAGCAGGGAGGGGAATGGGGCAGAGAGGAGTGAGTGGAAGGCATGGGGGAGAGGGGCGGCATGAGAGCCTTGGCCATGGTTTGAACATCAGTGGCCCTCCCACTTTTAGGGAGCTTCTGTCACTCCTGCTACTGCCACACTGGGGCTGACAGTCAGAATCGCACCACCTCCAGGTGAGGGATGGGTGAGGAGGGGGAAGGAAAGCCTGAGCCTGGGTGGCAGGACCCTTCAACATGAGCCCCAGCAACCTGGGGCTGACAGCCAGAGCTCTTTAAAAACAACAAACAAAACACCCCCACCACAGAACTCACACTCCTTTGACAATCCCATGCCTCCCTTGGGAGGCTTGACCTATAGTTTGAGAACAGCTGGTCTGAGTTATTACTTTGTTCTGCCTTGAACGGAAGGGACTGACCTAGATGACCTGTTGAGGTCCTTTCCAGTCTTGCACTTCACTGATGAGTCTCCTTTCTCAGGAGGGGCAAAGCAATTTCTGTAGAAGAGCAGCTCTTCATGCTCATGTCCCTCACCTGGCTAGCAATTCATACAGTCACAGAGGCTCAAAATACAGCTGCTCAACTACTACATTACAGTATGGAACATAGATATTACAAGTAAGATTAATGCACAGAGCAACTCAAAAGCATTCACTAGGTCTAAACACTTCCTTATCATTCTATTCTAATACTTGTTATATCAATAGTAACCCACACATGAGCCAGACAGATTCCTGCTACATATCTGCCAGTATTCTGTTGAGAAATGGGGATCTCAGCATGAGCTGGCTCTTGGCCTGCCAGCATTACAAGGAGAAGCACACCAAAGGTTCAGTCCTGCAAAGTACTGGGCAATCCTGCAAGATCCTGAGCACCACAGGAGAGGAGGATATTCAACACCATGTAGGATTGAGCCCTAGGACCACCATCTAAGTCTCACCAGACTCTACAGGAGTCTATTAGCTGCAGATAAGATGTATCAGGACTTAACCCAGCATGTGATGCTAGTATTTTGATAATGTTGATGCTCGTTTGTGCATGCTCTTATGAGCTTGCATGCTGATCTGTGCACTTTTAAAAACATTTATCTTCTCACTTAAATAGTATAGGTTGTCAAATTTCCTTTAAACTCTAAAATTATACAGGTGAAATGACTCAAATTTCACCAAGGTTTTGTGAAAGATTTTAGAAAAAAAAAATAGTAGAACTTTTGCAAAATTCTAAACCCAGCTGGGTTCCTCCACTAATAAAAGCATATTGGCTTCACAAAATGTGTGAATGAACATATAGAGACATCAGAAAGCAGACAGATGTAAATAGGAAATGAATGTTTATTTTTCACATTTGTAAAGCAAGTATGTTACCAAACATAAACAATGTTAGGTTACAGTCCACTCCACTAACAGGGAATAAGGCACCCAACTCCCATTGAAATGGAAAGCCCACACTTTGGATTCAGTTTACAAGACACCAGGAAGAGAGGAGCATTAGGCAAGGAGGTAAATAATCCTTAGGTTGAAAAATTAAAGTTTGGTTGTAGCAAATTTTCAAGGTTGTGGTTGTGCCCTACTTTCTTAGACTGGTTCAAGATCATTCAAAAGTGCTATGTTTGATTATTTGCAGGATAAGCATATTTTATCTAAATGTGACTGTTAAATTTAATAATGGAGCACACTGGTAATGTTTCAGAATGCCAGCTGGCATACTACTGGAAGAAGAATCACAGTATCCCAATATTATTCTATCTTAAGAACAAAGGGTGAGATTCTGTACTGAGCTTCTAAGAGGCACAGCACAGAGCTTGCAGGGCAGGTGGTGGTCGGGTGATAATGTGGCCTAACTGTTAGTGGCCTATCCCTGGCTGTGGGCAGCAGTGAATCCCTTCAGTCCTATATTCTGTCGCCACCCTTTCCTGTCCCTCAATGGGTCCCTCCCTCCAACCCCAGCCTCTCCCTGGCATCCACCACTATGCTAGGGTTTGTGAGGGGAAAATTCACCTGTGGTTAGATCCCAGCTTTTTGAGCCCCTTTATGTCACCCCAGTTCCTTTGATGGCTGTACAGGGGGCTAGAGTGGGAGTGAGAATTTCATCCAAAGGAAGACATTTTCTGTTCAATTATACTCTATTCATGCAACTTCACTGAATGCCAGGAAGTTGCATGCTGTAACAGAATAGATGCTAACCCCAAGATGCTTAGAACTACATTAGTTTTCAGAAATCAGTCAGTCTGTGCTTTAAAACCATACATCCATGATGCCCTTCCTATCCAAGGATCCTAGACTAAATTGTGTTGACAAAGTTAAGCATTTAAATCCATTTTTAAAATGCTTGATTTTCAGAGGGGTTGAGCACCTGCAGCTCCCACTATAAATAGATTTTGGAACTTAACTTTACATATCCAAGTATGAAGATATTGGTTTTACTGATTTATAATTTACACAAAATATAAGCTGGAAGACCATGTCCAGTATGGGTTGATCTAATCAAACTAAGCACCAACAATTAATGGAACACAGTACTACAAAATACTGCTCAGAAAAATTAGGTCAAATCACAGACAAGTGAGGACAGGAAAATTTTCTATATTGTATTTTTCCAATGATTAAAAAAATTGCACAAATTGTGCTTCTTCTAGAAGTGGTGCTACTTACATTTTGCAATTTTGGAATTCTGGTCTGTGGGAACTATATATAAAAACTCTTAACAGTATGAAATAAAGTATGTGACAATTGGATAATATCTCCTAAGTAAAGCTGTCAAAAATATTTATGGAATAAAACTCTCAAGACTGAATAGCAAATCATGCCATGTTCCAAGTGCTAATGTTTGCACTGGGAACATTACATTAGTAGATATATGGGATGATATAATCATATCCATCCATCTATTCAGTGGCTCTGCATCGATGGGAGTTATTTCATGTCCATCATTATTCCACCTAGGGGTAATATAACTTTTCTTAGCAATTGGTTTTCAGCTCTGATGTTCTTGTGTTTGCAGCATTTTGGCATCTGAGGCCGGAAGCTCAAATGGATGTCCCCATGCCCTTTCGCTTAGGCCAAAACTTTAAAAGGTCTCAATTCTGCCTTCTTCCTGTTCTACTCCTCTCATGGTACTGCTACCTACCCCAATAAAGGAGAACTAACAACTTAAAATGTCTTGTTTAAAAATTTTAATCGCCACTTAACTTTCAGATGCCTGAACAGCAAATGTAACTTTTCTTGTCTGCATAGTAAACAGTGGCATTTTTATCTATTTGAATAATCAAAGTGGTGCTTTCCATGCCTTCTTGGCTGCAAAGATTTGAACTGCTTCCCGAAGGTCCACAGTCTGGGCCAGCTCATGATCTGGTGAGATGGTTGCAAGGCCAACCAGCCTCTCCTGTGTCATTGTGGAGTGTAGATGTGTTTTTATTAACTTCAGCTTGGAGAAGCTGTGTTCTCCACTGGCAACTGTTACAAGAAGTGTTAGCAATATGTGCAGAGCAACAAAAGCATTTGGAAAGAGGGTGGTCATCTTATTTGTGCACATCTGTTCCAGAACAGCCTTTGGAATTGATCCTGCTGAAATGTATCTTGAAAGAGCTTTCAGTTCATCACCTAAATCACTCGAATCAATATTGCGCATACCGTGTCAACAGCGTCTCTAGTGCTCTGCATTGCTGGTATAGGTCTTCTTCAGGTATAGTGAGGAATTTTGGAATAGCATACAACATTCCAAATATACTGCTGTATTCCTTAAGCTGCATGAAACATTATTCAACTGTATTGCACAATCTAGCACCTGGTTAAAGAATTCAACTTTTAATTGTTGTTTAGGGCATTATAAGGTATTATCCCGTGCCTCGTAATCAAAATGTCTTCTTCAGTGACTCTTCATTCTTGAATGGGTGGGGGAAATAGCTTCAGTGTGAAGTTCCTCTGCCCACTTCTGTGAACTCTTCAGAACGTTTTGAAATCCCTCATCTGAGCAGTAAAACTGTAGGTATGACTTTGCTTTGTTAAGCTATTCCATTGCTCCAGATATATGAAGGTCAACACCCTGGAGTTTCTTGCTTACAACATTTATTTCAAACAGTATGTCATGCCACAACACTAAGCCACACAGAAATTTGCAGTTATGTATGTTTCTGGTGATTCCATTTCCCTCTTCCACTGTTCTCCCATGAACAGTTTCTGTCATAGCATTATCCTCCATAATGGCAACTAAGGCATCATTTATCTTCCCAATTTGTTGTTTGATAGGCTTTATCGCCTCCACTCGACTTTCCCATCATGTGGCACTCAGTGGTTTCAGAGAGGATGTTTCCAGATGATGCCTCAACATTTGCCATCGATGAGATGATGCAGAGAAAAATACATAGATGCTTTGAATTACATTACAAAATTCAGCAGCCTCACTAGAAGCTGATGTTGCATCACTGACCAAGTTCAATGAATGAGAACTGCATGGGACAAAAACAAACACAAAAACAAAAGAAACTCAAGCTTTAACTCTCTGATCTCTGTCTGCACTCCTCTGTACTTTCCTCTCATGTTGGCACCATTATTGTAGCTCTGACCTTTCATGTCAGCTATCGCAATTCCCGGATCTTCTAGCTTTTTAAGAAGCACATTTGTCATACCAGCTCCTATAGTATCATCAATATCAATAAACTCTAGAAAATACTGCCTGACAGTCACCATTGCAGGGACATTTTCACTATGTTCTGTTGTTACAAAATGCACCACTGAAGTCATTTGTTCCGTATGGCTGATGTCAGGTGCACAGTCCAAAATAATAGAGTAATATCTTGCTGACTTCAGATCTGCCACAATCTTCTGTTTGACTTTTGTTGCCAGTAACTGTATGATCTCATTTTGAACTGTTTTTCCAAGGTAGTGGTGTGTGTACATTTCTTGGGTGGTGACTCTTCTTAGATGCTCCTGGAGTACAGCATCAAACTCAGCAATCAGCTCCACAATTTTAAGGAAGTTTCCATTGTTTGGCATATACAGCTGATTTGAAGTGCCACGCAGTGCTAGGTTTTGGGTAGAAAGCAATCTTACAATGGTGATGAGCCTTTTCAGAACATTTTGCCAACAAAGAGATTCTGATCCAATCTACTCTCGATGTTGCTCATCTATGGCAGCCTTTAACCTTAGTCTCATCTCAAGCTCTTTCCACCTGTGGAATGTTCTCTGGTGATTTGCTGTCTTCTCATGGCATGCTAGATTTCTAGCCAGATTTATGAAGGCTTTTGTTCCCGTAGAATCCAATGTGGCTGGAACATTAGACTGGAAGAGTTTGTCACAAAAACAGTACACAGCATTCTGGTTGTTTGAGTACATAAGCCAAGGCCTCTCCACTTTGTCACCATTGGAGATTTCATGCCAGTAATGTGTTGGACGGAAACATATTTTTATTGTCTTTGGGGAAAATGAAGTTTTTTACTTGCTGTGGCCCAAGCAGTACAAGGAAGTCCCTCAGCTTATAGTCCTGGATCATCTAGACTTAAGGAACTAAACTCAGCAGCAGCTGTTTCTTGCACCACCACCACCACACTCTTCTCTGATCTACACTTTTCTTCAGGAATCATAGAATGTGCAGGGTTACATCCATTTAAGATGGAGATGTGGATGTTTTAAGTTTACAGTACCATATGTGAGAGCTGCAGTAGCTGCCAGATCACCTGCACTCTGACTAACTGGAAGATCAGGGATCTCCTCACCACTCACATCCTCACTGGGGCCTAAAGGCTTACCATGAACATTTGTCTCTATGTATCTCAGGAAAGCTCCTTCCTGCTTAGATAGAAAAACTTCCTTTGCTTGCTTTCTTTTTCTGAATGCTGCCCCAGAGGGGCATTTTCTTCTTTCACTCATGACTTCTGTTCTATGCCAGCTACAGTGGCTCTCAACACTCAGTTGAAGAGGACAAATAAGCAGGCTGGTAGCAGGGCCTGAGTGAGGGAAAGATATCTGCGTCTTAAGGGCCTAACTGGCTCCTACTACTTCAGCTGCCTGCCCTGTTCTTCTCAAGTGGGTTCAGGGAAGAGGCAGGAAACAGGAGGCTCCCTGAGAAGCTGGTGTTAATCAGTCCAGGCTCCTGGGGGTGCTAGAGAGGTACATAAGAAGCTTCTCCTCCTCTTTCTCCCTGCTGCTTTCTGTTATTCCCTCTCACCTTTTCTCCTGCATGCCTGTTATGTCTCTTATGCCCTTCTTCCTCCAGCAGAGCACTCCACCATCTCTCTGCATCTAGAACAAGGATTGGCAACCTTTCAGAAGTGGTGTGCCGAATCTTCTTTTATTCATTCTAATTTAAGGTTTCGCATGCCAGTAATATCGTTTAACGTTTTTAGAAGGTCTCTTTCTATAAGTCTTTAACATATAACTAAACTATTATTGTATGTAAAGAAAATAAGGTTTTTAAAATGTTTAAGCAGCTTCATTTAAAATTAAATTAAAATGCAAAGCCCCTCAGACAGTGGCCAGGACCCGAGCAGTGTGAGTGCACCGAAAATCAGCTTGCATGCCGCCTTCGGCATGCGTGCCATAGGTTGCTTACCCCTGATCTAGAGCGTAGAGAATACATATGCACTAGCAGCAGATACAATTTTCTACACTCTGGGTCTTAGTGGCACCCCCCTACACACACACACACACAGTCGGGCACCTGAGGCAGTCACCTCAGTTCACCTCATGGTAAGGCCAGCCCTGTTCTGGTCTGTAGAATGCAAAGGTTGGGTCAAAAATGGCCCTGTGAAGAGATTTCTTTGACCCTATGTGGAACTCATATGTGTACATTAGTGTACATCATCATTTGCATCTGAAAACAACCCACAGATAATCATTTCCAGCTTGTAGCCACAATTTCAGTTGCTTAGCCAAAATCACTCATTGAACTGAGGGTAAAAATGGATCTTATTCAAGTAGACCTTCCCTTTCAGATATAGATATGTACATTTTCTTTCCAGCCCTGTTTTCATACTCTTATAAACCATATCACTTAATTTTTTTCAAAAGATTTTTTTCAACCACTTGACTCAAATCTTTTATAACACTAATAAAGTTCTTTAATTTTTCTAAGCAATATTAATGCTTTACAGACAGGTTCACTTCTCCAGTATTCATTAAGACATGCAAATAGACATGTTGTAACAATTTTTCTTGCTGTAAGCAAGCAGTAAACTTTACCAGTTTTTGTCACAACAAATAACACACTTACCAGAGGAATCAAACCCCACTAAAGATAAATCAAACAAGATGGGAAACCGATGGCTCTCACATATGGTACTGTAACTTAAAAGCTAATCAAACAAGTGATGCATAATACTGAAATGAAATTAGCTTTACCACTAGAGAGTTGCCCTCTGAAATTAGCCAATAATATCACACTGTGGAAATGGTGATTTTAGCTAAAGTCAAAAGAAGTCACTCACTTCTTCGTTGCTGTATAATGTTGTCTTTTACTAGCTGGATTATCTTCTCTGTAAATGTAAGTTGTTAAATAAATAAATAAACCAGCTCTTGATTAGAGTTTATAGATGTTTCTTACCACTATAGCTTAAATCTCTCTACTACCTTCTTAGTTTAATATTTCCTAGTCCAGTAACTAAGACATTATGTAAGAATGAAACACTTACTAGCTCTTTTACTGTGAGGTAAGTGCAGAGCATGCATGGGAACACATTGTATAACATACACTGTATCACCACAGAGTAATCTGGGCATCCATCTTTAAGAAGTTATTTAAAGTGAAGTTACTTCCTTTGTTTAATGGTCTTTTCATTAAAACTAAAGATGATGATTACTGATCATTGATGATGAGGTTGATTTAAATAATTCTTTATTGCTAATAACTCTTCAGGATTAGTCTTTTGGAGACAAAAACAAAATCATTCAGATCAAATGGGCAAAGATTTTGAAAGGGTTGATTTGATTTTGAAGGAAAGAGTCAGGAAGTAAAGTAAGAAATAAAAACAAATTTGTGAACGCATGAGCCATAATGCCAGAACCACCCCAGTATTATATTGTATTTAGTGAATGTAAGATAAAGAACCACGCCACAACACTTCTATGAGCTGAATGACCTTGGCTATATTGAGAGTGACTCCTCTTTTTCTACTATGGTTATTGGTTTCTCTTTCTGGTGCTATAAAAGTAGTTTCAGATATACATGGACTCAGCCTTGGTGCAGACAGATAACTGCTTCAGGTGCCCAGCACTTGATGGATACATGACTAATTGTGCAATCTGAATATTCATTAATATTACTGTGATAACCAAAAAGATACATGAAAGCTACAGTTTAAATATTGTTACATTATGGACTTGATTTTAAAGACTGTCAATCTACAACAGAGAAAGTGAGGATGTAAAAGCATTAAATTCCTTTCATGTGACATCTTGTTAAAATACCCATATACCAGTGAAGACAGACAGGAAACAAACAGGTTTAAGATTAGCAGCTCTGGTTAGTCTTTAAAGTGATACAAAGTCTTCCTCGTCTTATTTAAGGAAACAAACAGAATCAATTGCCCTCGCAATTCACCCATAAAAGTTCTCAAATAACCCTTAGTTAGTATATTTTTTCTTTTTTTTTTCACTGCATAATGCACTGATTACAAGTTATTGACATGCTAGAAGCAGAATGGGAAAGTCTTGGTTTTATAAAATGGGAAGGCAATTGGGTATCATTTCACTTTTTAAAAAGTTTTCTTCTTTTTTCCCCCCTCACCTTTCCCCTTTTCTCACTTTGGTATGCCTAGTGAAATATCTTGGTGTATTTAATAAGGATGAAAGAGAAAGAGACATAAATAAGAGTGAGTGAATTGAGCTAGAAGACAACACAAGGGGACAGATTTTCCTCTGAATTATGCTGGCTTAAATCCCGAAGTCAATGGAGTTATTCAGGATTTACAGCTTCCTAACTGAGATCAGATTTTGACCCAGGGGGAGAGAATGTCTGCAAAAACGTGAGACATGCATGCAAGCTACAGTAACATACGAGCCTTGGAGAAGGATTCTTATTAACTATATTGTTCAGCTCTTCTAAATGTAACTGCAATAGGTCAATTGTTTACTCCTGTTCTTAAAAACCTCCAGTGATGGAGATTCCACACTCTCCACTGATTAACTATCCTGATAGTTAGAATGTTTTTCCTAGTATCTAATTTGTTGCAGACTAAGCCAGTTACTACTTCTCCTACTTTGAGTGGACACAAAAAGCAATTGATCACCATCCCCTTTATAACAGCCTTTAATAAAAAAGAAAGTGATAGCCTCCTATTTCCAAACTTATAAGACCATCTCTTGTGACTCAGTCTCTATGGGATACTTGTGGAATTATGAGGAACGCAACAAACAGAAATGAATAGAATGAGAAGTACACACACACACATACACACAAAACCTCTTTTGCAATGAAAGTATGTATGTGTGCGCATGTAAAAATGAAAGTCCTTTTCCGTAATTTCTTAATGACACATTGGTTGGACATAGCTTGCTCCTGAGTAGTACACTTTTTATAAAATCTTTACAGCATTGCCCTCTTGATAAGAAGCTGTGAAGCTTAGTCTTAGACTTTTTCAGTAATCCCAGACACTTGTTACGTGTGCAGTGTGTGAGATAAACATCTGAATTGGGAGCCAGAGGGTTAATATATCAGAATCAGAAGTAAAAACATACTTGAACCTCCTCAGTCTAGACATAGGACAAGATATCTCATGAAGCTCGGCATTTTTATGAGGTTGCCATATGGCCAGGTTTCATTTAGGTCAGAAATACCTCAAGAATAGCTTTTCTCACCCTATTTCAGTAATATTTGCTTCCCACCCTGGCAGAAATTAGGTAGCGCAGAGGATCACAATCAGGAACAAAATTAAACAAAGTTAGCAGTGTATCTAAACTGGATAACAGATTACAGTTTGTAATAAAACTTGGAGTCAGTTATTTCCCAGTGACTGGTTCATCCATTCCTAATACACACTAGATAACATTAAGTAACTATATGGATGATGTATTTTTCCTTTAAAGGTGACTTGAAAATCATATTGAATCAGTTATAGTACATGCATTTTATGTGCTGAACTCTACCACTAGCACAGGACATTTCAGGTCCCCCAAGATCCTTCCAGGTACCACTCACTCTGCTGCAACACCCCAGCTACCCCGGAGTTTTACTGAGACAAGGGGATGGCCTGCAGGGCATTCAGAAAACAGGGTTATTATTAATGTTTCCAAAAGGTATTTTTAAGATTCATTTTCTTCACTTGCCATGATCTAGGCAGACTCCCTGCAGTAGAAGGCTCCATGAGAGGCAGGATCAAAAAGCTAAGTAAGATACCTCTTGCTCTTTACAAGATCAGGACTAGAGCTGTGTGATTTGTCCTCATGGGGTAATATACAAATAGTTCTTTGGTTTTAAGACATTTAGAGTCAGTTCTTTCAACTCTCAAAACGAAAACCATAAGAACATAAGAATGGCCATAGTGGTTCAGACCAAAGGTCCATCTAGCCCAGAATTCTGTCCCAGTCTTATTAATCTCTCCTCATATGGAAGCAGTTCCATACCCCTAAGCATTTTTGCTGCCCTTTTCTGAACCTTTTCCAATTCCAATATATTTTTTCTGAGAAAGGGCAACCACCTCTGCACACAGTATTGAAGATGTGGGTGTATTATGGATTAACCTAGCGGCAAAATGATATTTTCTTATTATCTATCCATTTCTTAATGATTCCCAACATTCTGTTTGATGTTTTTGACTGTCATTGAATGGATGTTTTCAGAGAACTATCCACAAATTCAGAGAATTATCTAAGATCTCTTTTTTGAGTGGTAACAGCCAATTTAGACCTCAACGTTTTGGATGCATAGTTGGGGTTATGGTTTTCTAATGTGCATTGCTTTGCATTTATCAACATTGAATTTCATCTGCCATTTTGTTGCCCAGTGACCCACTTCTGACAGGTCTTTTTGTACCTCTTTGCAGTCTGCCTGGAATGTAATTATCTTGAGCAATTTTGTATCATCTGCAAATTTTGCCACCTCACAGTTTTCCCCCTTTTCCAGATCATTTATGAATATATTTAATAGGACTGGTCCCAGTACAGATCATTAGGAAACACCCCTATTTACCTCTCTCCATTCTGAAAATTAACCATTTATTCCTACCTTTTGTTTCCTATCTTTTAAACAGTTATCAATCAACAAGAGAACCTTCCCTCATATCCCATGACTGCTTACTTGGCTTAAGAGCCTTTGGTGAGGGATCTTGTCAAAGGTTTTCTGAAACTCTAAATACACTATATCCATTGGATCCCCCTTGTCACAAGCTTGTTGACCCAGTCAAAGAATTCTGGTAGATTGGTGAGGCATGATTTCCTTTTACAAAAACCATGTTGACTCTTCCAACAAATTATGTTCAGCTATGCGTCTAACAATTTTGTTCTTTACTATAGGTTCACCAGTTTTCCCGGTACTAAAGTCAGGCTTACCGGCCTGTAAATTCCGGGATCCTCTCTAGAGCCCTTTTTAAAAATTGGTGCCATCGCCAGCTTCACCTTTCATTATCAAAAACAGAGACATAAAATGCAACAATATCATGATTATAATGCACAATCAAAAATCAGCTCCCGAGCTGATTTGTTTCACTTGAAAGTGAGTCATGGGTTGCCAACCTTTTCAGACATGTTCTGCATTTCAAATGTGGAATGAAACCCAAAACCCAGTGAATTTTGCAAGGTTTCAGGTTGTTTAAATTCACATTGCTCCTTTGAACTTCTAAAACCATTTCCACAAGTCAAATATGATATTTCCACATTACATTTTTAAAAAATCCGAACCTGCACTGAATGAAGAACCATTAAAGGTCGGCCCAAGCTGTAAAGCAAAGATCTAAATCCCAATCCAAACTTCCCTAAAGTTAAGAAGTATTTGGATCCAGAGCTTTGGTTTGGGCTCACCCAGAATTTCAATTTTATTGAGAAGTCAATCAGGCAATCAAACTTTTGTAAAGTAAATCTTATAGGTATAAGCTACAAATGTAAAAAGCAGCAAAATAATTAAGCCACTTACAAAAAGGTATACCAAGCAATTTCTGCAGATCTCCACTTGAAACAAGGAAAACTATGACGCTTCATTATGTATTCAAATAACTTTTTTGTTTATATGTTTACTAGCAGGTAATGTGAACCTGTTACATTTGTCAGCTCACAGCTAGGCCACAGCTTGAAGCTGTGAATTGGCAGACACAGAAGATACAGGGAGTTACATGGAAATTTTTCTGCATTCCCAGACTAGAGGATGTGTGTCTGGGATTCAATGGGATATTTGCAAACCATTTTTATCAGTCTCAGCCACTCAATCAAGGACACAATTCTGCATCCTTTACTCCTGCCAGTGGTCCCACTGACTTCAAACAGAAAGATTCAGTTGATCAAGATAGGGGTCCTTCAGCATCCCTCATGCTCCTTCTAGCTGACAATGGTTTAAAGGAATTATTCAATAGCATGGCTACAGAATGCTCAATGACCCACATCAACCCTGACCCTGCTATATCTGTGCTCCATTTCTCCAAACAAAAAATAAAGTCTCTTGTAGTTTAATATCATTTGTGGTTTTCATTTGCCAAAGTGAGAATGGCAATTTCCCAAGGATTCTCTCTCAGCACTAGTCACCATAGTAATGATCAAAAATATTATAGATGCTGGGTGTTATATAACAGTTCACTCTAATTCCAGATGGTGAAACCAAATGGTCTACAAACTCTTTCCAGCTTTGATTTTGGGGTAGAAAAGCAAATATTATCTATACTAATTGGAATTTAAACCCTTGTTTGCCACAAACTGAGCACAGGGCAAATTCATTCCTTCCCTTTTTGCTCCCTCCCAAGTCCATAATTTACAATAGTCATACATGATGGTGTGTGAAATTGTGAGGAATTAAACTCTGGGGAGAATTGGGTTTTTCTTAAAGTGACTCCTGCTACCCAGGCACTTCAAGGATCATTTCTGTTGCTGCCGAGCAGATAAAATCACTTCTGAATGCAATGAAGTAAAACAGGTCAGGCTACTGTACAAGAAACTGTCTCCAGAGGATATTGACACATCACTAAGTCTACCTCTGAAAATATAGGTTGCATAGTAAATATCTGACTTTGTCACCAAGCAGGAACTTCTTCTACACTTATTTTTATAGGATTTTTGACCTAAAATACATCTTGATCTCAGAAAACATACAAGTACTATTTGGTCATTGTTCTGTAGCATTCAAGGATTTAAGAATACTGTTGCTGGGACTAATGTAACATTCTAAGCAAGACCATAATACCGCATCCTTGGTCTCCTTCACCATCTTCTCATTCATCTCTGAATCTAAGTCAATATAAACATCAGTTCATACTAACGAAATGCATGTAAATTACAGACTACCCATCTACCTGCTAAAAAAATGTACAAGAGGTGCAGGCTAAACAAGCCAAGACCAGAAGAAAAACATCCCTTTTCTGGAAGGCCCTGCATCACCAGATGTGTTCCTTCTTTTTTCAATCACCTTCAAGTCACTCTGATTAATCAGCTGACCCACACTCTTTCCAACGAGCCATCACTCCAGAATAACCACCACTTATTTTTCTGTAGCTGAGCAGTGCATATTATTTATTTTAATACATTTGCACATAATATCAAAATACTGGAGAGGGAGCTGTCCAGTATTGCTCTTGGCTTTTAATAGGAGTTAGATGCCCAACTGTTCTCTACACCTTTGAGAATAGATTGCAAACTACAGAACAGAGATGGTGCCTTTTTTGGTTTTGTATAGCCCCAAGCACACTGTCAGCACTTAAATGCAAAAGTGGTCTGTCCAATATGAATCTGTGCCTTTGGACAGGCTGTACTGTTATTTTTTTTCTTTCTTGATAAATCATTGATTCATATTTACTGTTAAATGGAGGCTCAGCTTTTGCTCTGTCCAAAATGTATTATATTTATACATATATTTTTAAAAAAAAAACAGTCCAGGAAGAAAGAAGCTCTTTGTTTTATCCAGGCTTACTAGGAATTCCTCTAGAAAACATGAGCACCAGAACTGTACAAAACATGGCATGTAAACCATTTACTAAATCAATTCACATTATTTTTTTCTGGGTGACCCTGTAGACTGACAGTCTGTTGCTGCCACTAAAGTTTACTTTAGCTTTGGATTGAATCCTCAGCATTTAAATTTGAAGTACCTGACCTGACTCCCAACCCCCTAAGAGCTCTCTGCTGCCAGTGGCTGTCATCCAGCCAAAATAACCCTCAGAACTCGTCAGCATTCACATCATCTCACTTCACTATCATCATACGGTCAAGGGATTTAAACATTAGAAATAGAAAATAACCTCTCCAACCTTAGAGAAATAGTCAGAGCTTTCCTTTACTGCTGCTCTCATCTTTCTAATACTTGAGTCTTTATAAAGTTGTAAGAAGAATAAAAGGTCATGTTTTATGGAATGAAAGCAAGCAACACTTTTTGCAAGCTCCTTTTTAGGGAGAGAAGCTGCTCAGAGAATTAATGTATCTTTCCAGCTCTGTGAATTTGGGTCCAAAAGTGTGCATTAGGGCTTAGCTACACTTGCAAGTAAGAGTGCATTACAGCAGCCCCAGGCGCCCTAATGCATGACCTGTCCACACTGGCAAGACACACAGAGCGCCTGGACTCTGCCGCTGGAGCGGTCCTGGTAATCCACTTCCACAAGAAGCATAAGGGTTGCTGTGCCTAAGCTGAAACACCCCACTGTCAGTGTGAACAAGGCGTTGCATTACTGCGCTGAGATCAGCCTCCGGAAGTCAAGTGGCCACTCTTGTCATTGTTTTGAACTCGGCTGTAGGAATGCGGATTAGCCCTTTCAAAGCTCCATTCATGATGGCTGGCATGCTTATCTGCTCCATGACAAAGCAACCACTAATGTGGAATGTTGCTGCTGTGAGTGTGAGAGAGAGCACGGAGGGGGAAGGAGGGTCTGCTGCTGTCTGAACTTACAAGACAACATGCTGACATGCTCTCAGCCTCCCAAAAACTCATTCTCACCCCACACATACACACACACTCCCTAGCACACTCCCCCCTCCCCCCATTTAAGATGCACGCTGCAGCCACTTGCATGATGGGATAGCTACCACCATGCACTGCTCTCTGTAGAGTTGCAAGAGCTAGAGTTGCAAGGCCACACCGGTGCGCTTGCAGCTGTCAGTGTGGACACACTGCAGCGCTTTGCCTACTGCGCTCTCAGAGGGCTGGTTTAACTCACAGCGCTCTACAAGTGTAGTCATGCCCTTAGATTACTAGAGTAAATGTGTCTGGCAGTTTCATCTCAATGGCCAATAGATGACTACGATGTTTATCCACCACAGATTTGACAGTTTTGTATGACTGGTAGCCCAAGTGGGATATGATTGAAGATCAGGATTAAACTACTCTCCCAAAACAATATAAGACTGCACAACATCTACATGCATTATAGTGGGCACAGGCCATGTACTCTCACTGCTTCAGTGCTATGAGCATGAAAGTTACTCTGTTTTAAACACACTTTGATAAAATCTTTGCTGCACTGAAGTACACATGGCTCCGCACCATACCACTTTCATCTGACTGCTACTTATCTGGAGCTCTTGAGAATACAAAGGTAGAAAGAGAAAATAATTTTATTATTATTATTCAGGCTCCACAGAAGCCTGAGAGCGGTGATGGTGGAAGACATGGTTGGACTGAAGAACCCTCTATATCGGTTTGTTGCAAAAACCATATTGATTTTCTTTTAAAGCCTGGAGCTCATACTGTACGTGTGGGCAACCTACTGGTGAAATTGTTTTCTATTTCTCTCTAGCTTCCCCTTTACTCCCATCCTCCGCTGTAGATAAGATTTTGTGATATCTCTTTAAACAACAAAGTCACTGGCTCAAAGAAAAAGCAGAGTCTACAAACTTAAAAGCTTTACAAAAATTCTATTTAAAATCAAAAGGTAAGATGACCCCTGATGTAACCTCTTTGAATTTAATGGATTTACACCATGGATGAATGCCGCCTGTTGTTTTTCTGCATCTTCCCAATGTATTTTTGAAAAGTCTTCCCAATATAATAGATTTAGTACTGTCAGAAAAACTGTCCAAACAATAGCAGTGATAAAAGATAAATTCTACATCTTCTGCAGCACACTTCAGTCAAATAGACGGTAGCCTAACTGGTGTCATTTAGTCATCAATGATAATCTCGTAAACAAAAATTGAATTCATTTTTTAAAAAATCTTTTTCATCATACCCTACCTAAATTACACAGTGCTTGATATAGGTAAGAGAACCCAGACCCCACCTTTCTGCTCATGTAGATAAGTGCTCAACTTAACAAATGAACCCAGACAAAAGAACATCAGGTTAAATTTATCTGTGGTGTAACTCCCTTGGATGGATTTGGTTCTTAACATTTGATTTTTTATTATATTGTGAACTGCAGATGTTTACAAGAATTGGTGTGTCTGAATTTTAGAATACCTACATATCCCACATACTGTAGTACAGAACATCTGTAACTGTAGGCAGCAACTTATTTTGCTCAAACCACCACCAGCTATTTCTGGAAACTCTGGTCGCCTTTTTTTGTGTAGTATTTTGTCAAACTTGTTTTAAAGAAATACATTTCATTAAAAAAACCTCTTAAATAAATATCAGTTATGAGATATGGGGACTTTTGGAATGAAGCTTAGTAGTGCAAAGGTAGGTGAAAGAAAAGGTGGTAAGGAGGAAGTTACACAGAAAGAGGGAGACTGTGGAGCATCAGATACAATGTGGGAAAGGTGCAAGCTCCTGAGTGGGAAAAAGAGGCAAGGGAGAAGACGAGAGAGCTGTGACTACAAAGGGTAGCACAGGAGCTTTATTTTGCTGGCTCAGTGAACACCAGCAGCGTGGGTGCAAATCTGAGTGCGTGAGGAGAGAGACAGACACTTATGGGTGAAATACAGCTGGCTGAAGCTCAGTTAAGCAAAGAGGGATGTGAAGCTTATAGAAAGATAGCATTGCTACCAGAAGTGATCCAAGACATGGATCGCACCCTCCACTGAACATGTGCAGTAATTTCAAACTTATTCCTCTCTCATAAGAAATCAGGTGCTAACAATATCACGGCATGCCTTCTTCAATTTCTGGTTAGTCTGGAGACTATGGCTATTTCTCTATGACATAGCCCTGCAACTAGTCTCCTCAAATTCAGCAACTTAAAACTGGTTTCAGGATCTTGAACATCAATATTTAGGGCATTAGTCTGATTCCATCCCTTTATTTTAAGGGCTACTTCTTTATTCATGTCCCTCTGAAAGGTCTCCTAGGAATTTTCTGTACTCAGTGCTGCAGACAATTCTTGCCCAGTTTGAATCTGTCAGGAGCCACAGGCAAGGCTTTCTGTGTTAGTCTTTATGTTATGGAACACCCTACTGGAGATCAGCACGTGCTCTAGTCCGAATACCTTTTAACAGAAGCCAACCCACAATCTCGGAAGGTAATAAAAACATGAGGAGAGATAAGAAGAAATAGGGTGAAAGAAATAGTGAGGGAACAGGGATATGATGGGAAAAGAAAAAAAATAAAAAAACTTCAGGAAAATTCCCTACTTTTTTCTGAAAAGTTCAGGGTTATTTTCACCAGTTTGCCACTGCAACTGGGGGAAAGACTAACATAAAGGTTGATTTAGTGATGAAAGATCTAGAAAGGAATCAACAAACCTGCATATGGGGGGAAAAGGACCATCAGAAGCCTTATATATTGGTTCTGAATGAGTGATGTCTCTTGAAGATGGAACATAAAACCTAAGGTCATCTGGGGTAAGGAGGAAATAAAGTAAGCTTATTATACTGTAGCTGATAGACAAGTTAAGAAAATGAAAGCAGACAAAGTGAAATGGGCACGTATGTTAGAAGAAAGCAAATGAAGACTGAGTGGAAGCCAAGTTTGAGGAAGTTAATTAGATATACAAAAAATAAAATAACTGGGCATGACATTATGTAGAAATGACCTTGTAATATGCTGACAACAAAAATAAAATACAATAATAGCTGCAATCAGAAGCAAATTCTTTTCTACTGCAGGGGAGAAAACAATCATAAATCAGCACTTTATTGAGTGAGGCTGGCAGAGGCGCCATGTTTTAAAACATGGTATAGGCAACAATCAATTAGAAAGCTAAATGAGGAGTTTTCAAGGTCAGGGTGCTCCCAAGGTAGAGGATGCTGCAGGTAGTGGAGATGTGAAGCCTAATTCTTGATATTTTTGTGCTCACTAGCAACTCCAGAGGTGACAGTCCCAGTTTCCTGACCAAATTTCAGTTTGGATAAATATAATCTGTCTTCCCGAATTTCTCCTGCAGTTTCAATCTGCTATGGACATTTTCCATCACTGCACTTCCTACCCAGAGACTGAGACAGACTCTATGCTTATTGCCCCTCTTCCCACGCATTGGGCACCTCTGTAGAACCAGCCACAACCTGTCTCTGAGATGTCACTGCTGTGATCAATCGTTTTGCATTACTGCACGTTCATACTGCACATCCTTATATTACTAGACTCTGCAGTTGATAAGCATTTGAGAGCTATAGAAATACTCCCAGTCGAAGACCCTGGGTTTCTTAACAAGACTGCAATGCTATAAAGATTTTATAGCATCACTGAGGAGCCAGCTCTTCCCAATACAACTTGCTACTGAGCCGCTACAGAGAAGGGACCTTGACATTTACTCTGTGTACTTTGTTCACACCTGGGACTTGTTGTTGACATAGAAATAAACTGATCAATGCTGATGAAAAATAGTGCTTTTGCTATGGCAAAATTCAGAGTGTTCTGGCAGAAGTTGATTTGCCATGTACTACCTCAATGGCCACCAGTGTAATTGTGGTGACCCTTCTAAGACCACAAAATACTTCAAATATGCATGAAAATATGAATAATCTGCTGACAAATTTGAAGCCAGATTTATTATGGTCCTATTGGGAAAAAAATAGCTCATCTCCAGTCTTATTTCTGATGAGTCATTATTAGGCTGGAGACTGGAAATGAGACACACACATTCCATTAAAATATTTTGCTGACTGACTGATCCTATGGCTTGCAGTGATGTATCAGACTCTTTCTATCATGTTAACAATTTAGTTGTGAATTTTATGAGTGTTTAGAATAGCCCCACAGTACCACAGGGAGCTTTGAAGTAGCAAGGATGCAAGAAGGATTCAGCTAGAACCCATCTAGAATGATGTTGGGTTTAGATTTCTATCAAAACTCACAGACCATCAAAGTTCAAAAACCTGGGCTGATGCTGATCACTTTTTCCACCAGGTAAAATACCCCTCCAAATTCCCACTCTTCTTGATGTTCTCTTCCAGCTAGGACCTGGGATCTTTCTCAGTATTGCCTTTGGTGTCTTTGGGTATATCTATACTACCTGCCATCCCAGCCAGGGCTTTGTCAAGCCTGACCTTAAAAACCTCTAAGGAAGGAGATTCTACCACCTCCCTAGGTAACCCATTCCAGTGCTTCACCACCCTCCTAGTGAAAAAGCTTTTCCTAATATCCAACCTAAATCTCCCCCACTGCAACTTGAGACCATTACTCCTTGTTGTGTCTTTTCTGTATGTAGACTGAAATACTTGGGATCTTTTGAGATCTAAGGTTCAATATTAGTTCTAGAAGATAAGCAGGATAAAATGGTATTGGCCTTGTTAATTGATATGAACTGCTAACAAGCGTACTCTACTGAGCCAAAGCATGTATTTCACCAGGATTGCATATGGTTCTTAGAGACAAATTTTCAAACAGTAGGTGTTTTAATAGGACATCAAAATCCCATATTTAAGTTCTTAAGTCAGCTGGGGGAGGATCCTAGAGAACGAGGAAGTTGTGTGAATTCCAAATCCCGTTACTCAAATAGATACTCACATGCCTAAATGTTAGTTTCATGTCCAAATTCAGGACTGAAATATTTTATTTAGGTCTCCCCTCACTATTAGTCTAAAAGCGTGGTAGATTTGTGGCTGCCTTGAAACTTTGTCTCGGGACCCGTGGGGTCCTGCCTATAGTGTAATCTGCAGTCCAGTCTAGGACTCCGGAGTCTGTACTAGGGAAAAGGGTGATTTTTGGATAGTGACACTATATAGCCAAGTCTGAGAGTTGGGAAACAAGTGAGAATTAGGAGGTTCAATCTGTGTCATCTTTATATCCACTGAACAGCCACAGCATTGCCAGGCTTATGTCTCTGTTTCTCACATTGTAGTTAATTGTCTCCGAAAAGTGCAGGAGTAAATTCGTCAGATGATAGGCATGCATGACAAAAATCTTTGTGACAAGTTTTAACTCCACACGGCATCTGAGAAGTGGGAATTAAAACCTTGAGACACAGCCATGACAGATACTGCCAGGATTACAGAGAAAGGCAGGGAAATGCCTGTGGCTCTGGTGCAAACAATTCAGCAGCAAGACCCAAGTCTTTGACAGTAGTTCCATGGACATTTTATAGAGGGCCAATGGGTAGTAAGTGTCTGCTTTCCCAGAGATAGATAAGTAGCAGCAGCAGGACCACGTCTGAAGGTTGCAGAGGTCTCTCTAAAACTTGCTACTTAGGTTTTGAGCTGTTGGTAGCCTTTTCTTTTCCAGGTGAACTTGGGTCTACAGAAAGCTGAATCCCTTCATTTTGGGATTCTAGGCTGTTGGAAACCTTACAGTTGTGGATTCAGATCCCCTCCCCTTGAGAAGTTCACCAGAAATAGCCAGATCCTGTGAAGTGCTGAGCACCGTCACTGAAAACTTACATCCACCCCTTTGAGAGTCATTCTTATGCCAACCTAATGCCCAGTGCAGACAGTGCTAGGTCGACCGAAGAATTCTTTCATTGACATAGCTACCGCTTCTTGGTGTGGTGGATTAACCAGAGAGACAGGAAAGGTTCTCCAATCACTGTAGTGCAGACATACACCCACCAGCTTTCAGAATCAAGCCCAGAAAAAATTGTGCCTCCATTGCATGTGACTGGGTACGCTCTGTGCCAGTTCCTTTACTGCCACTAGGGCTGCACCACAATATCTTTCAAAGAGTCATTTTTAGTTAAGCTCTGCACTCCAGTTAGGTAAAACAAGCTCATACATATAGTGTGCAGGAGATGAGACACAATCATGTATTTGGTGCCATATAATTTTACCTTTCCATATTGGGTCCAATTCTGCAACCTTCATCCACAGGAGTAGTCCATAGGATTGTTTACAGGAGTAAGTGCTCCTCAGTGTAGGCCAACCCAAGCTAAGTAAGGGTTGCAGAATCAGGACCAACACGTATAGGCTAATTTAAAGACAATATATTCCAGCCTTCATTCTAACAATTTGACAAAAATCTAACAGTCGCTGGTCAGTTGTGAGAAATTATGATCTCAGGGAAGTCAATGGGAGATTTGCCACTGACTTCAGTGAAGCCAGGGTTTCATCCATAATATACAGCACAGTAAAATTTGTATTCTTTACTTTTCATGTTTGCTTGATTGGTATGCTTTCCTGTTGGATATGTTCAGTGAAATGCTGCATCAGTGTTCCAACCATGATTCATGTGTGTATGTACAGTGGAAGCAATCACACCAAACTACTATAAAACATCTTTCCCAAGTAGACTCATTGCTTATGCATGGGGCATGACGCTTGTAAATGAGACACCAAATAAAACATGCCAGAGGAGCTCTCCCTAGGATCAGTATTAATGGTACTTAACATACACAAGACTGAATGTTAAAATATATTTCATTTTGTTTTTACATTAAACCATTTTAGGGTTAGATGAGGAGAAAAAATAAAATGCATACAATTAACAGAGTGATCCAGAAGATTTATAAAGTGTGGTTTTGTTTTAGAGATCGATTTCTTTCTTTTAAATTGGACTTCAATTTTTCAGGCTGGTGAGATTTTTAGTGTGACTACTTTCTGCTTCCAGAGTTTCCTTTCCAGTCATACGAAAAACAGATTTATACATGGAGAGTGGATTGATGTGAGTTAACTGTTTCAGATTTGCTATTCAACACAGACTTGTAAGTGCAAATGCAAAATCTAGGCACAGACTTGTCACCTGCCATTCTGTAAATGCTGCTATTTCCAATACTGACAGTTTCTTGTAAAGTATAAAGTACATGACTCAAACACAAATTTGCAATTCCAGAAAACATTCAAGTTCCACTGAACATGTAAGTTAAGCACCCATATCTTGTCAACATAAAAGAGGAACAAACTTGTTAAAAATTACATTTGTGTGGGAGCAAGTCATTACCCAGAAAGTGTAGTAGTCCTCAGTGTAATTAATTTTAGCATAGAATCTGAACCTCTAAACAGCAATATGAGTTGGCTACCTTCATTCTTGAAACGGGGGTGGGAGGGAAGAAGGGCACAAATTTACAATACAGTTTATGTAATGCTTTTATGTTACTGTCCATTGGGTTTTGTCCACATTAGATAGTTTAATCACTCCAGACTTCTTGATTCATGGACTCTGTTGGCCATGCAATGAGTTTCACTGTCACGGTTTATAAGTGACTAGATTATGTAGCTACTTAGCAATAGCTACTGCACAGCATGAAGTTGTAATTGTTGGTTTTGGAACAGCGAAAGACATAGGCAAATATCCTGCATCTAGATCTCTGGGGAGAATTCCTTTGACTTCACCAGAACTCCATGCAAGAATAAGGGCCTAATTCTTCAGTTCTTGTTGACAACTCAGGGCCATGATCATTAAGTTCTTTTAGCCATTAGGTTAATAGAGTGATTCTCAGCCTGGACATAATTCTTGCTCTCAGACATAAAAATGCCACTGTCCAGTAGTTGAATAGTAGAAATAGGTTTCTAAACAGAACTATGGGAAAACTTGGGAAACGTCTTTTCTAACTGAGCATTAATTGCATTGTATTAAAATGGGTGCTGTTTCATGGAGTTCCCTTTTGAGAAGTGCCCAAGAGTGCTGGGCTAGCCATCAAATTAACCTGATTGTCTTCCCTTGGGTATGCTGGGAGCAAAGGGGCTTTATACTAGTAGCTAGATCCAAGGAGAGCTTTGTTTTTATTCATTAATCTATAGATAATCAAACAGCTTAGAGACAAACCAATTACCTGTTATAAGAAAATCCATGCTACAGTGGGAGAAGGCTGGGATGTAATGTGCTTAGAGCTGGATGAACAAGGAAAAAAACCTGTCAAGTAAATTTATTCCAAAAATACAAAACTATCAAAGTTATTCACCATCAACTCAAATGAGGATTAATAGATCTATGTGAAAGTTTCCTAATAAGAACTTGGAACTTGTTGAGGTTCAGTGAAAGGGTCACCAAGCATCAACTAACCATCCCGGACATATCAGTGAGTTCCAGGCTGGTTAGAGAGTTGACTTATACTATATATACATAAAATAGGTTTCTAAACAGAACTATGGCAAAACTTGGGAAATGTCTTTTCTAACTGAGCAATAATTACATTGTATTAAAATTGGTGCTGTTTCATGGAGTTCCCTTTTGAGAAGTGCCCTCCACAGAGGATGCCTCCTTCCCACATTATGCTTCTATTATCACTTTGTGCTGACATCTTTAGGTGACAGTCAGATGGCCCAATCCCCTTCAATTTCCTTGAATCAGCATCTCATGTGCTGAGTGAGTGATCAGCACATCCCCTTCTTTTTGAAGTAGCAAGAACAAAAAGGGCTTTTACAGGCTTGTTACTGTTGGACCTTTAAGTCTGCCACTGAGACATCCAATATATGGGGCCATTGGGAAACACCATTCTTGTGAGATAACATGGATTCACTGAAAGCCCTGTGCATGCTAGTGCATCACATTTCCAGAATGTTGAAGAGCCATTAGCCCACCGAGTGTTTCTTAATCTCATGGCTGAAGAATCAGGGTAAGATTCCCACCACCAGAAATATGCCTAAAATAGGAGGAGGGTGTGAGGAGAGGGATAGCTATACTTTCCATGACTACGTTGCAGTGGGTCTGTTACTGTATTTTGCCCTTTAATACAAAAACCACATGGTAGTATGAAGAAACCACATGGGTATGGTGGAGTCCAAATAACTATTTTCTAAATATGCACAACATGCAAGCCTAAATTACATATACTGTACACATTTCTTCCCTGGATGGCTTCTTAAAACATGGAACACAATGAGCACAACTAGGGGCCCACAAGCTATTTAAGATATCTCACCTAATGCCCGTACACTGCAGCGGCAGAGGTAGAAGGCCATACCAAACCCCCATGTCAAAAAGGGTCATGTTGAGGGAACAGACTGGTGAAAGTTTCTGGTGGAAAGTTCCAGTTTCACATGGGCTAAAACCTTCTAAAAAGGTTACCAAAACCTCTATGAACTGAAGGCAATGGGGTTTCACTCAGTTATCTAGCTAGGACATTCTTATTGGGACAATGTGAAATGTGCTTCAATGGAACAGTTCCCTAGTACATGCGAGGTATGCAGTTACTTGGGAAACAGAATGGCAATAAGAATGTTAATTCTAAATCTATGACAAGGACTTTAGGACAAATGCATAGTGCAATAGAACCAAATGTGAATCATCAACAACGTCAGGCATTTAGAATTTTTAAATCTCAACTGCAGTCAAATATTGACTAGTCCTCTAAGACAAGACAATGAAAAAAAAATCACCTCTAAAAGCAGACAAATCATAGCATGAAATATTTTTGTTACATATGGTATGGCTTTGTTATTGCACATCATTTTTCAACATTCTAGGTGGAGATACTTAGTACTGATAATGCTCCATATTCTGCTGTCTGCTTACCTACCCATGTTTTCCATTTCTTCTGTTGCCCCCTTAGTTGAGAGGCAAATGTTATTTACAGCTACTGCAACGTTTGTGGTTCCAAGCAGCCAAAATCATCCTAATGCAAGTCCATTGACTTATACCTCAGATGAATTTAGCTTAATACCTTGCAAAGTAATCTATCAATTCAAAGTACTATATGGTGCCTTTCCAATGTTACTAAAGATTAACACATTAAATGACTCTGAAGTGGGATGTTTGTTTGAACATCCATTCCTGTTTATCAAAAGAAAGAAAAAAAAAAAAGAGACAAGACTCCTTTAGCCTGATATGAATTGAGATCAGGGAACTCACTTTGCCTCTGCCATTCTAAAAGACAATTTCCCTTGTCAAAATTGTATTTGCTTTAACATATGATTGGTGTTGGATAAGCTTTATCCTCCCTGTGAGACTATGGAGTGCAGTAATTCACCATATAAAAAGACAATTTCTTGGTAGAACTTCCAGAAGTTACAATCAATGGCTGAGCAGATGAAAAAAAGGTTCTCTTTTTAGGCAAAGCATCATTTTTATAGTCAGAAAGCATAACTCAACATGGCTGCTTATTCCAGTTCTTTGGCTGGTTTTCAAAACCAGATATGCACATTACTATGCATTCTATTAATCCAGGATGGCAGATGCAATGGTAAAGTTGTCAGTTCTGACAGTTAATCCAATAGGGCAAAATAAGGTTGTGACAGAAACATTTTGAATGATATTCCCCCCAAAACATCAAGAATTACCTCATCAGAACTGGGATGGTTGTGGGAAAAATAGAGCAGGACAGGGCCCCTACTGAGTTGCCCTTGCAGACCAACCCGCAAAGATTCCTGGCAGCAGCTAAACACCTTTTCATGCATCAAACAAGACAGCTAGTCATAGGGCTGGTCCTCACTAGGGCAGGGGATCAACTGTAGATACGCAATTTCAGCTACGTTAATAACGTAGCTGAAATCGGTGTATCTACAGCTGACTTACCTGCAGTCCTCACGGCGGCGGCGCGCTCCCCTGTCGACTCCAGCTTGCGCCTTTTGGCGAGCTGGAGTTACGGATTCGACAGGGGCGCTGCTGGCGATCGATCTCTCCCCGCACTAGTGAAGACAAGCCCATAGAAGGAGCAGGGGAGGAAAGAATCCAGAACATAGGATTTTAGGCATATTTCTTCTGTTAACTTTCTCTAAATGAATAATAATTTTTAATGGCTAAAATTAACCAACTGAAGCCTGTAAATGGAGTGGAAAATGATAATCTGATGAGGGAAAAGTAAAATCCTGTTTTTGTCTCATTTTATATCTTCTTTTCCTTCTTGGAAATAAGCTTTATGGCAACAGTGCTACAGGCAGTATTTTAGGGAATGTGACATGTATTGAACATTTTAAAGGAAACAATACATCACATCAGACACTAAATTTTTTGCAAGAAAATGCCATGAATATGAAGTGAGATGCTGAGACATTGTATCAGTGAGATTGATGTCCTCACATTTTGCCTAAAACCAGTTTTATGCCTCTAAACTAAGTGAATAGCTCTCATATATTATGCCTTTTTTCAATATATGGCTGCTTACAATATCAAAACAACAGAAGCTGTTGAAACTATTTAAGAATTTTTTTCCCCCACAAACCAAGGTAAAATAATGAGACATGAAGAATTACAGTCCTTATTTCCTGTCATAATATTCCTCTGTTGATTAGAAATGGCTCCAAGAGAGTAATCCTCAGACTACAGAAATAATTATTCATCATTTGGAGGAGACAGAAATATCATTTATTTTAAAAGAGGTCAAATGGAATTAGAGTTTTGCAAAAACTGTTCCCAATTGTAGATGACAAAACTGTAAAAACCTGGAGATTTTTTGTGTTTGTTCTGTACAAGACAGGAAGAGTCACATTTTCCCTCAGAGCACAACGGCCAATTTCCCCCTAACTGAAATATACTTTTCTCTGCAAGTCTTGCTTTACTTTTGCAGATTCTAATATGCATGAACCAAGATGCAGTAGCAGCATTCACATATTGGGCCAGATCCTCAGCTTGTGCAAATCAGCATAGCTCCTTTGAAGCTTTATCAATGGAGCCACACAGCTGAAGATCTGCCCATAGTTTCCTTCATTAATTAGGAGAGGATCATGCCTTTAACCAGGCAGGTGCTGTGCCTCAGCTTGTTCTCTGGGGCACAGAGAACTGCACCAAGATTTAGCATATGCAAAATGGCCAAATACTTGGCTTCCCTTCTTTGAACTGGAACAAAATAATTCTGCAAAATAATCAGGACACTGGATAGCTTTAACTATTTCGCTTTGTTATGAGATAACATCTCCTGCTAGACTAGTCACCACTATGTTGTTAGAGCAGATAGAGTTCCCCCATCATCCCTCCAAATCCTTATTGCTGTGTGTGTTGAAGTGGGCAGACTCACCCCCAGATAGAGAGACCAGTTGGTAGCTATATGTGTATTTCCCAGTTTTCTCTTGGATGTTGCTATAGGATCTGGAATTGGTGGCTGAGGAGCTCAGACAGGCTCCAGGGTGACTTGGGCAGGATTTGAGTTAGTTCTGTAACCTAGCATTGGTCAGTATTAATATTTACATTACCAAGTGACAAGGATAAGCTACTAACATGTGCAATGTAAACTGATTTTCAAGACTGGGATCTTCATTTGTGTACATTTATCTGTGTTTCTTGATTAGTAAATTGGATGCAAATCATTTATATTTATATGGATTAGTGACTCAGTAGTTTAAGTACATGTCATTTTACAAGCCCAATTTAGGGTTATTCATGTGTCACATATTGAAAGCTGTGGGAGGGATTTTTCTGCAAGGAAATCCCAAAAAGAGGTTATTTGCTGAAACTGCCCCCAAATCACCCTACCAAGGGATCCCAGAGCCATCTTTGGAAGCCCTCTGCCAATCTGGTGTTTCCTCTCTGCCTCCCCATTAGTGCTCAGCTACCAGGGTCTCCCTAGTGGTCCTAAGATATTCAGGTGGATAAGGGGTAGGGACAGGAACATTAATCACAACCTTTGGCTGTTATTTCTAGATATCTTCTCTCCTCCTGCCCTGCAGAAGTTAAGCCCCAGCCCAGTCAGTCTTTTCTCAACTGTTCCCAAAAGGGCTTGTCAGGAGCCAGGGTAGGAGGGTGAGGAATGGTTCCATGGAGACACCACAGCCTCCCTTCCAAGCACAGAGAGTGGAAAACCCATGCATGGAAGACCCTACATACCAGATTAGTAAAAGGTATTGGGGTCATGAGCTGGCCCAATATGAAATACAAATAAAATTAGTCATTTCTGGACCCAAGATCTGAAATTTTAGGTGACTAAAGTGAGCAAGTTCTAAAAGTTCTGGTTTCTATCAGAGAGATTATGTTAGCTTTGGGAAGGTAAATCTAATTTTATTTTGAAAGATGCCTCCTGCAACTCATTACTTGTGTGTTTCCTGTATTCTAAGTTGAAAGGGATGTTTTGTTGAAACCGTAAAATGTGCATAATAAATGAGGTTCCAGGAGCAATTAAATTATTATTGGATAATTTCATTAAGGGCACAAACAGGAACATTAATTCTGGCAATGAATAAGAATTGACTATTTCCAAGTCACTATCACAAACACAGACAAGGAAATTATATCAGCAATTAAAATTGAATATAGTCCACAGAAACTTAAAATTAAGAGGCAAAGTTTATCATTAAGAGCCAGATCCTCAGATGGTATAAATCATCAGCATGGGCTGAAGTCAGTAGGATTTCACCAATTTACACCACTTTGCCTCTGGCTCTAAAAATATTTGTGTGTGTTAGTCACTTTTTGGAAATTGATTTCTCAAAAGGTTTTAATTATAATTTTAACAGCAGCAGAGTGAAGACTCAAGTGCTCTCTAGCAATACTTAGTTAGTTAGTATGAGCCAACAGCTAGAGGATGGAAGTGAGTCAAGCTACCTGGGTGCTATGCCTCTCTCTGACACTGTCTTGCTGTCTGACCTTGGGTAAGTAACCTTCTCGCTACATGCCTGTTTCACCAGCTGAAAGGGACAATTTCTGCTCTCGTTTACATATATGTAAACCTATTGATTCAAATTTTCTGCTGGCATTAATGGGGGTGAATTGAGTGTAGCTGAGCCCATTAACTCCACTAAAAATGTTGTTCATAGCTTTTAAAGGGGTTTGTAGGAGAGTCTTGTAAAGGATAATTTAGCCCAGCTCAAAAATGCAAGAGTCTGAAAATAGAGATTTCTTTGCTTTTTTTGCTCAATATGTAAGGAGCCAACAATAAGAAAATGAATGATTCACCTTATTTTTCACCTTTCCGTGTATACTCAGATCCTAGGGGGGTTCTTAAGCACTGGAAAGCAGCTCGAGCATCCACAGAATGCAGCTCATCACCCACCAGAAGGCCTTGCCAATCAACTTCTCCCTCCTACTCCTCCCCTCTCCACACCTCCCACCCACCATGTTCAGTGATAGGCAGGAGGTACTGGAGGGAAGGAGGAGGGAAAAGGGCAAGGAGTGCTCAGGGGGGCACAGAACAGGGCAGGAAGAGGTGGGGTGGGAAGAGTCAAGGCAGGAGTGAAGGGATATTTCAGTGGTTTGAGTATTAACCTGCTAGACCCAGGTTTGTGAGCTCAATCCTTGAGGGGAACATTTAAGGATCTGGGGCAAAAGTCTGTTTAATGATTTAGTAGGGGATCGGACTAGATGAGGTCCCTTCCAACCCTGATAGTCTATGAATGGGGGCAGGACCTGGGGCAGAGGGATGGTCAAGAACCCCCAGGAAAATGAGTCACTCAGCACCTGTACTGGAAGTACAGCAGAGTCTTAGCTACCCAGCTCATATGGGATATAAAACGGAACCTTTCAAGAAGGTTTTCTGGGGAAAAGCATTTAGCTTAATAAAAAAGCAGTAAGCATTCATTTTTCTGCATCCTCAGAACTATATTAGTAGTTTTCTGTATATAGTTTTGTGCCTACACAGCTGCTAAGTATTAAATATTGTATGTTCCAAAGTGGATTTTTTTTTCATTCAGTACCCATGTGCAACTCCTCTGATTTTTAGTAGTGGAAACAGGTAATATATTCATCCTGAACCATATTCTTCACTCCATGAACAGAAGCGCAGGAAATACAAAGCTAGTGGAAAGGGAGGCATAACAGTGGCTATGCAAGAGGCTTCCCATCTTGCAAAAGGCCCTCTGCCCTACCTTCTGTGCAAATGAGGCATTGTGGGTGTGGAGAGGATGGCCTGTGGTCAGGGATGGCAGAATGTCCCAATCTCTTAGTCTGAAGCAATACTCCTGCTCAATGTACTGGTAACATCCTTACAAGGTAATGACAATGGTGAGCCAGTAAGCATCCCGACTAGGGGTTCCATACAGTGAAACTTCCCATGGATAGACACAAGGCCCTGGTCTACACTGTGAGGGGGTCAACCTAAGATATGCAACTTCAGCTATGAGAATAGCATAGCTGAAGTTCTGAAGCTGACATATTTAGGTTGACTTATCACAGCATCTTCACAGCACTGAGTCGACGGCTGCCACTCCCCCATCAACTGCACCTGTGCTCTCGTGGTGGAGTGCCAAAAGTCAATGGGCAAGCACTTGGGGATTGATTTTATCACATCTAAACTAGATGCTATAAATCGACTCTCAATAGATCGATTGCTACCCACCAATCCGGCAGGTACTGTAGACATGCCCTGCGTGGTCAATGGGAAAGTGACCGCAGAGGAAGCTGTATTGCCAAGGTATGGAGCAGGGTCCTGGAGAAAAGTACAAACGGTCTGAGCTTCCTCAATCACCCCTACTCTCTAGGGGATTTATTCTGGGTATCAGGAAACCTACAGGATCTGAGAGTTGCTCTCCCTTCCCTTTTCACATGTTTGAGATGACAGGGGTGCAAAGTTCATCTCTCCCTCCTAGAGGAATGACTAAGAAGAAACTCTATATGTTGAAATTCTAAGTTTCCTCGTTCCTAAATAGGTTTTCCTTGCATGGAGGACGATGAGTGAGATGAATATAGGCTGTATGTGCTTAATTCTGTAGCCTTTATTCCAACAAAACATCCCATTGAGTTCAGTGGAATTTTGCCTCAGTAGAGTGTGTAGGATTGAGCCCTATAGAGATATCCCTAAATATATTTTATTTATAATTTCCAGCTATTGGTGATTGCAGTAGCTGAGTGTAGGTTGTTTTTTTTCTGGCCACTGACTATGCATCTGTAAAATGGTAAGCACTTTTTTCCAGCCGACAGACACAAAAACAAAAACTACAGAAGATTGATTGTTTTCCCCCAAGTTACTGTAACATGAAATGTCAGCCCATTCATTTTAAAGGAAATGCATGAGGATTGACCACAGAACCACCACAAACTTAAGCAGGAGTCCTGTAGCCAAAGCTTCACCCATTGCTCTGAAAAGTTAGAGGAAACAAATACATATTTTTACAAGTTAATTTCACAGCCTCACACCAGTAAAAACATAAGACTTACTTTATCAAATTACTTTGTTTATAACTCTTTTGCTGTCAAGTTGACAAGAATAGAGAGGGCTCGGATATGTTAAAATGAGGGATGTAATTTAGTTGGCAGTTCTTGTTTGTTAATTTACAGGTGAATGAATGTTCCGTGTTAAATAGTTGCAGTCCCATATTATCAGCTATCCTTTGCTAAGTAACACCAGAATATAATGATAGACATGTGAACCTTTAGGGATATAACTGCATCTGAGTTAAAGGGTTTCTCATTGGTAGTTCAGATATTCTAGCCCAGTATCTCTGTTCCTGAGGAAAACCAGAC
Organism: Dermatemys mawii; assembly: GCA_007922305.1. Taxonomy (NCBI): domain Eukaryota; kingdom Metazoa; phylum Chordata; order Testudines; family Dermatemydidae; genus Dermatemys; species Dermatemys mawii. The sequence continues at coordinate 64,050,762 of ML677326.1, forward strand.
CTGACCCATTCACTAACAAGTTGCTGTATAAAACCTAGAGGTAGCTTGAATTAAATGCAGGTTTGCTAAAGTTTGCAATCTTCTTTTTGGTTATATTTCCTATGGTATAATTCCAGTAGAATGGTCTCTTATGACTAGCATTGTTCTAATAACTATTATTGATTTCCATAGGCATTGGCTCATAAATGGGAGCATTTTCCAATGTGTTCAGTGGGCACTGGACTACTGAGTGCTTGGCACTAAAAAAGCTCATTTATCAAGATAGACCCTGTCCCTCAGATTACAGTTTAGAAAAGGGTCAAGACACCCTAGGTGATGCAGAGGCAGGAGTTAGAATTTGTCTTTTTTTCCATTCACCCTTTATCTTAATCTAATATTTTCCATTTTGTCTTTGTAGACCACCTGAAAGATTTGGGTCCTCTGCAGGAAGTCAAGGGACAGGTGTACAGGACCCACTTTCCTTATGACTAAAGGTTAGGAATGTCCAGAAGTTTTTCTTGTGAATAGAGCTAATTGTTTAGGGAAAAGAGGGAAGTAGGATACATTTCCCATAGTAAATGTGGTGACCAGGTAGGTTAAGTGCTTTGAAACAGATAGATAGGAAAAGTACCCCCTTTTTATTGTATCTGTTTTTTCCTCTTCAAAAAAGTTTACCATGGATGAACAGTTCATGGGCACACCAAGGAACAATGAAATATAACTAAAAAAGACTTTGATGATCTCCAACACATCTTCCAGCTTTCCAAGTTGCTTTTCCATAGAGAGGCATGAAGAGATCAGCCAAATTTTGAAGTTGTGCATTCACTGAGCATTTCAAATTGAAAGAAAATCAAGTTCTTTCTCAGTTTTGTATTGCTATTTTGTGCTGGTATGAATTTTGATAAACAGAGTGAACCTCTTTCTCCAGCACTTTCATTTATTCTTGCAAATCAACACCACACTGCAATTTAAAATGAAGTATGAAGACAGTCAAAATTATTATGCCCCTTTCACTGAAACAGCTGCTGCCAGAGCAGGTTGCAGCTCCGTGAATCACTTTATCTATAGCACTAATGGCATTAACAGATACACGTGTCATAGTTCATTATCTATATTCCAGTTTTCTTCACTGCTGTTAATCAAACATACCTAAGTTTTTTTCCAGACACAACCATGGCCACTGCAGTGATTAAGTAGCCTAAAAACCAACCAATATTTGTTCATGTTTATAAAAAGTTCTGTAGGTCAAAATCTTGTCTCATTTCAAAGTATTCAGTGCATTTACTGGATCAGATTTTGATTTCAATGTATTACTGTGTAGTACCTCATTACTTTCAGCATTGATAGATAAGAGAATTATCTTTCATGTGTGAGATATACAAGCTTGTTTTAAAATAAGTGAGAGAGACAGAATTGAAGATAGCATTAATTAAAGCATTATCTGGATTCCTCACTGCAATCACATAATTAATATGCTATATAGCAGAGAAATGGTAAGGAAAGTGACAGCTGATGAATAAGTTCATCAGTAATAAAATACTGCTGTGTGTATAGATAGAATGTTTCCAAACAGCTCCCTCCCTTCTTCCTTTGTAGAACTTTATTCTACAGTAACTGATACAATATGGGTGTCATGAAGAGAAGTTATATTTCATAGAAGTTTTAAAGGGGGAGTCTGGATATTTAGAAAGAAAAGCAGTTGGAATGAATGGTATGAAGACAGCTAGAGAGAGATCAAAGAGCTGGTCCTTTTCCCAGTAACTCATCTCAGTGTTACATGTATTTCAGATTTCTTCAATGGATCAGTGCTTTGCCCTCCACCTCATGGTGCTTGGGGTAAATAAGCAAATACATCAGATAAGATACAGATATCATTAGCAATTATAAAATACCAAACAAGTTATACACATTAAACTGTATAGAGATTTGAAAGTAATGTGCAGGGAACAAATCAAAGATCTGAGGTGAAGTTCGTGTCTCCTCAATGTATAAATTATTTTTTTTTTTAGAATTACCTGCTTTCTTTTTCTGTTGATCTCTCTGATTTTGCAAAACAAATGCTGGACGTTGTTGGATGAAGTGAATTCTTGTTGTGTTTTCCAAAAGCAACTTAGGACCCATGCCTTAAAATTCTAGGATTGACTTCATTGTACTTGAATAGTAATTTTACAAGAAAATGTCAAGGAGGATTCAGTATTACCTGTTAAATAATGAATGTGCCGTAATGGAATCCAGCCTCTGCAAAGTGACAATGAAATGTAATGATAAATGTTCATCTCCCTCCCCGCACACACACTTTCCTTTGAATGCACCAGCCAAGATGCAGTATTACAAAGAACAGGCTTGAAAGGAAAGAATAAGTGTTTACATCAAATTAAGCTTACGGCAATTTTACTGCTGAGGCACCAGACATTTAACTCAGCATTTGTTCACTGTTATTTGGAGGTAGGACACAGAATATCAAGTTTGTAGGAACTTGCAGAAGGAACTGTGGTGAAAATCTCAAGCATACAGAAATCCTGGCTCCACTGCAGTCAGTGGGAATTTTACCATTGACTTCAATGGAGCCAGGATTTCAGCCCAGAGCAGGGAAGAAGGCTTGGCCCAAAAAAAAAAAAAAAAGTATAAAGAAAAGATTTTGGTAATAATGACCCTCAAAATGGAGAGGGGGGAGGAGGATCCTGGAGACAAATAGGTCCAGCAAGTACTCAAGTATGTGCCTAACTTTAAGGCATACGATCTAGTCCTCCGAATTGGAAAAATATTGCATTCTGATCAGTTTCCAGTGAAAGACTATTCAAAATGTTCCCCAACACACCTATATTTTTCATGAAATCCAATTATCCTTGTGTTTCTGATCATTAAATTCTGTATTTTGAATTAAATTGTACCGCATAACACTGTATAAAAAGACAAAAGGAAATACATTTTCTTTGCAAAAAATTGAAACAACTTTGTTTGCTAGATTATGCCATTTAGTATCCCATATGAATATGACAATTTGGAAAAATATGCATATACACATTATAGTATACATCATTCTTTCCTACTCGAGTACTTAGCTGCAACACATCATATGCAATAAAATCTGTAATGGTATACATTATATTTGTTTCTACATACTGTCATTGTTCTGACATTACATATATATTAGCTTGTGCTTGTCTTCTGCATTTTAAAATACTTGTTTGCAAAACAAAACACTCTGTTCTGCATATATATTTTTTTCATCCTAGGGCACAGACAGAGAGAGCAGTACAGCATCACTATCCATTCCTGGCCATGGTTTGGTTCCTCCATTAAGCTGAGCCTTGTCACATCTATGTGTACATCCCACCATCTAGTCAGTGGTCAGCCTTTAGGTTTACTGACCCTGGATGTCGTCTGCATTATTTTCTTTGGCATCCTATCTTCTGTTCACTTTCTGCAGCATTCACACCACAGTCATTTTTTTGGTTGGAGCCAGTCCTGTCCCTTGATTCACATCCTACTCTCCCTCTAACTTCATTTATCTTAGCTGGTGTACAATGGAATAATTTCTGTCTTTTGAAGAACTTATCTCTGTGGCCTCCAGCCATCTGATGTTGGTTTCATTTAATGCACCTGCTTCTGGACCATAAAGTAATTCCATTGGGACACTGGTTTGATAAGTATCAACCAATGTTTTTATCAGTCCCTAATCTCCTGAGTTCCTGTGCAGCACCTGTAGCTCAGGAACATCTCCTTTTAACCTCAACTGAATGGAACCCTCTGCATGGATCACGCTACCTACATACACACAAGATTCTACTTGTACAACTTTGTGAGTTCTGTATTTCAACAATACTGTCCTTTTTCTTTTTTCTATTATTCATTTTTTAAACCACTTAATCTTCTTGGCATTTACTGTAAGTCCAAGTTGACTGCACCAACTTTCCAAGTGAATGAAGAGTATCATCAATTCAAATGCATCTGCCAGTCGTAGGAAGGTCATCTGCATAAACTAAGAATCTTAACTCTAGATCATCCAATGTCATGCCTTCCAACACTAGTATGTTTAAAGTCCAGTTTAAGAACGTAATGAAAAAAGAAGGTGATTCCATGGCCCCTTTGACTAATTGAAATTATTTTATTTATTACCTCATCCACCTTGACTCTCTAATATCCTTAAACCAACATGGATACCGCCATCTCAAACAAGATGCATGAAGCTAATTGAGCAACTTGATCACACTGAGGTGTTCCATAACAGTGCTGAAGCTCTGAAGTAGGGAAGGGTGACCACAAACAAAAGCAATTACCCACATTCCAAACAAGCTGCAAAGCTAACTATCACCATCCTTCTTTCCTCATGAGATACAGGATCTCCATACCGAGGTCAAGAGAGATTTTTTCTAATAATTAACACAACTGGACCTTATGAGCTCTGGATCCTATTCCTGGCTTACAGGAGCATCGTGAGAATTACTAGTGTTTGTAAGTGATTTGGGACTTTAAATTAAAGGTGTTATGGAAGAGCAGGAAACACCAGAGCTCCTAGATGCATGAGTTTATAAGCAATTTTAATGTGCTCAAGCAACCATATCTGGACTAGTGGGGAGATGTGACAAAATAATTTAGAAGAAAAAGATGAGACAAGCTAACAAAATGTAAATACAATCCCTCTCTCACAAGTCTATCCTCATTCATTTGTATTGCAATAATGCTTATGATTCAGGGCCTATTTTGCAAGGCAATGTACAACTACATAACAAAAATATGCCCCCTGCATCCAACAGCTTGCAACAACCGACTCATTCACTTAGAGGGAGTGAGAGGGAAGAAATGTGCAGACATCGCAAGGAAAGAAACAAGAGCTTTTTGCTTCCCCCTCCTCTAGGAATCCTGTTCTCAAGGACCCTTTTTTAAACCAGCAAACAACCTGCATGGAAGATGCATGTAAAAATACTGGCATGGGTTCTAGAACTGATTCTTGCAGCAGAAGGAAGGAAGGAGAGGAAGGAACCCTGTGGAAGTCTTCTACTGTGAGAAATGACACATGCCAAGTTCTAATCAATAGATCTTGGCCTTTGCCTCTCTGACTAATCACTGTGCTACTGCAGGGAAATCTATAGCTGTTAAAAAGACTGCCATCTCTGCTTTCAAAGATCAGTTTCTAGATTGGCCAGGTGTTATATTTGTTGTTCATAGTGACCACATTATCAACAGCAAATGTGCAATATAATAAGTGAATGCTGTAATACTGAATTTTCCTCTTTCCAGATGCTATACAGACTTAAATATTTATGTACAGCAAATCAGATGTGCCCAAATTGAAGGTGTTCTCTCTCCTTTAGGTTACTGAAATGCCAGGTAAACCCCACTACCCCCTCAAAATAATAAACAAACAAAAACACACACAGCATAATCCTTGGGATTTTAAGCCATGATTTCTTCTATAGGATAATACTCTAGCATTGATAAACTATTAAAGACTTGGCAAAAATACAGAACTCTGATAACTATGTAGCAACACTGCATGATTCATTTGCCAACTCAGGTTTAAATACTGAATAATGTCTTATCTACCAAACTACAATTACCATCGTCACCCAAGGAAATGGATAACAGGATTAATCACAATATATGTTCAGAGATCAATGCACAGATAAAGTGGTCAGAGCAACAACATAGGAGACCATTCAACATTCTAAAAATGAAACACTAAAATCTTATTAAATACGTTTGCATAATATATCATTTCTAGAGTTAAGGGAGAGTATAGCTGGTACCTGGGAGTATAATAATTTTTCTTCATGGGAGGATAGGAAGAAAAGTGTCCTTTATAAATTAGACTTACATTTGTACTTGGATATTTACTGGAAACATTCTAAAGACGGTCAAAATCAAGGGTAGCTAATCACATTTATTTACTGAATTTAGTAGAGTAGGCCAATGTACTCTTGCTGCCTAGCAGGATGACCTGATTTAAGCACCAGGGAGACATGCTTGACCCCACTTGCCCCTCCAACTATTGCTCCTCTCCCTTCCATCTCTAAGCTCATTGAATATATAGTTTACAATCTTGCGAATTCCATTCCTTCAATTCCATCCTAGATCATCTCCAATCCAGCTCCTGCTCCTTGCACTCCATTGTAACTGCTCTCACCAAAGTCTCAGAAACAGTACTCTATCCTCATCCTCTTTGACCTGTCAGCAGCCTTCACCACCACTAACCATGCTCCTCTAAGAAGCCAAGGGAAGACCAGATTTGGTGACCATCATCTCCTGATTCTCCTCCTACCTCTCTAATTGCTCTCAAGGAGACCTTTAAGAACTCTTTATCCTCCTCACATGCCCCCCTGTTTTTCCATGGGGTACCACAGGGCTGTGTTATTGGTCCCCTTCTCTTCTTGCTCTATATCTTATCTCTGAATAATCTCATCCACAAATTCAGCCACCATCTCTATGGTGATGAGACACATCAGCCACTACTCCTGTCTCCTCCCATCCTAACTAGAATCCCAGCCTGTCTCTCTGACTTATCGTAGCTGCCAGCTTGAGCTCAACATGACTATAACCCAGTTCCTAATCTTTCCCTCTTCCCTTTTAGATCACTGTGGACAAAACTGCCATACTGCTTGTCACTCATCCCTGAAACCTGGACATCATCTTGGACCTCACCTTTGCTATGTCTCATGGCATAAATGCAGCAAAGTTATGGAGTTTTTTAATCTAAGATACATTGCAGCCTTCCAATAAGAGTAACACTAATGAATTATACTTATACTGCAGAAAAAAAATTAGAATCCAAAACAAGACACACAAAGCAGGCTGCTTCCTAAAACTAATTTACCCCATTTTACTCTAAACTATCTGCTGGATTATTGTTGCTAGACTCAGACACTTCCTTACAGAACCCATCGCCCTCCCCCAACGGGACCAGGGGAAAAAAATCTGACTATTTAAATGGACAGCTTACAATTTCAGTATAGCTTTCAAGAGACTACAACTATATATTTCGCAATGTCTAAATCTAGCAGATTCTTTTTGCATAATCTCTCTAAGATGTAGCTATTCCTGTCCATCCACACAGCTAACTAGCTCTCATCATCTTGCATCTCAGTTACTACAACAGCCTTTTCTCTGGCCTTGACAAATGCCCTCATATCCATTCAGAATGAGCTGCAAAGATCATTTTCCTACTCCTTCATTAGACTACATTCTCCTTGTCTTTACATCCCTCCACTGGCTACCCACTGTTGCATTAAACATAAGCTGTTTGTCTTCACTTCCAAGGTCTTTCACAACCTATCACCTCTTACTCACTTTCAAGATGTCAGATCCTGCCCCTCATCCCCACATTTTTAAACCAATACCTTTGTGCGGTCTCCCATGCTGCCCCTTATGCTGGGAAGGAACTCCCAGTAAACATCCTTAAAGCTGTCTCATTTACTTCCTGGAGTTCTGGTCCATGGCTAGTGATCCTAGGTACTATAGTAATACAGATTAACGTGAGTTTTATTAAAAATAAAACAATGGACACAAACTTTTAACAAACAGATAGGGCTAATATCTCAAACATTGAAATTCTGTTTCTAACTCTTCATGGTTGTTTCTCCAGTTGACTAATTTAGGTTATCTATAATTATGAATGTAAGTAGAAAAATGTTACAGCTATTGCAAAGTTTAGAACATCATCATTAATAAAAAGAACATTTTGCCTCTGTCACCAATTTTATCTTTCTTAATTTACCACCTGCCTCAGTAAAATATGTTGTCTAAATATACCAGCAGTTTCATCCAGTTCCCCCCGCCCCCTTCCTCCAGTATGCTCTGCATTATGATCTGAGACTCAGATTACGCATTTTTCTATTTCCTTTCTTGCTGGCTATGGTCATTGGCAATGTGATTATTTGAAGAGGAGAGATGCCAGAAAGTTACTGACATGACATGTTAAAAACAGTATCTATGGCCTTCATTGCTGGAAATATTTGGGCATCGACAATTAAGTGGGAGAAGGAAGCAGGACGTGCAAGTGCTGAGAAGATACATTGCATGATACAGCACAACACATTTCAGTTCTGTTTTCTGGACACGGAAATTAAGTAAATCACTCATGGGTTGTAGCTACCCACATTGATCCATCAAGTGTACACAATAAGGAAGAAATTATAGTCCATCACTGTGCAGTGGTCTGAGAATACAGGGCTGGACTATCATATGGTGTAAATCAATGCGTCTTCACTGAAGTCAATGGAGCTAGGCAGATCTATCCCTGATGATGTTCTGGCTACATAGGGTGCAGCTTAATGGACTGTTAAACATGTCATGACTGAACACTAGTAACAAGGACATAGGGCATATTTTAGAGGTTTGTTGACCAAGAAAGTTCAAATGCTGAACAAGACAGACAAACTGATTTTTATTTTCCTTTGCAGCACTGTTGCAGTGGTGCATATGATGTTAGGTGATTATATGAGCAACACTCTCAAGCTTATAACTTCATTTTCTGGTGTGGGTGTCAAGTCATGCTCTTGTTTTCTCCTCACTTTGAATGTTGCCTTTTGATCACTGTGAATATCATTCTGCCATGCCAGGGGTTTTTATGCCTTTGATGGGCCTCATTTGTGTGCCAGAGGATTGTCACTGCTTATATATAGGCCCCTGTGAAATGGAAATGACTGCAGAATGAGGTTTCTATTATGAAGTGCATACAGCACCAGAGTACACTCTCTGGTTGTGACAGGAAGATTGTAACTAGGGGAAGCACTGGTGTGCCGCTGAATGGCTCTATAAGAGCTAGTGCACACCTGAGCATACACCAGTCTGGACTCCAGGAGGGGAGAGTCAGAGATAAAAATCAATGAACGTGATAGGAAGAGAAGGAGCTGCATGGACTCCCCACCTTCCAGCCACACCCTAGCCAGCAAAAGAGCAACCTTTACCTAAATGGTGACCTTACCACATAAGGATAAGTGTGTGGGGGCAGGGTCTTAACTGTGCACATGGACCACTAGCTGCAGTTGGGGCTTGGGCACATAGAAATTGTTTGTGGCTCAATCAAGGAGCTGGTTTTATGCTAGCCCAGTCCATAGCAGAGGTTAGAGCAGTTTCAGGGCTACTTCGAACACTGGCTGCCAAACAGCCCCCAAGGGCAGAACCAGCATCCAGGTTTCTTGTGCACAGGGACCACACTCTCCTATCCACCCTACTCTGTCAGAGGAAAATCTTTTATTGGCACAGCAGCTCTGTGTACACAGAGTGAAATCCAAGCCCCACTGAAGTCATGAGAAGTTTTGCCTTTGATTTCAACCGTATCAGGATTTCACCCAGAGAATCTTCCACAAGACTAAATTGCTAGCTTAAGCAGCTTGGCATTTGGGAAGTGGCACACAGATGACTTACTAGACATGAATCAGACCCATAATATTAATTGACGTATTGTTATTTTAAAAGGCACTAGCAGGGTAAGAGACAATTTAAAGAAAAGAAGTGTCTTTGTGCTACTAAACAGCACCTGAAATTACTGCCACTTTCTTTAAAAATGAATGACAAAGAGTCCTGTGGCGCCTTAAAGGCTAACAAACGTATTGGAGCAGCCGACAAAGTGGGTATTAGCCGATGAAAGCTTATGCTCCAATACGTTTGTCAGTCTTTAAGGTGCCACAGGACTCTGTCACTTCTGCAGATCCAGACGAACAGGGCTACCCCTCCAATTCTTAAAAATGATTGTATACTTTTTTCTCCCTCTCTTCCCTCTCCTCCCCTAGGAGAGAGTTTCAGCAGGCTGATGCAAGCTGGGACACAAGCAATCTAGGTGGTATGCTGTGGAGATCTGTGTGAAATTTTTCCTCAGACTTTTGGAGATTTCAGGCCCCCATGGAGCTCTCATGCCAGCTGGGGATTTGCAGAGCACAGTGATGCTCTGACCATCTTGCCGCAAACAAGCCTCCTCCACATGACTCCTATGCCTGATAAGGAAGACAAATGGCTGGCATATAGCTGGCTCTATCCTAGCCAGAGTTTCCTCCACGTAGAATAAATCCTTAGCTGCTCAACCAGCTTTATGGTCACTTTGTCATTACAGCAATGCAGGGATGTTCCTCTCCCACAGAAACTTCACTTCGTGAAGCTCCATCTTATAACTGTCACTCTTAGAAACAACATTGGACAACTCCACAGAGACCTAAGTTTAGTATTTGTTTGTCAAAAAGTTATGTGACTAAACTTCCCCTGACATCACTAAGAGCTAAAGTGTCCTCTCAAAGAGATTCCAGACTGATGTTCTGGGTCACTCTGAAAGGACACTACTACATACTGTTTGGGAATCCATAAATTAAGTTAAAAGAAAGAGCGAACCATGATCAAGTGTAAAATTATGTTAAAGAAATCTTGCTTATTCTTGGCATGCACCAAACACTGTTTTAAGTCACCAGAAGAGATAGCAGGATAGCACCGTGGTGTAAGATTTAGGATGACAGTAACCTAGGCTCCCTAAAATTATACAGTAGGATCCTTCCAGGAGGGTCAGACAAGTGATGATTTCCACACAGTTTAACGAACATAGGGTCTTTTAGGGAAAGCCTCAGCTGTGTGTATGGACACTGGAGATCCTGTAACAATTTCTGTAAGAAAGTTTCCCCCTGTTCCCACTCTGTTACTACATTTCAGAAGAGAAGCAATTATATGAAAATTTGTAAAAGCATGTGGCATAAAATAAATGAAATCTATGTTGCTATTAGTATATACAGGAGAATTTTCTTTGGAAATTGTTGCAAGCCCTCAAAATTTCACCTAGTGTTTGTAACAGCTTGTCTACACTTACTGGAGAATCGACGTGCAGTGATTGATGCATAGGTCTAGTGAAGACCCGCTAAATCGACCGCGGGTCACTGTCAACTCCTGAACTCTACCTGAACGAGAAGCGCAAAGGGAATCGATAGGAAAAAGTGTGGACCCTGTAGTAAGTAGATCTAAATACGGTGACTTCAGGTACGTTATTCACATAGCTGAAGTTGCTTAACTTTGATCAATCTTCCGCATAGTGTAGACGAGGCCTATGATAATCATCATTCCTATTTAATCTAATACTGTCTAATCTACTCTATTTTATCTAATCTAGCCTGTCCAATTTGTCCTATTATATCTAATTTAATTGACTCCATCCTGTGTAATTCATGATATTTATATGGCCCCTATCACGTTGGTAGCTAAGCAGCTTGTCTGTTGGTATTAATTTACAAACCCCGTCTTTCACTCTTAATGTGAGATAGCAACTGAAATATACAAGTTTGTGTTCTCACTTTCACTCTTTGCAGTCTGCTGCTAATAGCAACCTATCCAGCTTCCTGAAATTGGATCAGAGGAGCAAAAGTAAAGTTCAGTCTTAAAAGTTAAGAGTAACGTCTTTACTGTGACTATTCCCTCAGAAACAGAAGCAGAACTGGCCACAGCAGAAGAGTAAATTTCAGTTTCCAGTTATTTCTGCTTCCATCTCTCTGAACAATGTGGAGCAATGAAATTAAAGTGGGAGACTTTACAAATTACCTCCATATCTTGTTTTCACTCCTAAGAACAGACTCAGAATTGGAAAGCTGCTAGTAGCAGGAGACAACTATTGCCCAGAGTGAGAACCAAGTCTTACCTCATAGAAGGTATCTAATATCTGAGATCTATCTATTTTTTTTTTTTAATATTGGGCTTTTGAAGTCTGAAGTATTTCGAACTCAGAGGGTTAATTGGGGGAAGAGGGGTTGTTTAAGGAGACAAACTGGTTAACACACAAGTAGATAGTACTAATGGTACAACTAGCGTAGTCCAGGTATCCAGTTTGACGTTTTGCCAAGTAGTCACATGCTCCATCTCACAAGTAATGCCTAAAATAAGCATTAGCATTCTTTTAATATATTTCACTGAAAAGAGGAAGCTATTTTTATATAAGATGGGGATATTTATTTAGTACAGAGACAAACCCTGGAAGGTGAACACAGTTGGAGTTTACCTGACTAAGGACTCAGGATTTGATCCAATGTGAGTTCAGGGTGCTCAGCACCTCAACAGGATTGGGACAAATATTATAATCCACACTTCTAGTACTTGACATGAATAGTGCTAGTGCTTTATAACTAACAAAACAGCAAAAATCCTGCATTTATAATATGCATGTTCTGAGTAATAGTACTGTAATAGAATAATATGCTTTTCATTAATCTATTATGTTGAAACTTCTTGTCCTAGAGCTAACTTCCCTAACTCAGAAATTTTAAATGAATTTTCTGTTAAAGAAAATTAAGGAGAGCTGGCTGAATAAGTTCAATAAATATATTTTATTAGGTCGTCACGAGTGTATGTTCCTTTTAGGCCAACTTCATTATGAGTGAGGTGTAACACAGAATCCATCTGCTAAAGTTTAAATGAATCCTTGGATGCTGACAGATCCATGGCTGGTGCTGTTGGCAGATACGTATTCCGCATTAGTTCTTCATAGCTGGAAATCCTGATTCGGACGTGAAATGAATCGTAATTACTTCTATTTTTCCTCTGTGCAATCTCTTTAGAGGCACAGGGAGGAACACCAGCTGTAGAGTCATGGGCCAGAGGAATTTGATTGGTTTGAGGACACACTTCTGCAGGAAAAAATCTAAACATTTGCATTACTAATCTGGGGGGCAGATTAGAATTCCTTCCTACATGGCAGCACAGGGAAATAAGAGGATGTCAGACCCACAATCCCTATATATTCATGGAGCACCTACCCTGATCTTGAGTTTGAGTCTGGGCCTGGGTTGGGAGGAATAAGCAGAGACTGCAAAGCTGCAACTCCCCGATAGGTCGGGTCTATTGGAGTATCAGGTGGATGACGGCCACGTTTTCAAGTCTCCTTTCTTTGCAGGACCAGCTCTAGGCACCAGCAAAGCAATCACGTGCTTGGGGCGACACATTTCCAGGGGCAGCTCTTTCATAGGCACCAAATTTACCAAGCACCAGTGGATGCTCGTGCCCTGCCCAGCCTCACCCCAACTCCACCCCTTTTCCCCAAATCCCCAGCCCTGCTGCCTCCCCTGGGCGCGCCGCATTTCCCCTCCTCCCTCCCAGGTTTGCTGTGCAGAACAGCTGTTTCGCGGAAAGCTTGGAGGGAAGGAAGCGGGGAAGGGGGAGAAGTGGAGTGGCAGCATGCTGAGGGGAGAAGGCAGAGTGGAGGTGAGCTGGGACGGGGGGTGGGGTGGGAAGCTGCCGGAGGACCCACAGAGTCGATGCCTACGGGCACATTTCCAGGGGTAGCACTGCAGCCAAAAAGGGAGGCAGCCAAATTTTTTTTTTTTTTTTTTTTTTTTGCTTGGGGCAGCAAAAAACCTAGAGCTGGCCTTGTTTCTTGGATGGAAGTTAGAGGAAGGAAAGGCAGATGGGTTCCTTCCCTGGACTTTTAAACACCTTGATAAAGGTTTATAGAAAATGTGAGTGATGGGTGAAAGATTAGGTGGGTTCTTATCTTATTAATGAAAGCTGTTGCCCATAACTTGTGGAAACTAGTTAGTGCCAGGTTGAGAATAAAGCTTTTTTCTGAGTAATCCTCATAGAGGTTCCCATCCTGCCTGGTTCTGAATACCTCCTGTGCAGTACTAAGCATGTTCAGCTCCACCTGAGTACAGCTACCTTAACAACGTGAGGCAGAGACCGAAAAGGAATACAAGAGGAAGTAGTCTATACAACACTTTCCCCACAATGTCACCGTCAGGTGTAGCGCAGGGGCCCAGACTACAGCTGTTCATTTATGCAAGTAGTCCCATGAAACTGTACACATGAGTAAGCACTACTTGCTTGAATAAGTGTTTTCAGGATTGGAACCCCTTTTTTAGTGATCTATACAGTAGTAGAGATTGATTGATTATAGTCTGGATTATGGTGCCCCTTAACGAGGAAATTTGTGGGGTTTTGTTTTTTGTGGACATGGCCATAAGGACAAAGTCAAGCACAAAGCTCAGTCCTCCAGGCCCTTTGACAGCGATGGAGTTGTGTCTCTGAGGATCAGGTTCGTAGTCTCGCACGCCCTTTGATTAAGATTCTCTCCATGTGAATTCATGCACCGGCCACTTTAAGACGACCAGGTGTGCTCTGGCTGCAGATGAGAGGCCACACTGAATGAAAAGAAGCTTAGTTATGATTGATCATTCTAACTGGGATGAGAAATTATGTGGCAGAATGCCAGCCGACAGACTCTGGGTCCTTCCATACATTCCAGAGGTAAATAATCCAAGCAGTACATGCCACTGTAACTGAAGCAGCTACTGAAACAAAAATATGCAAACCCTCACCTGCCTTCCCTGTTTCTTCTGATCCTCCAAATTTCTCTAAGGTGACAAGAGAGTACCCCAGTGGGAGCATTAGCAGTCCAGACAGCTAGAGAAGAATTGAAGACTACTCTGCCAAAAGAATGTATTCTAATTAAGACAGAGGTCGAGGATAGAACTGGGAAAGGGACAGGTTCATAGGATTAAGCAGGGATTGGAAGAAGAAAAATCAGATACAGGGTGTAGGAAAAGTTAACCAAATTTAAGTTAAGAAAATGTGTTGTAAAGAAAGGCCTTAACTAGTAGAAGGAAGGACTTGAAAAGAATAAGAAGAAATAAAGCAGGGATACTGGCTGACTCAACGAATAACTAATGAGACAAGGGGAAGTTTTGAAAAAAAGGCCTCTGACCCAAAGGAGTGATGGTTTTATTTGAAGCCATCTGCAAAGAGAATCTGCCTGAAAATGAGCCAATATGGCCCTTCCCCAATCCACATGCTAGTGTTAAAGCCTATGTGAACCCAGATGCAATGGAAAAAGTGTTGGATAGCAAGGAGGAAGAGAGAAAAGGCCTTGAGAAGGAAAGCGGCTGTAAATCTTATCTGGTTTAAGACTGGAAATAAAGGTGAACTGTCTCAAATTGGTTCTTAGCTGAAGTCCGTAACTGGCAATGACCTCACTGTGATGGGTTGGACCCCTACCTCCCGCTACCATGCCACTGGATATGCTAGGGTACTACTGAGCCAGCCCATTCCACCAGCCTGGGCTCCCTCACCCTGTTCTGCTATGCCAGGCCCTCAAGCCTACTCCAGCACACACAGAAGGTAGGGACACACCCAGCTGCAAATGGACACAGACACTGAGATCAACTCTGTGTGAGAAGAATCAGCTTGGGAACTGCCCAGCACTCAAGTACACACCTCCTTTGGGATGCAAACCCACAGTTATATGGTCTTGTGCTGCATAGAGATCTATATAAGGTAAGCTCATCAATTCTCCCTCAAAGCGGAGGAATATCTGCACAAGATCTTTGTGCAATTCATCACTGGGGGAGGTGGACAAACTGGGTTTTAGAAAACAAAACAAGTTTATTAACTAAAGGGGATGAAATAAGTGATTATAAGGGATAGAAAACAGGACAAAGAATTTACTGAGCAAAACAAACGTTCAACCTAAGCTTGCTTCACTAAAGAAGCTGGTTGCAAATAGTAATTTCTCACCCTAAATGTTGTTTTAGGCAGGCTGCAGAGTTTCTGCAACTTAGGAGTTCTAGCTTTTCACAGGCTAAAGCCCTGTAAGCCTGGGTCCCAGTCCTTTCTCCCCAGATCACTCTTAGGTGTTTACATCAGTCATCCTGGGCAGGGATTCAGTGAAGACTGGCAACCTAGATTAATTCATTCTCCAGCCTTAAATGGGATTTACATATGGTGGGAATCTTTAGTTTCCCTGTTTGCTCCCTCCGCCTTTCAGTGGAAAAATACCAGCAGTGTCCAAGCTGGTATTTTGTACTAGGGGATATCACCATATAACCATGCAGTGTTAGAGCAACCATGAGGCAAGGCTTATTTGCCATGTCCATAGGAAGGAATTTGAGGAATATGGAGATCTGCATCTTCAAAGACCCATTGTCTTTCCTAATGGCCCATCCAGGCTGATTGCTCACTGTCTGGTGGGTATTTCCCAGGTATAATCACAGTTGTAATTGTTACATAGGAATATTGATTAACTCCAGATACAGAAACGATACATGCATACAAATTGGATAATCACATTCAGTAAATCAGAACCTTTCCAATGATGTATCGCAAGACCCATCATGCATCAAATATCTTAGTTATGCCATATTCAAACATTTTTTCCTATAAAGAATATGGGGTGTAATGTCACACTCACCTGTTCGTTAAAGGGTATAAAAAGTAAGCCCTTTCTTCATTGCTAACACCTGCCTGTCCATGTTGAAGCTGATCAATGTGGATCACAGCACCACTGTGTTTAGCCCATTTGTAAATATCTTGATCAAATGCTTAAATGTTCTGTTACTATTTGGATGTAGTAAACCGCTTAATAGTTTGGCTTTTTAGGCATGTTTAGAGCAATTGAATATGTATAATTGATCTTCGGATTTAATAATGAAGTCTGTGGTTAAATTAATGTTTGGTGGTTTCCCATATTAATTCCAATATCAGAGGTGGTATTTTTCTGTGATCAGTGTCCATTGGCGAATGTGTGCAATTAAGTTTAGCCAGAAAATTTCAGGAGACTAATTAGATAGTACTTTAAAGATATTCAGTACTCACGTGCTCCTTATGTTATGCCATTACAGCAAATATTTACAAGTTTTTAAGGCAGCCATCACCCTTGTAGGACAATTTCAGTACTGACTATATCCTGTGCTATCCCATTAGCTTCATTAGGGCAAGTATAGAATTTGGCCTATTTGTACCAGATCTGTACAGTCAGACAATTTATTCCCCAAAATAGGAAACCAATACTCTGAGCTCCTCCCATCTCTGCCACAACAATCCCTGCTCCCATTGATACACCCAGAGAAGGTGAATCTAAGTCATCTTGGTAATTATGCAGCATAGCTCCCATAAAGAATATTAGGAGTTACACACCCCATTATAATCAGTCCTTTCTTGCTTTAGGCCTTTATTCATCTTGAGGGGAAGGATGGCCCAATGGTTAGCTCCTTGGCTTAGGAAGTGGATGACCCAGGTTCAGTTCCCTGCTCCACATATCAATGGCCTGTGTGACTGAGTGGCTCAGTGCTATCGTTCCCTGGCTACTGGAGGAAGAGGAGGAGGATAATGTTTTTTGTGAGGGAAGGGATAGCTCAGCAGGCCAGTGCTCAAACCACTAAACCCAGGGTTGCGAGTTCAATCTTTTAGGGGACCATTTAGGTATCTGGGGCAGAAATGTATGGGTGAGATTGTGGCCTGCAGTGTGCAAGAGGTCAGACTAGAGGATCATAATGGTCCTGTCTGACCTTAAAGGTCTATGATAGAGGTGTGAAAGGGAAAAATGGACACCAGCTGCAGAATGCCTCCTTCTGCAAGACAATAAAAAGGTAATTCAAAGTATGGATATGTTTTCTATGTTAACAATTCATTGCCTTGCTTTTGCAAGTTAGCTACAGATTTGACAGACTTTTGAAATGTTTGCCAAAACACAGGTCCTATACACATGACAGAAGAGAGATTCCAGAGGAGTGGAAGGGAATCTTGTACAGTTAGGATATGTCTACATTGCAGCTCAACACTTATGGCTGGCCTATGCCAGCTGAATCAGGTTCATTCTGGAGCTAGGCTGGTTTCCAGCTGGAGCCCAAACATCTACAAACACAATAGACAGCACCTTAGCCCGAACCAGGTGACAGGCCAGCCATGGGTGTCTTACTTCAGTGTAAACATACCCTGAGGATCCAGACCCATCAGTTGTGAAACACTTCCTCAGAAGGTGCTAGGCACTTGAATTCCTACTGTAATCACTAGAGCAGGGGTAGACAACCTATGGCACATATGCCAAAGATGGCATACGAGCAGATTTTCAGTGGTACTTTTACTTTGCCCAGGTCCTGGCCACTGGTCTAGGGGGAGGCTCTGCATTTTAAATATAATTTTAAATGAAGCTTCTTAAACATTTTTAAAACCCTATTTACTTTACATACAACAATAGTTTAGTTATATATTATAGACTTATAGAAAAAGACCTTCTAAAAACTTTGAAATATATTATTGGCACGTGAAACCTTAAAGTAAATGAAGACTTGGCACACCACTTCTGAAAGGTTGCCGACCCCTGCACTAGAGGTTACAATTGGTCAACATCTTCCAGGATATATACAGGACATTGCAGGATCAGGCTCCTAATTCATAGCCTATGCATACAGAACTGACACACGGTGGTAATTATAGCCTATTTTATTATCAATATCGTACTGAGTGATATTTATGTGCTAATTAGTGCGGCGGAGGGGGGTTGCCAAATTTGATTTGAGGTTTGCTACAGAAGCAATCAAGCAGTGCCTTTTTGTTCAGATAACCATATTATAATGAAACATCTGAACAGCAAGACAGTCCCTCAGGTTTATCTTACCACCACATATCACTGTAGATTTTCAATTGGGCATTCAAGAGTCCCCCAGGTACTTAGCCTGCTTAACAGTAATGGTGTTTCTGTAGCAAAATGCCTATTCCTAGATGCTGCTGCAAAGGTCTGCTGTCATGGGAGACATTCTAATGTTGCTGCTGCAAATCCTGACTGGAAAAATTGCATTTGTCTCATATTTTCACTATTCTAAATATGCAGGACGGTGGAGATAAATAACTATAATGTAAGGGATTCTGTAGAAAAAAATTGACAATTATTAGAATCTAAATTATACTGAAGACTGTGACCAAAGTTGCACTGATATCATTATAGAACAATCCTCTGTCTTATTGCTAAGAAGAGACATTTCAGTGATCTGTGTTTGTTACCAGAAGTTAGATGGAGGCCACTATCATTTTATGGACAGTTTATAGCAATAGAAATTTGAATACACAATACTTGGTTAATTGCACACACAAAGGACATACAGCATTGATAAACTATGCATTGGTAAAACCGATATAGATCATGAGGACCCCAATTCAAGAAAGGATCCTTATTCACTAAAAACACTTAAAGATGTACAAAAGGGTGTACTAGCCCTTTAAGAACAAAGGAGGCCAGAAGATCCCTGTTCAAAGAAGCTGGAATGAAGAGTAAGGAAATGGACTTGTAACTGAAAAGAAGCAGCGGTCCTGGGAAACTAGTAGTTGGATGGGATGGGGGGGAACCTAGGATGTTGTCCCTTTAAAGGGCCAGGACCAGGACCCTATACTACTGAGTGGGGCAGAGCTCCCATTTCTCCCAGCCAACTGAGAGGCGCTCTCAGGAGACATCTGATCATATAACTAAAGACTATAATAAGGTATATTCACAGGGGGGCAGAATTAACATTGCACAGGAAACTTTAATGGTGGCATTTCTTACGTGTAGAGTGCTAGACTTTGCAACCTTAATATGTTTTAAGAGTTTTCTGAATGCAATGTACATGTTTTCACTGTATGTGTGGAGTTCTGTATACACTGCATGGCTGCTGATAGTTTTGTTAAGAGTGACTGCTGAAAGGTTAATATACTCTAAAAATATTAGGCCAGGTTCATTATGATTTAACTCCAGTCACTGAATTCAACTGCATTTTGCTGTATAAGGAAGAGGCAGCATGTATTCTCTGTCAGCTGCACCAGTTCTGCACAGGTAGCTACCACAGGCAATTCAACTGGTCTTGTAAGACAACCACAGACTTGGTTCAGTGATGAAGATGTTCAGCCAAGTTTATTGTTAAAGTACGGTCCTAGTATCCCATAGACTCCATTAACACATGTATGCCGGTTACAATGGACTAGCTCGGGGAGTGGCAGGACTTTCCTTTCACCTTTAGGCCAGACAGCAGTCCCCTGTGGTGACTCCTCTTTTATACACCGATACAAACAAGTTGCATGTTGCCCCTTTGATGTGAGTAGTTGCTATTCTATACCAGTTGATTTGATCAAAAACATTTCTATCCATCACACTCTCATCCTGAACTTATCTTTAGTTCTGTATCTATCATTTTCAGGGAGCTCGTTTACACCATAACTTTGTATTGGGGTGTTCTGATACTACTCTTCTGGAATGTGTTTATGTGAATACTTAGTACCTAGGAGCGCTTGTGTTTTTGTGATGCCAGCCCTGTTTTTGCCAACTTAGTCTATTGGGCAAACTTCAAGCAGGTATCTGCTTTGTAATAGGCTATGAGCAAAAGTCAGGCCTGACTCTTGTTAACTTTGCATTATGCCAGCAGCGCCAGACTTTTGCTCACTTTAGTTCAGGGATTAAGTCTGGTACCGGGCCTCATGCTTCAGGCTCCTTCTGCTCCAGTAACAATGAAAAAACCAGCATTCAGTCAGTCAAGCAATGATCCATGTTATTGTTTATAATATTGCTCTCTGTCCCACAAGACCAAGGGTGGTTGTTTGTTTCTTTTTTAAATTGACAAGTGTACAAACAAAAGTATGTAGAAGCTTACACTTGTGGTTAAGTTTACCCTTCCTATCAGTTCTCTCAACCACAGATTATTTTCAGTTGAGCTAAATTAATATTGATCCTCTCAAAGATCCATATTCCCAGATGCTTACATTTTCACCATCTTCTCTTAAAATGGGAGTTATTGCAATTACTACATATGGTGGGGATACAGATTTCCTCCATTTTGTCTTTTGACTAATTTCCAAACTCAGTTAGAAATTATTGCTAAACCTCTTATATCAATCACTGGACATGCAAATTATGATAAAACTAAATACCATCTCCTGAGAGTTGCCAAGTACCTTCAGCTCCCACTGAGTTCCCCTCTTGTGCCAGGATCATTCAATACCTCTCAGAAGACATCCAGCCCCTTAATGAACCAGGTCTACACCACATTATTCAAAAGTCAACATCAGAGACCTGTCATATATGTCTCTATGGGGACGACAAAAGAATTCTAACTTAATTGTCATTTGACTCAATAGCTGTTAACAATAACTATAACAAACTCTATTTTTACCATATAGAATAGCAGTTTTATCTGACAATCTTTGTCTTAAGTCATTCTACCAACAACATCCCTGCCCCTCAGTGGCATTAAATAGCATTTTGGCAACATAAGGGGCAACCATTAGTTTCTCATTTTTTCCCTCCTGCCCACATAATACCATTTAGCTTGTGTAAATTATGTAGGATTGTTCTCCCTGAGATGAATCTCGATAGTCAGAAAAAAAGGTTCCCGTCTCCCCACAAATATTACTTCTACCATTATCCTGGGATCTTCACACAGAGTATGACTGGAAAATGGAGATCATGTACAAGAAGGGCCTTTCCTGCTTGGGCAAAACCATCACTTATAGCTATACACCATTGGACCACTCCATTTCCTACTTCTGAAACAGGTCATCTAGCTTTTACCATGAACTGCTCAGAGAGATCATTCATCCTGATGGTTTTCCAGGTGGTAACTATATGGCATTCTTTACTTTTGTCATTTATAAACCTCTTGTGAGGTCTGTAGTTTGAGGATGTTTCTCCAATAAATATTGTGGCAGTTTTCATTTATTCTGGCTTGGGGCATAATCAAAGCATATGAAGCTACAGTAAATCAACTGTTTCCTCATTTTGATCTCTGATGTTCATTCATTCTCTCTATACAGTTTTCAGATAAGAGCCAGTCAGGAGTTTGACCATGCTTCCCCTACCCCACACCCCATAATATTCTGCTTGCCTTTTTTGTAACTACACTTAGTTACTATGAGTGCCTAAATATGGATTTTAAGTGTCTTGCTTCTCACACCCAAGTTCAAAAATTCTGGCTCTATCCCTCTGGTGTAAATAAAAGACCCATTCTTGTAACTTCATTAGAAGGATAAGGAAAGACACCCTCTTTCCTTAAAATGCATATTCCTGTAAACTTCTACTTTGCCTAAAACCTCCATTCTCTTCTCCACATTACTTCCCCCCAGACCCAGACATATTCTTTGTGTACATCTAAAAGTAGAATTCAAGTTTCCACTAATTAAACATTCTCTACACACTTAAATCTTACACAAGTGTATCTTGTATGTTTAGCCTATAACCATTATCAGCCTGTGTTCCATATTACTATTTCCAGAATTTAGAATGATCTGTGTGTGCTAGTATTATGCAGCAATCTAGGGTATTTAATTTAGCTTTGCTGCTACTCCAAGAACTTGCTATGAATGATTAATAAATCTTATCTATCCCTATTTTCCTAAGAATTTTTATTTTAATCTCCTACTAAACTGATATCCTGGGAGAATGCACTATCAATATTCAGTCACTAATAAACTCTTGCTATTGGTCCATTAAGGCCTCACACTTCATGGTGGTAATGTCTGCATATACTGTGTTTCCTCCAGCAATCAAAGAGAGCATTAAGTCTTCATCCAAATACTGATATTTGAACTAGAAAATGCATTTGGTTCAATCTACTCAGTGACTCATGGCTATTTATTCAATTCACAGGGTGAACTTCTGGCTTTGAAGTCAATGTCAAGACTCCCAATGGACTTCAAATGGGGCCAGAATTTTATTCTTGCACTTTGAAAGATGCTTGGCAAAAAGTTAGTGCCCTGTGCTGGGTTTTTGATAATCAGAGAGAAATAAGGATCTCATTGTTCCCCCAATAGAAGTCACATGCTTATGTCCCATATTGTTTGTGCTAGCTTAGAGCCTCTGTATCTACTTACTGTCTGATAGGATATACAGTGTTTTGTAGGTTCTTCTCTTGAGAGAGAGTCAGGACTCTAATTCCTGGATCTGACATGGACTTGCTCTTTGAACATGAGCAAGTCCCTAATTTCTGTCAAACAGTAACATTGGTATGATATTTGCCAACTTCTCCAGGGCACTGCAAGGTTTAATAAATGTTTATAAAACACTATCTGGGATTTCAAATATACCACAAGATATACAAATATCACAGTGGTTGTAATAAAATCAATTCTAGAATAAAAATGCTCCAAAAACATCTGCAGAAAAGCTCTCTTTCCATTTGTCTGTAGTCTACCTCATTTTACCAGCTACAGCTTCCATAGAGGAACAGACTAAAATTAATCATTGTCCTGAATGAAATAGAAGTAAGTTGGTCTCTACATAAAATTACCCTTTTTCTAGGGCAGCTTTCTGAACATATTAGAAGTCTCAGATCAGACCACAGAGTGCAAGATGTCACTACACCAGAACACATTTCCCAGTGAAGACTGATTAATTTTAATATTCTTCTATATTCCAGTCATTTCCTGCATTTTGTTTTATGTTTCTTATTTTGAGGGGAATGCTTATTAAAATGGTTTCAGCTCTTCCATGGGTCTGCAACAACAAGTTGCCATTTTACTTAATTACAAAGTACTTTAAAGCAGCAGCTTTGCCTCACTATCCCCCTCCAATCAAACTAAAATGCAAAAGCTTCTGAAATGTTCAGCCAGATAGAAAAGTGACCACACTATAGCAAGCTTTTAGTGAATAGACATGCATACAACCCACTTCTCCTGCATAGTCTGTCATCAAATCGTCAGTTTGGCATAATCTCCTCCGTGTTGTGCCAAATGGGAAGAGTGTATACAGCTGTCAATTGCTTTTTTGTACCTATTAAACCTTTGATGAAGCCAAACACACAACAGAAAAAAAAATCAATTCTTCGTTTAAACATTCATGAAAGGGTTCAGTCATTTAAAAATGAAATATAGCGTGCAGGTGTGAACGGAAAAAAAAAATCAGACATCCTGCCAGGTCCAGAATCAAAGTGTTCCCTATTTTTAGCTTTAGTTTCTACTAAATTAATAGTCTCCATTTTTGATTAATATATAAATGAAACTACCTTCTGAACAGTTTAATAACCACTCCACACTAATTTTTGGATAGATTAGAGCAGTAATTCTCAACCAGGATACGTGTATCCCTGGGATACATCTAGATATTTGCCTAGTTTTACCAGACTACATAAAAAGCACTCATGAAATCAGTACAAGCTAAAATTTCATACATTTTAAACAAGTCATTTGCTGCAAATATTTATATTCCATTCATTTTATTATAATGGTTAAAAATGAGAACAAAAGCAATTTCAGTAATGTGCTGTGATACTTTTGTGTTTTTAGGTCTGATTTTGTAAGCAAGTCAGTTTTAAGTGTGGTGAAACTTGGGGTATGCAAGATGAATCAGTCTTTTGAAAGTGGTACAGTAGAATCAGACTAGAAGGGACCTCAAGAGGTCATCTAGTCCAGTCTCTTCCACTAATGGAAGAATTAAGTATTATCTAGATCATTCCTGATATTTGTCTAACCTGTTTTAAAAATCTCCAGTGATGGACATTCCACAACCTCTTTAGGCAATTTATTCCAGTGCTTAACCACCATGACAGTTAGGAAGTTTTTCCTAATGTCCAACCTACACCAACCTTGCTGCAATTTAAGCCCATCGATTCTTGTCCAATCCTCCGAGGTGAAGAACAATTCTTCTCCCTCCTCCTTGTAACAATATTTTATGTTCTTGAAAAGTGTTGTCTCTCCACCAACTCTTCTCTTTTCCAGATTAAAGAAACCCAAGTTTTTCATTCTTCCCTCAAATGTAGTCTGGAAAGGTTGAGAACCACTGGACTAAAAGACTTAAAGCTACCTAAAAATGCCCTGATCTAATTTTAAAACTGGTATGTCTGGGGGCAGACAAGTATTCCCTTTGATAAGATGGGCATAGGACAACAAAATGCCATGCCAGCTTTCTTAATTCAGAAAGTTGTATATACATGAGTGATACAATTCCATTTATATTTGTTTTATAATTATTATATTTAGTTCTAATAGTAAAGTTAGCCAGTTTTACACTACTTTATATATGGTATAACATTTACACAGGTGTGCCTCAAGGGGGCTCAGTATCCTCAAGAGTTACATTAGTATTCCCTGCCACACACAAACACCCCTCCCCAAAATATCATGGAATATCAGAATTGGAAGAGACCTCAGGAGGTCATCTAGTCCAACCCCCCGCTCAAAGCAGGACCAATCCAATTAAATCATCCAAGAGATTTTTGCCCCATATCCCTCAATGGCCCCCTCAAGGGCTGAACTCACAACCGCCCTGACTTTAACAGGCCAAAGCTCAAACTACTGAGCTAACCCTATAATATGGCTTTAAAATGAGTTCAGGGATGATGGAACAATTTTTATGGTGGGCATGCTGAAAGCATAAGCCATGTATTTGGGCTACTACTACTTCAAGCCACAGGGTGCAGCAGCATCCCCAGCCCACTAGTTCCAGCCCCTATTGAGGTTTTAAACAACAGATGTTGAGTTTTTTTTCCTTTGTCCTCTGGTTTGAGTCTTTAGAGCTCACCTGCTTTGTATCTTCCAGCATTTCTCTGCGACCATGAGGGCTAGAAGCACAACTTTTATGAATGAAAGCAGAGAGTCTCATTCAATATTGTGGATGCAACAGCTGGCAATTTAAAAGAAAAAAAAAATCTAAGTACATCAAAAGCAAGAAGCCTGCTAAACAACCAGTGGGGCCACTGGATGATTGAAATGTTCAAGGAATAGAGTGTGGAGGGAACACTGACAGTGAACTCTGGGGTACAGATGTGGGGACCCGCATGAAAAAAAAACACCTAAGCTTATTTCTAGCAGTTTAGGCTAAAGACTTCCAAGGCACAAATCCTTTCCCTGTCATTGGACAATAGTGCTGCCACCACGAAGTGATTTAGACATAAATTCAGGAAAAGGGCCACTTGGAGTCCCTATTTCCCCTTACATAGTCCCCCAAGTCTCTTCACCCCCTTTCCTGGGGAGGCTTGAGAATAATGTCCTAACCAATTGGTTACAATGTGAGCACAGACCAAACCCCCTGATTTTCAGTGTCCTAAAACCCAATTATTCTTAAAAAAAAATAATTTATTAAAAAAGTGAAAGACTCACGGGCAAAAATCAGGATGGAAGGTACTTTTTACAGGGTAATAAAATGATTTAGGACACGGGCGATTCCCCTCTAAGCTCAGCTTCTAAGTTGGTTAAAAAAACCACACATACACATAACCCCCCCCCCCCAGGAATGAAACTCACTCTTAACATAGAGAAAATTCACAAGCTAAAACAAAAAGGTAATCTAATGCATTTTCTTGCCATTATTTATAATTTTTGTAATCTTCGATGCTCATTTCAGGTATGTTTTCAGATGTTTTTCCAGCCTGGTCAGTCTCTCCTTCCAGAGAGGGAACAAAACTTCCCCTGTTTCCTGCCTCCCTACCCCTCAGATTTGAAAGCATCTTTTTACTCATTGGCCCTTTTGGTCAGGTGGCAACTAGGTTATTTGAGCTTCTTGCCCATTACAGGTAAAGGTTCAGTACAGCTACCCAGGAGGGATTTTATGCTCTCCTTAGCTGTAGGTTTATGACAAACACTGAACTGATAAGGCCATTGCTAAGGAACTAAATGAATTCTTTTCATCTGTCTTCACAGCTAAGTGAGGAAAATTCCCAAACCTGAGCCATTCTTTTTAAGTGACAAATCTAAGGAACTGTCATAGATTGAGTGTCATTAGAGGACGTTTGGGAACAAACTGGTAAACGATAATAAGTCACCAGGACCAGAAGGTATTCACCCAAGTTGTAAAGGAACTCAAATGTGAAATTGCAAAACTACTAACTATCATTTAAGTCAGCTTCTGTACCAAGAAGACTGGAGGATAGCTAATGTGACACCAATTTTTAAAAAGGAATCCAGAGGTGATCTCAGCAATTACAGGCCTGTAAGCCTGACTTCAGTACTGGGCAAACTGGTTGCATCTATAGTAAAGACACTTAGCTGAACATAATTTGTTGGTGGAAGAGTCAACGTGGTTTTTGTAAAGGCAAATCATGCCTTGATAATCAAATGGAATTCTTTGAGGGGGTCAACAAGCATGTGGACAAAGAGGATCCAGTGGATATAGTGTATTTAGATTTTCAGAAAGCCTTTGACAAGATCCCTCACCAAAGGCTCTTAACTTAAGTAAGCAGACATGGGATAAGAGGGAAGATTCTCTCATGGATTGGTAATTGGTTAAAAAATAGGAAACAAAGGGTAGGAATAAATGGTCACTTTTCAGAATGGAGAGAGGTAAATAATAGTGTCCCCCCAGTGGTCTGTACTGGGACCAGTCCTATTCAACATATTCATAAGTGATCCGAAAAAGGGATCGACAGTGAGGTGGCAAAATTTGCAGATGATACAAAACTATTCAAGATAGTTAAATCCCAGGCAGACCACAAAGAACTACAAAAAGCTCTCTCGAAACTGGATGATTGGGCAACAGAATGTCAGATGAAATTAAATATTGACAAATGCAAAAAGTAGTGCATACTGGAAAACATAATCCCAACTATACATATAAAATGATGGAGTCTAAATTAGCTGTTACCACCCAAGAGTCATTGTGGATAGTTCTCTAAAAATCACCCACTCACTGTGAAGCAGCAGTCAAAAAAGCAAACAATGTTGGGAATCAAGAAAGGGATGGATAACAGGACAGAAAATATCATATTGCCTCTATATAAATCCATGATATGCCCACATCTTGAATACTGCATGCAGATGTGGTTGCCCCATCTCAAAAGAAAAAAATATATATATTAGAATTTGAAAAGATTCAGAGAAGGGCAACAAAAATGATTAGGGGTATGGAATGGCTTCCATGTGAGGAAAGAATAAGACGACTGACTTTTCAGCTTGGAAAAGAGACAACTAAGGGGAGGAATAGGACAGAGGTCCATGAAATCATGACTAGTATGGAGAAAGTAAATACGGAAGTGTTATTTACTCGTCATAATACAAGAGCTAGGGGTCACCAAATGAAATTCATAGGCAGCAGGTTTAACACTATAACAGGGGTAGGCACCCTATAGCATGTGTGCCAAAGGTGGCACAGGAGCTGATTTTCAGTGACACTCACATTGCTCAGGTCCTGGCTACCAGTCTAGGGGGATCTGCATTTTAATTTAATTTTAAATGAAGCTTCTTAAACAATTTTAACACCTTATTTACTTTATATACAACAATAGTTTAATTATATATTATAGACTTATAGAAAGATATTCTAAAAACATTAAAGTGTATTACAGGCACCCAAAACCTTAAGTTAGAGTGAATAAATGAACACTCAGCACTCCTCTTCTGAAAGGTTGCTGACCCCTGCCCTATAACCGTAGTAAATTGTTCCAATGGATTACCCATTGTTTTAACAAAAAACGGTACGCCCTAGTTCTAATCTGTGTTTGTCTGGCTTCAACTTCCAGGCACTGGATCACATACCTTTCTTTGTTACACTGAAGAGCCCATTATTTACTATTCGTTCCTTAAGTAGGTACTTAAACTCTATAGAGCTCACCCCTTTGCCTTCTCTTTGTCAGGCTAAATAGATTCTATCACTATAAAAGCATGTTTTCTAATTCTTTTATCATTTTCATGGCTCTTGTCTCTAAATAGTCTCAAATCATCATCATCCTTCCTGAACCCTCAACTCCAGACCTGAACAGAGTATTCCAGCAATGGTCACACCAATGAGAGTTGAGGTTATTTTACTTCTAACTTAGAAAAAAAAATAAATAAGATGCCTACTTGAGTTTCCCCTGTTTAGGCATCCAAGGATTGCTTTAGCCCTTTTGACCAAAGCGTTGTGCTGAGTTCAACTGATTATTCATCATGAATCCCAAATTTCAGAGTCCTCCACCCTGTAAGCATTGCCTACATTCTTTATTACTAAATGTAAAACAAAAAAATCACACACAGTTTGCTTGTGCCCAGTTTACCAAACAAACCAGATCACTGTTAGTAACCTGTCCCCTTCATTATTTACCAATTCATGTGCAAACTTTAATGGGTTATTTTACGTTCTCTCCCAGATCACTGATCAAAATGTTACGTGTAGGGCCAAGACAGATGCCTGCAGGGCCCTACCACCCCCCCCCCCCGCCACAACAACAACAAAAAATCCAATCACACCTGCTCAATCATGATTTCCCATTTATAAGTTTCATTGAGACCTAACAATTAGTCAAAATTATAATTATACTAACATGAGGACACTACTCAAAATGTCATGTGGTACCATGTCTTACAGAACTCTACATAGATTACATAGACATCTTTTGTAAATCCTGTGTAAAATCCTAGAAATCAGAATTCCAAGAGGTAACTTAAAACCCAACAAAAATTTGAATAAAGTACATAAGACATCTTTAATTTACATTTAGAACTCAGGAAAGCAGGAATTGCTAGAAGCCTCAGCCTCTGGCTTCTCTACAGAGAGAACTGTTAATTGAGAGGGAGAGGCAGTTGTCCTTTTTTGATTTAAATATTAAGTTTTGGGATGAAAAGACCACACAAGTCAATGCCCATCGAAAACAGCTGTATTTTTTTCCAGCTCACTTGAGGGCTACCTGCCTATGCTTAGATTTCATGGACTAATTTCTTCTAAATTATCACATGAGCCAAGTCATACACAATGACCAAGTTTACCCTTATGTATAATTCTTCCCTCCTCTCCATCCCCCCAAAAGTCTCACATTTCTTATCAAGAGTATTATACAAGAAGAAATGAAGGTATGTTGGTAATCTTATGTGATCTTGGACAAGTTATTTGGAGCTCCATCTACAAAGGGATTTAGGTACTCAAGTCCAAATTTAGATTCTCAGACTCCTGCTCAGCTGCTACCTAACCTGTAGGAAATGATGTTTCTAATGGTAAAGGCCCTGCGGTGTATAAAAATCTGCCATTGGGCATGTGCACAGCCACCTCAGTCCTGACACCAAGACTGCCAGCTCCTGCCTAAGCCCCAACAATAGTCTCAGACTAGGCATTTCTCCCACCTATTTTGCCCTCAGGGCCTGATCTAGTACGCATTCCCATAGGCCACCTAACTGATGAGGTCCAGCACAAAACAGATTGGGGAGAGAGAGGAGTGCCCCAGGTGTCCCTAAACTGCCAGAAACTGGGACTGGATGACAGAGGATGGATCACTTGAAATTGCCTTTTCTTTTCATTTCATCTGAAGCATCCGGCAGTGGCCATTGCCAGAAGACAGGATACTGGATTAGAGGGACAAGTGGTCTGACCCAGTATAGCCATTCTTATTCTATGGTGCTCCCATTATAACATTTAGCCCAATGGCAAGTGCGGTCACCCAGGACATGGAAGACTTAAGTCAACCCTCCCGCCCTTATATCTGATTTTAACCCATGTCTCCCACCCCTCAGGAGAATGCCCAAACCATATAAGCTATAGGATACTCTGGGGGAGTCGGTCTCACTCTCCTCTTTGAGGGGAAGGGCATAAGCCACTCCCATTTCCTATTGGCTAGTTTAGTTTGTGCTCCCTCTCAGCTTTCTGACTTTTTCCAAATCCCCTTTTTAGGCACCTAAGTCTCCCCAAGTATTGTATAGGGAGCCTGGCTGCTTAACTTAGGCTCAGCTTTACTGTCTAATGGAATCAATAGCCCCCAGTCCTGCTGGTGGATACATCCCTTAGTCTCTTTGCACCTCAGCCCCCTCTATGCGAAAAACATTGACCCCATTTTTCCTCCCACTCTGTCTTCTCTATTTAGATTTAAATCTCATCAAGGCAGGGATTCACTTGCTACATGTTCATACAGCACTCAGCACAATAGGGCTCTGATCTTGATTGGGGCCTCTAGGCACTACCACAATACAAAAATCATAAGAGAAGAGAAATTATGAAGATGGATTTCATGTCTGAAAGACTGCAGTCAGCATCATTATGCTTTGTTTTATGCAAATTTGAACTTGAGGCAAGCATTTATCCTCCAAAAGGAGCTACAGGCCTGTTTTTCCTCAGACAATTGCAATAGAGAACAGAGAACTAAAGGGCACTCTTCACACTGGTGAATTAGTGGAGATGTCTTCATGCACGTAATCGCTTTGCTGTGAAGCATCCTGGTAGCATAAAATGCAATGTCAAAACTGACAAGTCCAAGACGGGCAAAAAGGGAAGTCTTGCCTTCCAGCTAAAGGAGAGAGATCACAAAAATTGCACCTTAAACATGAGTGAAAGCAGATTAATTACCAGAAGAAAGTAGAAAAAACATGCCCATCACTAACATACATCATAGCCACAGCCAAGCCCACAAAAAGCCTCACTCCAAACTGAACTGAAATTTTATAACCAGATTGTTTCAAAGTTCTAACAAGTGTGGTGTTCAACAGATACCAGATATAAATATCAAGTAAGAGAGGCAGCTCTACTGCATTAAGTAGGTTAAGTCTTTCCCGTTGAACATAAGAATGGCCAAACTGGGTCAGACCAAAGATCCATCCAGCCCAGCATCCCGTCTGCCAACAGTGATCAATGCCAGGTGCCCCAGTGGGAGTGAACCTAACAGGTGTTAAGAAAATGATTGTTAGGAAAATGTAACTTAGAATGTTGTAGTATGATTTTAAAATAACCTTAGACTTATAATCTCACTCCCTGTATATGTACTATTGACCCCTAGTTTAACA